>OV121045.1:8760000-10010000 GCA_921293045.1 Aplocera efformata
ATTTAACCTTGGACTGTTAAAAGATTATCTTATATAAGACGTTATAGTTTATATTAACACTTGCAGATGTTGCTGGGTCATGCATGCATTTCGCGATTTCCGTAGCTCCGTCGTAGCCAAGCGGTGGAGCATAATGGGGTTTTAGTTGTTAGTGGGTGTGTACAATATATATAAATTGTTATATTATATATTGTATGTAAGTAAGGCTTAGTACGGCTTACAGTAAGTCTTTTATATACGGAAAAAAATACTTATAACAGAAGTGGAACAGACATTGTGTTTTATCAATAAAATAATCCTCATGTTGATACTTACTTGTGTACACAATGTGCGGCTGAAATAATCCAACTCTGAGTCAAAACAACCCCTCCACAGTGGAACATACCATCCCTATAAATAGCCACCATCCATGGCCAGGCAGCCGGCTGGCTCGGCTTACCACCCACCACCCGGCTCTCTCGTTTATTCCTCTCATCATCTTCAGTGGTCTCCTTAGAGTTAGTAGAAAGCGTGTCTCTCTTCATACGGTTCCCATAGTACATCATTCGATATGGATCATACGGGTAACCCGAATAGAGAAATCGTTTGTTGCGACCAAACAATTGATTTTCAACTTCCACATTCTGAAAACAATAATAAGATTTTTGAAGAGGTACAAGTTAATAATGGATTGTCTTAAATTACACTATGCGAAAGATTGGATAGATGCAAAAAATGCGAAAGATTGGATGGATGGATGTTTGTTCCCTATCACGACAAAACGGCTAAACGGATCTGGACGAAATTTGGTACAGATAGATGTTAGTCTGAAATGCTTTTTATCCCGGAAAAATGTATGGTTCCCGTAGGATCGCGGGTAACACCGTGGGGGCAGCTAGTGTAACATAATTTGATTGGATTTGGTATATTTATATTCCGTGCTTTGGAGGGCAAGTTAATATGTTGGTTCTGACTATACTAGTCACTAAGCCATTTTGGAGGCCTTCAAGCGGCTTGAAAACTCCAACACCAGAGTCGGCCACTCACTCACACGAAAGAAAAATTATTACCTCTCTTAATAACTGCGTAGAATCTGATACCCTTGAACCGCACAGGAAATCAGGACACGTTACGTATACCGCCGAAGAATTGAAACACGAGTCGCTCAACTGAATGGAACCCCCTGGCCCGGTGTTCAAATAACTCACTTTCATCAGCGGATCTATAGGTACGATTTGGATGAAAGGCGGCCTGAAAGAAAACTCAATTTACTTATTGGATATCACTCAAAGTCAATATTCAAATCAATCAAATTTTTGCTACCTTATTATTAGTCCCGTTTCTTTGCGACAAGCATCGTGCGCCCACATGTAAGGATTTTGGCACACTGCATACCAATCTCCTTTGAAATTTCTGTGCAAGTAACCTTCGGTGTTCGATATTGCAAATAACTGGAATTGAATAATTCAAAGAACAAAATATATTAATAGAATTATAACCGATCTCTGGCCAGAGAACAGTGTGGAGGTCATTCGTCCGGTCTTAGATCAATGGATTAAAAATGTCGATCCAAAATTTCTTTACCAGAATAAGATTTAATTAATTTTTGCGAATTTAGCAGGATAACACTTAATTGTGATAGCTTAATTAATACTTCATTAGATATCTACTAAACGTCTGATTATGCTTGTTTATCGGCGATACTTTTCGTTTTGATGGTTAAGATTAGACCCATTCTTTGCGAAGGAATTTTGTGCTGCGTATAGTTGATTTAATAAGCTTGTCAAAATTTATTGCGAAGAGAAAGCAAATATTATAATACAACGAGTATTTTCGTAGTTGGCATCATGTTTTTAATATGCTACTTTTATTCCCAACGCCGGCCGAACGGACTTAGAATTAATACATATTCCGAAAAAGTGAAGTGTTGTGAAAATGTTTTCAGAAGTTGCGTTGCAAAAATACAACCTCTGCTAGTTTTAGGGTTTCGTACCCAAAGGCTAAAACGGGATCTTATTATTAAGACTCCGCTGTCTGTGTCTGTCTTTTTGTTTTATAGATAATAGTACGGAACCCTTGGCCGGTTTTTTTTCCATCATCTTATATTGACTTTTTAACCGCAGGTCAAACCGCGGGCGCACCTTTTACAACAATAAAAAATGTTTTATATGTAAACTTACTGGTTTCTTGAATAAGCTAGGGGCGAGCATGTTACACTCCATTTCATCTTTATGGTTGGGACAGTCACCCACTCCATCACATCTCTGTTCCTTTGTGAAGCACGTGCTTTGCATTTTAATATTAACGTTGCAGCTAAATGTATTTTCACTACAACCTGTAAAGAGATATTACGATGTTACATTTCCACTACAGTACTCGTATTCGTATAGCTAGGTTTTAAAATAAGCAGCAAATTTTTTGGCGACATTGTTTTACTTTGATTTACTGTAAAAACATTTCGAAATTAACTGTATAAATCTTTGTAGGTATAGTGATTCAGGCCGTCAACTGAGACGAGTCGAAAAATGCTTTTCTTTATTGTTATTGGTGCAATGTGTAATACATTGCACCAATTGCATATTTACTAATACACCTTTTATTATGTTTTGGACAATGAGATACTGGGGATTGATGCAATAAACATGTGTATATATTCATATGCTTTAGGCAAAGTTACCTGGCTATAATAACTACGAAATAGTTTAGTTCTAACCTGAAACTAAGCTACGATAATTTCGATGGGCAAGATTTAACATATTTTCCTCATGAGTGCGAGTAAGTTTCCATTACTTACCAAAGCACCCCATCTCGTCTTCGCCAAACGGACAGTCAAAGTACCCATCGCAGAGCCTTGATGAGTCTATTCTCGACTTGCAGCTACACTCCACCTCGTCGCTGGCGTCAGCACAGTCCACACTACCATCACACCACTGTTTTGCATCAATACAGTCTTCGGAACTGGCGCACGGGAAAGTTCCGGACGGACATTCTACATCACGAGTTGTGGAGTTTTCTTTTTTTGGTCCACCGTCCGTTCTGAAAGATTGTGATATTTTTTATTTATAAGATGCAATAGATTACATAGAAATCTAGCATGTAGGCCTAAAAACCGCATAGACATGTCATGTTTATTTCGTTTAATCCACCCGGTTTTGAATTTATTATAGATTATTGGAGAAATGTGATCGGGGAAACTTACCTAGTTATTTTTCACAATAAACATAAGTACCTGGGCTAACGAGCTTCGCTCGGGATTTTTGTTAAAAATGCGTTTCTACAAGAAATATAATAATACATGTAAAGTTAAACAGCAAAACCTAAACTCAAAATAGTATATCATCCAAATCGTTAGTCGTTTCCGTGATACACGAAATAAATATACAAGAATTGTTCGTTTACAGTAATAAGATAATTAACACTGCTGAATGAGCTGCCATCTAATCTTTTATACCATTCAACCATGATTATCTAAGTACGAGTAATAAGATAGAGATCGAGTAACTGATTCACTACTAAGCGAAAAAAAATTGTAATATTAAAGGCAGACATATTACTCTTATTAGGCTCTTTATTGAACAAATATTAATTACAGAAACAATAGACCATCTCGTCGCTATGATTGATATCTTCCAGACCATACCCAAGTTGTATAGAAAGAATCTGTTAGGCCCGTGTTTTTCAACCTTTTTCATGACGGCCCCTTCATACTAATGTAGAAATATTTCGCGACCCGTTGCTTTTTTTATATTCAATCCAACATATTTATTCATTTTCATAATTATTGTTTTTCATAATAATTATTTTACTTTTATATTCCCAACCTTTTGCAACTCCCCAACCCCCCTAAAAAGGCTTCGCGACCCCCACGTTGAAAAACACTGTGTTAGGCTAATGAAGAGTGTTAAGATTTTTTTATAGATGAACTCATCATAATACTTAATGACTTTCACTTATTCAATATCTGTGCCTACTTTTTTATAAAATATCAATTTAACAGAATTTTAGATAGATTCATGAAAATCAAAAGAGAAGACTTTTAAAAAAAAACATGCCTAAATCGTAATAAATTGGATATCCATTAGGAGGCCACTCTCACAAGTTTGAGAATGAGCCTTCATGCTTCGGATTTAAGCAACGCACTAAAGAAAAAAATTTTTAAAATAATTTGTTAAGACTTGTTTTGTAGGACAATGCATCAAAATAATTTTTAAAATAATGTTAAAAGTAACTTGATTGATTATCAGATATTCTATAGAAAACGTTCTATCCTTTGGTGAAATCCTAAACTATACGAACACTTAAATGTAGCATATTTCAATGTCTTATTCTAGGTACAAATAGACGTCACACATCATTTCTCATTAAGTTCAAAGAGCAAACTTGAAACATACCGAAAAACAAACATTCCAAGCAATATACCCTAGGTACCTATGAAATTTGATTTGCTGAATCCGTTGTGTGTTTATATCAAAACCAGAGACTTATGAGATGTTAATCAGCTTATGAGTTGAATACGATTATTAACCTTACGATATATACTACTAATATTTCTTGTGGTTCGCCTTAAACTCAAGAAATATATATAATTAAATTGGTATTATATAAATAAATATTTATGGGATTTTGACATAGTACCATTCAACACCAAACTATACATAGCTTGTGGTACTATAAGTACTTACTAACACACACACATAACAAATATCTATGATCGTCACAAAAATGTTTGCCCTGGGTGGTAATCGAACCCACGACCTATAGAGAGGGAGACTACCAATTCAGCTACCAAAAGACTACCAAAGCAGCAGTAATCACTTAATGCCAGGTAAGCCAGGTCGTCCCGTCACATTAAAAACGTTTAATGTATTGTAGAAAAAATGCAGACAGTTGCCAATTAACCTACTTTTACGATCTCAAAATTAATTTTAAAATCAGGTTACGTATTTTTTTAGCTAAGCCACAATACTTAAATCTCAGGTTTAATTAACCGAATACGACGGAGGCAAAAGTATTGAGATTTTAGAGCGAGATTTTTTTCAGACTCTTATACTAAAGACTACACCTCATTTAGTATCAAAAGATAGCTAGCTTCTTCAATTAACTGTCACTCAGGTCTTACTTTTGAGACAAGTATCCGAAAAATATATCAAAGTCTTGTGGATGAATCTTCGGTTTGTCATGTTCCATTTCACGATTTTGTAGATATGAATGCATGGGTTGGAAATATCTGTAACAATTATTTTTAATGAAGACAAATATATTTTTACCGCGAATATCATTCTGATATTTTCTTAATTTTGCTTGAGATAAGAAAAGAAATGAGGATTTCGCTCTTGTTTAAAATAGACATAAAATCCCTTTTGTGTTGACCGACAGTCTATGTATAGGTAAACTATGAATCCTTCTTCCTTTTCCGGTTGTATGGCTTTGATTGCGTCTGCAAACTTATTCGCAAATGTCACTTTGATAGTAAGAAATGCACAAGGCAACGACGCTTGGTGATTACAAATTCTAGTGAACTAAGCATTAATTTAATAATCTGAATAATATAAAACAACGTAAAACTATTATATAAATACAGAATTTTACAAATAACTATAAATCGTTCATAAGAGTGATATGCTACTAAAACAAAAGTCTTGTCAACAAATGTCGAAGTCAAAGTCAACTTCTTAAAGAAACAACATTTTAAGCTCATTATCTACTCCAATTAACTTTTACACCTAGATTGTTTAGTTATTTGCAATAATTGTTTGCTAAGTTTTTTAATTAGTTTACTTATTTCCGTTTTGAGTCCTAGAAATGATGAGCTAGGTAATATTACGCAATTGATAAAAAATTGGTTTATTAATATTGAGCAAAAAAGTTTTTGAAAAAAAAAAAATTATATACCTCATGTGTGACGTCGGTATTTGATCGATGTGTGATTCCATAAATTCAGGTGCTGGTGGATCGTATATTCCTGAAAGTGTATAACTCTTAATCAATCTTCATCAACTGTTTGAATGTTCTAATCTCAGGAAAGTACAATATTATAATATCTTTACCGTGAACATGAGGGTAATTTTGTTTTAATAGTTTGGCGAGGAGACATGTATCAGCCAGCTGTGTTGGGCCCATGTGCACGTGTGGTACTGGTGGATGTACATCCATGGGCACAACCGGGGCCAATCCTTTACTTAAAACTCCTTTCATTTTACCCATAGATTGGGCTTCGCGTTTTTTAACATCAATAGTAATTGGCCTATCTGGTTGAGCGTTCCTTTTAGCACTACTATCAAAGATATTAGTTACTTTCTTTGTAGGCCTAACATTTTCCTGGTGTATAATCGATTGCAGTTTTCTGATCAGGTCTTGGCAAACTTGTTCGTGCTGTTTCTCGTGACATAGCGTGCGATGTTGTAGTATGATTTCCGTTACTTTCTGAAGATCACTCTCATTCAAATGTTCTAGAATGGCGTTTTTGTTTGTGTCAAGTATGTTTCTTTTTCTTCTACTTTTAGGATTTGTTGTTATGTTATTGAATTGGAAAAATATGTTCATATCGCTTTGGGATAGTGTTATATTTGGAGAGTCTTTTGATCCGGTTATCACTATTATTTCTGTATTACGGCTTATATCTGTAAAAGAGTGTTTGTTGATTTCAGAGACAAAAATTTGCGAATCGTTATATATTGTCACAACATAATCTATCTGTTTACCTGTGTTTTCTATTAGCTTAAGTAGCAAAATGTAAGTGGCAGCACTAAATACTATTATAAATGTGAGAATAAATATTTTCTGTAATGTTGGATATATACATCTGTAAAGAAATCGGGTCTGTCGTTCTGAAAAATGAAATAACAATTAGGTTATTTTTAACAGATAAAATTCACCATAAACTTTATATATATATAATTTATTAGTATTTACCATCAGCTGACTCAGCTAGCTCCATTGGAGGAAGACCAAGTTGGTCTAACGAAGGGCCGATTTTAATAGGTTCAATCATTTTCTGAAACGAATTTAAATATATCGGTATAACTAAGGTAACAAAATTTTTTATTCAATAAGTTTCGAGTAAAAGTAATAAGTAAAGGATCATGTTGCTTGCGTCCGTAGGTACTAAATACCTTCGCTTGTCTTCTGGGTGGTGCGAAAGGAGTTACCCAAGTTAGCAGTAGCTTGTGACAAGTTCGCCTGGAAATGTACTGACCTGATAATTCACTGCCAAGCACGGGTGCACTAGCGTTGTTGTGTCCCAGTGGAAGTGTGTGGGTGCCGGTGAAATTACAAGCACTTGAGGAGTTACATCCCCATCTGAGACTGTCGGGTACAACACAATGTAAATTGGGTATTCTTACTTTAGTAGCGGAAGACTTGAGTCGTATTTTTGTTGTTTATGGGCGGCGGTCACCACTTAACATCAAGTGGGCCATTTACTAGTCCCAATATGACTAAATCGCATCTTTTAATATTTTTAATAATAACCTATCCAAGAAGTTTTGATTGTGAAGAAAACATGTCTTTTTGTGTGTAGTTAATTGGATTAAACTAAGATGAATGATGTAATGTAACATAATAACGTATTGGTTTTTCCCATTGTCTTATTACCAATTTACTCCGATATCAGATAATAATGTTCTTTAAGAGGGTTCCGCCCAATATTGATGATGGCACATAAATATTTCGGGCGACCAATAAATATTATGTGACTATGTACGAATATAATACGACTTTATTGAAATAAAATATTTGGATGTTAAATAAAAACTCAAAAAAGATATAATATAATATAATCTTATTTAATTAGCTGTTACACCTATACACACATTTTGGCGCCAAATATTAGGAGTACAAATAAGATTCCGCCGTTTTATTGTAGATGGCGCGGCACGGAGTTTCGGTTAGCTTTCGCAGATGATAACCGGCTTAAAAAATAGTTTGGACATTCAAGAACAACATAACCTATTAATATCATTGATTTTATATTGGTAAAATATAATTTTTATAAGTTGAAAATGTCAAAATTTGAGCCAAGTAAGCGTCATTTGCGGGAAATATTAGTTTACTTCTTTAATTTAAAGAAATCTGCTGCTGAGGCGCATCGATTGCTCGTAGAAGCATATGGTGAGGTTGCTTTGAGTGAGAGAACGTGTCGAGAGTGGTTTCAAAAGTTTAAAAATGGTGATTTCGACGTAGAAGACAAAGATCGCAGTGGAAGGCCAAAAATTTACGAGGATGCAGAATTGGAGGAATTATTGGAGGAAGATTCATCTCAAACACAAAAAGAACTTGCTCTAACATTAGAAGTCACTCAGCAAGCAGTCTCACATCGTTTAAAATCATTAGGAATGATTCATAAACAAGGAAATTGGGTTCCGTACGAATTAAAGCCGAGAGATATTGAACGCCGATTATGCTTAAGTGAAATGCTGCTAGCTAGACATAAAAAAAGGGTTTTTTACATCGTATCATAACTGGTGATGAGAAGTGGATACATTATGACAATCCAAAAAGAAGAAAATCATGGGGATTACCTGGCCACGCGTCAACGTCAACAGCAAAACCGAATATTCACGGAAAAAAACTTATGCTGTGTATTTGGTGGGATCAGCTAGGTGTAGTGTATTATGAGTTGCTTAATCCGAGCGAAACAATTACTGGAGCCCTCTATCGAACACAATTGATGAGATTGAGCCGAGCTCTGAAGGAAAAACGCCCTCAATACTATTCTAGACACGAAAAAATTATTCTTCTGCATGACAATGCTCGTCCACATGTTGCGGCTCCCGTGAAAAAGTACTTGGAAACACTTGATTGGGAAGTGTTACCCCACCCGCCGTATTCACCAGACATTGCACCGTCCGATTATCACCTGTTCCGGTCCGTAGCACATGCTCTGACGGCGCAGCGGTTCACATCTTATGAGGATACCAAAAATTGGGTTGATTCGTGGATAACCTCAAAAGACAAGGAGTTCTTCAGACGTGGGATTCGAATGCTGCCTGAGAGATGGGAAAAAGTGGTTGCAAGTGATGGGCAATATTTTGAATAAATTTATATTACCGTTCTTCTACAATAAATATTTAATTTGTGTTAAAAAACGGCGGAAACTTATTTGTACTCCTAATATTTTATGACTTTATAAAATAACTTTACAGAATTATATCTTGGAATATTACCAGGAAGTAAGAAAGGTATGATTTATCTTAATAACATGTTATTCCCACGGCTTTGCTCCTTTAGTCTTGGCTCTATTTAAGCCTACTTTATTATTATCATCCTACGGGGACCGTATATTTTTTCGGGATTTGTAAGCGGATAAAAGAAGCATATTTGGCGCCAAAATGTGTGTATAGGTGTAATGCGAAAAACGTGGATTTGTTAATTTTTTTGCCATTTGGGACCAATTTGCCTACAGTAGATTAAGTTTATTTGGTCTCGTTTTAGCGAATAGCTATTATTAGAAAAAGTCTTATTAAACATAAGATTTTTTTCTATTCACCTACCTTTCTTAGGTTAATTAAAAGTATTTCGCCATTTGAACATTTGAACTTGAAAAAAGGAGGAGGCTTTCAATTTAGCTGCATGGTTTTTTTCTTTGTTACGCGATTTCTTTGCCTCTTTTAGACTGATATGGACGATTGGCGTCTCATAGAAATTTCATAAAGAGATATTTCATCGCTAACACCAAAAAATAAAGGGAACTGAAGTTAGTTTATTCGATTTTTTTATCGGTCACTTGTTTTATTTTATTAATGGCAATGGTCTCGTGGAGGTTTGACATAATACTAAACCTAAAGTTGTAAAGTGGATGAAAGTATTGAAGTTGTTTTTTCTATTTTCAAATCTGTCATTTGGTCACTTAACATTTTTGTTATTCATATCTAGATTATTTGGCACTCATCAAATTAAATGATATATATGATAAGACACTTATACCCCTGAATTAACATTCCCTGTGTCGTAGATGACATAAACAAACACAGAAACTAGACAAACACCCAAGTCCCGGGAACAAACTACACTCATTACACAAAGTCGGGAATCGATCCGGGACCTCGCATCGTAGGCAAGGCCAACTAAGCTACGAACAGTATATATAACTTTGCTAACCCAAAACAGGCATCGACTGTTGCAAAAATAGGCTAATGATATCAACCTTAGTTACACATTAACAGACATAACAGTTTGACAAATATCAGTGAGGTTATTAGACAAGTAATTCTTCCTACTTTGTTCCATTATGACACGAATGTTAATATACTTACCGACATTTTGACTTGTTGGTCACAAAATTTAATCCCAAAATCACAGTATGTAGCACATAATTACTAAAGTAATGAACACATTGCAACGGTCGCTGGTGACGCGAACAGGCGACTGGCAACTTTTGCTGATTGTCAATCTTGCATTATGTACAATTAAAATGTTTAGGGTGCAGTTTTTTTCTGGCAGCACTAGTACGTAACTGAATC
The DNA here is from genome assembly GCA_921293045.1 of Aplocera efformata. Taxonomy (NCBI): domain Eukaryota; kingdom Metazoa; phylum Arthropoda; class Insecta; order Lepidoptera; family Geometridae; genus Aplocera; species Aplocera efformata. The sequence goes on from OV121045.1 coordinate 8,770,440, forward strand.
GTGCATTCATTATAATTTTTTTGCAAGATTGATGCAAATTTATATTCGGATCCGGCATGTCAGTATAACGAAAATGAAAAAGCTTTTTGTGTCAAGACTCAAGACTCAAGACTTCGAATTATTATCAATTACGATATTATATTAATTAAAATATAAATATCTTATGAGTCAATGTTCAACCACATGAATCTAATGAAGTTTTAGTAATATACATTTTCAGTTTTAATAATAATGACAAATATTACCATTGAAACAGGATTTTGCAAAACATTTCAAAATCCTGTTAAATTTATTGTTATTTTCAATGAAATAGTTCTGATCCAAGTTTCTGATATTATAATAGAGCTAGAAGGTATCTATCTACAGGAATTCCTTAAATAGATCCTTTTGAGTTTGGATTGTTAAAGTTTTACTGAGTTTACTATTGAACTCAGTTTTAACTTTAAAGGATAAAACTCAGGATATTCTCGTTTTTCTTCAGAATTGGCAAATCATGGCGTAAATTTTTTAATATAGCTTTTTAAAGGTCGGATTGCAGTAGCGCGCCAGCATATGTTTATTACAAGTTAATTTCTATCATTTAATTACAAGTTACGTTCTATTGACAATACACAATCATCAAATTAACGCCTCGCGTCGATGACCTGACAGTATGATTACGAAATCAATTTAGGCATGTATGGTACTTCTTCGAACGCCTAGATTGTAATGCTTTTTCTGGCTATGTATTGTGTCTGCATTCGACCTTTTCCAAAGTGTTATACTAAATTATCCATTTCCGATTATATTAAATTTGGAATTCGAGAGTATTATCTACGTCGACTTATATACATATTAATGTATTGTATAGTGCTGGGATTTTGCAAAAAACTGCTTGGCATTAATTTATTTATAGATTGTGACTATTCATTTGGCTGTCATACCGTTCCATTAAGTAGTAGGACTGAGGTGCGGTTGCATAGAACAAATCAATTATGGCGCAACAGGCTATTCTAGACACGTGCGTCCCATTAACTAATTGATCTTCATCCCTAAGCTCGTAGACGAGGTACTGGTTTATTTTGACTTTAATATAAATCGATTGCCGTACGTTAGTCTCGCAAGAAATAGCTCGACCAATTTGAATTTCTTTTTTGTTTTGTACTCCTCAGTAATAGAAAAAACAATTGTTCCGAATCAGCTGAATAAAAAAAAACGAAATTGGTAAATAAAATTTAGTCTATTTTAGGTGGTTCTAATTTTTATATAGGCTTATGTGTGCCCAAAATACGACAAATTTCAGGATTACAATGGTTACACGGGTTTGATCCATAGCCGGGGAGTATAGATCGAACTCATTTATGTGAGCACGAGACTTGGCTTCTCGTGTTGTGTGTTGACGCCAATGGTAATCCTAGTGCAAGGATATGGGTTTATAAATGCTATTCAGGCATTATTAAGAAGCAGGCAGAGAACAGTAGGTATAGAGCAGTATACATAGCCGAGCAGCATGGACCACGACTTAAAATTGACAGAACTCAAAATGATGAAGTCAAATAAACCGGCATAATCTAGAACCAAAAACTCGAAGTCTTATTTTTATTTTTTTATATTACCTATATTAAGTTTATACAATGTTCAAATATAGGTTTATATATGTAGGTTGGTGTCCCTGTTGTGCAAATATTAAGTTTAAAACGATACAGAAAGACGCTAAACTGATTACAAGTTCCGCTCTGTCGATTAGAGATATTGCTAAACCCCTTTTTATACGAAGGCAGTCTTTTCACTGTCAATCACGATCAGAAAAGGCAAATTAAATACATTTTGAACGGAAGAAATAAAATTACGAAATAAAATCAAAAACTCCACAGAGGCAGAAGGGTTGAAATCAATGAAGCGTATTTGCATTACAAAGACTTTCTATGAAAGTCTAGATAGAAAGTAAAGTAAAGTATTCTCAATATTCAGAAAGGATTGATATTATATATACTAGGACGATGTCGCTCGTCAATTTTTTGCTGTTTTCGTAGATTATGTAATAGAAATGAAATTATTTCATAGTGTCTTCCTCAAATCATTAGATAACTAATAGAATACATACATAGTATCTTTTTCTGTAAATACATACATATTATACCTGGTACTAAATTTCATTCAAATCCCTTGACACACACACACACATACACACCCACACACACACACACACACACACACACACACACACACACACACACACACATACACACACACACGCACACAAACACACACACACGCACGATTTTCATTAACGATTTGCGAGCGATAAAGTATAAATATTTTATTCTTAATCGCTGATTTATAATTAATTTAAGTTTACTCCAATAGATGTCTTATTCTAGAATCCTAGGATACAATGTCATCAGATACCATATAAGGCTTAAGAAACTTGGTCTAACTAAAAAAAAATGCTAGTAAAAATAAGTACAATCTTTTGAAAATCATCTAGCTTTATTCTGTTCTATAGTTTAGTAAACTAAACAAATTTAATTAAGTTTTACCCACAAGCTAGACTGTTTAACATGAAATCTTAATTAGTAAGAATAAGAACACATCATTACTGTTATAAACGTAACCCAGACACATTTAATAAAATTTGTCCTCTCGAAGATTACATGAGTAACCAAATTTTCCATCAAATATTTAAAAGTGATTCAATTTATTATAAAAATCAATGTATTGGAAATCCCATGGCAGTGTTAACCGAATTAGATATTACGTTAAACATGTTTCGTAATTAGGTATAAATTTGTGTGGTTTGGCATATAAATAATTCTGTATGAAATTGTATCGTATCTCAAATGACAATAGTGAGGCTAGTGCAAATCTTGGGTTTTTCTATTTTCTTATTTGACACAGAAACTTGGACAATCAGAAAGAGTGAGAGAATGAAAAGGGAAGTCTTTGAGATGTGGTGCTGGAGATGCATGCTACGCATCCCATGGGACATCTCCATTCTGAGTCAACTCCGTGTAACGACGTCTCAACTATCTGCTCTAAAAGAATCCTCAATTATTTCGCTCAGATTGTCAGTATAGCGCCCTACAGATTGAGAAGTTTTTGGTAGTAGAAAAGGTCGATGAAAAAAGGCGTGGGTGATCAAGTGATCGCCCATGTGGCCTTTTATTGTTTTTTTTATCGCGTAGGTGATGGACTGACCAAATAACAAGAAATTATTGAGTAAAACCAAAATTCGAACCGAAAAAACCAAATTACATTTAAACATTAGCTGTGCATATTTTTGTAAGCCATTTATAAAACCCTGTATTTTAATACCAAACTCGGTAAACCTACAGAGAAATCTGAAAGATAAAAAAAATTGAAGACATTATAATATGGTGTCAAAAATCGGCCATTTTAATTTTTATGATTCTGTATCACTCACAACGAATCTAACGACACCCTTCATCTAAAATCCATTAAGCCGTTTAGGCTACAGAGCGTGTCAAAGAAATAAACATACAATCGAAAAACATAACCCTGCCTCTGGCGCACTCGGGTAAAAGCCTCATTGGTATGAGGTTTCCTGAGGCCATCAAACTGAGGAAATAATTAGATAGAAATCAATTATGGTACGAACTATTCGTGAATGGCCTAGTAGAAGAAGAAAAAAAGCTTAGATACGGATTTTAGTTCGAGATGGTTTATGGTCCACCCGCTCTCTGATTTACTCTAAAAACTGTTTTCAGAGTAGATCAGAGAGATGAACTACGGACGCAACTGGACAGAAATAGTAAATTTACCCATTCTTCGTAGACGACATCATTAATCCATAAAATCAGGAATAATATTTTATCGAAGAAGACTTAATGCGCCTGTCACTCTGGGAAATGGTATAAAGATGAAAAGCCCGTTTTGTCTTCAATATTGGAAATCTATCACGTGACCTCGGGATGGATTCGATAACTTTTGCACGATAGCAAGTGTTTTATGCATTATTCAACGTACATCATATTTGATTTTCATTCGGTTTTCTTATTTAGTGTTCGTAATAGGTTTTTACCGATTTCAAACAAAGAGGTTATCAATTCGACACGTATGTATGTAATATTATTGTACAATAAATGCTAATCTTTTTTTAATACTATTCAATGATAATAATCTTTTATGGCTTTGAATTTTAATATATTTATGATTTTTTTATATTTGAATTTTCTTTGTTTTCCTTTCATTTAGGGCACAGTGCAACAAAAAAATAAGTTTCATCACAATCGTTTCAGTAGTTATCAAGTTATGGACAAACTACCTGCGCCCCGCGGTGTTACCCACCGGATCAAAAGTAGCCTATGAGATAATCCAGGATTTAAGCTATCCTGGTACCAAATTTCATCCAAATCCGTTGTTTGCGCGTGAAAGAGGAAAAAGCATACACACACATACATGCAAACTTTCATAGTCATAATCCTTTATTGTTCATCACAGGTAGGTAGTGTAGGTGACATTTTAGGTTGAAGTATCACTGTGGTATACTCATGTACTGTAATCATACTCATACTGCAATAAGTAAATCATCAATAATATTTATAACTATAGCTTAGTTGGTAGCCTTGCCTTCGAAGCGAGGGGTCGCGGTTTCGATTCCCGCCCGGTACACATTGTGTGATGAGCATGAAATTTGTTCTAGGGCCTTGGGCGTTTGTCTTCTGTTTCTGTTTGACCATGCCACCTGCGACACACGAATAATTGATTAAAATTTCTTAATAATCCGATAGCCAGGAGAAAAATTACTGGAACTTGTTGGTGGTTCCTTTACGTAGGTGAAATAATGTCAGAATAGAGAAATCTTTCCATAATATCTAAGGTGGAATACGACAGTCATCGTCATGCATTTGCACAAATACCTAGGTACACAAACTCGCCCATTCATTAACATGATTTGGTCTGTGACCATGTGGAAAACAGTTCGCTTTCCACCGACCATAAAAGGTATAGGATTCAATATGAATTTTTCATTCTCTAATCGACCTTGATCATACAAGGTGGAGCTGACTCGTGAATATTTAATAAAGTGCTCTCAGGAAGCCCGTTTCTAACTTGAAAGGTAAGTTTTGTTTTAGTTGAACATGTTCCAAGTTTCTAGTAAATGGAGTGAGCTGTAATATTTGGGTGTGGATACTGCGTATATCTAGGTTTACTTATACTAGGTTCTGGCGTTTACATTGTAAGTTTATACTGAATTATTTAGTTATCACGTTAGCATCCAAATGAAATTTACTTTAACGCTTAACTTTAGGTTACAAAATAAGGGTTCTAGTTTACCTAAGGTAAGGCAGAATTTTACTACATTTAAAATATATAATTGTTGTTCCGATGAAACGCTGAGACCTATAGTTAATAATTTAAATATATATAAATATATCGGGTTATCAAGGTATTTTTAAGTGACACAAATCTCAACCACCATGTTCTGTCCTGAGTGGGTTCGATCACCACTCAGGAAAAACATTTCTGTGATAAACATAAATTATTGTGGTGTGGCTGGGTGTTAATATGTATTAGAAGTATGTACTAAAAACAAGTACTAAAATTAATATAAGTTTCTATAGTACAAGCTATGCTTCATTTGGGGCTAGATAGCGTGGTATGAAATTTCCATGAATATTTATTATTAATATTTAAATCTGGCTGAGCCTTCGGGTCTGATCCTGACTAATTCTGTCTGGTACTGCTGTTAATCAGTTCTTTATTCTAATATTTGATTCAAATTAGAGTACCTACTCCTTAGGTCAAGTTCAATTCCGTCTCATATATTGGCATATATATATATATATATATTGATTTGAACATTGAGTACTTTATTCTCAGAAAAACCACCCAACTTCAAGTTCAAGTTCAAACTCAAAGATTTCCCTCGCCGGGTATCAAACTCGGGATCCCTCGTTTCGAAGGCAGAATAGCTATCTATTAAGCCACGGAGCCGTGGAAATCATTGTGAACTATGGCATTTGAAGATATATATATATTTTTTAATTTCATTTAGCCCCAAACTAAGTACAGCTTGTAACACCTAAATATTATTTTTAATATTACATATAATACATAACATCCAGACACATAACAAACATCTACGTTCCTCGCACAAATGCTTGTTCTGGGAGGGGAATCGAATTCATATTCATATTCGATTCTACCAACTCAGTTGGTAGTATCTATTGCAGTATCAATATCAGCAATGGAATGCAATATTGGATAACATATAGGTATTAGATAAAATGAAGCCAAGCCATAAGAAAGTGGTTGAAAGCATATTTCAAGACAATCATTTCAAATTTAATATTCTTAGTTATAAAATACACAATTCGTATGTATATTACAGAGATTCCAAGCGTTCCTCGAGCGATGGCATTAGAAGGAAAGAAATGAACTACGTGACAATGAGAATCCCCGTCGCTACTCTATTGCTTTTGACTGTCGCCATAATCCCCCTTTGTGGGGGTGAAAGCGAGACAGATGCATATCTGAGCCGATTCATCGCCGATCTGTGGACTGAAGGAGCTGACGTCGTCAGGATTATTTGGAGAGATTGTTCTAAAAAAGTATGTGATTAATAGTTTTTAAAAAAGGAGGATGTTTGGAATTGGGATGAATGTATTTTTTCTAAAGAACTTTCTCAATTGGTTGATAATTGACGGAGTTCTAAGAAAAGCAATACGACTGTGAAATTCAGTTGAAAAGAAGTCTTAATTCTTTAGTCATGTAATTTGCAAGGAATACTGTTGATTGCAATAGTAATCCTTGCAAAATAAAGTAAATAGAAGAGGACGAGCAATTAAGCCATCGAATGCTATCGCGAGAGTGTTTGTAATGTAGGGTAAAAAACAATTAGGGAAAAGATTAAAGATTTATTTGTAGACCCACCAGTCACATAATTGTGTAACTATTTTGCACGTTTCGACGTCACATCGTCGATTTCAGCGGACGGATAGCCCATAAGCCGATTATCCGACGTGGAAGCTTTTGTTTTTCTGCAAACAATTAGCCATGTACGGTTTTATCAGATCTTGACATCGATCGTTCGTGAGATTGTGATAAGTAGAATTAAAGGAAAAAACTTCAGATTAGAAGAAAATCTTATCTTAGTTTTTCCGCTGACACTAGACTACTAAATAATATTGCTGAAATGTCGAAAGAAGACTATTTTTACACAATGCTCCTCTCATGAAAAAACGCGGTCTATTGAGTATCAAATTCACATTTTAATATAGTTTAGTTAACTTTATGCATGAATACTCACAAAAATATGTTATCTTATATATCATCCTTTTGTGAATTCATCAAAGATTGACAGACTATTATTATGTTAAGCAGAATCAACATTACCACAAAAACCATTTTTCGGATGACTTGCTTCAATTCGCTTAGAACGTAATTCGAATTATCGATGTACCTATTACTAATAATCATAAATCGATCAATTAAGACAAACGACATTATTTCCTATTAATCAATTATGAAGATACAACAACCTGTTCATATAATAATTATAGAACTTAATGTAACCTCATTTGATACCTCATACCTCATACCTATATGAGTTATTATTACATGTACTGTTAGTCTGTTGCTTACGTCAGTTTATTTATATACCCTATACACTTCCTTTCACCCCTACCAATGTCTATGTTAAATTTCATAAATTGAGAAGTTAAAGCGTTAACAAACTTACATTCGCATTTGTATGTAATATTAGGTAGTTGGAGTGAAATAGCTGTCAGCCAACGTTACCACCAACCTTACAACTGAGTTAGAGCCGTCACTCAAACATTTTTGTATGTACATCTCCGCAATTTTTTCTATGCATGCATTCTGCGTAGGTTCATATCCAATTCCTTTTTGAACTCTATTCAATAATTAGCGACATAAATAGATTAGCATAATGTCGAGAATTTCAAATTTATTCAATCTCAAGAGAAGAAATTGAACGTTCTGCGGAAAAAAATTAAATAGCAGACTCAACAAACAACGCGCCGCCATTTTGACCACACATAATTCCGGAAATAAAAATACTGACAGATTGACAAAATCACTATAACGACAATTTTATTTGTAATGCATATTTTTAAATATACATGTATCCGACATCATAATTTTTTTGAGTAAAGAGATTGTTCAAAAAAACAAAAGCTCTTATTACGCCATCTATCACAAAAGATAATACTTTGTTGGCAGTTAAAAGAACATTCTTAGCACGATCGCTTAAACGCTGCGCCAGCCCGTACGAGCGAGTGTTAACTAGTTGCCAGCACCTAATGCTTGGTGGCAGATTACCAGATATGATGGTCAAATGCACACATCTTTTGCTGTATCACAAGCTGTGGTTCTTTTGAGAATACCTAATAAATCTTTTAGTTAAAATGATATCTAATCTCCTACTATATGAGGAGGCATACAAACATCTTTTTTGTTAAAATATATACCAAGAAAGATAAGAACGAAATCTAAATTTGAAAAGCCTTTTATTCCTATTTTAGCTACGAACTTTTCTAAAGATGAAAAGGAAATGTTTTCTTTTCAGAAACCGTCAATACAAGGAAAATTTTCAATTACATTTCATAGACAGATCGAGAAAACTTTTCGTAAACCAGGTTTTATTTCATGTGACGAAATTGATGTAGGTATCTGAAGGTCAATTTTTTTTGTATTTGTAAAATATTCGTGTTTCTTACAGTTGGTTGATGTCAAAGACGTAATAGATCACAAAGAATACTTCCCAAAGTTCGTAAGATGCATGAAAAGGAAGACCTTGAGAGCTATGGACCGCTCCTTGAGCCCGGACGTAGTACCAGTCACAGACGGTGTCAATCTAGTGCGGTTTGAGCTGGTCGACAAATCCGGGAATATAATGCCTGAAAATGATACAACCAGGTAAGTTTCTTCTTTTAATACTAAAAAGGACTGCGGTCTCCACCCGTACAACAACAGGCTTCCTGAAGGAACACTGGGGAAACTTAAAAAAAAAAAATGGATATGTGTGGGTGGACTCTTAAAGGGTTTGGTGGGTTCTGTGGTGCTCACATCCGTAGGTTCCCTCAGAGTCTCGAAGGTACAAAATAAGTAACCCAAACTTCCAATAAAACTTAAACAATGTTAATCCGGAGAAGTATTTCCGCTACACATGGTAATCTGCCGCCAGTGGTGAAATAACAGGGGCCTGAGACGTTACATCCCTTTCTCAAAGTGATGGGCGAATGCGATGCGCCTAGGCTCTGATACTTCGATAGAGGAGAGGTAAAATCGTATTGCTGTTGTTTATGGGCGATGTGAACTAAAAATCAGATGAGTATTAAAACAGAATTCTCCTAAAGTTATAAACTCAGCGTATGCTGCTTTATTTAGCCAACCCCAACTCCTTGCCCCAACTTTAATGACTTATTATGTAGCTAAGTTACGTCTATATTTATCTAGAATGAACCGCAAGGTGGGCGTAGAACGTGGGTTAGGGTCTTAGTGCACATTTTCATTAGGCAAGTTATAAAACAGCTGGAAAATTATTTTATTGATACAATGGATCATTAAATCTTAGTTTATTTGATTTAGTAGGTTGCTAAGTGGGTAACAACCCTGCCTCAAAAATGCTCTCGTTTCAACGTTTGTCATCTCAGGTTTGATGCCCATCGTGGGCGCATATTTAATTGAATTAATTAATTAAATTAAACAAGCATTTCAGAATTACCCAAGTCCTGAAAATAGTTTCTTTTTCATACGTAATCATGAGTACTGAGAAGTGATGAGGACGTAAAATTGGTAAGTATGTGTTGAGGTTAATGACCACACAGACCACACAGCTATTTGTCAACGTCGCAAATAATTGCCTTAAAAACAGTTGCGAAACATACTTATTCATGTTGCAGTTTTTTCGACAATAATTTAATACCTATACAATACTTCTAGTTACAATTTAGCGTATCTTTTACCCGTATATATCCAACTAGCTACGCCTTGTGGTGTCGCCCACGGTATTCCTGGATCAAAATTAGCCTGTGGTAATCCAGGATTAAATAAATTTCATCTAAAACCATTGAGCCGTTTGGGTTTAAAGTAACAAACATACACATACACACAGACACACAAAGGTACATACAAAATTTCGCATTTATAATACAAGTGTGATAAGCAATAAGAAATTAAGACATTCGACCGCAATTCCACCTGAAGACAATCACTTTTCGGCCAGGCAAGGCCACTTTGGTGTCAAAGTTTTAATGCTACTCGAAGGCCTCCGACATGGCTTATCGACTAGTATGTCCGGGATCTTTACGCACCTACCAAAGCACAAAAGCGCTCAATTGAAATGCCACTCATCCAACTATTGACCGGACCGAGATGGCTTTGCTTAGATGATCTGTAAAGAACAGTTAAGCTTTGCCACGAGTGCTTCATAGTATATGATGAAGCATGCTTAATGCTTATGAATCAAAGCTATTACCATATGATAGTATCAAATACTAATATGATCATACATAGAGGTACGATGGCATTATCCTAGATAGAACCTTCTAGAAACGTCATATTAAAAATATCTTATCTTTTGATTTCCGTTGTAAGCTTGTTTGTGTTTAAACCACGCTCAACTTACTAAATGGATCAGGATTAAATTCTATAAGGATAATTACACAGGTAAATTACACCCTGCAATGAAATTAAATGAGAAGGCTTTTGTTTATTTTAGGAAGTATTTTCATGAGGAAATACTGTGAAGAAATACTTCCTACATTTAAAAAAGGATAAATGAGGATACTGGGGTTAGTTCATTAAACATGGCTGATGATATATATTTTTATAATGCCTAACTGTGCCCGAGAAAAAAAAACCCCTCATGGCGAATGCATAAGTCGTGCGAAGCCAAAGAAAAGAAGAAAAAAAGAACCTAGAGTTTTGTTCTCGGGGCTTGAGTGTTTTTCTTGTGTTTCTATGGTTGTTCATGCCATCTGCGATACAGGAAATCCTAGTGCAGAGTTCTGTAAGCGTTATTTATGTTACGGAACCCTCGTAGTAGTGTGAATCGCTATGAGCAGGTTTAATATATAAACAGTTTTCAAGATTTTATCATAAAAGATTTTTCCTAACAACGTTGGCTTCGTTCATTAGCAAAGTAAACCAAGAGCATACAACTTCTAACAAGTGAAAACCTTGCAAGTTCGATATTAATTTGCAGGTAAACTTGAAAACAACGATATTTACCATAACATTATATATAAATTTTAAGAAAAAGAGAACATTTAAAAGTTTCAGACTAAATAGACTTTTATTCCGTAAGCACAATAATTATTCATATTGACAGGCCTCACAGCTCAGTTGGCAGTAATGAGCGCGATAGTTGGTTTGATTCCCACTCAGGACAAACATTTGTGCGTTGAACATAGATTTTTATACTACTTAGTTGCTTGTATTATGTATTATGTATGTATTACATGTATGTAGGTATTTACAAAGTCGTATACTTTGTAAATACCTACATACAAAAAAGCACCAGTAATATGGTTGCCAAAGATTGTTTAGGGCTAGATGGCGTTCTGTGACATTTCCTTATGTTACTTACTATATTTCTTTTTGAATTAGTACATGGACAGAGAAGGAGCTGGAAGAAGGAGAATGGCGTACTCTCGCGCTGCAGAGGATGGCAAAAGTACTACGCACACATGTCCTTAAGTTTGACTTCGACAACGGAAAATCCGTTGAAAAAGGTATTGTAAATCAGTAGTGCTATTTAAGACTATTTCGTGGCCTTGACAGTGGGGAAAAAAAATCATAAAAGGGACCTATAATTTTGTAGGTTTAGTTTGTTCCGTCGCAAAAGTGACGGAACGAGCTGAAAGCCCATCTAATAATTACCTCAAAAACAGCCATACGACTTAGTCTCCCCGACCGAAGTATGAGAAAACTCAAGTTGCACCCTGTTACGCCCGTCACACTGGACATGATGTTACGTCTCAAAAAATTATCTTTTTGTTTTAAGTTGAGTACCGTGGCCGACGTAGACAACAAATGATGACTATGATGATGTTTGGAGTTGTATCTATCGGCATGGTGCTTATACCGATGGGATTCCAATTCCTGGCTGTGCTTGGTGGTAAAGCGCTGCTACTTGCCAAGATGGCGCTAATTCTCGCTTCTATTCAAGGGCTGAAGAAGGTAAGCATTAGTAAGAAATTATGTTATCATAATGCATTACAATTAAGGAGATACAAAGTAAGCCAACAGAAAAACTGTGAATAATTTAGAGAAAATTACAAAAAAATTATAATGGCAAACAATCAATACATATTCAATTAAAATCTATCACCATATTATAATAGCATTTCCTTCCTCAAATTGGGTGCCTGTGCGAATTACCTAAATTAACCCAATAAGTATACATGTATTTTAAATTTATTATATCAAAAGTCTCTTCTCCTTCTGTTCTTCCCACGTCAATACAATCGCTGCTTTCAAGTATCAAAAACGGACAAATCTTGATCTTCATAACACATAATTAACATTTTTGAGATATATCTATACTACTAACACTATTTCATAACGTTTTCTTTTAGGCAGAGACTGGTAATAATGAAGGTTACCATGACAGGGGGAAGGTATGATTTGCATTACCAGAATATTTCCTAAATTTTCCTAAATTAATACTTACCATGTTCACTTTCACCAATAATCCCGTAATTATACGTAGCTATTTAATCATTTAGTCAAGTTATCAGAATATAAGTAATATGTATTATTTTTATAAAGTAATTAAAATTCAATATTTTTACTTTTTATCTAAATATTATATTAACAAACATTGGTAATAAATTTCCATATCTCATTTTCCATCATTTACTTTTCACATAAAACTAAAATTTATAAATTTTACTGATATTTATATGTATAGATACGGGACTGTAACTGAAATAATTATAAGCTATTTTTACGAATAAAACGTAGTGATATATTAGTTTTTTACTATAACAGTACTTTACTGTATCTCCTTTCGAGATGGAAAAAAAAAAGTTATAACCATAACTATCACCGTTAGGCTTTGAAGCACTCTTACTAATTCCAAGAGGATAATCGGTTAACAGATGTTCTGTTCCAGATCGCTACAAGTCCGTTGAGTTACGGCTTCTACCACACTTACCCCCCCTACGACCACTACGAGAAGCGAAGCCAAGACGACTGGCCACCACCAGCGACCATGCCTGCTACACCGCCTCCCACCATGTCTATCGATCCTTGGTCGAACCCAGACGTCAAAATGGACCGAATACACATCTTCAAGCCAAACCAAGACGCCACAGAATCGAAAAAAAATGTCGTGACTTGGAGACCTCAGCTTCCAAAAGCTGTAAAAGTGAAACCAGAACCCAGGCTCTATCCGATCTTCTCGGGTCCCATCCAAACTGGCGTGTCTGATTTCACGCCAGTAGACGCTCCAATTCCACTTGTCGATTTGACAACTCGTCCCGGGGAGGTACAAGCTGAGTACGCACTGGAAATGCCATTTAATGGGTTTCATTTTCAAAGTCCCACTACTGTCGTTTCATCTTAATGTATTTATAGGTTTATTTCGAGCGTTGTTTGATATAATAAGGAATATTTTTTGGTATTTGGCTCAAGTGTTATATCCGAACAGACAGGTTCTTTTTTATGTTAATTAATTTTATATCTATACTGATATTGATTCATGAATTTTTATACATTATCATCTGCATTCATAATTATACATGGCTTGGAACATAACCATTAGAATCTGAGTGCTAATGTCGGCTCTTTCGTCAGCTCATCCCGCTCTAAACTCATCCCGCGGGATGAGTTGACTAAATAAGCCCTATTTTAGATCTAGCATACTTCACTGCCAAATTATTATCGATTTTGCTGATAATTAAATAATGTCAAATATACCGCGCGGTTGCCTCGTTCCACGATAATTGCGTTAACGATAAATTAATAACGATAGAAAATTCGGTAATGTTTTTGCTGTGAAAAATTCAATGGTCTTCGTTTAGCCATATCATCTAAAACAGGCTGGTTTAAGATATAAATAACTTCATTTTATTCTGTTGGTATGAAGCCATTTGAGTAGGTAATCGCCATTTTGTTTAAGAGACCTAATTGTTGTATTGTAAAAAAAAAGAAAAATGTTCATTAAAGTTTCTGTGAATTAAGTTTTTGATAGTTATAACTTTATTTCGTCATAATTTATTAAACACCTGTTTAAAGTAAAAGGTTTATGTTATATCACTATTCAAATAGAAATTTGTATATGAAAAGCAAATGATTAGGGGACCGCCTTCTTTTACTGCAAGTAAGTAGATACGTTAACGAATAAATAGTTAAATATTTTGTAATGTAGTTTTCTTTAATTGATATTTAATAATCTCAATAATTAATAGAAATCCATGTTGAAAAATTCTATAAAAATATCCTTTAACAAGTAAACTATAATATACCTAATATATGTAAAAAATAATGTGTACCTTTATAACTAAGCCGTCACTTGGTGCCAGCGTGCCCAAAAAGCTGGCAACATTACCACGCTAATTATATTTTATAAGTATCTTTTTACACCATTTTCTGCCCTTGTTTGAATCAAACAGTAGAAATCGTCACAGAATCATGGTATATTGAAACTACGATTCCTTGAAACACATTATTTCAGGAAAATTATACTGCTAACAGAACATTTCTGTTCTGTGTGCTAACCCAATGAAGATGGCATTTGACGATCTCGCAATCACAGACGATTTCCCCGCTGCGCCATAGGAAATAGAAAATTTACGTTTCAAGAACCATGCATATGCATAGTACCTTCCTACCTACTCGTATTCTCATTATGTTATACTTAATATCAACTTCTGACTGGGAATGTCTACCTTCCAATTACAGTTCATTTATTGCTTTTCTAGTGAATTTACGCTTTCCCTGTTTTATGAACGCTAATTGTCAAATTTAATTTAATAGCCTCACCGACACTGAATACGATATTTTTCTCTATTTTATCTTTCTCTTATTCTTATTTCTTATTAGATTAATTCAATTTAGATATTTCTAAGAACAAACAAGAAACGCGAGTTTAACAGCAAATTTAACAAACTTTGCTGTTGTTTTTTTCTTATCACCTCTTTGGAATGAAGTTATTATTATTTATGAAATTGTTACGGAATTATTAATGAGAAAACAATGGCACCAATAAATTCAGCTCTGGTAACATATAAGTTAATACGACAGTGTAGCCCACAAAGTGAAAAGGGCTCAAAAAGGATCTCCCTGTCACCTCAGGGGAATAGGCGTGCATTTATACATGTATACAGATACCATTTAATTACTACCATTTCTGTCATATGTAGCTATTATTACTTTAGCCAATTTACTTGACGTTTGCCACCTACATTTTTGTAGTGCATTTGGATATTTTGTTTAATAACAATGGATTAGATGGTTTGTTTAATAAATCAATAAACTCTTTAGTAATAAATGGTCAGTCCAAAACAAATTTATTATAAAAAATGATTGTTTTTGTTTCATCGAACGGCGAACCAGATTACCTACCCGATATTGTACGGAAATATCGGCTTATAAAAACAGTAATTAAGCCAACGGCGTTTATATTTTGCATCAATCATCATGTGTTTGTAAAATTTCACCTCCAATAATTCCCTTCATCCTGGTATAATTGTGATCGTTATTGCTTCATACACGGACCTGATTTTACATATTTCCTTTAATGACTGTAAAAAATCTACGCATATCATAGCGTAGAAAAACTGGCTATGTGCGATTTCGACTTTACACACCAATAATTCCGTACCACCAATTATATTTGTTTCAACATCTGTCATAGTAAACACATATTCTGTGAAAATTTAAGCCTGATCTTATGGTTCAAAAGATGCAGACAATTAGAGGTAGAAAACAAACGTTGCAGGTTAATTGTTTTTTTCAGGCGTGACTTTGCAGAAGTCTATGCCTTCATGTGTTTCACGCCAGTCTCATATGTTTCACCTCTTTCCGAGGCTTCTGAAGTTGCCTCGTAAAGAGGTGAAACACATGTTGATTCTATTGTTAAATATTTACTCATTTATTAGTAGTTTAGTTGAGGTGTACTAAATATTACCCCTTTTTAGATCATCTTAGACTTTTTAGACTTAGTTTCAGTAGTTTCTTTTTCTTTGGGTACGAAACCCTATAAAATAGCTCAAAGAAAACCATTAAAAGCATGACAATAATAAATGTTTAATAAAAATATCTGTAGTATTAAGCTGCTAATGTTTTGTCATAAAATTTCAGATGAAAAGGGGCAACAGGATCCAAGAGCCTAGGGTTTTATTACAATGACTCCTAATGGACATCGCTTTAGCTATTAAACCAGTGTCGTAAAGCGCTGAATATTTCATGAGTTATATTTCACACCAAGCAATAAAATCATTATATTGTGATTATATGGCTGGCCTATTAGCTCAGTTAATAGAAGCTCTACATTCTGTGCCGTAGGACGGACGTTCGATTTCCACCCAGAACAAACATTTGTGAAAAGAACACAGTTTGTTCTGGTATCCATGTTTGTTTTGTATCTGGGTATCAATATGTTTTTATTTATATCAATATGTTATTTATATAAATGGTTGCCATAGTACAAGGAAGGTATGTTTAGTTTAAGACTGGATAGCGTTACGTGAAATGTCCATAAATACTTGAATAATTTATTTATTTACTTACATAACCTAATTAATACAATAAAATGCTGTTGTCGCTTTGACCACGACACGAAAAATAATTTTTATTATTTACCTAACATTTCAATAATGACTAACAAGGATAAGGAACATAAATACTATTATATTGTTTGTGAACATAATCATGCTCGCAAAATAAAAGTAATCCTTCTAATAGCGGTTTCTTGCTCAAACCAAAGCTAAATTTAGTATTAAGAAAACGTAATCTTGTAGGTGTGTACGTATTTATTAAAAAAGTGACGCCTATAAGTTTTTTTTTTAAGCCGTCTCGTCCTTGTAATTATTACCCACAAAGTCCCAATACGTGTCCCTTGGTTAAGGGGTAAAAGTGTTGAAGTTTATTCGATTTTGAAAGCACTCTTCTGCATTATAAAATTTACAGAACATTTTGTTGTAATTGTAAACTGATTACATTGCTGTACCAAAGATAAATGAAGTAGGTCAGTGGAATAATTGCCAAGGTGTTTTACGTCAGCAATTTCTACTGTGTTAATTTATTGGCAAACAATGTCTTTGTACATTGTATGTTTTATTTATCTTCAATAATTTAAACGTAATCAAAATCATATTTGGTTATGGAGGATATCTCACTATAACTTGTCGAGAGTAAGTTGGTGTCTTTTAAGTGGGAACGTTGCTGCGGAAAGGAACTCTAGGGTTAATGCTTTGTCAGTATAATTTCTAGTTACAGATTGCGTGTTGTAGAAATATGGTCTAAGGGCTTGGATGAAAAAATAGATTTCCATTTCAATGACGGTATGGAAAATTCTATTTCGAAATATCCATTGAGATTTTTCCTAAAATACAAATATAACGTTCAAATTCATGCAATTATATTGGACTGGCTTACTTCCATTAGCTCCACTAAGAGGGACAAATGGAGGGATTCAAGGGGTGATCCACAGACGTCAGCAGCATAATATCACTTGGATAATTGTAATTGCTGCAATAAGAGGGAAATGGAAGAAAAATACATGTTGTGCCGACCCCACTTAGTGTGGGATAAGGGCAGGAAGATGATGAATTGTAATTGCTGCAACAAATGATGCTGTACCGACTATACATCAAATGTTTCCACTACCATAGAGACTAGATTCTATAATAGATGTGTCGTTGTTTCAACTACTTCCTACGTTGTCGTTTCGGTTGTATTTTTTAACCGATGAAAAAGAGGGGTGTTATGAATTTGTAGTGTATCTGTGTGTCAGTCTGTGGTTTCGTAGCTCCTGAACAGATGAACCGATTTTGATGCGGTATTATCTCTATGAAAGATATTCAGGCGTTTAAAGATCAACCAAAGTGGACCAAAGTGGATAAGGAGAGCCGAAGATCGAACTCAGTAGCGCTTACTAGGAGAGGCCTATGTCCAACTGTGGACATGTATAGACTGATGATGATAATGATTATGAAAGATCAACAGCTCATTAACATTCAGCAATTCGGTTGTATTCTCATTTTGCGTAAAATGAATTTGTTTATGTTTGTTATCTCAAAACTCCATCATTTATCAACAGATCTGTTTTTTTTATATTTGCTGTCACGCCCCATAAACATGTTATCAACAAAATTAACAAGATCGGTTCAATAGTTTTTAAACCGAAATAACTGGAAAAATATGTCATCCAAGTAGAAATTTTGTATTTAGACTATTTCTTCGAAAAAACGAAACCGGTAGACCGGTTTCGTTTTTTTTTTTTAATAATATTGTATACCTAATTAGGGTAAAGAATAGGGGATAAAATAATTGAAGTCGTTTTCTACGATTGTTTTTAAATCAGTTGTTGAAGTTGACACACAAAAGTCTTACAGGTATTGTACCTTATTTACCAGTAGGAGAACATATGTTTTCATAAACACAGAAATGTCGCACGAATGTGTGTTTATTCTTGTTTTATGTTCAAAATAACAAGTTAAAATCTTTATTTCTGTACAATCCTTAAAAGAAAAGAAATGGGAACTCTCATTTTTTAAATTGTGAACCTAAAAAATAACGCGTTCTTATTACTAAACTTTGCACTTGGTCAAACCCTATCCACCCCGCAATTGAGAAGAACAATCAAGAAATCGCGTATCAATTTAATAACAAATACCCTGGACTGTACTTCGAGAAGTCTCTTTTTCCAACAAGCCATCGATTCCGGTGGGGTAAGGTAGTGACTGTTTCTACCGCGCTAGTTACACTCACTCGCCTCGTGTTGCATTCACATTCGCAGTTCAAAATTAACCAACTAATCTCATCAGTAAAAAAGGTTTGTATCGAAGTTCAGTCACGTTGAAGTCTTGTCAAATAGTCTTCCATCTTTGGAAGGTGTGGGAGTCGCAATTAATTATCACTGGTGGTAAACAACCAGGGTTTATTTACCATTTCGTTATGCAAATTTCACTTCTATAACAATAATAAATTAACTCCGATATAACTCATCAAATATTGTTAACTTATATATATTTAATGTCAAATGTTTACGTTCTAAATTGTTGATCATCCAGCCGTGAAAATCTTAGATTAGAGCTTAAAAGCTTATGATAAAGTAAATCCACTTGAAGTGGAATATGCTGAATTAACAGTATCATAAGTTTGAGTAAAGAGATATGGTTTTCTAGATACGTTACTATAAAGTTCATAATAACCCTAATCTATACTAATAAATTAAAGCTGATGAGTTAGTTAGGCTACTGATATTATAGAAAAACAAAAAAGTAATAGGATACCGAGCAAAAAATTTTTGAATTTCACGCGAATGAAGCCGCGCGGAACAGCTAGTCATATGTATAATCGTCATATTTTAACGAATGATAAATATTTAATAGCCTTTTAAATCTATTGAGTAACCTATGCTTATTAACAATTTTGAATAAGTGTTTAATGCAATATAAAGTCTTAATAAAACGATATCTCTTAATTTTACATCTACAAAATGAAGAGGAAATGTCTTTCTCAGCTGAAAACTACGCATCTCTAGTGTACATAAAAACCACTACACTTGCGTAGTGTTTACGTGTGTTGCAGGGAAATGTATGATATCAATCAATATGGTCATCTGATTTTCATTTAGCTGTGGTAGAAAGCCTTGCCTTTGAAGTGACGGTTTCTGAGTTCAATTCCTGCAAGCTTGGGTCGGGTTAGCTGGTTCAATCTGACTTCGTATTGTGAATTAATTTTTTTCTTAACAAACAACAACAACAACAAACCTTTACACACTCATACCTCTACGCACTAGGATTCCCTGTGTCGCAGATGGCTTGGACAAACACAGAAACAAGACAAACACCCAAAACCCGAGAACAAACTTTATGCTCACCACACAAAGTATGCCCCGGCCGGGAATCAAACCCGGGACCCCTCGCCTCGAAGGCAGGGTTACTACCAACTAAGCCACGGAGTCGTCGAATTTTATCGTGAACGAAAAAATTTCCAATATCACGTTTTTATCGTACAAACGAGTCACAATCTGTGGCTGCTGTTATGAGTTCAGATACCATCAGCTCATTACCTTCCTATTCACATATAATAAATAAATACATGGGTAGTATAAGACCCGCCATTATGCTTACTAATCTGAAATCGATTTTGTTGTAGGTTAATGATGTAATGCAGAGGAGTGAAAACTTTTCAATTTATCAATTGACGATTGCCAGTTTATGGTTTGTTTTGTAATATCTATTTACGTCATTATATTATTTTCTTTAGGTTTTGGCCATGCATTATTTTCCCAATATTAGAAAGTTAATTTTTTTTATCACTAGCATCCATTTATAGTTATATTCGAAAGTTTCACTACATGAATCCTACTATTGATTTATTATAAATCAATTCACTGAAACAATGTCGTATCTAGTTTTTGATATTAAATTGGTTCAGTGGTTTAATTTCCTTTGTTAAATAGGTAGATATTTCATTTCTTGAACTGGTAATGTCTTGATTTTCTTCCAAGATAAAAGACCAAAATATATTAAACCATATTTTTTTTTGAAATTATGATTATTAATATTAAAATTAATATGTATGCAATTGCTTTATTGACATTGGCTAATATTAAAGGTATTTTGAACAAAAAAAACATCCCATTGCTAGTTCTAATATAGCATTTAAATACTACTGTGTAGTTTATTCATAGTAGGTAAATAGTGTACATTAATCGGACTTAAACCTTAGGTCCCCAAGTCACGACCCCCTACATTTCTCGCTTTCGTAGATCCTTAGGATTTATTCTCATCCCCTGGTACGAAAGGGGCAACCTAAAGTATAACTTGTGCCGAGTTCATTCCACATTCATGGAAGTATAGCCACCAGGCTATTTATTACACGCTGCCATAATTTGTATGAAATATATATTCTTATTATCCAAAGAAATGAAATATTTCTTTGGATAATAAGAATGAAATTCCATGCTCATGTCTCACAATAACGTGGGTCTTCCTATTGGGCCAGTTCCACTTTTTCTGATATATTGTCTTTACTGAATAAAATCATATAAAGAGCAAGGAACAACAACAACGTTAACACACTCATACCTCTGCACTAGGATTCCCTATGTCGCAGACGGCATAAAAACCCAAGACGGCGAACAAACTTCATGCTCGCCACACAAAGAGTGCCCCGGCCGGGAATTGAACCCGGGACCCCTCGCTAAGAAGGCAGGGCTACTTCCAACTAAGCCACGGAGCCGTCTAACTAAGCAAACATATCTACAGCTACTAAGTTAGAGCATAAAATTTTAAGATGTTTTCGTGAAAACTATCAGGTAGCCACAGTTATCGCTCTTATAAAAGATACTGAGCCGATCCATTTCACAAATTCGATGCAAACGTAGAAAATATTTGCGGAGTAAATAGAACATGCTGATAAAATCCCGCTCGTGCTACAAACAGATAACATTATACTCACAAAATTGCTGTGAAACCGTGGGCTTACTACTCTTCAAAATGTTTTTCCTTTTCACACTCGTGTTTGTGTCGTCCATTCGAAATTTGAATTATGGAAATGCATTCGGAAAATAAAGTGCGTTCTGTTATTTTCACGGGTAATTTAGATTACCTTTTAAAAACTTTGACGGAAGGAAAATAGTTTGGTAGAAAATCCCGCCACGGCGCAGGCATTATTGCGCAGTACAAAGTAGCCTTATAAAAGGAAGGGAAAATTCCCCATTCACAAGTTACTCGACGCCGGAGTCATAAGCTGGAGTGTGATTCCCGCCGAACTTTCGAACGCTTATGTGGAGTGGAAACTTAGTTTGAAATAGGTAAAATGAAAGCCTTTTTGTATTTCGTGGCGGTGATTCTTGTATGCGACTGTGCTAATAGTTTGTTTTTACCGGTGAGTACCATTATTTACTATATACTTAGTTAAAAATCATCTCACTTATATTCTCACTTTTGTACTATTCTAATTTCATACTATAAAAAATTTAAATAAGAAGAATTTCTTCTAATAAATCTTCTAAAAAATAATGTTAAATAATTAATAACTAATTACTTACAAAATTGGTAACATAGATTATTAACACAAAGCCTACATTAACACAAAGCTAAACATGGCTTTTGTTTAGCTAATTTAAATACATTTAATTGAAATTCAGTATGGTTGGTTGGACATTGTAAAACTCATTGTGCATGAAAATTTCGAATCAAAATGTGTAATTATCTATTACATTATTAACGATGGCTCCGTGGCTTAGTTGGTAGTAGCTTTGCCTTCGAGGCAAAGGCTCCTGGGTTCGATTCCCAGCCGGGACATTCTTTGTGTGGTGAGCATGAAGTTTTTCGGATCTTGGGTGATTTCTTGTGTTTCTGTATTCGTTCATGCTATTTGCGACATAGGGAATCCTAGTGCAGGGTTTTGAGTGTGCAAACGTTTTACTCAGATACTTATCAAACTTAATATTCCTCGTATTTTAAAGACTTAAAATAACGGTTATTAAATCAATTGTTGAAAGAAGTTATCAGTAATTATTGTGATTAATACGAACGAGCAAATATTTTCAGAGTTTTTTTTCCTAAATACCTTTTAATCCTGAATATATATATGTAACGTAATGAAAAGCCGATCGAAACTTTAATAATAACGTTTACACACTCTGCACTAGAATTCCCATCACAAGACAAACCCAAGACCCGAGAGAAAACTTTACGCTCAACATACAAAGTATGCCCCGGCCAGGAACCGAACCCCTTGCTTCGAAGGCAGGGCTACTACTAACTACGAGTATTTAGCTACGTGCCGTCAAGTGCGTAGGACATATTAATTTCCCCAAAGGGTACGTAGTGCGTAATAGTACGTAGTGATGACGTCTAAAGATTCCATAAAATATTTAAACAATATAAAAAATTATATTATAATAAATTGACATATAAAACAAAAAACTGGAAACTCATGTTCGAAAAAATAATATATTTGAGAAATCGGAATGTATTTCGCGCAACGTTTTTTATATAAGATGTAATTGCGCTTGGTCAGGATTCAAAATATCCTTGAGAGAGATTATCACGGCACATAATTGTGGTCAGTCCTTCACCTTTTTCCTTATTACTTGACTTTCCCCATTGTTACCAGGGAAAATACACGTAGGCAGCTAGGATTGTAATTAACCTCATATTATATGCCAATTATGAAGCTGCTGTGGTTAATAAGTAGGAATAGAAATAGAAAATGTTTATTTGCAACGACAAATCGTAAATACTACACAAAACTTAAAACATATATCTGTCAGCCAGCAGATCTTATGACTTACTGATCCCTAGTTTTAACCGGCTACCTTCGGTTGGTACATAGGATTACCCAGATAGACCCATGCGGCAAAGAACGGACAATAGTCAACAAGGTCAGTTTATGTGTGATTTTTAGGATGACTTACTGTATAGATACAATACATATAATAATTTCTATGTATCTCACAATCCAAGCTAAAAAGATTAAGTGGCTGAATTGTAACAGCCCATAAAAAAAGCCTTAAAAATAAATTTTCAGTCAGAGTGACTTAGCCGTTATGCCCTACGTTGAAACACGTGAACCGCGAGTATATTTGAGAGAATGTAACATTGATTTTTTCTCTATACCCTGAAACGCGAATTCACCTCATATTTTTGTAATTGTTTGCGACATACCTACCCATATATACGTAATAGATATTATTACTTACCCCAAGATTACAAATCACTTACGAGAACAAAGTAACTTAATTAAAAACAGTAACAAAATATTGTTCGTATCGGGCATAACAAACCACAATGTTGGAGTTCTTATCCAATTTTTTTTATTTGTAGAACATCATTATTACTTAGATTTTACGATTAAATTAGTATACGCTGACAAAGTGTCTAAAAAGCTCTTTTTTTTCCAGCCAAATTTCGCTATTTTTTTAATTTTTAAATGAAGATTATGCTTTTTTCATAGTTCTGTTATATTTAATATAACCTACGTTTGCTACATCTTATCCTACCTTACTAATACTATAACAACCATATTAGTTGTTTTTATGCTTTTACACCGATCATCATAAATATTTTGTCTGTGGTACAAAAAAGGATATACACACACAGAAATAAAAAAAATGACAAACAGCTGTCATATGCGACATTAGTGAACGTAGAAATCACATTGAATAAAGCACCTTCACTTGTTTCGGAATTTTCAATATTGCCATCAACTTTTCCAATTTTCTTTTTAATACCCCTAATTCTATAGAGATTTAAGCCAAATCGGACAAACCGTCCTCAATATGTGTGCTTACCAACAAAAAGTATGACAATATATAAAAATAAGTTGTAATGTGTATCAATAGCTAAAGCTTAAAAAGTACTTCCAAAAAAACTGATAGCAGCGACTCGTATTTATATTTTTGAGACATTACATTTACATATTATAGAATATGATAAACTTTTTTCCGACAAAGCCTGTATGCTTCTGAAAGTATTATAGTTCTGATATTATTTGTAATAATACTGTCTGTTTCTCTATCCGTAAATTTAATAAAAATGTTTAGATTGATCAATATTGATCAATTGCAAATATTTATGACATAAAATGTGTTCGTTATTGTTATATAAATAAATAAATAATCATGGACATTTCACACACCGCCATCTAAGCGCAAACTAAGCATAGCTTGTACTATGAGAATTATATGACTGATAGAATACTTATTTAGTACTTTACTTTTTATATACACTTTAACACCTAGACACAGGAGAAACATTTATGTATGTCACACAAATGTTTATCCTGAGTGGGAATCGAACCCACGACCTACAGCTTATTGTTATTGAATGTAATGAGATGAAATGAGATGAAATGAAATGAAATGAAATGAAATGAAATAATTGATTATTAACGCAGCATTAACAAAATTTTGAATGGCACATGCCACTAGCCTTTACGGATTTGCGTCACAAACAATGTTGATTAAGCCGCTGCTGTCATGTGCCACAGCGTAAAAACGTGAAACTATTAATTAAATCCACTGAAAACAGTAGTTGCACAAACATGAACACAGTGAACGCGTCAAATCGAAATTAATCGTGTGTGTTTTATACGTCAAATGTTTTTGAGAGTGCGAAAACATTTGATGTATAAAAATACAGTTAGTAAAAATACTACTGATGTGATAAGAGGAAGTTAGTATTGCATCTGGATCACTGCGGAACATTGGACTACATTGGTAACATCCTAGCAAGCGCCAATGAGCCCGATCTTTGGCTCTTCTCATCCTCTTTAAAATGTTAAGATAACCAGCTGTTAACATTAAAAAGCGTACCAAAGAATTATATATACATACTTTCATACATACCTACTCTCGGACAAGTGGCTGATTTAAAAGATCGAAAAAAGCCGACTTCAGTTCTTTCATCCCATATTTCTCGTCCTACCATTTTACAAAAGAAATATCTAAATCGGTATATACCGGGCGAAGAAAAAATTTCGTTTACACGGATCACATATTTTTTTACGTTATTTTGATTTAACATCTAAACTAGTTAACCAATTTTTTTATGTCTGAAATAATATCATTTAAAATAAAAAATAAATTTTCAAAATCGGTTCATTTACGTCTGAGATCTGAGGTAACAAACATTTAAAAAAAAAACAGCTTAATTGATAACCTCCTCCGAAGTCGGTTGAAAACAGAACCCTCCTTCTGGCACGGTCGGTCAAAAAGAACTATAATTTGATGTCAGCTAAGGGCTTACGAAATTGCTTATTTCACCTATCTAACTATACTCTAAGTATGTATGTGTAGGTACCAAGACTTTGTTCACTGAATACCTTGAAAGTTATTTGTTTTGTAGGTTTTCTTCTTTATTATTTTCGTGTAACTAAGTTGGAGTTTTCAAGACGCCCAAAGGCCTCAATAGGGCTTACCGATAGGCATAGCCGAAGCCGACATCTTATCATGTCACTCAGTAAACATTTGGATCTCATACTGAGTCGCACGCATTACTGTTGTCATGGGCGAGGGTTACCACTTACCATCAGGTGGGCCCTAAGCTCGTGCCGTAATTCATTCAAATAAAAAAAAAATTGTACCTAGGTACTCCGAAGCACAGCGCTCAGTTTAAATGCCACTAAAACATCTATTCATCAACTATGTGGGCGGTTACTTGATAAATGGGTTTATCAATTTGGTTGTATTTTTTTATTGTTTGTCACCTCGGTGACAAGTAAGCTTTTCCATTTTAGATAAGTCCCATCAAACTATCTGGAAAAATATCAGCCAAGTAAATAAGATCGCGTATTTTGCTGTCCTGTGACTTTTTTCTTCGCCCGTGGTATACAAATTAAATGGTGGTTTGAGAAAGGAATGAAGGTATTTTTTCGACGTTAAAATCAGTCACTTTTTAAGGAACATATAAGCAAGCTTCGCCACGAGAACTTGAAACATGCCTAAAGAAAAGAATTGAGATTAGTTTCACGAGAGGAACATTATCAGCAGTATCCTAGCGGTGGCAATAAAAACGCCCTCCTGCTAGTAAGGGCTGATGTAAATTAGAGTAGTGAAAGGAGTTGACCTTGGGGGGAATATTTTATTTGGTCGATGACCCGCTAACACCATTTTTCTACTAAAGACCAGGAAAGGATGCATAATCTTAGACATAGCCTACTCACAAATAGTAAACCCGGTTAATTGCGATTCATACTTGCATACCGAAAACTGACTGACATTTAACACAGTGCCATCTAGCACCTAACTAAGCATTGTTAACTGATAGAATACTTATAAATCACTTTTTCGTCAAAACATACGTATAGATATATAAATAGATAGATAACACTTTATGGCACACCAAAATATAACAATAGATTAAAACTAGAAATCTTAAATAATAAAAAGGTGACACAATGGTATAATACATACTACCGACCCGCCCCGGCTTCGCACGGTTAGTAAAGCATCAGTGTCGTATCAGAAACTACCCATGCGAAGCCGGGGTGACTTTCTAGTGTATTATACATATAAACCTTCCTCTTGAATCACTCTATCTATTAAAAAAACCGCATCAAAATCCGTTGCGTAGTTTTAAAGATTTAAGCATACATAGGGATATAGGGACAGAAAAAGCGACTTTGTTTTATACTATGTAGTGATACACAGAACAAATATCTATCTGGGAATTGAACCCATGACACATAGTACTGAAAGCAGAGTTACCAATTGAGCTGTGCTACCAACGTAATAAATATCGAGATATTCTCTCTGTACGACATCACACATGATTGAATTTATTTAGAGA
Organism: Aplocera efformata; assembly: GCA_921293045.1. Lineage (NCBI taxonomy): Eukaryota > Metazoa > Arthropoda > Insecta > Lepidoptera > Geometridae > Aplocera > Aplocera efformata. The sequence continues at coordinate 8,797,889 of OV121045.1, forward strand.
GCTGGTCGTCCAAAGGGGAGCTCACAGCTAAAAGGCGGAACAGTTTGCAAGGCACACACGAACAGACTGTGATTTTAGGGCTAGCTATGCTCGCTTTTCACTCACTTGGATGCTAATTTCTAGTTTCACACTTGACGGTAATCGGTAATGTATCATGACATACCGAGGCTTGGTGTAGCAAAATTATGGTGCATAATTAAGGGGATATACTACCATTATGGTATACAGGCTTCTTAGCACAAAGCTAGCATTCAAATTTGGCCATAAATAAACAAAATGTTTTTTATTTCGCAATTTTTAGCCAACTCATCATCAATCAACGTCATTGTTGGTTAAATATTATAAATTATAAATTATTATTGTTGGCGTCGTAGTTAAATTATGATTATAGTAGGTACGAATACATCACATAGAGACCAACCAAAATGATCGTTGAGTGTGAAACTAGATATTCTATATATACAAAATAATTTCATACGCCTTTTTAAGGTTAAGTACCAAGGGAATACTGTATCTTTTTTCGTAATGCTACGCTGCGACAGCCATTTGAAATATTCATAGCATTCATCAGCCAGTTTTTTCTCGTTTGGTTACATTATTTGCCATTTCATAAAAGGTTGTTTAAAAAAATAGTACAAGTATGAATACATTTAATAGTAGTAAACAGGAAAATTGTATATCATACTTCAAACAACATTATATTTCGCTTAAGATATAGCCTTTTTTTATGTGACCTGACCGCTTACCGGATGTTAAATGGTTACTGCGGCTTATAAACAATGGCAAAACGACTGCAGCCCTCCCCTACCTATCTTTTGTATTTCAATATAAAAAGACCCAAATCGCTAAACTGAAGAACAGAATAAATCTTTTTGGAAATAAATGTTCATAAATATTTTCTTATTTTAGATGAAGCGCGATACTTAAACTGTTTTTAAATCTTAGATTTATGTACCTTGAATTCAGCAAGTTCATGAATTACTTACATAATGATTATAGAGAAAGCTCTGATAATTGATTTATGCATAAGCTAGGTAAAAGCTAAGCGAGGTCTCGTCTAGAAACTTCAACAGTTGTTGCCAGTTTAATGAATTCTCTGTTTATGTAACATTTTCTAAATGTAAAACATAAAACGCTGATATTGTACACCCTTAAAATGGTTGGCACGTCTTTTCTTTGTCCACCACCCTCAACTTTAAATTTCGAACATTGTACAACATGTGTTTGTAACAATTTGTTTTTGAACTTTGTCAATATAAAATAACGACGAAACTATCAGGGATTGGCTTGGCGAAAAGAATGAGAAAGAAACAACTTTTTTGCTGCTCTCTTTCCGTCAGCTTAAACCTTTTAAACAAACCCTTCATCACTAATTTTGTGCACTGGAGTTTTCTGTGTTGTAGGTGTCATATACTCGTACGTACATAATCCATTTTCAAAACTCGAAATTCATAGCCGAAATCTCAAATTAATTATGTTGCTTCGGCAAACAAATGCTTGCTCCGGCCTGGAATTTATAACGTACAATTTAACGTATGACACGTTAACACAGGCACAAAAGACAAACACCAAAGACCCAAGAACTATCTTTACGCTTATTATACAAAATCTTCCCGACCGGGAATCGAACCCGAAACCCCGGCTCGACTCGGACACAATATATTCGGACACAGATAAAAAAGTTTTAAAATATAATATGTAGACAAAAAAGTTTTACCAGTACTATTTTTGGGTGGCTTTAAGGCGGCATCTGTCGGTGATAAATTGCTTTGTGGACGTGTATCACTTTAAGTCACCACAGATTATATTATAAAAACAAAAAGGCAGGGCTACTACCTACTATCGTACCCGTAGCCCCAGCGTGAAGGCGTAGTGCAGAAACACCAAGGGGGTTTTAGTGTGTATTCCCCCAGCACTTCTATTGCTGAGTAGTGTTGGGGGTGAGTCACACATAACCCCTACGGCTCCCCAAAGCGTGGGGTCATGTGTGACTCACCCCCGTATCCGCAAAGTATTTACCAATTGACAAAAAAATAAAAAAAACTACCTACTAAGCTACGGAGCCGCAATCGGACCCAGAACCACTCGCTTTGAAGATAAAATTACTATTACTTAGCTACGGAACCTGTTTCTTTCGTGATTCCATAAAATGATATTAAATTTCATCGTTATTTCGTTGGTACAATGGGCACGTACGAGGCCAACCCTGCAGCTTTGCTTAGCTTACATTTAAAATCACTCAGCGATGTTACCATCTTAGGCTTATCTTGAAATGTATGCGCCCACTTTTCAAAAAAGTTTTGGAAGTAGGCGTCTGTGGGTACTATATAATTATATTAATATTTTATAAGGTATAACTAAATTATTCGCCTATGATAACACATAAATATACTGGTGAAGATTTAATTTATTATCGGTTACGGTTCAAAAGTTGTATCTATTACTTGTTGTACCTTTTATTCTTTTTGACAAACACAGGTTGTTATTTTTTGTTTGACGTCGAGTCCTGGCATCGATTCCCGGCTAGAGCAAACTTTGTGGGATGATCGTAAAGTTTGTACTCGGGTCGGAGTTTGCCTGCATTACAGGGAAACGTATTAACATTATATTGTAAAAAAATAGTAATAAGCTTTTCTACAAGTAAACAGATATAAGTCTTGATTACTGCTTGAAAATTACTAGTCTGCTTAGCCTTCAATCTCATTGAGATTGGCGACCAATTAACATGATAGTGCATCGTAATATCCGCCATTCTATAGTCACGTAAAATAATGTTTGCGAATTAGCATTGCCATCCAACGTGACAATACATATTCCATTACCATTGCTGTCTGATAATATTGAAAAGTTCTTATTACATATTTTTATTTAATTATTTACTTTGTAAGTCTTGTAGCTATGCGTAAGTACAGAAATTTAAATGTACTAGTTATATAGTACACTGGTGTACTGTTTTACGTGCAAATACATAAGGTAATTAGATATAACAAAAGTAAACAATATTACCTACTTAAAAATTTTAAGAATACAATAGCAAGATATGACAAGCACATGCTATTTTAAACAGAGACGGCTTTGCAAATAATGTTATCTTGAGTTTACGACTTCGTTATGTGATAATAAATTGTCATTGATAAAATACATACTTTAACTGGGGGTCTGCAAAATCATGACGGCACGATTTTACGAAACGATACGACTATTTAATGTGGAATTGGTACCTATTATACGAAAATGTTATATAAATTTAAACAAATATAAAATAAATATTCTTTGTTGTTTCACACAGCGTCTTATAGCTCCAAACTAAGCATAGCTTATACTATGGGAACCAGAAAACTATTAATAATACCCATATATAGTTTTTTTTGTAAATGTAATACTTAACACCCAGACACAGAGCAAACATTTATGTTCGTCATACAAATGCTTGTCCTGAGTGGACCTACAGCGTAGGAGGCAGAGCTACTACCATCTGCGCTGTGAAGCCAGTCAGACATAAATTCACGTCTTTTTTGACTAAGTCAATGGTCCACCTTCCCTTTGTGGTGACGTAGATGGGAGGCTGCTGTGATTATTTCTACGCGAATAAATCGGAAAACATTTTTAGCTATAAATCTTTTTTGGTCTAAATATGCACCGCAGAATGCATGAAGATTAGTCTTAAGTCATCAATCTTAATTATACTTATAATTATATATTTTTAATGCGCCTTATAACATGCATTAACTACTGTGCAACATGCAAAATGATTGTATGTTGCACAGTAGTGCAGTGTTTAAGATAAAAATGTTAACTAATACTTTGCGTAATCTCGCTGCTTATGACGTTTTATTGTTTGTAATAATATTTTACATCATGATCAAATTCTTTCTCAGCTGCTTTTTATTTTCTATAAAAGTTAACGAATGTTTGTTTTACAGAACAATGAATACGGGAGGCTACGGAACTCTGCACCTTCGATTTCATGGTTCTCTAGAGTCAGGAAGCTGTCTCGACCTGTACACAGGATTATAGATGCTAATGAAGGTTAGTTAAAATATGAATAAATAAATCATAATTTTCTACATTTCCCAGTATCCCGTTCCCACTGCAAGAACACCGGTCTACCCTCGTTAATTGAGAGTGAATCTACCACGGGAGCCCAATCCTGATTGGTGGTGGTTGCCATATGTCTTCGAATTTTTGGTGCTAAGACATGCCAGATTTCTCACGATGTTTTCCTTCACCGTTTCCAGAACGTGGTATTGCGCACACATTTTTCAAGTGAAAAACTCATGGGTACACTCTGTGCGCCTGGCCCACCACGGTCACCCATAGTTTAAATAAAAAAGCCGTACCTCAAAAATTTTACGTAATTAAATTAAAAAAAAACGCTTTACTTGTACATACACTAGAATTCCGTTTGGGAATTGTTGCATGGACAAACCCAGAATAATTACACGATAGTTTTTTTTTTTAATTATTAAAAAGGCACAGAAAGTGATCACTATCACAAACCATTTATTCATACATGCATATTAAGCATTAAAAGCATTTAAAGTTCTTCGTTCCAAATGGCTTAAAAATCAGTATCGAACTAAGATAGAATAAAATTTTGAGGCGTGAAACCGTAACAAACAAACAATGTCACTTTCGCATTTATAATATTAGTTAGAATAGGATGACGATGACGAAAGACAAAAATAGCTACCTTCACCAACAACAACAGCAATAAGCCTTAGGTTCTTCTTTACTTACGTGTGGGAAGATCAAGGCATGTTCCACCTACTCATTACCGGTATTAATGAATTACAAAGTGGCAACCTTTGCAAAATTACACTTTCATAAATAAATAGTAAGTATAAAACAAAATCGCTCCAGCTGTTTCTACACTTAGATCTTTTAAACTACGCAACGTATTTTAATGCAGTTTTCAGCAATAAAATCATTCTATGATTCAAGAGGATGGTTTATATGTAGTATTAGCATCTCCCCAACTTCGCACGACACTGATACTTATTAACCGTGCAAAGCCGGGGCGGGTCGCTAGTCACACTTATAAAATATAAATATAAGGCGAAAGTGTGTATGTATGTTTGTTACTCCTTCACGCTCAAACGGCTCAACGGATTTGAATGAAATTATAACAAATATAGTGAATACAACTCATCTGCACACTCATTAGTCTACAGAATGAAGTGATCTGGGAAACAATTTTAATTAATTGAGGCTAAAGGTTTTTAAATTTAACTTGTAACTTATCGATATTCCATATTTAAGGGTTTATGTGTTATATACCATCTATGTAATATAATCTTATTACTTTAAACGAGCAATTCTTATATATTTTTTATTTATTTCGCATATCTCTGAAACGGCTCAAAGGATTTGGATGAAATTATGTGTTTAGATAGGGTTATGCTGTAATAAGTATTATAAAAAGTTATAAAAAAAACTCGCATGATATATTATAAAATAAATATCTTTATTTATCTTTACTTGAATTCTGACAAAAATCAAGCTCGTACTTGACAGTTACAATACTAAGAAAGATATCATGTATTATCAGATTAAAATTATTATATATTACATAACCTATGTTAGTTATGTTATATTATATATGATACATACAAATCAATTTATAAAAAGATTTGGACTTCGCAAAAATTGAAAATAAGAGAATATTTATCCAATAAATAGGGTTTTTTTTATTGCATAGGTAATATAATATAATATTTATGAACATGATAAATTACGTATATTTCTCATGAGAAAACTAAAAGATCCTTTGCAATATATTACGTCAACCCTTTGCATAGTTCAACTCACCTACGAAGGGCCCACAATCTCAGTTTACCTATTAGCCGTAATCCAATATCTGACACTGCTTACCCACTAAGCGAACGGTACTTGAACGAATATTGTATAGAAAAAAATGCATCCTACATTTTTTTAAGAAAAACGAACCACGTTGCGCAAGTAGGATAATTTCGAGATAACATTTTTTTGTAGAAACTAGATACAAAAATTTTTGGGCCTACCTACCGATATCATTTTTAACTTTGTAAGTTGAATCACAATTTGGATATTCATAATACGAATCTACCATTCATGCTATTAAAATGACAGTACGTGGGTATATTAATTAGGATCTCGCATACATCGGTAGGGCAGGATATGAGTCATTTTGCTATTATCTATAGGCGACCATAACCACTTATTATGGTGGGCCACACGTGCGTTCCGAAACATCTAGCCAATAAAAAAATTAAGGCGCAAATACAGTAGTAAATTCGTGCTCGGTTGCGCTTACTCGGTAAGTACTAAAGATATTAATCTCCCCACAGATTGCTTCTTAGTGACGTCGGAAGAAGGAGAGCTGTTCTACAAATCGCCCACAGATGAGCCTGTCGTCTGCGGGATTTATATGATCGCAGAACCGGACAAGAGGATCGAGGTTATCTTCAATTATATCGACGTCCCATGCGAGAATGGAGGACTTGTTGCCGTGAGTACATTTTTGTGGTTGGAAGAGGCAAAGGCATTGATTTAAAAAAAGTTTTTAGCCTTTATACAATATATGAGGCATATGTTCCACTTATATTTTTATGTATTTTCACCGATTTGTAAAATTATTTTTTTACTTGAAAGGATAATATGCTTTTATATTAATCCCATGGAATTTTTATTAAAATCGGCTTAAAAATTCATGCGAATGCTTTTTAAGCATTTTTGTATCGTATATTTTTGCGTATCAAAGAAAATACCAAAAATATCATTGACCCAACAAAAATCTTGATCATCATAAAGTAATTTATGATGATCAAGATTATTTATCTGATACAATATACAAATTTGAAATTGATAACACAAAACGAGAACATTAAAAAACAATAACGTCAATTATAAAGATATTTTGATAATTTAAAATCTTCTCGTATTGATAAATTTATTTTTTTGACGAAATATTTAATCATAACGTACTCTTTGCAACTCCAAATTACTTTGTAATCTATTACCATATTTTAATGTAGGCATTCCATTTTCCCTGTATAAATATTCAATGAATTCCCTAGTATTAGAGTTAGTAGACTGATAAATTCAGATGGTAGATGGTTTTGATTTCAAACCCAACTATCTAAAAGTAATTTATAATAATAATAATAATAATAATCTTTTTGCACATTACACAAAGTCGGCCCCAGCCGGGAATCGAACCCGGAACTCCTCTACGGAATATCTTTTCACATATGGACAAAAAACATTTATAAACTTCATATAAGCGCTATCAAAGTTGTAACAGCGCTGAGTTTCAATCCATCAAATCAGAAACAAGCCTAAGTGTGCAATAGATATCACATAGCTTCACTGTTTGTAAACTAACTCGTGGTACGAAATGTTTCGTTATAGAAAATACATTCAGAAGAATATTGCGATCTACTTCCGATTTTTTACGTCAGTAATAGTATGCTTAACTAATAAACTTATATCAGTAGTAGTTACAGGGAATTAATAAATATATTAATTAAACTCATTTTATTGTAGATATGGCCTTGTTATGTTAAATTCACTTTAAAGCTGTACATTAAATAAAAATTAATTTAATATTTCATAAATTTATATTATACTTCAAATTCAACAATAAATTTAAACAATTATGATTCAGTTAATTATCATTATTTTAGAAAATTGATTAACTTGGTGCTCGTAAAGTCTCCAGGAAAAATATACAATACATATACACTTTATATTAAAGAAGAATTTCATTGAGATTAAGGAACAAATCTCAAACATTGAGATTTAGGAAATTTCCCTCATAATAACGTCAAATAATTAAGACTTCAGTCCCAAAACCTAATACTCAATCTAACCTCGCAAAAACCTCTGCCGCACACGATAACTGGGGCATTCAAACGGGCACGGAAGTCGACTGGCGCGCGAAGAAGTAGCACGAACCGATTGTCTGCACTTGTTCACAAGCAGAAGTAGGGGTCTTAGAACTAAGCTATGGTTTCACTGCATGAATTTCAACCGTCATAACACGGACATGCCCATACTGTAATACTTATTGAAATAAGCAAGATACATTATGCTATATAACTAACTATTCAGTTTTCAATTTGTGACCAGTAAAGCCTATATTTTCAATGGAAAATCTTTGGAAAAGTTCCCATGAAAATCTTTAAAGATAATTAAATTATAAAGGTTATATAAACAAACATCTAAATATAAATTGTAAGCCGGATTATTTTAATAGGTATTTATTTATGCCTAACTGCTTGCTTCAGAAATTATTAAGCCTACACAAAAAAGGTGAAAACCACTTATTTTCGAAATTACCGAGTGTTTTTGCTTCGACCGGTATTATCATAAATTATTTCCTTTTAGAGTCTTTCATCTAAACCAACTCAACAATATTTTCAAAATAACTCACTTTGCTGGAGCAGTGGGTCCGATGTTTTAGGGTTACGTTGGTTACGTATGATTGCAGCATTCGCGGCGAAGCTTGCTTAGCTATTCACTACAGATTATTTAAGTTAAGCTACTCGTGGCCCGGTTAGAAGTTGGATGGGTTTTAAAAAGAGCGCCCTCCTTAACGTACCCTCCGAGGCACGGAAAAGATGTCGGAGGTCTCCAATTAGCTTGAAAACACTGAAACCAGAGTTGGCCACTGACACGAAAGAATAAGAAGACCTAATGTTCGAAGAAACTCAACAAGTACAATAATTTGTTTAATTGTCAGCGTCCTGAAATGTTTACAGAATATGTTTTACTATGACAGATATCTCAAAAAATATTCAAATATACAATTGGAGATTCGGGATCCATGGTCCTGAGTCTTAATTGCACTTAGCGGTTATGTTTCATGAATAAAGTGATTGATATTGCTAACGTGCACACGGTGTCTATATCACAAGCAGTAACCAAATAGGTCATCCACTACACACTTTGACACAAAGGCCAAATCCAAATTAAATTTACGAATGTATACTGTATTTCAATAATAATAAACCAAGATATTAATTTATTATTTGTTAAAAAATACTGAACCATTAAAATTATTTAGCCTAAACTCTAGTTGTATACTTAGTTATACCAGACCCATAAATATTCTTAGTTGCTTGCCACCAGATTCCTGGAAGTAGCAGTTTAATTGGTGCTGTAAACTAATCAACTAGACAGTCTAGGACTTTTTATGGTATAACTTACAGAGCGAGTTGCTTTAATTTTATCTTTCTCGAATCTAAACATCAGAATTGGTGCTCCTACTGAATAAGAAGGAAAACTATTAGGAATATAAATAGTACAATAGAAATATCACTCCAAAATTTCTTCCTAGATCTCAAGCATCGGTTCAAGTATAGGCCTTTTGTGACTTATAATCCAATCGTACTTGTCCAATGTACAGTACAAAAATACTCCTACATGGTTGGTTATTTTCAGCTTATGATTCCTATAACATTAATCAGAATATTGAGCCGCTATTTTTCATAAAGGATGCCATGTCTCATTTATTTTATCTCAGTGTATTGTTCAACTTACACATAAATCGAACAATATGTTTACTTTTTTTGATAAAAATTAGCAAAGTTTATGATTGCGATGTCAATAGGCGGTAAGTGATGATGAGAGTTGCACGTTTAGCCTAGAAAGCTAAGAGCATGATAGTAGAACATGACCTGACTGTTTCCTTTCCGTGCTACACCGAACATCGTGTGGCGTCTAATACTACCTCGGATACTAATGTTTTAATATTTCAGTGGGTTGACGGCTGGGAGCTGAACGGGCAAGTGTGGCCAGCCGATGCATGGGATGACGACAGACTAGTGGAGACTTGTGACCAGCGTCCGAAGAAGAAACTGGTGTCCAGTCAGAACGCTGCGCTCATACAGTATCGCGTACCAGCAGCGGGAAAAGGCTTTGCAGTCACTATTCGGCATTTGAGAAATGCGAGACGTTAGTAGTTAACCTGAATTTTTATTTATATAACATTAAATGCAGTTCTCATAACAATACATTTTTTATCTATCCTCATATTATGAGCTAAGTTAAGGCAATTAACATAACTTTAGATTGAAATAATTCCACATATTTAAATGTCAAATTTAATGTACATCTAGAGTCGTTCTCGCGAAAAATCTTGTTGGTTTTGGCGCTATTTTATACGCAGAGACTTAATTCCAGTTTTGTATTTCTTAGTTCCTTCAAATGCCTTCGGTCGCATGGCATTGAGCCCTCTTATACGCTGTCCAAAAATTATCATATCAGGTGGCCATTGCATGACGAAACCGTTGCTTGATGGATGATTATAAAGCCGCCATCAAAGGATACTGCTAACCCTCGTCAGCAGTCCTTTGGCTACAAATTAGTACCAATGATTTACAGAAACAGAAGGTAGATTCAATTCTCACTCAGGACAAGTGTTTGTGTGACCAACATAAATGTCTGTTCACATATATTATTTGTATGTACCAGCTGCGTTGGTAATACTATGGAAACCGTAGATCTTTCCGGTCTATGTGCTATTTCAGATTATGATCTATCTGTGTGCTAAATTTTATCCAGATCCGTTCAGCCGTTCTGGCATGATTGAGTTTCAAACATCCATCCAAACTTTCGCATTTATAAGTTTGATTTACAACAAAAAAGTTTTGTATCTGTATTCTATCAGTAATCTTTTTTCCATACAAACTATGCTTGAGGTGGATATGTATATATGGGTATATAGGTACCAGTGGTGAAATTTCCATGAAAATTTATTCATTGTTCCAAAGATTACGCATGTCTAACCTAAAAACAGACATGGAACATCTCACGTGCAGTTCATCCACCATTTAATCCGAATTCCAAATTGACATTCCCATAGAAACGCTTTTCCCAGAATCCCATTATTGGTAGGTTAACTAACGTTGAGTAAGTGCTCTTCCATTATTCACAGCCTGTAACGTGATGTTGTTTGGTGCTGAGGGCGTGTTCACACTGCGAAACCACGGAGTGACTGGCAACTGTTCCATCCTAGCAGTATCTCCATCAACTATACATGTGCTCGATCTGAACGTGGGGCAGTCAGTGATGCGGGGAGAGTTGCTCGAGATCGAGACTGGAACTATTCATCATGTAAGTTTTAGTTTGTAACAATGGCGCACTTAGTAGTGACGCTGGTTTGCTATCTATATGTCGTGGGTGACAATACGAGTATAGTAATGGCGAAGTGCTTAAACTGCAGAACATGTAAAATGTCGTTTATATATACTAGCGATGACTTGCGGATGGTAGCTGGCATAAGAAGACGTAAAGAGTCAAATACCAGGGTAAGTTACAAGTATGAACCTATTTTCAGAACAGGACTGAAGTAAGCTGATGATGATGGTAAAAATATACCTTTACTGTACGCAAGTGATAACTTTAAATTCCATGAAAGAACGATATACTCTAGATTACGATGGTGGAATAAAATATGTTTAGTATAGTTAAAGGGGGTTTATACTATGGTTACTCTAAGCCCCTTAAAAGACTTTTAACTTAATATTAACCATAATTGTCCGTATAGCTGCAGAAATTGGCAATTCATCTGAAACAACCCTAATAGATCCATTTAATCTCAAATTGTTAAGATCATTTACATAATTGCGAGGGTAGAGATCAAAGTGACAAACTTGGCTTAATTGGACTGTAGAGTAATTATAAGCTTAAAACAGACATGCTTTGGTGACAAGTTTAGCTTTTAATTTGAATTAACAACGTCGTTTAATTTACGAAGTCTATAATAAGTCGAAGATTATCCATGTAATCCAAGTAAATATGTGGCTCGTATCCGTAGGTGAATACCCTCAGCGATCCTACACGTAGGTATACCAAAGTAGCAGTTGAACTTGTGCCAAGTTGCCATCACACCTAGCAATCCACAACCTAACAGTGAAGCATTCGCGTAGCTCTCTTCCGGGAAGAATTTAGCTGCTGGTGAAATTACAGGCACTTGAGACGTTACATCGACGTCTCGGGTGACGGGCGCAACGGGATGCGTCTTAGGTGCCATCTTACCCCAAACTAAGTTACACTTGTAATATAGAGAATAGCTTCCTGACACAATACTTATACACTTAAATACATGTATGTAATGCATAACACCACCCAGACTAACAGCGAAAAAGAGAAATATAACGCATCTCGAGTTATGACAGTATTTTGGTTGATCAATATATCAAATAAGATGGTAAATTCAAAATATTATGTAACATTAATTAGATATGATTTTAAAATTTAACTGGTTGTGATGCCCTGGGTATCGCATTCCCAGTGTTTGACTTTTGAATAAAAATGAACAAAATGTATTTCGAGTTCGAATTTTAACTCTACAATTGCAAAAAATAAACAAGATAAAAGGACCGATTAGATTGAGTGGAATCCCATGTGAATTTACTTTGCCCGGTTTTTCCATTACACAAATTTATTGAAGTATGTTTGTTGCAAAGGTCAGATATTTTGAGATGGAAATTAAATATGAGGAACAGGAGAGAAATTTTCATCAACTAACCTTGGTTGTATGTATATATGTAAGCATTATATTTTTGTTTGAATTTTGTATATTTTTTGACGTCAAATAATTTATTTCTTTGCATATCAGTTATCACACCCGATATATATATTTATTCAAAATATCGATTATCGAACAAAATATGTCGATATTTTTTTTAAATTATCTGTCAACAATCTCTTCAAAAAAGAGCATTGAGGTCGAATAAAAAATATAATTAATAATTGGATCGCGGTCACTCGGTGGACGATCTTCCTGTTTCTCGGAGAACTCCAGTTGTTATTCTCGGGTCTTGGGTGTTTGTCTCGTGTTTATCATAGACAAATATATTATTGCTATGGTATATGCTATTGGGGGTTGTCAGTAAATAATATTAAAAACGAAAAAACCAGCCTACCTTATTAAACGACCGCCAGCTTTTTATAACTTTTCTATTTTTGTATATCACCTATAGTGTGCGTTCTAATTTAAACAGCGGTACTTTACAAATAACAAACCATGCAGGAATGCAATATGACAACACTGACTAACAAAGGTATATTATTGTTTATTGTATAAATGTCGATATTTTAATGCAGACATGATATTGAAAAAAATTGCTGCTACAGCCATTGTTTAGTGTTTATTAAACAATAAACAAATATTTGCGCCCCGCGTTTGAAAAATCAACATAAGACGATAGAAAAAATCTGACAGAAGTTGCCTTTTTACGCATGTTACTAAAAAGTTATCTTTTTTCGGGATAAAAAATAGCCGATGTTAATCCAGGGCATGAGCTACCATCATAACAAATTTTATTTAAGTCATTTAGGCGTGAAGGAGTAACAAACTTCAAATTATATACCTACAGATAAACTTCCACATTAATAATATTAGTTTGATAAAAACCGTCGATTTACGATTCGGAATTGCAAAATATTGCATACGTCGTATTTTTATTGCTTTTTAAGTTAGCCGATATATTTTTTTGGCTAAGTTGGGAGTTCAAATTCCTATCCACCCCACTAATTTACATTGTGGGGTGGCAGATAGTAGGGTGGTTGGGAATATGGCTAATTAACCGGCTTCAGACAAACGATGCAGGCTCCGTAGGATTCCCTTCAACTTTTGGGTACGGAACCTCACGTGAACTTACTCCAACCAAATGCATTATATTTGATTATTTATTTTCAGTGCATAAAGCGCGGTTTACCAGACTATGTAGAAATTGGAGGCGCTGGTGGTCTTGACCATACGAAAATGGAGGTACTGGATAATATTTGCGGACTCGACTCAAAAGAAGGTAATGTTCGTAGTCTTAAACGTTTTTTTTTTTGTCTCACTGCATCGCGCAGGTCTCCTCCAAATTCTTTCACACATTGTGATCTTTTGAAGTCCCATCACTTGCAATCTTAATTAAGCATCCAAGACTTCTCTTCAGCGCTTTCTCAGGCGACACCGACGTCCCCTTCCGCGTTCAGGAAGCCACGTTGTTTTTCCATTCGACTAAAGCAAACATTTTATATAAATACAACAACTATTTTTAAATCATGGCACATCCGCTGCTTGAGAGCGTGGTGGCCCAGGGGCACGGATGCCATCTTTCAATCTGAGGGTCGCTGATTCAAACTCACGCATGCACCAATGAGTATTTCACTTGAAAAATGTATGTGCACGTCCTCGAAATGGTGAAATGAAATGAAAATATACGATATTTTATTAGGAAACCGGCATGTCTTAGAACCAAAAATGCGATGACGTGTGACATCTACCAATCTGGATTGGGCTCCCGTGGTAGATCAAAGCCCATTCACTGTCAATTACCGAGAGTAGGCTGGTGTTCCTGTAGTGGGAACATTAAAGGCTGAGACGGACTTAGCTATTTGAAATTATTTTTCAATTTATTATTCACTCATATCAAGAGTAAAACCATAAAAGAAACATTTTTTACGAATAAATAGTAGGTACCTACATAGTTGACCATCTTGCTAAACGCAATTTATTTCTGATAGCTTTGGATCGACCGGATAAATTTGGCAGGGAAATTTATAGGTTATTAACCTTTTCAATTTGTCGGGTAAATGGGCGGAATACTCGAAATACATCAGTTAAAACCAAAGTCGTGACTGACTGAATGAATGTCTGGGTTGGAACAGACGTAAACTTAAAAAAGGGACTAAAAAAGCTAAAACATGAAAACTGACTGTAATTTGAAAAGAGTTCGTGGCATTTTTCCTGAAAATTTACATACCATTTATCACATGAAATGAATCAGCACAGTATTGAAAATGTATCCCGGATAACAAATGAGATGAAACAAACGGAAAACAATGTTATGAATAAAATTCGATTTTATACTTAATTTTTTTGCGAGTGTATAGGTAGTTAATATAAAATTGTACCCTTATCTTACGGTTCAATTGTGCTCTTTTATGTCCAGAGGTATTTCAGAGTAATAAAGAAAGTCAAGTTTTTTATCGCAATCTTTTAGTTATTGTAATAAAATATAATGTTTATGAAGGAAGCCATACTATTTCCACAAGCTGGACTGACGTCCGATGGGAATTTTCCGCCTAATATCCACTTTCCGATGGCCGGAAATAAAAGTGAGTGCCGAATTTAGGGCAACAAGGACAAAAGCACTTAGCCTATTCATAAGGACATGAGACATTTATAAGTTGAATGATAATAAAAGTTATTGTGGAAATTGCAAGACGAAATTCTGAAAATATTAAAAAGACTTGGCCCTCGAACTAGTGCAGTAAGAGAGATAATTGTACCTACAGATTATAAAGGTCATATGATTAAGTTTTCCCCTTTACAAGTGACCTCAAGTGACATAAGACGAAATCTACATAAGTAATTTAAGTTTAAGGAATGTACGTCACTCATTAACTAATCCTGGCTAATTTAGACTTAAAAATTAGACAAACATAATTAAAACAGTATTCTTTTTTAAAAGGTTGCGTAAAAAATAATACAAAAATACTTTATTGCACACCAATATAAATAAATGTACAAAAAATCTTAAGCAATAATGTACAATGGGCGTCCTTATAGCTTAGAAGCGATCTCTTCCAGGCAAACTTTGGATGGAGAGGAATTTGTTGGCTTTGAATTTGTTCAAAAAATCCTAGCCTCTATGTATGCGATGAGGTAGCGTAAAATTTAATTCTAACTTAACCTGCTATATTACGGTGCGTGTTTTTGTTCAGACCCTTTCAAGGGTATTTTTCTTGCAGTTAAAATAAAAGCATTTTACCCTTCATTCGAATCCTCGTTTGTTTTAATTAACTTTAGAGGGAAAATTGATAGTGTCTATCATTAAATTATTTATGTAAATTCAATTGAAATCAAAAGATCGTAACTAGACTTAACGATGTATATGACTATTTTATTTAGGAGGGGAAATATCCAAATGTACAAAATAAAAATCATTGACATTTCACTCAACGTTATCTAGCTCCAAACTAGACATAGCGTAACCTAACACTAAACTAACATCTATGTTCGTCACGAAAATAATTGACAATTGACACAACTTGAATATAGCATCCTTTATGGATGACCTAATTACAAAACACGTATTGTAGGTATTTCAAGAGTAGGTACTTCGCTGAATCTAGTGCAGCCAATGTCGGCGTCATCAAAATTAGGGTCGTAATTACGTCCGCTAAATTACAACTCGAGTGAGAGACGAAATTGATTTCGAAATTACTATTGTGTACGGGATTTACTACCATCATCAACAATATTTTATACTTGTAAAGTAATTAACAAGTTTTTGAGTTGGTGACCTTTTTACCGTACCGTACCAGCCTCTAATGTTCCCACTGTAGGGACACCGGCCTACTCTCGATAATTGAGATTGAATGGGCTCTGATCTACCAAGGGAGCCCAATCCGGATTGGTAAATGTCAAAATGTCGAATTTTTGGTTCTAAGACATGCCGGTTTCCTCACGATGTTTTCCGTCACCGTTTTGAGAACGAGGTATTGCGCACATAATTTTTTTCAAGTGAAAAATCTCATTGGTTTACATGTGGGTTTGAACCAGCAACCTTCAGATTGAAAGTCGGTGTCTATGCCCCTGAGCCACTACGCTCTCCACGACCTTTTTACAATTGGATATAATGAATAAATAAAATAAACTATACAAATTTGTTATGTTGTTCGTTTGTGAACGTATCTCGTAACAAAAGCTGGATCTATTTGGCTATTTTTTGTTTGGAAGTATTCATAATTATCCATATTAAGTTTTTATAGAAATTAAACGGAAACGCTTGATGAAAAATTTAAGAATTTGAGTAAACCGTTATTTCTTTTTTTCTGAAAACAGCTGATTGACAAATTGTGAATCGAGACAGGGCAACATCTGTTGAGTCAGCTAACAAAAAAAAAATATCCTTTAATATGCCACACCTGTAAAAAGTAAAATGTTACTTAGTTATGTAATCATGAATCTTAACAATTTACTCGTTATTTATCCATAATTTATTGTAAAATATGTTAAAATAGAAATTTGATATACGGCTAAAAATGTAAAGAACATACTAATTACTCAAAAACTAATTTATTCCTTTGTGTCTCAACTATCAGTTTGGACGCGTCAAATTGTATACTAACAAATAAACGTATTCGTGAGTATGGAATATGTCACAGGAGCCCCTTGGACATAATACATGAACACAGATCTACAATATCAAAGTACAGTCAATTTTCATGTTATAGCTAGTCTTATTTGTTACATCTACGTTTGTTTTTACCCCATTTGACCCGATTGGAGAGTCCTTGAGCGCTGTTATATATATGATTTTACTATAGGTAGTTTTACTGCTAACAGAATACCACTTTTAAAATATTGCATACATACAATAAACCTGCCAATATTTGCATCACAGGACTAAATTAAATTACCTTACGTAGTAAAACGAACACGGTGGTGCAGGGCATATGGTGGTGATATTGGTGACCTATTTTCCAGGCAAGCTAATTAGTTCTCTTAATTAGAGACTTCGCAAACAGTTGTTGAGATAATTAACGTTGGCACAAGATGGTCTGGCTGCAGGCAAATTTTATCGTCGTGGTTTCGATACGTGCATTATGAAAACAGCAATTATGTACAATACCAAGTAGGTACCTTGATATGGGATTCATTGAATATGGGTACCAATTTACTAATAGAATGCTTGCTATGTGACTACTATACAAACATACAAGATGAAGCACAAACATTTTTTTCGTCACGCAAATTCTTGTCCTGGGTGGAAATCGAACTCACGTTCTTCAAGGCAGAAGGAAGACCAACTACCATTATATTCTGATTTCATCATCAGTATCATTTCCATTATATTCTGATCTGATATTTTACCAAAAGAAAACTAACTTTGATGATATAATGATAATGATAATCTCTATTTTTATAGCTCATCGACCCTTATATATTGCTTGCGAGGACTCTGTCGTCCGGTTGGTTTCCAGTGGGCGCTACCACAACTCAGTGACGCTGGCTTTCGCTCCCCTGCCTCTTGAAGACCTGGAACACGCTGACCTGCTCTGCGGGATGAATGACCTGTAGGTTTATAACGACTTAGCCAATGCCTTTGCAGTACCCGCAACGAAAATTGCAATATCGATCGGAAATTCCTAAAACTCCATGCAGTTACAAAATGTTATTTTTTGCTATATATCGTGTGAGCTGGCATCTTAATTGAAGGCAATATGGTCTAAAGTACAATGCCAGGTGTGAACATTTAATTCATGTTTAAGATTCGCAAGAGATATTTCAATGCAAGAATTAGGAAATCGTATACAAATGTTCTGTTTTTGCAGTTATTGCTACCAATGTGATTGTTTCTAAGCTACAAAGTTTTTATGAACAAGCTATATTGAGTCTTTTCTTTGAATTAGCGACAGATACAAATAACAATAAAAAGAATTGATTGTTTTGCTGATTTTATTTTGTATATTTTATTTTAAGTGACATGAATCTATCCATTTTACGAAGATTTATAATTGTAGTAATAGGTAATACGTTTAATGTAAATGAACTATTCAGTGTAGGATTTTAAAACCGATGGCTCTTATAATATTTTTGCCATTTTCGCTAATAATAGATGTATTTCAGCCAACAGATATATTATTGTCTTCCTGTTTTTAAGAATTTCGAATAGTCTAGTTTTCGCAAATATATACTTGTTAAATTTGTAATTTGGAGAATGACAAAATTTCATACCATAAATAAAATGAAAAGTAAAAATACCAACATGCTATTTGCGAAACTTAGACTGCTTAAAAGTGAAGAATAACCTTTGAAATTAAATGAAATGTCTGAATTTACCGAAAATAACTATTGAAAATAACAAAAAAAAAAATACTTTGTACCTTAACACCCAATACGTCAAAATGAATAATAATTTTATATAAATTAAAGTTCGGTCGTATTCACTTATGTATTAAAATATAGTATTTCTAAAATTGACTGTTCCTACAACTTATATAAACTTAAGGATAAAATACCTGTAACCAGTAAGTATTTGGTAATCTACATTTACTGATCAAACGTCAAACGGTTCTGCATCAATAATGCCTAGGTTACAAAATGCGAGTGAAAGAGTAACAGACAAACCCTATAATCTACTAATAGACTACTGGAGACAGATTACCATGGCAACATTGGTATTCATCTAAAATGCAAAAAACATTGTGATTACTAGATAACAGTGTTGATATGGTAATCCTGCAATTTGTTAGTAGCATAGTCAGGCCGTTATTGACTGCCGTCTGGCCCTCTACTTATTTCATACCTGATAGATAACAGCGAAGCATATTTTTCTGTGCCAAAACACTACTTTTGTTCTAGCGGAAGTTTTTCATGCCACTGTTCACAGCGTAACATTAAACTCAGCACTTACCTAGATATAATTTGAATATTTTTGAAACCAAAAGTGTAACCTTAATCTTGAATTTTTTGTCTAGTCTAGTCAGTATTAATCATATTGCAATTGTTACTCAATAGCGCACTAGTTATAAAATATTTGTCGAATTAGATGTCCTTAACGATATTGAAGTGTTGTTTTCTTATTATTCTCAAAACCTTTTTTATATGCGATAGATTTGGTGGTAGGAGCTATCGTTCCACCTGATGCCAAGTGTAAAATGTTAACATCAGACGACATCAATACGACGCAGATCCACCTCTACTGATGTATGAGAAGTCCGTTTCGCCTGTTATTGAAGACGAGGATGGAAAGTCTCTTTTTCCTGTAATTCCCTTGGCACCCACATCCTACCACCGAAGTAGAGCAACGCGAGGGTGAACTGTTTGGAGGGGGATTACCAGGTGTGAAGGCAGTACTTTTCCGGACGAACTTGGCATAAGTTCTACTGCTACTTTGGGTTGCTCCTTTCGCATCAGAGATACGTGTAGGGACTCTAAGGATGTGACCTACGGACGCGAGCAACATATTTTGTGAAATTTTTAGTACCTGTAAAACTGTAATCGATAGAATCAATGTACAGTATCATTGCTATGTGTTTCTTCCGAGGACATAAATCTCAAGAGCATGTGTATCAAGATAATACTAGAGTGAATAATGTACAAAGAAAAACCGATCTCAATGGATCAAAAGTTTAAAATTTTTGGTTTCAAATTTACTACCGAGGCTCTCATAATATTTTTCATTTCAGTTTTGATAACTAATATGGTACCTAGCGCACATCATTTTCCAAGTGGAAAGCTTTCTGCCGCTCCGCTAACAGTGTCGCTTCAAACCAAGCTCTCTCAAAATCAGTTTGGTTTAACACCTTTACATTCAGTTTTTGATGCCACTCAATACCCTAACGATACCCTACTCACAACAAACCAGTCTATCGATACAATATAAAACAAAGACATGGATTTGATATTCAATCCGAATCCATCCAATCACAAGTCAAACAAACGTTTACATTCGAATTTGCAATAGCCTAAGGCATGTTGATTCAGTCCTAAGCAAACGTTACGAAGCCACGTCACTTTTCCAATTTTCTAACTCGTGTTCGCATTGAAAACAATGTTTTATTGCTGCTATTTAAGTGCTATTTTTTATTAGGTAAGCCAGTTCAAAAACTTCAGTCCTTGAAATCATCATTATCACCAGCCTATTTCAGTCCAATCTTGGACGTAGGCCTCAATATATCGTCATTACAACTAGCCGGGTGATACTCTTCGCTACGTTTGTAAACTTGCGATATACGATCGAAAACTGATACCACCAAATGGTTGAAACAAAAATCTAAAGCCTTCAACAGCACTGAAACTTGAATAACGGGAAAGTCAAAAAAACTGAGATAATTTCAATTTATGCATTGAATTCAGGAGTTTAAGAAAAATAAGTCTTCGAAGCGAGGGGTCCCGGGTTCGATTCCCGGCCGGGGCACACTTTGTGTGGTGAGCACGAAGTTTGTTCTCGGGTCTTGGGTGTTTGTCCTGTGTTTCTGTGTTCATCCATGCCATCTGCGACACAGGGAATCCTAGTGCAGAGGTATGAGTGTGATAACGTTGTTTTTTTTTTATTGATTAAAAATACTTCGATTACAACAATTTGTATCATATTCAATCTTAAATCCATGGTGCGATTCAGGTATGTAATATAAATATAGATCGATATCATTACTAATAATATCGATCTATATTTGGGTATAAATTTTCTAAAACTTTAGGATACGCGTAGGTTCTTCTCTTATTTTTTTTGTATATCTAATAGGTAAACAACAATACAAACACAGATTAAAAAACAGATTTTTACTATAGTTTATTGAGTTATCTTTAATACAGACAATTAACGGTTAAATAGCAACATAATTAACTTGCCTAATACAATTTAGATAAAAATATATAGTTTTCGCCAAGTGAAATAAACATTCGTGCGACTGTACAAACGAATTTACTTAATCAAAATCTAAAACATCTAACCTTTGACAAAATACACTTAATCCTAAACATCTAAACGATAGAACTAATAAGAGTACAGACTGTGAAAAGCATAACGCGTGACGTATTTTTACGTATTTTTCTACAAAAAGCACTAATTAATATGAGCACATGTGAAAATATAAAACAGATATTGTCGACGTCAACCGCAAGTTGTTATTCGGCCCCATAAACAAGTGACAGCTGAAAAGACACGTTTTTAACAGGCTGGGCTAACCATATCACCGTAGCATGACTGATGATATCCACTGTCTCATTTTTGCAATTTTATTAATTTATAAGACATCAGTCATAGTTATGAACCGTGAATTAACTCCGAATTAGGATAAAGTTGCTTCCAGCCATCGTACGTTGTGATCGGCATCCACGCCACAATACGACATTTCATGTTCCAACATCGCGCCGTGGTGGTATGACCAAGCCCATATTCCTCCACTAAGATACCCTGTGTCACAAGTGACACGAAAAACACAGATTACACACACGAAAATAAACTTTAAATGCTCGTCACACATTTTCCCCGGCCGGAATTGAAATTCTAGGTTCAAAGGAAGGATTGCTATCAACTTGCTTTGATCAAATAATATATTCGTATAAACAATCCATCAAGTTTTTCTAAACTTAATTACAGGGGCTATATCTATTTTCACATTACAAGAGTCTGCCTCTTGAATGAACAACTTACAAATTGTATGAGTATGACTCATATTCACCGGTATTTGTTCAGTTGCTATTTATAAAACTGTCTGCAATGTTGCCTCAGGTTTGATTCCGGCCGCAGCAAACTATTTGTGATTGATTAACATGAATTATTTCCGGCCCATGTTGTTTTCATGTTCATGCCACTTGTGATAGGGAATCCAAGCGGTTAAACCATTTTTTTTGCGAATTTTTCAAATGTGCTCTTCGACTGCCATTAGCCCAAGGGAACTGTTAGTATAAAATGAATAAGTGACTCATTATGTATACGTACATTATAATTAGCACCTAATTTTTAAGCAGTACCTACTTTACATTTATTTTGCATTATAGGTTATAAGCATCGTAATACAGTTAACATTTAATTATACATCATTATTTAATAATACCACCGAGATATGTATTCTACTTCTAAACAGTTAACTATTGAATGAAATTAATATTTTAGCGGTTTCATTATTCATTAGGTACTTATCAATTAAAATAACTATTTTATAATTCTGAAACAACGGGTAAGTATAGCGAACAATGATCTATTTGCATGTGTCATGAGATTTTTCTTGACAGCTACGAAATCAACCAGAAGTCAATCTCAAATACATTACTTTGAAGAAAATTGTCGCTAAGGTACCTGAGTCGCTTGAACTATTTTTATTGAATAGCATATAAGTTATCAATTAAGTTAGAAGATGATAAGAATGAACTGCCTATTCTGTGATTAATGGATATGAATATTTGAACCTGTAAACTACGTTTACGTTAACACACTCATACCTCTGCACTAGGATTCCCTGTGTCGCAGATGGCATGGACAAACACAGAAACACAAGACAAACACCCAAGACCCGAGAACAAACTTCATGCTCACCACACAAAGTGTGCCCCGGCCGGGAATCGAACCCGGGACCCCTTGCTTCGAAGGCAGGGCTACTACCAACTAAGCCACGGAGCCGTCGAAACAAAATTTGCGTCGAACCACAAATATAATAAAAGTATTTTTTTTATATGTTAGTGACGGAACGAGCTGTGGGCCTACCTGGTGGTAAGTGGTGACCCCCGCCCATGACAACAGTAATGCGATTCAGTATAAGATTTGGATCTTACACTGAGTCGCATCCATCCTGCTGCGTCCATCACCCGAGATGGGGATGATACGTATCATGCGTATGTGATTTTGCTTGTAACAACTTCATCAAAATAACCATAGTTACTCCATTGTGTCGATGTATAAGTGGTGAACAGGCTACCAGTTAAATTCTGTTACCGATTTTTGACATGCGACGGCAGACTTTAATCGGTGACAAATTAAGTTAACGACGCTTAAAGCTCAATGCTCTAGCCGCAAGCATTAGCGCATCGCCTCGTATGATATGAACTGCAGCATTACTGACAACTAAAGTTGGAGAAAGTCGGTCATTTGTTTAGTTCTAGTTGGTCTAAGTAAGTTATACATCCACACAATGGATACGAGGAGAAAAAGTATTTGCGTAATATACTGTAATCCGTTCTTGATTACTTAGATAACGGTTAAATAAAATAGTCGAATAAGATTTTTGGGTTCATAGAAGATAAAAGATCAAACTAAGCTATCACTTGTAATTTCTGATTACTTATACCTTACGACTTACAATATATTTCTACAAACGTACCTTATAACAAATAGCCTAATTATAACATTTATATGCTTTCCACCATATAAATTGTCCAAACTGCTCCTGTGTTTACTAACTTTGATAAAACTATGTGGATGTGTTAAATAAGACTGAGCTGACAACTCAGCTGATGTTAAGTGGTTACCGGTACCGTTACCGTTATGGTTACCACCCATAAACAACAACATTCATCAACTGGCATCACAAATCCCAATCAATCTAAAACTGGGATTTGTGATGGCAGTACTACTCCAGATGAACACAATATAACACTATGTTTTCAAACATTGCAAAATGTGCGTTATTTTGTTCATGTAACTCTTAAAATATGTTTTTACATAATATTCGTATCAATAATTACTTAACAATAAGTGAATTTGCAAAGTTCTTGTAGCTATAGTGATCTGAGCCTTTAAAAACTGCTTCTAAGGATTCTGTGGTCGGTCTGTCGTGCAATATCGTGTCGTGACTTATAAATTACACACCTCTTAAAATAACATGAACTAGACCTTTTTTAATACATGTGCCAATAAATGTAATGCAATACATACTGCCTTGTACCATTTTGTTAAAAATTTTAAGTTTCATAAATATAAATATTTCCAACTGATCTTTGGAATCAAGTCAAAATTAAATTTATTAAATATTTGATTTTGATTATCTCTATATTTAACAAGAGTTGCTTGGACAATTTATCATAGTCCGTGTCTAAAATAATTTTAAATACTTAGATGAATGCACTTTATAAAATTCACAAAACAATACAACAAGAGCAGAATTTAAAAGGAACGCAATTAAAACTGTTAAATGCATGTATGTTAATATAATATAAAATATTTTTTATTGTTTTATCATATACATATTTCGAATAATTTAAACAGGTATTGATAGTCATATTTGGCTTTTTTTAAAATATAAACAATAATAATGATTTTACTTATATTTTGAGTTAAAAAATTGTCTCATATAATTTTTGATTAAATGATATAACGAATAAATATTATATATTAACTTTACATACTATAAATCTACCTAATTAAAGCTATCCCATACAACTTTTAATAATGTGCTGAATTTCAGGAGAAAGCTTGTATTGTGCGGCTTTCCGACGACAATAATATAATTTAAAAAAAAAAAACAATTCTACCATTCACCAACCAAGAGGATAGTTTTTTTTTAATAAATGTTGCATATTTATTTATAAGCCTATTTCTCAGATAAGCAGGCACTACACTCTTGCAATATACAATATTTACCAGAATGTAAAAAAATAAAAATGTTTATTTCTGTATTCCATATTTTTGATCTTATATATTTTCGGCGAGTGTATTGCCTGCTTCAAAACTAGATTAACTTCTTGTTCGTAAATTAAAATCGAAGCCATTCCTATTTATTATTCCTATGTTTACTATTAATCGTCGAGAATTGAGAATATTTATTAATATTTTGTTATAAGCAAAGAATTATCAGAAGTTATGTATACATATTGCCTTCTCTATCAGTGATCCCAACACTCTCTAAGCCCGCCAAGGATAGTAATTGACATCGCATAGATACAAAATTACTACTACTATTTAGTATAAATTTTAAGATAAAAGTATAAAATTGTTACTAAGTTCATAAGACAT
Source organism: Aplocera efformata (assembly GCA_921293045.1). NCBI lineage: Eukaryota > Metazoa > Arthropoda > Insecta > Lepidoptera > Geometridae > Aplocera > Aplocera efformata. Next base: position 8,823,337 of record OV121045.1, read on the forward strand.
TTCTCACTTAAAGCATCATTAAGCTACAATACATCTTGGCTATTGGAATGGGATACAAAAAAGTTCGAGTTGGTAGACTCAATTGAAATTGCCTTAACTAATGAAGATAACTATGCAATAATTTCGTGAATCATACAATAATAGTTAACACAAATAAAATTTACAATGTGATTTAATACGTGTGAAATGTGTATTCTGTATATTTTATTACCTAATAAAATTATTTACCTACTACTTAGGTTTGTTAGTATATTCAATGATTATAATATCGCATTCAATCATTGAGAAATAATTATTTACAAAATATTTATTATTTGTTTCAAAGTCATAAGAATTTTGAGTTCATAAGATTTTAAGTGGTACGAATAGCATCTAGTACAAGAGTAAATATATCAATAAAAAATTATCTAACTGTATACACTCGAATAATTCCTTTACCAATATATAAAATCATCAAAGATTACTACATTTAAGATATGTATGATTGCTATTCAAGCAGAGGCACACATTGATATGTTTAGTGATAATCCCACAGCTGTAAAGCATTGCTTCAACGATCAAAGCTGACAATAAACATCATCTAGTTTTAACATTTAACACACGCGTATTCTAAAATCATCAAATTTTAACATTAAGTAAATAAATTATTTTAACTTACATATAGAACATAACTTGAAAACACAGAACATACAGTTACAATAAGTCAAGGAACATTGTAAAATTAATTAACTTACGATTACACTTTAAGTTTTTGCTAGATAATTATGATACCGGACAAAATAAACTTCCCACGCGTATTTCCACTTCTCAATCCCATTTCAAACACAATCGCTATATTCCATATTCGAATTACTCCACTTAATTTTGATTTAAATGTTCGACCAAATTTTAAAAACATCTTTCCCATATAGTCCAATCACTAAGAAATTCACACTTTATCAGTCCTCGCCCGTAGAAAATTATATACTCTGTGAAATTATTTATCTATTCTTACGTTTATAATACTTCTATGTTACAAGATCTAATCACTTTAAGCTGTTTGATAGTCTGTTTTAGCAGTATTATTAACCCATTATAGTTGTTTTATGTGCTCACTCTTTACAGTGCCACTGTAGTAGCAAGTGTTGTGAGCAGAACTATAGGCAGAGTGGTACCGGCGACGCTGCTATATGGGCCAGTAACTGCTCCGTCACAAGGGACATGCTCCAGTTCTGAAAAGAAATCATTTTTTTTTAAGATTATATATTTTACTATTTGGGGGTCAATGTTGCTCGCGTCCGTAAGTACCCTCCATGTACAATATCTCTTGATAGTGCAAAAGAATTGGGATGCTTCTTTTGCACCACTTTGCACTAGTAGCAGTGGAACTAGTGCCAGGTTCGTCCGGACAAGTAATACCATTGGTAATCCACCGCCAAGCAGTCATTTATATGACATAAATTACGTTAAAAATCTAGGTTTCCTAATGTTCTTGGGGTCAGCGTAGTATATTTTTCACTTCCACACTATTCATACTGCATAATGGAACCAACTCTCCTTGGGAATGCTTTTTCTCTGCTACGTCTCCGGGCGAACTTTGTTGTTTGTTCACAAGTTCTACTGCCTTAGTCTCCTTCTATGACACCCATAAGAGGAAATTGTAGCCACACGAGAATGTGAACTGAATAGAGAACATGAAATTTCTGTATAGTTCACATACCATTTAGTTTGTTCAGGAAATCGTTCCAGAAAGCGCAGGCCGAGGCTCGAGGCCCGCGGGGTCCAGCCGGTCCGCTGGCACTGTCTGCAGTGTACACGTAATAATGTGGGGATGATTTTGAATAAAGTGGCCATTTTTCATCTGGTTTGTGCGGTTTTCTGGAAGAGAGAAGAAATATTTATTTTATACCGAGCAATTCTTGTAGGTATATATAGCACGTACTACAAAGCATCAATGTCGATCGTTTATACATTTCTACACCTACGACAAATAATAATGATTTTTTGGTTAGTTGCAGGTATTCTCGAGGAGTAATATTTTTTTTTGGTTAGTTGCAAGTATTCCTTGTTTTTCGTGAATATTGTGTTGTGTACAAATCGTACCGTCTATCCATCGGTATTATTTTTAAAGCTATGTAGAGCTATTAAACCATATCCCCGACTGAAATTTTCAATGTCTGAATGAAAAAAAATATATATAACAATCGGTGGCACGGAACCATTGGCATGTGATCCCGAATAGCATTTAGGCTGTATTTTTTTTTATGTTTGTTATCTCTGTGTTCCGTCATTTATAAACTGATTTGGAATTTTTTTTTTATTCTATAGTGTATCCTTTAACTTTGTTTCCAAAGAAATTTTACCAAAATCGGTTCTTTATTTGGTCACAAATAATGTAACAGGTACTATACTAGATTTGGTTCTTAAATCAAAATGACGGGAAAAAATATGTCATCCAAGTAAACGAAACTGCGTATAATGCTTTTCTGGGACTTTTTCTTCGCCCGTTGAATTCCGATTTGGATGTTTATTATTACTGCATCATCATAATCATAGCCTATACAAGTCCACTACTGGACATAGGCCTCTCCTAGTAAGCGCCACTGAGCCCAATCTTCGGCTCTTCTTATCCACTATAATTACCGACGTATATTAAAAAAAAAACGTACCTCTATCTATAATGCTAGAAAATTTATAAAAATTGAGGCAGTACAAACTTGATAAATACAAATTTACGGTTTTTGGATTTATTCCCTATACTATACTACAAGACAACGCTTCTTGCCACCAAATCTCATGATTCTAGGTCAAAGGGAAGTACCCTATACCCGCGTGAAAAAATATGTGGCATAAAGGGCCGTATCTTTTCATTGCGTTGACTTAGAAGTTTGCTATTTTTTTACAAATCCAGGAGATTACAGAACTTTGGTTTGATATCAATCTCAACTTTATACCTTAACGAGGTACTGACAATAAAAGTCTTGACAGGCAGACAGACGAACAACGAACAGATCCTCGGTCCTATTATCTTTCAGGTACGAAACCCAAAAACATTATGATAAGTACTTACCCGGTCAGAGCAAATCTGGTGAACGACTGCATGATATGAGCGGCCAGGTCTCTTTCCCGCGTGTGGTACTGCAAGGACATGTTCAGCGGATGACCGAAGACATACTCCATCTCGTCCCCGTGCATTACTCCCATCCATTCACCCCAAAGGCTAGTGCTTGTACGCTGAAATCACAAAAAAAAGGATATTGGATATTCAGCTTTCCATTATACTTACTTTGGGAGTCCAGTTGCTAAAACCTATGCTTTGAATCCCTACACAAACCTCGTGGATGTTGCTAAGTGGCAACAAATAGTAGCAGTAGAACTTGTGCCAATTTCGTTAGGAGAATTATTCATGCTTGGTATTGTGCCACCAACCAGTGGCGCACTCGCATTGCTGTCTTCTGGCAGAAGGGTGTGGGTGCCGTTGAAATCACATGCGCATGAGACGTAACATCCCCGTCTCAGCTGCAAGTTGTTATGGACTGACGTAACCATTTAACATCAGGTGGTCCTGCATCTAATCCCATCACCCTAGTTACATAAAAAAGTAAATACTATCCTAATTTTTTATATTATTCCCAAACTAGCTGCGCCCCGCGGTGTTACCCGCGGTTAGCTATCCTACGGGAATACTTCACTTTTTCGGTATAAAAAGTAGACTTGAGCTACCTTCATAAAAATTTTAACGTCCAGCCGTTGAGGCGTCAAGGAGCAACAAACATACGAGTATATAACGACAACTTTCATTCATAATAATATTAGAACTTGGGTTATTGATACGTATCCGTATCAATAACCCAAGTTAGAGTTCGTTGGTGACAAATGGTTACTAAGTGGTTTGTAAAGACGGTAATCCAAGCTTCACTCTGCATTCGCCTTCGTTAAAACGTTTTTATGACTTTCAGTTTAAAAATATATTCGACAAATGCAAAATTGTGAGAAATATTAATGTAGATGCATTCTAAATTTGAGTTTTCTTTTCAAACCCAACGTTTAAACAAATCGATCCTGTTTCCATAATTTTCTTTCCATCAACAAAAATGTTCCCGGTGTTGATTATGCAAATGCTTCTACAAAGGACTCTTTATTCTCTGCGTGTTCTCTTGTTTTTCCTTAAACTTCAATTGAGTTACTTTTCTACCTAATGACGGACAAAGTATTTCACTTTGTCTTTTACCTATTAGAAAATTAGCCAAGTTCCTACCATTGGGGTTCTATTGGTAAAATTATTTCTGTCCTCAACTGTGTCAAAATCCTTACTAATATATCCAGCTATACAGCTCGAGTGAAAATAATATATCCACTACCACTTCCAACGTAATAACATATGCCACAATATTTTACTTTTTAGACCCGAAGAAAATACGAATGATTATAAATTTAATTGACATTTTCAAGACCTTTATTTGTCCACATACTGTTGGTCAAAGGTCCATTGTTGCTAGCAAAGTCGTGACACTGTACGAGAAAGTAAAACCTTGAAACAATTTCCCTGAGCTTGCTAAGGTTTTTAGAGACGAGGCATTAATTTTAAAGCGGTATACAAGCCCTTTTAATAATGCAACACGGCCTCAGGCGAGGCGACGTATGCGTCGTCATGCATGAATTGAGGTGCCTATAGCAACCACGAAAGGTCGCCTCGCGTATAATGTGACGTCCCTTACGTAACTACCAAACTTCTAAATATAATATCTCGAGTCAACCTCTCCTGCTAGGAGCAGAATGAAACAGACAGATATAGATTTTTGGGTAAAGTTGAGATGGAAGCTTTTTGGGTACGTCTGGGCCCAACGTAAAATTTAAATGAGGAAGTCGTAATGTGACGTGACAAGTTAAAAATTCAACTGCATTATCAAAGTGTCTTCTGGAGGTGTGTTCCAATACCATCCCATAGCTTTGAATAAAAAAGAAAAATGTAAGCAGGTCAAGGTTACAGAAAATTGAATTGGCAGGCAATAACATTATAATTATAATGTGGGTAAAAACACATACCATAAGGCTTTTATAGATCGTAAAATGCAGACAGACCGTGAAATGGAATGATGTAGGTGGTTTTTGTTTTCCGCCGTCAATGTTTATGTAAATATAATCCAGCAGGCAAGTTTTGTTTGAAAAGGTTAAGTTTACCTAAAGTAAAGTAGCTAACTTGTTACAATGTGACTCTATTATAAGACCACCCACTCTGCTTAATTATCTCTGTTGAATATTAGTAGAAATAATTGCTGAAGTGTGTTCCAATTTTGTTTCTTGGAATTCTTACCATCAATAATTAACCTTTGAAAGTATATATTTAATTAAATCAGTCAAATCGATGCAAAGAAATATACTCAAACGAAAGAATATGAAAATTAAAATAAAATATCAACTCACAGAAGAAGTTAAATATATATGACAATATAAATGATATTATAAAAAGCCCTTTTATTGTTGAATACAATAATTAGTATATGATTTCACTTATCAGACGACTCAGTGGCTTAGGTGGTAGTAACTAAGCATGAAGTTCGTTTTCGGGTCTTGGGTGTTTGGGACACAGGGAATTCTAGTGCTGATGTATGAGTGTGTAAACGTATACTTATTTATTAAATTGCCTAGTCATGGTTTCACTCTACAAAGACGGAGATTATTATTGCTTGAATATACATATCAAAGGCACAAGATATGGCCGTCCGATTATAAACTAGACGCGTTGACGGGAGCAGAAATGGAACAGCGACGGGTCAGAACTCGAAATAGCGTTGTTAATCTGTGACCTTTGGCAGACAGACCTGACCCCGAACCTAATTTATTTAAGCTGGCCACATTCGTTTTGTTCCTCGAATAGTTCGGTAGCAGTTTTATTATGCTGTCTCTCTGTGATATTCAGATTATGTAAATAAATTATAGAATTCTCTGAATCCCGATTAAATTCGAAACCATGTTTTCATCTTTGATATTTTAGCTATTAATATTTCAAAGTCGGATCCTAATACTTGGTTGAATTTTTATGTCGTTGTCAATACACCGATCTGAATATAAATAAAGTGTGGTAGGGCTATATAACCTTAGTAAATTTAATTAATCTGTGATATAATCTACCAAACTCAAATATTTGTATTCTAGAGGTTTAATTGTTACACCTTTGCAATTTGATAAAATACATAGACGATTGTTTTTTTACACACTTCTTCCCCTGCACTAGGGTTTCCTATGTTGCATATGGCATTGACAAACACAGAATCACAAGACAAACACCCAAGAACAGACTTCATGCTCACCACACAAAGTTTTTCCTGGCCGGGAATCGAACCCGGGACCCCTTGCTTCGAAGGCCGGGCTACTACCAACTAAGCGACGGAGTCGTTTACATCCTCATCAAAGCATAACTGAATAAATACTATTGGTCTACTTAACAAGTTATCGTACGATACCGATGACTTAATTCTGTTCAAAATGTTACGTGAGTATAACTACTTTCTTTCAAAACCACAGTTTTTATTATTCAACGGTTGGCAAGATAAATAGTGGAGTCGCCTCGTAGCTTGGGTTGGTGACTCGCAACCTATAATAAAACACTTAGTAGACAGGGAGATAGCGATGGTTTTTCTCTAACATAACCGTGTTTACCTAAATTGCTGGAGAGCACCATTAATCTTACAGGATACGTACCCGGATTAAAAATTAACGATTAGATGAACTACGACAAAAAAAATTGCGACGTTGACATATCAGACTGTGATATGGCCAATAATCTTCATATCCATAAAATCAATTATTTAAAACTTTTCATTTCATTTCATATGTAATAATATTTCAAACGTAATTTTAAGTATACTTTGACAAATTAATGAATTTACATATTTCGAGCAAAAGCCACTAATGCTACCTTTGTAATTACCGTTATTTTGCACTGGTTAATTTAATTGCTATATTGAGTTGCATAAAATATGATTTATATAATATTAATTTGAATAGAACTTTAGTACACTAAACCAGTTCAACAAAATAGTCAAGGTATCGATTTCAATAAAATTGTCTAGGTAAGACCTAATATTAAAACAACGCAATGTGTATTTTTTATCAAAATATTTATATTATGAATAACGACAGTGTGTTAGCTTTCCAATACGACGATTGCTGGTTGAAATCCTAACGTGAACCAATAAATTAAGCTTGAAAAACTTATGTGCTCAATACAATGTTCTCAAAACGGAGAAGAAAAAAATCCAAAGACATGTTTCATCTACTAATCTGGATAGGTCTCCAGTGGTAGATCACAGCCCATCAACTCTCATTTATCGAGAGAATGGAGGTGTCCCTGGTGCGAGAACATACGCTGATATGGACGGTAAACCGATATTTTGCTCCCAGACTATTTCAACGTCATCTGTCCAATGGTTATTTCAACGACAAATCGCCAGTCGACCCCCTAACTTCCTGATTTATTGTAGGCTCATTTATCCATTTTTTGCGCATCGAGGCCGTTTTGTATGTCGGTAGATCTACAAATCAGATGGTTTTACTTATTAAAATTGCTTTATAAATATACTAGCTGACCGGGCCACGCGTTGCTGTGGCTAACGTTTTTGTCATACGATATTATAATTTGCAATAAAATAATATTGCGATCATAAATTGAGATGTGAGCTATCCTATCTTTCAAGTTGGATCAAACTGCACACGGTGTACAAATTTGATACACAAAATCGGTTATTGTGATTAAACTATGATAGCTAGATATATGTTCTCGCGGACTTTTTTGTAGGTCTTAATGGGATCTATAAACCCGTAGTACATCATTTTGTTCTATTGGCAATAGTTTTTGCAGCGCACGCAAAAATAGGTTTTCGATTTTACACCTTGTGTTACAAAATAGCAATTTACTTACGGATACCTAATTTTGAAAAAAAAAAAAAACATAGCCTATAGCCTTCCTCGATAAATGGACTACCCAATACTGAAAGAATCATTCAAATCGGACCAGTAGTTCCAGAGATTAGCGCGTTCAAACAAACAAACAACAATCAAACAAACTCTGCAGCTTTATAATATTAGTATAGATATGTAATGATTTTAGATGAAGCGCTCGTGGTGAAATACCCCCAGATGCTATAAATTTTAAAACTATGGTAATGAACATTATCATTCGAGTTACTGAGATATTTACCATGATTTGTGAGTTTTATTGACTCCCGACTCCCGATAGTTTGCTTAAGACCATGACGCATGAAACTGCGTTGAAATATAAGGAGTCAAAAAACTCAAATATGAAAAAAAAAAAAATTACGTTAAAAAGCGACCGTAATAAATATTTAAGACTTTCCACATACATCACAAATATCCACGATCCGAGAACAAGCACAATACCAATTCCAATATAATCTAAATATTATAACACAAGGCAGATCTACTATTAAATGAGCTGTAAGTCCAGACAAACTTCAAATACACAGACTTTTGTATACGATTGAAGTGGCTGAACGAGCTGCGCTAGGTGCCTGATGTTAAGGGGTACCGCTGCCCATAGACAACAGCAATGAGAAGAACCAATTTGCATCGAGTTGAATGTTTCACCTAATTTACCGACACCCATACCCACACCGGAATAAAGCAACACAAGTGCACTGCTTGACGGTGGATTACCATTTGAGGTTGCTCTTTTCGCACCATCCAGGGGACCCTGTAGGGACTCTACAAAATACAACCGAAATCATAATCTCCTTTAGAAGACGTTTGAAACGACATGTATTATATAAAAAAAGTTTTTTGGATAATTCAATGGTAAAAAAGATAATTGGCTTTTTACCAATAATTCTTCCAACAATTTTTTTTGTTTTTGTATCTTTCTTGTGTTTGTTACAACACATGTGTGTGTGGTTGTGTGGTATTCATTGAGCGCCAGCAATATGATCCCACAAAAACTAGAAGTAAACTATTAATATATCTTGGTAGATTACAATTAACTGCCGCAACCCGCACGACTCAAAATACCTACCACTCGTAACCTGCAAACCGGTGCTGGAATAACACGTTAATTTGGCTAACGAACCAGAAGCGAGTAACCCTTGGCGCATTCGCTTTTTGCTCTGACGCTGTGAACTCAAAGGGATTACATGGCCATACTCGTATACCTGTGCCATGTAATAGAAAATGTTTGAAATTCTGCGTACGATTTTTCTTATTTCACCTACTTTTTTATGTTTTGTATGTGTTTTGTTTTTTAAGAATGCGAATATAATTATAAATCTAATATGTTCAACGAGAAATATGTGTTTTTAGTGTACTGATATTTAATTAACTTTACCTATTTTAATATTGATATCAGATTAAATCATATTGCATTAGCAGCTCATTGAACTGATGCATCGGTTTCGTATCAAAGGAGTTTTATTTAATAAAATAACTGTTTGTTAAGTCTGTTTTTGAAACTGTTCACTGTTATTTCATTATTATGAATAAATAAAAATACGTTCTAAATATAATATATTTTAGTTACAGGAAGAAAGAACTGCTAAAAAAATTATTAACTAATTCATTTACCCATCACCAAACATCGTGAGATTTTGCTGGTTCATAATTTGACAACTAGAAATTGAGAGTTTATATGGAAAGTATCCATCGGATATGATTGCATATGTTATTGTTCGTTGTTACTTTTCAACAGTAAGACACTAAAATTGTTTAAACTTTAACGGCTTATAACATACCTACCTATACGAAGGTTAGTACGCAATGCAATAGGCTTAGAATATCTGTAATCCGTATTCAAATACCATAACGAGCTTCGATTCAAGATAAGCCTCGGAATCTAGACCGGAATCGGAAGCGTTATGGCTTCAGATATGAATTACACCAGTATTGTTAATAATATAGACATGAAGATGATTGTCAACAATATTTAACAAAAACTAGATGTTATTTTGTTTTCTATATAGTGAGTCAATTAAAGTTATGAATTTGGCAGTTATTGTGCTTTTGATTAAAAGAATAATTTGACATACAGTCAAATTGAGAACCACCACGTTTTTTGAAGTTGGTTAAAATGTTTAATTTTGCGAATGCCAGGTTCATTTTTACTTCGCATTATAACAGGATAACAGGAATATAATATAACAGGATATATACCGACACAATGACATTTAAACAAAGGCTTTGAATTAAGTGGAAAAAGACAGTCGGAATTGTAGTTTAGGCAAGTTTTGATGGCTGTTGAAAACACTTAAAAATTCCTTTTCTGAAATGCCTACGGTCACGAACTGCTGAAGGTCGCAACCTTTTACGTGATAAGGTAACTCGTTGTCACAAGATAGTCTACCTCACAGACCATCTAGTTCTTGAAGTGGCACGATAAAAATTGTATGCACACATTGTCTTTGAATCGCGCATAGCTATTGTGCAAGCTACACCCTCGGGTATTTTTGCTTCTTTTGTCATTCAATTCTGCAGAATCGCTCAAGTGTTTCCATTGTGCCTAGATCTTGACAATCCTCATATTTGTTCTTATTGAAATCATGTCTCATGAGACGTTGCGGAATAAATTTGGGAACGTCTATTCTCCAGAGAATTAACGCTTTGAGTTTTATCACGGTTTACCACGCATTTTTATCTGTCTTGATAGTTTTATTTGGAAAGAAATGTTGTTTGACACACTGAAGTTTTAATTCTTTACATTGTTGTATGATGCAGCTTGTCTTATAGCATATTTTATGCAAAATAAGAATCATATACTCATGCCCCTTGTACTAGGATTGCTTGTATCGCAGGTGGCATGGAAAAACACAGCGACAAGAGAAAAACCCCAAGATTCGAGAAAAAACTTTACCTTCACACACATTCTGCCCCGGTCGGGAATCGAACCTGGGACACTTTATTTTGAATGCAGTGCTACCAACTAAGGAATAGAGCCGTCAAAATGAACTAAACAATATTAATTCGTAATATTTTCAGCAAGTTAGTATTAATGTTAGCCTGAAAAAACGATTTATTTTAATTCCACAGTTAATCAGCCTATTACAGTTATTTTCAATAGCTCCAATCTGTTCAAACAGCCAGCTCCCTTGCTCAATTCATTAATTTCTATACGTGGACAGGGACAGGACTTACCATTGCCTATATGCCATCTCCACTCAAAACCTTATATACCTCAATCACAGTAATATACCATTGAAGCTCTATAGAACATTTCATCAGCCTATAGCACTTTGGCTTATAATATGATCCTTTGTCAATCACTTTGGTTCTCTGTCGGATTATCTCGTTACGGCTCTAAGCTTACAGAGTATCTCTGAGCTTGAACTTTAAGCAAATCGAAACCTTATACATTTAACCTTTCGATAAAATGCAAAACAAATTCGGTATGTTTAATTATGATGCCGGTGAACGAAAGACATAAGACCTAAATCTATACTCATTACAGCCGTGCTTAGGTGAATAGCTTTTTGTTTCGATGTATTTTATGGCGGCCATTATGGTAGAGGGTCCTTGAGGTTCGAAAGCATTGCCAAGTTGTAAAAAACTTAAATATATATGATCGTTTCTGCTCGTTTATAGTCCTTTAATTCATTGTCTGTGACTTCTAGTTAAAAAAAATTATAATTTAGAATTTTTATTACAATTATATGTAGATTCTTTACCAGTAATTATTTACCTGGAATATCTGTGGTCTTCGGTATCAGTATCGGTTAGACTAGTATAGAAAATGTTACTATGTTTATTGTTCTGGAGAATTTCCAAAATAATAAACATAGAAAACATATATAATAAATTCAACATAGAAGAATTGGTAGAACATACATCCATTGGTAGCAGCGTGATATTTTTTTATGTTTTTTTATTTTCTTTCTATTTGTGGCTTGATTAACATTTTTAATTGTTTATTTGAATATATTTAGATAATAGAGAATATATTTAGATTGAACTTGGCTGGTCTTACAAGCTTATCTTTTGATTTTACTGTTCAATATTGAATTGGATTTAAATTACCGGTTTTTTTTCTTAAGTGTGTAACAAGAAAAAAATGTTAGCCTTACATTAAGACAGGTATAGTCTGTGATTCATTGATTTACAATAAATAATTTAACTTACATGTGTGAAGTAATAGTAGTACACGTCGACTTTGAAGTCAGCCAGAACTTCAGCGAAGTAGTTGGTGGGGCACACAAAGAAATAGTCTCCGACCACGTCAGCAATCATCTTCTGGTTCAAGTATCCATCGGTGAGCTCCTCCCAATCAGTATACTGAAAGAGCATAACAAAAAGTTACATAACTTTCTAAGTTTTAAACCTATTTAGACAACACTAATTTCCCAATGACTTTGTTTCTGAATACCGTCGAAATAATCTAAAATTGTGTTTTATTGTCTGTTAAATAATAACCTTTGTTTAAAATACACTCAAAATTGTTGTCAAAAAATGTTAATAATTCAAAATATTATTGATTGTTATTTTGCGTTTTTATTTTGACCTAAAATTGTATTACAACACATTATTCAATTAGTTTTGTTACATTTTAAATTATGTCGAAGGAACGTTTCTGTCGAAATAATTATCTTAGTAGTGGTATTTCGAAGGTGTGTGTTGTCGAAGTACAATATGTTCAATTAAAACAGTCAAACTGATCGTATGTTTTTTTTAAATAACGTCGTGAATCATAAATGTCTAAGTTGCTAGTAGTCTTGCTTTCAAAGAATGCGATACCGACGGGGGCTGACTATTTGTGGTGAGTATGAAGTTTGTTATCGGGTAATGGGTGTTTGTGTGTATCAATGTCATCTGTGAAACAGGGAATCCTATTGCAAGTGTATGTGTGAAAACGTTAAAACACTTTATTAAGTTCTAACGGACAAAAACATTTATTTTTTACTGGTATTTTGCTATAAACTAGCTGTTCCCACAACGGAGCAGTGATTATTCGTAAGAAGTCTATTTCAGACTGAAATGTTAGATAATTTCAGATTTTAGTTTCCTGTAGTAAACCTCGTAACGTGTGGATATTTTGTTATTAGAACAGGGAATCCACTAGCATAGGTATTTCTACCGACGAATAGGTAATAAACTCCTATTACTGCGTGCCGGTTAGAAATTTATGGGAGCCGGTGTAATTACCAACTATGCAGTTATACCAGATTCTTCTGGTTTTTGTAAAAAATCTTCCGTTAAAAGCAAACCTAAGTCTCTTTAACGATAAGACGTGGCGGGACGTTCTTTTAAGAACAAATTTGTTGTATATTTTGATCTACATCTATTTAATAATACAAATAGTTCGGCCTTCATCGCTTTGGCTCGTGGGTACGATTCCTTCAGGACAAACATTTGTGTGTCTGGATGTTAAAGTGTTTTAAATGCATGTATTTAAAAAAAATTACTGCGTAAGTATTCTATTAGTAATCTGGTTCCATCTGATTCTATCTATGCTTACTTTGATGCTAGATGGTGCAGTATGAATGTTAATGCAAAAAATTCCATCTCTTGCTGATCGTTCATAACATAAGCTCCCAAACGCTACATTTTTGCAACGCCTTGAGGTACATAAACAAAATTATCCAACCAAATGCCTGGCCAAAGGACCACGAATTGAAATGGGAAACTCGGTTACCTAGTTTCTGTACTGTAATCCCCTTTTGATGAGTTTGGTGTACGACCGGGTCTATAAAATGAAAACTTTTCCGAAATAGCACAAAGCAGGAGTAGATATAGTAGCCATGATGCTACCATGACAAATGACCCATCTCCGTATGACATTTGAAATAATTTTATGAGATACAAAATTATCTCAAATGCCATAACTATAGTTTCCTCGCAGTAAGTCAAAACCTAGACAAATCTTTTATGTACTTTCAACTGTGTTTTTGTGCTGATAATTTGTATTAAATTTTGTAAAATATTAATAATGAAATCATATGTTTTTAGGCGAGGAGGTTTTCAAATCATTTGTTTTTTTTTTAATGTTTTGTACACGATTTTTTTCGCCGATTAATGACCGATTAGGATGTTTCTTTATATTATATTTGATAAGGTGTAGGTATCTCCGAGATAGTCTTATACACATTTCGTGAAAAAATTCCATTCCTAAGGTCCAAAATAAGGGATGACAGTATTGAAGTCGGTTTATTCGATTTAGTTGTCAAATAATAAATTAGATCAAGAATTGTTTCGCAATTGAGTTTTCACTGGAGCACTATTGCTCCAGTGAAAACTCAATTGCGATATTTTGAAGTATAATTTCAGATTATTGATTGATAGCTGGCAGTCATGCAACTATTCAAGTTTTGTTGGTAGTTATACGGCGAAGTTTGTTCTATTCTTAGTTATTTGTGTGGTGTAGCTGTAATTGGTATTTGTGAAACAGGAAAACCCGAGTTACATTCTGGCGGGTTGAGCACAAAATTTTGTATTTTGTAAGTTATTGCTTACTCTTTCTGCAATGCAGGTGTAATTGTAGCATGTTGAACATACTACAGGATGATTTACGATTTTTAGTACTGTATTTTTTTAATTTAATTTAAAAAGTCAATGTCAAAATACTTTATTTCCGTTGAACTCTTAAAAAAATACTTGAAAGTGGCATTTTTTTATAATATACCTACAAGATCATGCGTAATAATTACTAAGTTTAGCACTTGTTCAAACTCTATCCGACCCTCCATGGGGTAGAACAAGCAAGCAACCCCTAATGGAAGGATTGCTTTCTTTTCGCCACCATGATCCTGTTTACAAACAATAAAATGTTGCATATGTCTACGTTTACATCTTGTCAGTCAATATTTAAATATTAAAATGTAATGATATTAATGTATGATGAGTTATTTTGCGAGTCGTGGAGCAGAGCGACAACAGGCCATGACGTTTTATCATTAATATAATCATTAACAGTGTAGTACGCCTTTATGGCCCCAGTATGTGGGAATGTGAAAGACAATTTATTTGTTCGCTAGCTGCAATTCCAATGTCAATACTAATTGGTAAATTATGATGAGTTCCTACGGAGACGCGCATTTTTTCATTATTGAGGGTAATTCCAGTTAAGTAGAATATCCTTTTAGGAAGTTTGGCGGACTTTAAAACGAAGGAGGTTCTCATATGGCTGTTGTTGTAAGTTTGTTATGCAATATCTTGTACCGATTTTGATGACTGTACTTATTTGGTGGGCGTACCTTCAAGGAAATTTAATGATCGAAGTTGGTTATCGCTTGCGTGTCTTTCACAGCAAAATTAATATTAGTTGATATTATTGTTAGTATTCATCTAATCCGTGTGTCAACCGACCCAAAGGCCACTCGATCATACTAACAAGTAAATGGCATCTATCTATCCTTATAGAGGAAATTATTGCGAAAAACTATAAACATGACTGTGATAAAATTCAAATTACATTTAAACATATAAGCTGTATATATTTTTGTAAGCCATTTATTTTGATACCACACTCGATAGGTTTCGAGGAAAAATATTTTTTGAAGATATGTAATTTGGCAGAAATCAGCCTTTTTCATTTTGATATAGCCGGTGTCACTGTCACAATTAAAACGAATCTAACGACACTGACGGCGACAGAGCGTGGCAAAAAATTATACATATTGATTCAGAACTCTCAAAGAGAAAAAAAGGTATATTTATCTTAAACTCGGGATATAATATCAGCACAACCTTACCTATCTGCTGACCCTTGTTACAAAGAACCTTAAACATAAGGAGATAATCCGCGTGACATTTGCTGTTAAAAAGATAATTTAAGATAATGTATTCTTTACAGAAAATTAAAACAATCACGCATTTTTCCACAGTAATTAAGGAATATTCCTACCAATTCACAAACTGCCAGGTCAGCGGGCTATTGGGTATTTGAATTCCCGTCCTTGCTATGTAAATTCGTGGGTTGGTGGGTGATCTGAATGAACAAGTACCCCACTAATGGTAATAAGTGGGGCCGTATGATATACGGTGGGTATCGAATATTATCTCTGAAGGTAGCTTAGCCTGGTGATGTACACTGAAGTGCTCCTACCGACATCCTTTTAATTACTAATGAATCAGCTTTAGCGAATGTGAATGCCACATAATATTTCTAATACCAGACGCGGGTAATTTGTTTTTCGCGTAAAAAATATATTTGCAAACCAATGTTCTCACAAGCTTTGACGAATAAGAGAAAAACGAAATGTTCTACTGAGAGAAAAACGAAATGTTCTAGAACCAAAAAATACAGAGTGATAACACTTGGCTACCCATCCGGATTAAGCTCTCTTGGTATATTAAAGCCTTATTCACTCTCAATTTGTCGAAAAAAAGCCTGTCATATAAACTGTATAAACAATGGGAATATTTCTAGGTACCACGAAAAGAGCAACCAATTATGTTGAGTCTTATTACAAGAACAAGACTCACGAAATGACTTACTTGAAATACAATGGCTTCTCTCTTGATTTTTGAGAAATCCTTGAATATTGTGTCGACGATCTCTAGAAACTTCTCTCGCTGAAGAAAACTTGGCCCGTCTTTCTCAAAGTAGTCCAGAAAATCGTATAACAAGAAGTATGTTCCTGAAAAACAAATAAAGAGAGAGTTAAGCAATAATTAAGTAAGTATAAAAGTAAAATATATATGCATAAAAATTGATTATCAAGTAATGGCGGTAACGAGATTTCACGCATCATAGGCAAACCAAGACACCATAGAAATATTTCGAAAATCTAACTTCTGTATTATAATTCCCGAAAACTTTTCCCAGAATACTAGTATTAAGTTTCAAATGGCCATGAACAAGTCTGACACTTTTTCGTAATATATTCGTATCATAATATTTTTTTCTTCATTTATATATATGACAGAAGGGAATATTACTTCTTTCATTTCATTTCATTTATTGTCGTTTGTGAACCTAGGTACATAATTGAGATGGAAATTTAATATAATTAGAGCACTAGGCTCTGCTATTTGAGCATACATACATACATTAGCTTCGGTAAAAAAATTACGAAACACAATATAATTAATAAAGGATTAAATGAATCAAATAAATTAAATAATGCAATGTCAATAAATTAAATATTAAATGTCAAACATTGTATACCACAGTTTATAAAATGAAATATTTATAAACTATTGCTAAAAAGGATATTACGAGGTGGCACAATGGGCGGCATTATCGTTAAAAGCGATCTCTTGCATAATCTATTTTTTTATCTAAGAGCTAAAATAAATTATTATAATATGAATTTTGAACTACCATCCTACTATCAACCTTCCACCTACCTAACAGCCTTACGATGTTAGCATCCCATTCAGTTGAAATAATAAAGTCCCAACAGTTTGGTGCTATTTATTATTAACGTTTGCGGTAAAATTCTCTGCTTACATCAGAGTCCGCCATAATTCGGTTTATTTCATTAAAAATGGATTTTTTCGCCTTCACAACGGTTGGCCTTAGCAGAAACATGCGTTTACTGACAACGTAATAATGGGGAATATTTACACGAGTGTAACTGGTTAGTGGCAACACCGCCATTTTATACAAATGTAAAGCGTTTGCCGTACAAAAAGGAAAACCTATTCCTTTTTATTCCGACTATCTTATACCTGAACGACTTTCACTTGCCTCATGCTCAGTTGGTTTCTCTGCCTTCTCCCCTGTAGGTCAAAATTTCGATTCCCACCCAGGCATGCATTTGTGCCACAAAAATAGATATTTGTTCTATGTCTGGGTTTTATATATATGTCGATATGCAATGCGATACACTAATGCTTGGCGATAGGAACAGCTATGATGGCAGGACTTCATTTGACAAACTGTACACATACTGTTATTCTACTACGCTAAGAGACTATCGTCTCTTAACCAACTTCCATTCGGCAGTATTTTTTTTTTGTTTTATTATACCAACCGTTTTTTTTTTTAATATTTGAAAAGTTATACTTTCAGATTGATCCCATAAAAGTTTTATCAATAGTTTGTCTGTGAAATCAAAATTACTCATAAGTCATCTATATAAACGAAATTGCGTATTTTGCTTCCCTGTAACTTTTTCACGCGTTGTGTACCGATTTGGATGTTTCTTTTTTAACTCCTAAGAGCGAGAAGGATAACAATATATAAGGGATAAAAATATTAAAGTTGGTTTCTTTTGTTTTTTAAATTAGTCACTAGTATTAACGAAAACAGCTTGGTTGTTACTTATCCTGATTGGGAAAGAGCTTCATCTTGAACAATAATCTAATTTTGACACTCGGTTTCTATTCAGGGAAGTTTTTTGCAGTAGAACAGGACTTGTAATGCAATAAGAACTCATTTGCTGTGTATCTAACGAAGCAGAGTCAACACGATGTCCTGATTGGGCCAATAAACCGGAAACGCTTGTTAGTTAGCGGGATGGCGGAAACAAGACTATTTTGTACTATGTTCTATATATAAATACGGAATGGTTATTGGTATCTCAAGAGCACTCTAGTGTTATCTTTTTGTAATTAAGGTTCCGTTCTTAATTTCAAAAGGAACTCTGTTATCCTAGAATGCAATATGTACGTATTGCATTCAGTCTGTTTGACATTAAATCATCTCCTAATAAAAATGTCACAATTAAGTAGATACTAAGTGACACCTGCCATGTCTTTCAAAACTTTTAATCAGTTGCTAGTTTTGCTTGTGTCTTTTGCTAAATATTGGGTGTGTGAATATGACTCCGCCCTTTCTCAACAGATGTCGTTTTTAGTATTGTTTACGTGTACTAATAAATGACCATACTTGTATTCGATAGTACTGAATGTCAGCTATCTAACGCATTTTATGATATTTGGTTGAAGTGTAAGCAACAATTGTTTTCACCTTTTCGAAAATGTCGGTTTTTATTCCAAATAAACGTCATTTGCGGGAAGTGTTATTACATTATTTTATTGCGAAGAAAACTGCAGCGGAAACTTATCGTTTGCTTGTGGAGATTTATGGTGAGCATGCTCCGTCTAATACAACTTGCAAGGAATGGTTTCGACGATTTCAAAATAACGATTTTAGTACTGAGGATAAAGAACATGGAAAACCACCAAAAAAATTTGAAGATGCTGAATTGGAAGCATTATTGGCGGAAGATTCTTGCCAAACTCAATCAGAATTAGCTGCAGCATTAAATGTTGATCGTTCAACTGTTGCAAAGCGTTTACAAATGATGGGAATGATTCAAAAAGCCGGTGACTGGGTTCCACATGATTTAAAAGAAAGAGACATGGAACGTCGGAAAACCATTTGTGAAATGCTGCTTCAAAGACAGCAAAGAAAAGGATTTTTGCATCGGATAGTCACAGGAGACGAAAAATGGATACACTACGAAAATCCTAAACGCAAAAAAGCTTGGGTGAAACCAGGCGAACCAGGCCCATCACAGCCAAAAATAAATATTCACTGTGCCAAGGTCATGCTCTGTATTTGGTGGGATCAGAAAGGTATTGTATATTATGAGTTGCTCAAACCCTCTGAAACTATTAATGGAGAAGTTTACCGACGACAACTAATGCGTTTGAAGCGAGCCATAGAAGAAAAACGACCAGAATGGGTGAATAGACATAACAAATTAGTTCTTCAGCATGACAATGCCAAACCGCATACCGCAGAAGTCGTAAAAAGATATTTAGAGGGACAGGACTGGGAAGTGTTACCCCACCCGCCATATTCACCAGACATAGCTCCTTCGGATTACCACCTATTCCGGACGATGCAGACAGACCTTACTGGAGAAAAGTTTACTTCATGTGAAAGTATCAAAATTTGGATTGACAACTGGATAAGCTCAAAAGACCAGGACTTCTTCCAGCAAGGAATACGAAAACTACCTGAACGATGGGCGAAGGTTGTAGCTGCAGATGGAGCATACTTTCAATAATTTTTTTTTTAATTTTGTAAGCGAACAAATGTGTTTTATTTTGACAAAAAGGGGCGGAGTCATATTCACACACCTTCTAGTATTTGCAAAAAGCTGATATTTAATATTTGTCGACCTCAATTTTAATTGGGGGGTGCAAATTGTTATTTTTTAAATTATACTAGCTGTTTCCCGTGACTTCTACCGCGTGGTTTTGAAAATATTTTATAATTAATTGCGTAAACATACTAAAATAAAAGAAGTCCAAACAACTCCTTTTAACATCAGTTATCTGCCAGTGAAAATCGGTAGAGCCGTTCCGGAGATTAGCTGGACAAATAGACCGAAAAATTGCTAAAAAACAAATTTCATCCAAATCCGTTCAGCTTATCAGGCGCGAAGGAGTAAAAAACATACATACATACAAACATTCGCATTTATAATGTTAGTGTCATGTAAACATTCCCGCGGCGCCATTGTGGTGGAAGGTCAAGGTAAACTTGGAGTGACCGGGGGTTGAAGGCTTTACTATCTTACAAAGTGTTTTCTCATATGATAACATCATTTCTCTTTGATAAACTACCAAATATGCCAGAACTCTACGATTCTTTTGTTGTATGGCTTTCTTCAGAGAATGCAGACAGCCCGACAGCCGCTGCTCCATTTAGTACCCAGGGGATGTCTGACAGTACCCAGTGGATGTCAGTACTTGAGTTTTTGAGTTCTTTATTTACTCTCAAGTTTTACTTAACTGAAAAAAATTATGAACAATTTTCTGTCTGATCCTTTTACACAGTTTTTTAATTTCCCATCAAAAATTCTGTTTTTGAGTTTTTAAAGAGAATATTAAACTGATTTCTACAATTTTCAACTTTCGTCGTGTAGCTTCAAAATGGATTAGCGTTTTTACTTGTTTTTCATAAAATCCATTATTTGAAACATTTACGCACAGCAACATTCTTATATTCAGCGAATAGTAGTCCGTGGAAAACTCATAAAAGATACGAAGAAGTAACTAGAAATAACGTTCAAAGGATGAAGTCAACAGAAACACGAGCTGAGCGTTGCCTGGGGGAGTTCTTTAAATGACAGCTCTTGAGTTTCTAAATATTACAAAGTAAATAAATACCACACAACAATTTATCTTCAGATACCTACCGTATAAAAAGGGCATAGAATTTAACTTTGAAAGGAACGTGATTGAAATTGAATAGCCAGGTCTCTCCGACTGGACTTTGTATTCCATCCAAATTCAAGCTTAAAACATCTGCAGCACACGTCGTAATAAGTGCAGGAAAATCTTTTCATGCACGTTGCAGCTACTACATCCTTCACATCACTAATGGGCACACGAAAAGGCCCAAATTGTTTTGTGACCAAGAATATAGGCGAAATATTTTACGTCACTAATAAGATATAACGGCGGGTTTGCGTGTTTTGTTTTTCCAAATTCATTATCATCGTAACTATCTTTACAGTATTTTTTTATACATCACGTCACGAAGCCCATAAAATCAAGAAAAATGCAGGACAATTTATTTGCCGCCCTTTATATGGAGTTTAGGTTTTGAAATGTAAGTAATTCAGGCGCTTGGAGAATATTCATTTTCCACAACTCGTTTTAAACTGAGCTAGAGACGTCTCTGGAGAGGTGGGGTGCGTAGCAACAGTATCTATAAAGGGGGGTTAGTGGGAGGTGGGTGCGGGCTACGTGGGCGAGTCTGTAGTACCTGGTAGTACGACTAAAACCCAGCATGTTATTGTTGTGTCTACATGGATTTGCGCAGGCGCGAAGCCGGCCGGGCGCAGCTGAAGCTGGCTAGAACGACCTCAGAGTCCTCGAACTTGTATTGATAAGCATATCGTAGTTCGACTTTCTAGAGTTACATTAACTTTGTAATCCTTGCCAATCGTATTCTTCGCTGACATTATGAGCCAGTGTTAGGCAGAAACAGTGTTAAACGGTCTTAAATTTATTTTATACACACTTTTATCCTATAAATATGAAAGTCAGTTGCCGTGTCGTTTGGATGATGGCTATAATACAATATATATATTGTTTTATTGTACTGTTTTGGTTTTGAAAAAGAATTTTAGGAAAGTCTCAAAAGAACAGTTGAAAAATGATAAAAGCCAAAAAGGAAATTTTGTATTCGAATTGCCACTATCAAATCAATTTTATAATAGGTGGAACGAAGTTCCGGTTCATCCTATAATATAATATATAAAAAATACCCTGACAACAACAATTTGAACAATTTGATACTAATATTCACTAATATTTAAAATTTTTACTTAGTATAACGGGAAATGTATTAAGTTCTTGACACTTATTTACGTTTAGTTGACGTTGAGAAACAAGTTCATTTCGACCAATTTTCTAATCCTCATAATTTCATCGTTCATTTTCATCGATAACTTATTATGTCATGGAAATTTTGGTTTCGGTAATAAATTACCTTCGAACTTAGAAATCTCCACCCACGCACTTGGCAATTATTACTGAAAAGTAACAGTTATAACTTACCTTCGTCTTGATTGCTTCCCAAGAGAACTTCAGTATTGTGAAATTGACCTTCTTTCATCATAGTCTCAGGGTCCTTTGGAAGAAAAACACCGTCTACCGTCGGAGCAGAAGGAAAGCCCAAAATGCCCGTATATGAATTCCACTGCTGCACAGATATGGTCTTAGCATCGACTCCTCTCATACAATCCATCACTAGACTGGGATCCGCGGCCAATAAACTGCTATTGCAATTGCAATCGTCCACCAATACTTTCCCAATATCTTGAGCTCTTTCTCCTGTCATCCAGCTCCAAGGAGCGTTCAAAGTTCCGGATTGTAAAATTCCCCGCTTAAACAAGCCTTTCATCTCCGGAGACAGCATGTGAAGGCTCACGCTGCCGCCACCCGCAGACTCACCAAACAAAGTAATCAAATCAGGATCTCCACCAAAAGCTCTAGCATTATCTTTGATCCAACGTATCGCAAGTTGCTGATCCCATAACCCCATATTCCCAGGCGCTTCCTCGCTTCCCGGCGAAAAATATTTATTCAAATACAAAAATCCGAACGCACCAACCCTATACTGCATGGAAGCTACTATAACATCACTGGAAGAAGCCATTATGTCCGCTTTATATAGGTCGAGTGTCGCCGTGCCACTCATGTAGCCTCCACCGTAAATCCAAACCAGTATTGGCACTTTAGGCCTCTCGGTAAGAGGCTTATCTTGATGGTGGCGTACTCTCAAGTGTTGGGGAACCCAGATGTTCAGGTACAGACAATCCTCGGAAATGTTCGTATTCGGGTTCCACATCTCCTCACCCTCGAACCCGGGGAAATATTCGTATCTTTCCTGGTAGCAGCTGTTAGGCATAGTCGTCGCTTCGAGTACGCCATGCCAGGGTTCTATTGGCACTGGTTTGCGGAACCTCAGCGGTCCGAGTGGCGGTTTTGCGAACGGTATGCCGGTGAAGATGTGAACCTCTCGGCCCATTACAGTTTTAGCGTAGCCCTTAACGAGGCCGCTCTTTGTCTCGACAATAAGTGGGTCATTATGAAAGTTTTTCGGCACAAGGCTGGTCGTCGGGGTGGTTTGCGTGGTAGAAGTTGTTGTATCATGGTGGTTTGCCCACGATCTCGCCCATGCTCCGGAGTAAAGTACGCACAGTAATAGTTTGGTGAAAACGATTTTCCTGTTGTTAATCATCTCGACTTTTCAATTAAATATATCGCTTAACGAGATGTATCTGAATATAATCTGAAGTAGTCTGCCAGCTTGATAAGATATTTGTTGAAACACATTTCTGTTTGACGCGTTTTTATATAAAACCGCTGTGTGTGTACCTGAAAAAAAAGAAAATCCTTGTTTTAATATAAGGCGTTATTTACAACTAAAAAATACAGTATACATTTTCATATTGTAAAAGGAGTTGAATTCTCTAAATCTAAACCAAAATGTTTGCAAACAGTACTCGCATAATAAGCTCGCTATTATGCGCGCAACGTGCTATGAATTGCTAATGAAATATGTCAACTATGTATTATAATATTATACTAAACAGACAATTATTCCTTGGTGACCTATTAATACGCTTTCACATGTAATTATGAGCTTGTTGATGAGCTTTGTGTGTAATTTATAGGTTGCGTGATTTAGTTTTAATGATTCTGCGCTTGTTCTAAAACTTTAGGATTGCTCGAAACATTTTTTTTAATTGTTAAGTGTTCATTATTTTTAATTTGACTTCATTGTACATAAGGTTTCTCAATTCAATGTTTTTTTTTTTATGTTTGTAAATTTTCTACTAAATATGGATACTAATTGTAGACCAATTTGGATGATAATCTTTAATTTGGTATGATATACCAAATGGTGGTCTCATAGCAAATTCAAGAAGATAATACACACTTGGGTGTGTAAAATAAGTGATGAAATTATTGAACTCAGATTATTTGATTTTTAAAGCAGTCAGTCAATTATGATAATATTTTTGAACATATATCTGTCTGGTTCTTTTCCACGCCAAAATAATTGAACCAAAGCTAGCAGATATTTAATAAATAACATGAAGCTGTGGTTCCTTTAAATGTTTACTTTCGTTTAAAATAAATTGTTGATGGTGGCCCGTAACCAACCAACTTCGTTTGCTATAAAACCTGTGTTGGTAATTTCCATTTATTCAACGGAAGCCTGCGGCGTAATGAGGATTGCATTGTTTTATCTGTCGTTTCATTCCGCTATCGCTCTGCGGTAAAGACTTTAGTTGAAATGCAGCTGCGGGTATTACGTATTTAAGAAGGACTTGTCGCTGTCAGGAGAATAGGGAATTTTATTAATCCCCAGCCAAGTAGTAGTTCACTCGCGTTGTTTTGTTTCTGTGGAAGCGCTTGTAGCGAAACTTACTAAGCTATTCTTTACATATTGTCTAAGTTAAGCAACTCTCGGCCCGGTCAGAAATTGTATGAGTGACCGTCTAGTGGTATTTGAACAGATCGCTTGCGTGGTTCTGAGGGCACGTTATGTCCGTACTATACTAATCGATGGCTTTGGAGTAGCTTGTGAACTCCAATACGAGAGTTGAATTCTTACTCATACGAAAGAAGGTGGAAGAGAGTTAAATCACAGGCGCATAAAACCTTGTCCTCATCTCAGAGTGACGAGCAACGAGGTGCACCAAGGTGCTAGTAGACCCAAGTCTACTCATCAATACATAGTATAAAACAAAGTCGCTTTCTCTGTCCCTATATCCCTATGTATGCTTAAATCTTTAAAACTACGCAACGGATTTTGATGCGATTTTTTTAAATAGATAGAGTGATTCAAGAGGAAGTTTTATATGTATAATACACTACCATGTCACCCTGGCTTCGCACGGGTAGTTTCTGATACGACACTGATGCTTTACAAACCGTGCGAAGCCGGGGCGGGTCGCTAGTATTTGATATGGACTGGAGTAATTTTGCTGTCTATTTTGGATTAGGTAACCAATTAACATTAAGTAGGCTCCGCTCTTCCCGTTACTTGAATAACAAAAAAAATAATACCTATATAATAATACTTTTGGTGATAGATGTAACATTATTTACTCCTTGTTTCTTTACTCGGTTCCTTACCAAACGGCAATCCTATTTCTAAGTCTTTGAGAGGATGTAACCCATTTAGACAGTTTCACACATATTCTGTGTTATTTTGGCAAAATACGTAACAAATAATAAATGTAGATTCAAGGATAAGGAATTTTCGATGTTCGAATTCGTATTTAGCCTCCTTATTTAATTTGATTGGCCTCAGTTGGTAGTTACCTGCCTTTTGCGCTGTCGATCATGGGTTTGATCCCCATCGAGGACAAGCATTTATGTGACGAAAAATGTATCTGTGTTCTGTATCTGGGTATTAATATATTCTAATTGGGTATATTCTAGTAATTAATTAGTTCCCATTGTACAAGCTTAGTTTGCAGCTAGATGTGAAATTTCCATGATAAAAAAGTTGTCTTCTTTCTTGAAAGTAAGTGGCCAGTGGCCAACTCTGGACTTCTATAGCCGGTACCTTTACGTCCTCTCCGAAGTACGAAAATGCCACGAAACCGTCTCACATCCATACTGACTGGCCGAAGTGATTTTTAACTTTGAAGATTCGTAAACAACAAGAAAACTTCGCCATGAGCGATTCAAAAATAGTAGGAATAGTTAAAAAATAAAATGTTGGTCTTCAATCTCTATAGCAAGCACAAATAACTTTAAATTCCTTTTACTCAGTGTGTATCATTTTGTGAAACCTCTTATGTGAAAAGGAGGGAATCTTCAATACCAACTTGAATTCACTTAAACCCGAATGGAGACAAAATTGTTATCCAGATCGATAGGTATGTTATATTCTGGACTTGCTTTGCATATTTTCAATTCTATACGTAATAGGAGTTCAAAACTTTGAAGACAAAGCAATTTTATGTTGTGCTTTAGATTTTATCAACTCCGTAGCCGAGCCTTGGAATATTCGGAGTGAGGAGTCCGAAGGAGTGCAAAGCATAAAGTTTGTTTTCGGTTATAAGATGTCAGTTTTAAGTTATTTATCTGGTACAAATCTTTTTTTTTACGTGAGAAAGGAACTGAGGTACCACCTGGTGTTAAGTGGCGACCCCCGCCCATGACAACAGTAATGCGACTCAATATAAGATTTATATCCTTACACTGAGTCGCAATCATCCTGCTGCGTCCATCACCCGAGACGGGGATGATACGTCTCATGCGCATGTGGTTTCATCGGCACCCACAGCCTTCCACCGGAACACAATAATGCGAGCACTATTGCTTGGCGGCAGATTCCAGGTGTACCTCTCCGGACGAACTTAAAACAGTCATAATCTAAACTCTAGTACAAAGAGTTTAGATTATGAGTTATACGTAATAATAATAACGCTTCGCTTAGATCAACGCATACTCAAATAAAAAGGGATGAATCTTTGTTTTCCTGTTTTTCAGGATCACACCCAAGACCCGAGATCAAGCTACATGCTCACCACACAGTGTGTTCCGGCCGGGTATCGAACCCAAGGCTCGAATCGCTTCGAAGGCAGAGCTACTACCTACATGCCACGAACCCATCTAAACTTGGTTAGTAAAGAACATCTACGCTTTCCACGACAGCGTCTAGTTTTGTACTAGTAATTTCACAACTAACGTCTGCCTTCCTCACCCGGGGCTCCTGGTTGATCGATACCTTTGGGTCTGGAAATGTGAGTGATGACGTAATTTCAGGTAAACGTGCTCCTCGCCGCATGCCGTCGTTTCTAATTAAGACGGTCAAAGGCTATTATCATTTACGTGAATAGGTTTTAAGATAGGATCTGGGTATGCTCCTTATTTTTTAATTATCTCAATCACGTTTTAGTGGTCCGAAACGCAATAAGCATTAATAGATTAAATATGCTTTGCGGGGTCCAGTTTCTCGCGTCCGAGGGAATACCCTCAGAACCTCTACACTTTCCCCCTGGGTGGTACTGGTTCATTTTACAATAATGTAAAAAACCTCAACATGGGTTAATGGTAATGTCTGCTGAAGATCAAATACCTGAACTAAATTATTGCCAGGAACCATCTTGATCACGTCAGTTTTCAATCATAAAAGACCGCATCAAAATCGGTACTTTTTTGGGGGGTCCAGTTGCTTGCGTCCGTAGGTGTGTGCCCTTTGATTCCCTACACGTACCCCCTGGGTGGTGCTAAAAGAGCAACAGAAAGTAGCAGTAGATCTTGTGCAAAGTTCGCCCGTAGAAGTACTGCTTCCACACCTGGTAATCCGCCGCGAAGCAGCAGTGCCCTCGCATTGCTGAGTTCCTGTGGAAGGGTGTGGGTGCCGGTGAAATCACATGCGCATGAGTCGTAACATTTCCGTCTGTAAGGTAACAAGGTATGCGTACAGGTTTCGTTTAATTTTTATGAATAATTTCACCAACCGCCTAACTCTTATTTTCACACCAAACTATGACCATAATTACACTACGGAGATGTACTTGTGGTACCTACACACCGAGACAACCCTACTTTCCTATCTTCGTCATTACTTCGACCAATCCCCTCAATGGCACAGATTAAACACAAGTTGCTACGTACTTCGGTTTGATTGTGATTGATTTACCATTTCCCTGGCACAGGTAGGTACTCTTTTTGTTTAAATTCTGCTAATGGGTTATATGTCGCGCGTATACATCACGTGTGACAGCGAATTAAGCCTGTGAATTATTTTACGCAATGTATACAGTAATTTTATTGTGGAAATGAAACTGATAGGTTTGGAAATTATTGGAGATAGATTACTGGATGAACATTGTCATCCGTCAATGTATGGATTTTGTGGCAAATAACATTGTCGCCGTAGTAATCTATAGGTAGCAATATGTTAGCAAATTATATGGTTTGGTCATTGGTCTGTAAAACAAAAAAAATATGCGACCAAATTCAATTTCATAAAACATTTATTTTATTATTCGCCATTATAAGAAATAACTAAGTCAATTTTAGTTTAGTAGCATAATAATAACCGGCATAATAGCGGACATTGGTAATTTTCACAACAGATAATGAAGTTAAATGGAGATTCTATAAAGTATACAATCACTGTTTTATTATCTAATAAGGTGATAAGTAGTAGCTTGCCTTTGAATTTTAAAAGTCATACAACTTGTATTTTTTTTCCATTTTAACCAAGTTAAAAAAAATCCAAATTCTTATTCTTTTTTCTTAATTCAGCCTATGTTTGGATTTTGTCTCTAACCTGATAGCTTTGCCAATTTTAAAAGTTCTAAGTAGGTTTTTCTTGTATCCAGAACACACAAACAGACAAATAAAATTACAGGCAAATTTGGCGCTGCTACGTCTCTATCTGAGTGTTGGGTGTAACGCAATGTGACTTGGGTCTGCTCAAACGTTGTCAGGGGAGGACCTGAGTTACAATATATTGTTGTTGTCTATGGACTGTAATCACATCAGATAGGTCGCCAGCCCTTTCCGTTACTAATATAACATAAAATACAACCTGTAAAGGCTTATACCATAGGTAATTTTTTTTTATGTTTCGTACCTTATGTCAATTTTATATCTGCTGAAGGGTATTAAACAAAATATGCTTGCAAATCGCAAATTTATGCAAATATAATTGTGACTGAATGCAACAGAATCGTAAAGTAAATGAAAGCATAATAATGACATTACATTCGAGCAAATGTTTTATTATTATGGCATACATAAGCAATTTATCGCGTTCAACAGATAGTCAATAGGGGTTATCGGTAACGGATGGGGTAGGGCCATGGTGGCACGATCGCGTATTTGTAAAAGCTAGTTCAATTCTGCAAGTGGAGAAAACGTTGAAGAGACAATGTATAGCTTTTTTCCTAAATAATGTCGAAGTTCAGATAAATTTCACTTTTTGGTACTCCAATCAAGTTTTAAGTTTTAACATTTTAAGTGATTGAAATTTTAAATAAATATGATTTGATCTAAAAAGATATTCTATTCATATTAAACTATTCATACGAGTGTTGTAACGAGAATTAAATTATAAATTTCGATATGAAAAATAATGAGATATTTTAATGTTATAGAATCTGCAAACACTAGTAGCGTTGCCGTTGCGTTGCCTACCCTGTATATATTTTTTGTAATTTTTCCTAAACCTAGCCGTAACGTTCGAGGGAAACTTCCGGCGGAAGCGCGTTCCACAGCCTGTACTTGTAGGGGAGAAAAGATTTTGTTAAACGAATTGTGTGAGATACCCAAGGTTCGATGATTTGTGGATATATATCAACGTATTGTGCTTCTGAGAAACCACACTGCGGTATCAATTACGTATTGCGTTGTGTCCATCATTCTAAAACGGGGATGTAACGCTTCACGTGCCTGTCATTTTATTTGCATTACAATTCCATTTAGTTTTATGTGACTTATATGACTAGCAGATTCCCTGATATTAAGTGATTACCGACACCCATAAACAATTATAACTCAGGTCTTCCTCAGGTCGTCAGGTCTCAGGTCAGTATTCCTGCGGATGAGCTAGGCACAAGTTCTTTGAGTTGCTCCTACCAGGACTACCCAGGAGACACGTGTAGGGTCTTCTCACTCTTTAGTACCTACACCATTGTTTGGATTTTGTCTTTATACGACTAGCTTTCGAATAAACGCAACCCGATCGCGTCCGATCGTGCGATCATTATTTCATCGGGAGCTCCGATGGGTCGCGTGGGACACATACACCGGGTTTCGGGTTTACAGGTTACGCACGATGAAAAAATAATGGATTTTCCCTATTTCGTTTATTGAAAATTGTTACGGTCGATTGAATGGACTCGCAATTGGGCGGGTCAATCGAAATTTGGTCCATCACAATTCACTGGGAGATTTGTATTCTGGTGGCGCGCCACCGAATCCAGTTGTTATCCAGTTAAGTGCATCGAGATCGGATCGATCGTTTGTCTCGTTCCCCCAGGATATTTAACACAGTGTAAGACAGAGACAGACACAAAAATCGATTTCAGCAAAACAGCCCACTGAATTCGGTGGCTATCCCCAAGATTTCCTTAAACTTACATTGTTAGTAACGCTTCTAATGTTAACAATACTGGGACATGGGCCTATTCTCAACAGGCGACAGTAAATGAGCTTTAACCTACCGCGTGAATCTCATCCAGATTTCTACTTGTAATAATGCCGGTTTCCTCGAGAGGATTTCCTTTACCACTTTGAGAATTGTAATGTTGGATACATAGTTTTTCAAGATATAAACTAATTATTGGTCTTCTTTCGAGAAGTTTTTTTGCTTCATTTCACTTGCTTCCACTCCTCTACACACACTGACAGACTATGTTACGAGTAGTTTTGTCAACTTCATTAAAAAAACTTTTTCATAAAACGAAAAGGTTTGCAGATAGTTTAACAATTGAATAACGTAAGTAACTAGTACATTATTCAGATGTCTAGAGGTCATTCAGTAGAATACTGCCACATGCTAACAAATAAAGCTAGACATATGCGAGTCACATTACATTACATACACCATGTCCATATAACCACTACACAGGTATATTAATAATTAATCAATACATATATTGAAATTTCGATCTCAACTATATGTAACTATAATTTTCAGCAAACTAATTATAATTGTTTACTACAAAAGCGTTGTTTATTTTGGAATTGGTGTAATTTAATAATCATAATTACAGTATTTTGTAAATTTGTATAATATGTATTTTTATTCATAACATCTACATAATGAAACTCTAATGCTCCCTGAAGAGGGTTAAATAGGGGATGAAAGTTGTGCGAAAGTTCTTCTCAGAGATGTTGCCGATAAGAAATCCCCGCGGGCACACGGCTAGTATAAATCAAAAATTAAAGAGTGGTTGACGGTAACTGTATCTGTAATGAGAATCATTCAGATATTAATAAAATTTGTCTTCGACCATCTGAAGATATACACATTTTTAAGGTTCCGTACCTTATAAGTAAAAAACGGTACCATAGAATAAAATAATTGTTGTATGTCGATCTGTCATGACCCTTTTTTCATATGGAGATGGAGGGTTTTAAGTTGAAATTAATATCAAACACTCAGATCTGCAATCAAAAGATGCGGCCGTTTTTGCTCCGTTTATGCAGCATGTTTTGATTCTCGCAAGGGTATCAAAAGCTATAGGGTACTTCAAATTTTCTATAGTCTTGCATTGACTACTATATCATGATGCTGGTAACCAAAACGGCTTTTTTAACAATTCCAACAGAACAGCTACAGAAATTGTTAATTAAAAACGTAATTGCATCATTAACAAAATAAAAAGGATTCAGTTATACAACAAATCACTGAGCCGCCCGAGCGGATGCGACCGAGATCAAACCTGGCCCCAATTTAATGGTTAACGAAGTGGAAAAACAAACAAAAATATTCATGCAAAAAGTCATTTGAATTTTACGTGAAGTTTTCGATGTAAATATAACAATTTAATCATGCGGTTTGTACCTGAAAGTTTCATAATAATTATTAATTATAAAACTTGGACAGATATTTTTATCAAACATACAAGTAGGATAGCATAGCCACTTTAGATTTGAATTTTTATAATACAAAGCAACTAAAAATCGATACAAAATATTCATGAAATAATGATTGAGTTCAGCACCTGTAGTTAGGTAATTATTGGCAATCAAGCAATAAAGCGCTTTTTTCAATGCGGCAAAGGCTCTTTGTCGGAAATAAGTTAACAATTATTTCTTTGTCTTTCAATATGCTTAATTTTTGAATCTGTTTGAGAATTTTCGTACAGAAAGTCAAAAAATCTATTTATTTAAATAATTGCTCAATTTAAGGTATTAATTAAACATGTTTTCATACCAAGCATAAATTATTACTAAAACAAATTTATAGCACTACCAGAATAAGCATTCGCATACAAATTGACTTGAAACTTCCCTCTAACTGTCGAACTATCCGAAAAAACACATCAAAACAAACAAGAAAAACCGCTACGTGTCTTGAATTACTTCTATCTGGGGCCCTATAAAATTATTGATCCGCGCATTTTCGCCAGTAAATCTAGCTTGATGAGCCTAATTTCGCAGCGGATTGCCTTCAAAGCCGAAGTTCAGATATTAATCGTCGAATATATATTTCAACTCTAGTAGTACTTGCATATCAAAGTAGGTACGTTCTTAGGATCGGGAGTCTCCCGGGAAATGTACTCGCTCTAAATTAACTTAGAGTTACTCTGTATGCAGACTGTCATGTCTTCTAAGAAGGTCCGAGACCCTACGGTACTCTGCTATGTACGGTTTACGATACCCGCTTGGTTTTCGGGCTGAAGCGGTTTAAAATTTACGGTTTCGTTGTTGAAACCACGCTGTGGCTGTTTGTGTATTCTGAACTAGAATCAGAAATGCGGTTATTTATGTACCTACCTAATGCAGTTGCGACTACTTGTTGAATAATACATGTGTAAAGGTCGTCAGCATAAGGTCAGGGACCATGTTGTATTGTAATTTTGTTAAGTCTCTTGAAACGTATTGCAGTGTAGGCAGTTGGAAATTCCGACACCAGAATTGGCCACTTGCATGAAAAGAAAACGCCAGGAGACGTTTTCTTAGTTTTTGATTGAAAATGACTCTAATATTTGAATAAGAAAGTGCAAATTATATTGCATCTGACTCAAAAACTTTAATTCAAGTAATTTTTTGTGCCAATTCTAGTTGATTTTCTAATAATCGCTATCTTTCTAGAAATTGGAGTAATACTTCTCGCCGTTTTTGTTTCCTATATTTACTTCAAACCTGTATCAAAAATATAACCGAATAAAACTAGACAACTTTACAAAATAATAGTTAAAATACTGACCCACTTCCCGAAACACAAAAAGATAACATGTCGTTTTAAAAATTCAACACACCCAAAAGAAAGACCGTCTGAGACAGGCAGTTTGACATAGTAAACTATCATCAGAAGTAGAACTTATCATCATTAGCCAGTCTACCTTTCTGCTTCTAGCTACCTTGCTACCTTGTGATTCTAATACAACTTTTGACGGTTAAAGTTAACTTCAAAAGAAAAGTAAATAAACCTAATTTCATCACTGGCTGGGGTCCGATCCTGAAGATCCAGAAGAAATAATAAAAGAGCTAATTTGATTTCAAAACTCTCATATTTTGTAACCACTGTTTAGTTACTAACATCTACTACTCAACAGTTTCTGTATCGAATAATACAAAAATACTAACAATTCCTACTACTATCCTTTCTCAGAAATTCTTGTACAATAAGAAATTGCGGTCTCACGGGATTAATCAAAATAATGTCTCAAGCAATCGTCGTGGTCATAACTAAGGCACACCTTTGCCATCTGTATCCCACCGGGCAAAAATCTTTAACCTTCGCCGCTGACTTATGATTCGAGACTCGCTGTCGCCTATGCTCTGCTCCTCTGTCGCTCAGTCGGGAAAAGAGAAGGGAGGGCGCGGGAGGGAATAGGGGGTCGGCGCGCGCCGCTCGATAAATCGATGTGGAGTAATATAATGCTATGCGGCGACGGCCTTGAAGCCTGCAGCCTGCAAGACACACCTCCAGCCAAGTTCATTGCCAACACGTCTTTATATCCTGCCAAACGAAATGACGGGTGACCCATTGAACAAATGAACAATTTACGAATTGAGAGCGCTGCCCACGCTTTTGCCTGTTAAGTGGACGTTACCAATTTCTCACTACGGTGTTCGTGTTTACAATTGTGTGCTAAATAATTCTAAAAAGCTTATAATTGCCCTATTTACGTTGTTCCACAGTAGAATTAATGAATTGTAGCTGGAGTTTTTTACCCTACCAGTCTCCGCTTTTACATAAATGATTCATTTGAAGACAGAAGGTAACTCGGTATGGCAATACGAAATAATGCACTAGCTGTTGAGTCTAGTCACGACACATAGCACATAATGAACTCTCTCGTATCCTTTATCCATGAAGCTGAGACATTAAAAACTTCAGCGGAACAATGAAAAAAATCTCAGTAGGTGAGCAATGAAAAAAATCAATGGAATTAAACTTTTGTGGTATAACAAATAATCAGAATCAATATTAGTTTTTCTGTTGCAATAACTATCTACTATGACAATAGGATATACACAAAAAAGCATTTTAACTAACAAATGTTTGTTGATTATTAAATAAATTAAAGTAGATGATTTTATTCAAAAATAACCTTATTGATTAAGAAGGGACGGACGCTACTAAAAACTTCCCGGTGATTCCCTTGGGACAAAACGTGGGTACAAGTGGGAATAATCCCTCAAAACATTGTGCCGAAGTTGTGTCAAATTACTATTTTATATTATAGAATAATATACAAAATTGAGTAGATATTATTTTTTTAATATTTATATATTTATGGTATACTGGGGTTATCCAAAGTTATTTTTTGCTCACCCGGTCATCCATAGAAGATGCGTCACGCATCCACAAAAGATATTTCTACTGACATAAACTATATCAAGCCACTATTGATAAGCAGCCTCTTTCGAGTTAATTTCGAGAGAATTGATGATCTTGCTAATGGCTGATAGCATTGTCGAGTTTATCAGCAATTAGTGAGATCATGCTTAAGCGGATAACTCATGCAACCGTAACAAATTAGTAATTAGTACATAACAAAACGCAGTATCAGTCAAACAAGATTCACTTCTTAACCTGATAATGTCCTTTCATGACCAAGTAATAAAAATAATGCGCGCTTCGCTTTGCCGAGGCTGGAAAATGATGGCTTGAAATTGTACTCGACTTCATATCAGAAAGAATAAAAAAAATAGACTAGAACTAAAAGACTAAAAAGAATAAAAATGTACACAAAATTTATAGGTCCGTGGCTTAGTTGTTAGCTAGCGAGGCAGGGGTCGCGGGTTCGTAACACGGCCGGGGCAAACTTTCTGTGATAAACTTGAAATTTTTACTCAGCTCTTGTTTTTTTTGACTAGTCTATGTTTGTTCATGCCATTTGATCCATGTAGTGTAGGGGTGCCCTAGAGTGTGCAAACGTTTTTTTTAATCTAGCGCTACTTACAAGCATTATTTCTAAGAAGTTGGTGATGGTATCTCTGTCTAAATTGATAGTTCTACATTATATTCCTAAGTCTAGGTAACTAATTCACGTAAAAATATTCAGTTACCTATGTTATGCAGACAGCGAACTAGCTAATGATAATAGTTTTGAATCAATTATCATAGAAATTCAGTCCAAGTTCAAGGTGGATTCAAACTTCATATCGCAAACATCTTTCGAATGCAAACGTGCCCAACTCCACCGATCGATGGCTGATTGTCACGAAATGGCATAAAATGAGTTGGTGACTTTCTTTGGCGTACACCAATTTATGTTTTTGTTCTGGATTTAATAATATGATACATTTCGGATAGGCTGTCAACATTTTGTAAACCATTTTTATTAGGCTTAATAAGCGCAGACCGAAGTTAATTAGTTTATATCATTCATTATATGGCTAGATAATAATATACTCAGATTACAGTAAAGTAAATTGACAAAAAGAAAGAAGAAGAAAAATTTAGTTAGTACGGTATGCCAATATTTTCTCAATGATTTTTAAGTGACCTATGTGACGGGTTTAGCTGACACCCCATCTGATGCTATATTACTGCCGCCCATAAACAAAGCAAAATAATTTCGGTCCTCCCCTACTGACGCACACGATGCGCTCGTCAGTCTGAGACTGGGATGTAATGTTTCATGCGCCTGTGATTTCCACTATGGTAATATAGAGACACCGTACCAGCCACTGATATTCCCACTGCAGAGATACCAGCCAACTCTCGAAAGCTAAGAGTGAAAAGGCGTCCATAATTTTTTTTCACTGCACTGTACTACTGTACTAGTTCAAGTATGTAGTACCAAAGTTTTTGAAATACAGCGATTTTAAGAAGACAAATTTCATATTATTATAATATTATTACTTAATTTTTTTTATTCGTACTTGTTCCTTGTTTGAAAATTGAAAAGTGCGTTTTTTATACGCAAGAGCACAAAGAACGCACCTTTCAAATTTCAAGAGTATTAGTTTTGAGCAGGCCTTTCATTATTATACGTAAAGATGGAATAAACCTATTGACTCTTTAAAAATAATTCTTTCGTATGTCTTCTTTATGATAAAATTGCTTCATATTGTAAAGATTACGTTAAACGCCTAAGACATTCCGTGTCGTGTTCTCAGAACCGGAAACTTACATTAATTTTCAATATCCATCCATCTTTCACAATGTTTATTCCGCCGAAGATTTTCTTCGCATTTTGTTAGC
This sequence comes from Aplocera efformata, assembly GCA_921293045.1. Lineage (NCBI taxonomy): Eukaryota > Metazoa > Arthropoda > Insecta > Lepidoptera > Geometridae > Aplocera > Aplocera efformata. Next base: position 8,860,037 of record OV121045.1, read on the forward strand.
GTCAAAAATGTTTTCTCGCAAAATGGTTTAACAATTCTGCGCACGAACAGAGGGGACGATGGGAGGCTGTGAGGCGGAATTTAAGTATGATTTACGAGTTCTATGAGAATGTCTTGGAACAATTTGCGTGTGTCTGTCCTTCGGAGTATTAGCAACGCGATGTTACTAAATTAATAAAAATATAAATATTCATGAACCCTACACACAGGCCTAAAATATGCATAGTTTGTAAGAACCAGATTACTTATATAATTATAAATGTTTTTCTTTTGTTTATGTGTATGAGTGACGGTACGAGCTGAGGGCCCACCTGATGGTAAGTGGTGACCCTCGCCCATGACAACAGTAATGCGTGCGACTCAGTATGAGATCCAAATATTTACTGAGTCGCATTCATCCCGCTGCGTCCATCACCCGAGACGGGGGTGATATGTCCATAACTGGCGAAGACATCGCGTAAAAAACATACAAAATGAAAAACCAAAAAGAAACTTACAGCCGAATTCGGAACCTCTTTTTGAAGTCTGTTAATAATCAAAGCTTTACGTCATATACACGTATACCTCCTATTTTACGTATCGCACTAATATTATAAAATCGAAAGTAGGAAGTATGGTTTGTTACTCAATCACGCCAGAACAACTGAACGGATCTGGATGAAATTTGGCACAAAGATAGATTATAGTCTTTTTATCCCGAAAAATTAGTAATGTTCATTTCTGTGACATATTCGATTAATATACAATATAATAAAGTATTTAACTGAGCAAAAGCAGTTAAATGCTTTATCACATTTGAATGTGGTTTGACCAAGTATAAACGAAGTGTTTTTCCGTGTAAGTCCAAATCAAAATTTAAAGTTGTTTACCCAAATCACTAATTATTAGTCGTAGAGTGAAAATTATTGTTTTCCATTGAGGGAATGCTAACTTATTTATCATGGATCTCGACTTGTTCAGCTGGGTTTACGATTTAATAATAATGGGCACGCGATCTGACGAATTAACGTCGGGCGAAAGGTACTGCTAATAACAAAAGTTACTTCATAAACAGGTGTTTTGCGATGTAAAATTCTAAATTAAAATCGTAGAAACACACGGCGAAAAGTTTTCGTAAAATATGTGTACTCAATATGTTGTCTTTTTTTCTATAACGCATAATGTTATTAAACTTTAGTTGGAATTAATTAGGATTTTTTTTTATTTCCAGTATTAAATTACAGATTTAACAAACTATTTAAATTTCATAAGCAATTGAGTTTTGAAATTGTGTCTTAAATAATTAAAAGTAATTGGAGGTCAAAATTGGGCTTCAAACGGAAAAACTTAGACTGAAGACGTTTAGATTGCCACTAACAGCAAAATCATTTAATGTAATCACGTTTAGACAATACATATTTAAAAAGTAAACATCTATTTCCAAAAAATTGGAACACACATGAATCTTTTGAGTGAAGTAATGTTGAAAAGGTCATTTGAAATTAAATTTGCCACTAACATTGTTATGACGGATTGTATAAAACATATTGCCACATTTCTCGTTCAAAATTATACAATAACAAAATACAATACAAAAAATTGACAACATTCTGATCGCTTTTACGCCGACTAATAACCTCGGTTCGATCGATGAATTATCTTCGTGGTTGTCGCCGGCTGTACAAAAGCGACGCTCTACTTTCCCCCATTTTCTTTAGGACATTGTTTTGGGTAATCTGAAATTCCTCGAAAACAGCAACTGAGGGAATTCGGAGACGTTAAACAAATTTGAAGCAAATTAAAGAGACCAAAACTTTTTAGCTTGCCTTAATAATTGGTTTAAATTTGAATTTATCGGTATTTAAGTTCAACTAAATAAGTTTCAGTTAAGGAAAACCTGAGGTGATTCTAATTTATTTTTGTAGAAGGTTTCCTAAGACTGAAATCTAAACTGGTTGGTTATATTATGAGCACGTAAAGTGCTTGATCTCATCGCTCATTCTGGCATTAAAGATACATAGGTACTTATGGCGCAAAGTTACCTGAAGTAAATTATTTATTGAGGTACGACTCATCATGTTTTCTAAGTAGGTACTCGACTTATTTGCCAGGAGTCTTAGCCATAATATTTTATATCACTGTAATAGTAAGGCTTTCTTAATTATACTTGATATTCAATAATGGGGTCCATTTGCTCGCATCCGTAGGTGAGTACGGAACTTTGAATCCCTACACGTCCCCTGGTGGGTTATGCTAAATGAACAACAAAAAGTAGCAGAAGAACTTGTGCAAAGATCGCCCGGAGAAGTATGGCCTCTACATCTAATAATCTGTTGCTAACCAGTGCTGCACTCGCATTGCTGTTTTGCGGTGGGAAGGTGCGGGTGCCGGTGAAATCTTATGCGTATGAGACGTAATATCCCAGTCTCGGGTAACGGGCGCAAAGGAATGTGACTTGGGTCTTCTCATACTTTGGTAGTGGAGGACCTAAGTCGTAATGGTGTTGTTAATACTTGTGTCATATAATAAATATCCGAGAACCAGAAACAAAATAATACTCATAAAATAAAATGCTTGCTATGGCCGAAAATCAAACCAGGTCCTTGCTTCGTAGCAGGAGGGCGATTCTACGCCAGATGTGAGATCAAACAATAAATTCAATTTCTGCCAACTCTGAAAGCTTCATATAATATTGAGGACTTCAAAAGATATTAAGCTCCGTCAACTTAATTATTACATTCTTTATTTTACGATGATAATACAGATTAGAAAGAAATAGAATTTACTGTAACATGCAAGATCAGGACAAGATTAGTTCAGGACAGGCTCCAACTTAGGCTGGCTTGTCCCTCGCCCAAAGCTTGTCTTTGGCCTTTCAGGGCGGGAGGGAGTACAGCCAGTATTCTTAGCATCCGTAAAAATAAAAAAAAAATTATGTATTTATACCTACTTAAATTTGACTGGTAATTACAATATGTTGTCAATTATGATGATCTTCTGACACGAATCAGTCACTGTTTTATCCATTGTCATATCACCTTGAAAAATGGCTTATTTACCTTCAGTTCATACGAGTAGCATAGACACAATATACAAATCAAATATGAACCTACTTTATACTCAATGCTCATCACATACATTTTGCCTCGGGACGGATCGGAAAAGTTCTTAACAACTTTCCTAGCTACTGTATTGAAAAAGGGTAGTATGTGCTCGTTAGGTGATATTTGGCTTGTTTGAGAAAATATACTGCCATTTGTTTCCCAATATGCCTTTATATAACATACAAATTAAGAATTCATAAGCCCAGATATTTTAAGCTATAGACGTCCTTCGATGCCTGGTTCTAAATAGAAACGAGGCCGATTAATGAGGCCATTTTGGAATATATATTTCAGCTATAAATAAACATGACGAAATGTAATATCTACTTAAGAAAATGTGATCTTAATAAACTTCACTTGGTTTATTCCGCTACATATTAAATATGATTTCATTCTGTTATCAGTTATTTATTAATTATTTATACGATTTGAAAATCAGCTTCCAATCGAAATATTAGTAAACAGAGGCATATCCCATAGTTTTCCTCGACTTTTTCTATTTTCCGGCAACTTTTCCAATTTTCTATCCCTAAAAACATTATCTAGACAAAAAAATAAAAAAATGGACTTCAATACTTTCATCCCTTATTTCTCATTCTTGATGGTAGACCCTCCTCTGCCGCTTACACGGGAACACGGGAACGTTTTAACACACATCCGCGATCCCGCCGCAGCTGTCCGTTTCCGGACCCTCCATGGGATGGCAATGTATGCCATCCTCCCTCGCCACGACACGCCAGGATACGAGGCGCGTCGCAACCACCTCGGGGACCATGCTGGCATGGTCCCCGAGGTGGTTGCGTTAGGACGGCAGACTACCCCGTGTCAGACGCCCTAGGTCCCCATGCGACGGGTCAGGTCTGTGGTCCCGTCGTCTACCACTACGGCCGTTGGTAGACCCTACCATTTTAAAAAAGTGAGATCCATGACGTATACAACGAGCGAAGAAAAGGTCACAGGAAAGCAAAATACGCAATTTTGCTTACTGAGTTGTGTATTTAATAACCCTACGTTTAGTTTAGTTTGATAAAAATATTCAACAAAAAATACATCAATCGCTGGTTTGGGCTTTACAAAATTATATATGATATTTTGTCCTGGTGAATTATTTGGTGAATCTAGTTACACTCCTACATTCTCGCCTACTTAATATAATATTAGTCCAATTTTTTCTAATGGCCTAAATTAATAGAATCTCTAAATAATTGACAAAATAATCATTTCTGTAATCCTTCTCAAAACTGAAAAAAATCATATTTATCGCATACTTAGTACTACAATGTCGAATTGAGATTGCGTCGTGGAAATTACAAGTAACTAACGTATTATAACGAAATTAAGTGTTCCGTACATTATGTTACGCTTGTTATGAATTGACTGCTACATGAGGAATGGTGTAAATGAGTGCTGACATTCAGTCACGCCATGGTACGTGTTCCTGAACGATTCACACTCAGTGTAAGGTGAAGCGATAACTTGTAACATAATCACGACACAAAGTGGAAGTACAAGTAACTCATGTTGCTCGTAATAAAAATTTTGATAGCCGAATTATTCGTGGTAAAACTATGGGGGCAATAAGTTCACTTGACATGTCAATGTTCCCTCGTAACTCATAAGTAAAGGGTTCTATAATGTGTTTTTCACGAATAAGGTACCTGGAGGAGCTGAAGGACCTGATGTTAAGTGGTTACCTCTGCCCTTAATCAGTAATACCAGTTAGGTCCTCCCCGACACAAGTATGAAATTGCTTTACCTTCTTTTAATCATTATCTCTTTGTTTATTGTCGACGCAGTACGTTTTTTACAATAAATAGTATGGAAGCGAATAATGTCTTAACAATACACGAATTTCATATTTATCGCAAACTTAGTTTCTTTTGTTAGGTTACACAAAGGTTAATAACAAAGGAACCTATTACTACGCCTACAACACCTGTTTGTCTGTCTGTTCTACCATTAAAGCTGTGTATATTTTATTTATTAATTATTCTTTAGATTAATTCAATGGTTATGTCAGCCTTATATGTAACTCAAACTCGTTTATTCCTTGAAATCTCAAGTATCGTTTGGACACGTTAAATATTACGTGTCTATAAATTATATATGTCGCAGAAGCTCTTTAGGTACTTATTTTTATTGAAATAATACACGTTTCATAATCTTAAAAAGATCTTATTTTTCTTTACATTACTAAAAAATCGTTTATTCGCGTATATGGTGGCGGGTTATTTCTCTTAATCAATTTACTATCGACATACGAATGATATCACGAGAGACTACTAAACAACAAAATATATAGGTGCAATCACTACACTTCAGCGGAAATGAGAAAAATGACAAGAAAAATCAATCTATATCCACTTAGCTATATTGAAAGTATATTTATATCCTGACTTTGTTTCACGCGCCAACAATAATCCACTTTCTAAATCTGTTGTTCCATATAGGTGACATACGTTCTATACATTACTACGAAAAAAAACAGTGCAAAATGTTTTCGTTATACGAAATCCCGATCTAATATATATTTTTTTAACAACAAGACATCAAAACAATAAGTCTTAGAGCCTCCTCGACCCAATTATGAGCGTCCTGTAGCACCCGTCACCCAAGACGACAACGAACTGTCTCATACGCCTTTGATTTCACAGACCAAACCCGTCCACCAGAACAACAATATCACATTAATATAATATTATATTATAAATGCGAAAGTTTGTAAGTGTGTGTGTGTGTGTTTTTGTTATTCCTTCACGCTCAGATGGCTCAACGGATTTGGATGAAATTTGGAACCAATATAGCCTATATCCTATTAGATTAAGAAAATATGCAGTGTTCCCTTAAGGATGGCGAACCGCGACTAACTTAGAAAGCCAATATCCCGTCGTGATTACACAGCACAGCGTCTGAATAAGACGAAAAATTACAAAAAAGAACGTTAAAAAAGTGTAATATTTAAAAGAAATCTTTTATATAACATAAATTGATGTTAAATTTAGATAAAAATTAAAAAGAATAAATTATTTTTACGAGTTTTTATGAAGGTATTTGTTAAATCTTTACGACGTTACATTTAACATTTAAAACATGAAATTAGAACAAGATACTTAAGTTTTCAGTTATTTTTCATTTTCTTTACTTTACAAGGTGGTAGCAGGTTAAGAATGCTAAAAAAAGCATTTCTCTGTGACTCTCCTTAAATTATTATGTTTAATACATACAGAGTGTTAAATTTTAAATTAATATATATTGATTTTCGATCTTTTCCCTGACAGTTTCTACTAATGATCTAAACGCTGCCTAGAGAAATATTGTAAGTATGTGCTCCATTACATATTTTTTTTTCAATGACTGTTCTCTTACGACATTCTTCTTGTAACGGTATAATTTTCATTCACCTCTCCTCTGTTTCAATCGATGGTGACCCTTTCCGAAATATTATAGAGGTCAGATCGATAGTTCAATCTAGGCCACGAGAAACAAACACTACCTGTTTAAAATTTATATATACTGGCAATTACGAACCGCGACGAAGGATACAAAAGTTTTTCTAATTGAAGGTGAATCAATATAGGATTTCGAAAGGAATAAATTGTACTCGTGTAGGTGTTATACCTTTTTGCCAAAAGAGAAAGGGCAGCAGGGAGACGAACGATGAGGGTGAAGCCATCAGAGATAACGTCATGAACCTATTTAAAGATATAACGAAATGTTATTTTAAGCATATTAGTTATGACCGATTCCATGGCAAATCCATGTACACAGTCTAAAAATAAATTTGTGACACTGACGAAGGTAAATGTCATGTCGAAATCACTATTAAGATTCCTAAAATATCAACAATCTTTACCATCCACTATTACCACGGACTATATTCTCTGTCCGCTATGTACTGATGTTCCTTAAAATTGAATTTTGAAAAGCCGTATGTTTGGTTTAAAATGAAAACAATGCTTTAACGGGAAGCTTTCCCTTTTTTAATTTTTATCTCTTTAACCAACTTAATTGATCCACCCACAGACAGAAAAGTTCAGCCATGAATTTATTACGCCTCCCTTTTAGGTCGGGGTAAAGAATATTCGCTATGCATACGGATGCATACAAAGGCTTGTAGGCATTATGTATCTACCATGGATATGTAGTTATACTCCTTGCATTACCGCGCTGGCCTTACCCTAGTTGGTTTTGCGGCTATGCAAATATTTCAAGGAATCATTGGTTTCTCAGGTCACATAGCGTGCATAGCTTAAGTTACAGCGCAAAAGTGTATTTTAAAATACGTATATAGGTATAGATACATATATAGGTCAAATGTATCAATAAATCTTGAAGGGGGATGAAATTATGAGGAACTTGGCAAGGAGATTGCATTCAAATGAAGAATATAGGCTGCATATTCTTTGAATTCCTTGCGGATGAAGCCGCCGAGAGAGCTAGTAAAGTCCAAAAATCACCACATTTAGCCGACACCATACGACAAAAATAAAAATAAAAAAACCAGTCTAATTAAGAGCATCCTAATGTTAGAAAATAGAAGATGCTGTTCGTTAAAACGAGCATCACTTGAGTACTACTACACCGATTACTAATAAAGCTTGTAATATAATATTCAAATATCCTTAAAATATTATTTAAGGATATTGTCAAAATATTATGAAAAACAAGTTTAATATCTTATTCAAGGAAAGGAAATTTCGTATTGTACTTTTTTGAAACTTTTTTCTTCACTCATTGTAGACGGATTATATTTATTTTTCTAATCGTGTGCACACCCCTCAAGCTCACTAGGCCAAGGTAACTTAATAGGTACTATTTTTGCATAAGACCTAAGCCAGCCACCATTTCCATTATTAATCGTAAGGTCGGTTAGCAATCGATACTGGAATGAATATGTTCCACGAATAAATTACCTTGGAGACTGAAAACTGAGATCTCTAACTTTACGATAGAGCAAAGCGTTATGATTCAAAAGTATACTTTTAACATTTCTAAGTTTCCTTCGATAAAGTTACTCTTGTGATTGTAAACATATAAATCGATAGGGTAGTCCTCTATCTTTCTTCCATACCTTGCAAGTACGCAGGTGCGTAATACGAATTGAACAATAGGGCTGTCAAAGCAATAGCAATTGCTAGTATTATTATGCTTTAGATTAAATATATCAATCATTATTTTCCTATTGAATGTAATGCCCGTCTATACGAAGGTCATATTAACCGGCTTAGTGCGATTCGGACTCGCACACCGAGGGTACCCAATCATCAATTGTACTTTTAGGGTTTCGTATCCAATGGGTAATTAATGGATAACATATTAATACTTATCTGTGTACTCTATCTTAAAAAACAATATTTTTTGCTCAGTAAGAGGTATGCGGCTTAATAATTTTCAGAATTTGTGATTATATTATATTATAGAAGACATCCATACAAATAAGATAATCAAATTTCACTTGTAGCAAAGTAATGCCAACATACAATACTTTAAATTAGTACCATACTATTAGCCACCATACTAGTATAAAGCGTTAGTAAACTGTCTATACCCTAAGAATAAAAATATATAACCTTTGTACGAGCTTATTACTTATGTATTGAAATGAATTTAAAACGGCTGAATATATTTTTACATTATTTTTATATTTTTGATCTCTGCAGACCTGAGCAGTGAAAAAAACAAACATCAAAACTTGTTATATAGGTCCCGTTGACCTAGAACCATGAAATTTGGCAAGAAGCAATGCACATCCAAAAACCGTAAATTTGTAGTTACAACCAAAAAATATCTTATACAACCTACAAGTTACATGTTCGTGCAGAACTCTCGATGTGGGAGTCCGACTCGCACTTAGCTGTTTATTACATATTAAAAGTATTTTGTATTCCTGTCAACCCTACATGCTATGTGAAGTGGGTTGAGTATTCCGACCCCACAGTAACGTACGGAAACTTATAATATCACAATCGCCGCTCGCCCGGCGTTTGTAGTACACCAATTGAAACTAATGGATGAATACCTCTAAAACATTAACATCTTACAATAGCTTCGTCGCAGTCAGGTTTTTTATAGACTGGATTGTTTTTGACTGCATATCAACCTAAATAAAGTAACTTTAAAAAATGAAAATTTCACCAAAGAGCCTAAATAAACCATATCTTCATCATCATCATCAGCTTATACTAGTCCACTGCTGGTTATAGGCCCCTCCTATTAAGCACCGATCTAAATCTTCTCATCCACTCCACATAATGACAGAAAATAACAAGTGAAAATCGTTAGCCAGAATCTATATCCTACTAATATTGTTACTATTTCACGCAAAAACTACTGTGTGGATTTTAATGAAACTTTACCATTATGTAGCTCATACATCAGAATAACACATAACCTTTTAATTCATAAAGAAATTGTGTAAATTGGCAAAATATAACGATATGTGTTAATTACTTAACATTAATCGGAAAAAATCCATCATCTGCGAGCTATTTTGGCTTGCGGCGCAAAAACTAAGAGTTACACGAACATGTATGATGGAATTGTTGTAGATGGATCACCTATGGTTTGTGTATAATATCTACGCGGACGAAGTCGCAGGAAAAAGCTGGTAAATAAAGAAATGATGTTTGGTTGTAAGCACATCTTTTAAGCGCATCTTTTAAGCGCATCTTTTTGTTAATTCTTTTATTTATAAGTATATATTCGTCATAATCCGAATAAGGTGTTTAAGAAAAGAAAATTTGCTATTAGATGTCCATTGATCAATATCGGTTCAGCTATTAACTTATTATTAACACTTCATTGTGGCGAAAAACACTTCATTGAAAATACCTAAGCACCAATATGAGAATAAATAAATTAAGACAAGATCTTTATTTATGTATTCTATCAGTTATTTAGTTCTTATAGTACAAACTATGCTTAGTTTGGTCCTAGATGGCGCTGTGTAAAATGGACATTTTACACATTAATTAATTAATAATTAATTACATTAATAAATAGATATTGATGGACATCAATATCTATTTATTAATGCTTCTGAAAGAAGCAGAGAGTATCGTTCCACTGACTTGGTAAGAACGAACAACATAAAAGCAGTACCTACCATTCCTCTGTTGCCACCCGCTCGCCGTTGTCATTCCAAGGGGGGAGGGTAACGGAAGGGACCATGTTTCAAAAGTCACGTATGCCACTTAACATCTAAAGGTCACGGTCATTTAGTTGTGACAAAAACTAGACTGGAATTTGACTAACTTAACTAGCTTTCTTTATACAAGGTCTGAATAGTTAGATTTTTAGGTTTATGTTATGAAAAACAATTTTTTTTTTCTGTTTTTTCTGGGTTCCTGGATATTTGTCTGGTGTTTCTGTGTTTATCTATGCCATCTGCGACACAGGAAATCTTAGGGCAGGGGTGTGAGTGTAATCGTTACAAAAATTATACACAATTAGCATACATAATATCATGGATATTTGGACACTTGGTTGAACATAGTTTGAATAGAAAATGGTACCTATTATATATTTAATAAAGTCAAGTTATGTACAAACTTAAGGCTCTACCATTCGTTAAGAAAGCCGGGAAATGGCTTTTGATCTTGTGAAAACTTTTCAACTTGATCTGAGAGAAAATAAGAGTGCCCTTTTTCTCTGCTTGCTTGTTTGTTTCTATTGATTTGTTATAATATTTTAGCTAGACTTATTTATAATTTGTTAACTACCAAAATATAGTACGTGAGTAATTTTTAAAACAACCTTTACTTACTTACACGGTATAAAATATTCAGAAACAGTTATCAGTTGGATTATGTAATGTATTGATATATTTTCCGGTGAGCTTCTATAATATGGTCAAAGCTTGACATTTGACTTTGTACTATGAGATAAGATCTTATTTTTTTATAAGATTACCTAAGCATTGATTGAAACAATTAGGAAGATACACCACGTACAACCATAGCAATTTAAAACTATGCTAATAAAGACAGAAATACACGAATACTGTAGTGCGAATGAGATAACAGTTATTAATACTGTACATTATATTATTTATTATATTGCAGTTATTTAAGCGCATCAAGCCTGGTAAGCCTAGTTTTCTAGTTTTTAATAATATCATTATATCAAAGTAATATATAGTCAGTAATGTATAGTACCGATCAATTTTCACTAATATTTACATATAATACATTATAAACAGACTTCAAAAAAAGAGGAGGAAAATGTATGTTTTGCAATTTCAATTGCAATTTTGATTTTCAATTTTGAACTGATTTAAATGATTTTTACAAATCGGTTGATAAATGACGGACTACTGAAATAACAAACATAAAAAAAATGAAATCGGATTGATAACCTCCTCCTTTGGAAGTCAGTTGAGTCAGTTGAAAAAGTACTGTATCTATCAATTACATGGTTCCCATAGTTCAGCTATGTGTGTTATATTACACAGCTTTGCTTAGTTTGGGGCTAGATAGCGATGTGTGAAAAGTCCATCAATTTTTATACTTACAAGTTTAGTTAAAAATAAACATCAGAATCAATGCATAGCTGACCTATTTGATGCCAAGTGATAAACTCAGACGAATAAATATGAATATAAAATACAACACGAAGACATCGGATAAAGAATCTAGAGAATGGGCCTTGATTGAGTGTCGAGTTTGCAAGGCGGTGATGCATTTCTGTCGGCGACAAGCGACGGTGAACCTACGCTACCGGAAAATCATTTAGGGATGAGATATAAAAAGGACTTAGTTCTTTGATTCTTCAAGATTCTGCAGACAACTTTTAAACAAACATGGCATCAAGACTTTTTGAAAAGTTTACGTAAATTACTAACAGGGATTATTTTTTATTATTCTAATCATGATGTATAAAAATGACATACGGAAAATTCCAAAATTTTGTTAAAATAAATAAAAATACTAATAGTAATTGGTATTCTAAAACTAGAGTTTCTGAGGAAATACTTTTATTTGTACAGTTTATCTACAGCTAAATATAATTATCATTTATACCTACTGCAAAATTTAGAGGGCATTTAGAATTCAAAATTTTATTAGTTCAATCCCAAAAGGCGCACCAATAAGATTTTTACTTAATAAATTTATGTGCGTAATACGACGATCTCAAAACTGTGAAGGAAAGCATTGTGAGGAAATCTACATGTCTTATAATCAAAAATTCGAAGACATGTGCTATTGATCAATGCGGATTGAGCTCCCGTGGTCTACTGGGCTTTCATCTATCAAAACCCATTCACTCTCAATTATGGAGAGTGAATGGGTTGTTGTGTTTGTCCCTGCAATGGGAACATTATAGACTAAATTCATGGCCCTGTTTAATCTTATTTCACTGATGGCCACTGCCTCACCCAGAACTTATTAGTTTAATGTTGTAACTGATGCAGAAACGAATGAATAATTAAATGATAAAAAGGATAATAATGTAAAAACATCTTGCAATAATAAGGGTTTACTTACTAAGGTAGTGCGCCTAGAAGATGAACCTGATGTAGTTTTAGAACGCACCGTTAATGGAATCAATTTATCAGGAAGACGTGGAACAACTAGGGCCCTACCAGAAGTTACTACGAGTTTTGCGAAGTTGAAGGTGAAGGTGAAGTTTTGAATAAAAGTAAAGATTCAGACCGGCATTGCAGGGATTTGGTTTTTTACTGCTGAAAAAAGGAAAAAGTGCGTTTAGAAAACCGGTATAAAGTATTTTTTTCTTTCATACAACCTTCATACAAGAATACAACAAAAAAACAGTCAAATAGGTCCAGTTGTTCACATGTGATGATCTTTCATACATACGGCAATTTTTATTTATATACAATAGTTTACAGAACTGTTAGACTGTCTGCATCACTGAAAGTATTTTGTATGATATGCCCTACGACCCATTTCAAGTCATAATCGAATATCGATAAACAATAGTCTCATAGGAATAACATCAATTCAAGGCGATTCATGAACTGGATCGTAGCTTGTGGTACCAATCCTCCGCCACTGAGAGAAATCCTTTCAAACGAAGTAGCTACGCCATTAGGAAATTGCTTAGTAATTCAAAGGATGGAGCATTTTGTTTACTAATGCCATAGTCATGGAGGTGACTTGACTCCCATAAAATTGAATTTGATTTTATTGTTACATTCTTTGGTTCCTTCGTGTGAGCGACTGGCCAACTCTGGTGTTGAATTTTCAAACTGCCCGAAGGCCTCTGACACGGCTTAACGACTAATACAGCCGGGACCGACATCTTAAAGTGCCCTTTCAAATGACACTGGTCACCCATCCAAATTCTGACCGGGCCAAAAATTGCTTAACTTATCTGTAAGGAACAGCTAGGCAAGCTACGCTACGAGCGTTTCCAATAGTAACATTGCAAGTGAAGGAAAAGGTCATTTGAACTGCTTCTAAAGACGGATCTACTGAGTTCGAAACGTTATCTACATGGTTTTTTGTGATTTCATTAAATATGAATTACATGTTAACTTGGTACGCTTTTTTCCCACAAACCTGTTCGTTCCAAAGTCAAATTGTGCGAGCAGGAAAAAACTGACATTTCGTTCACCAAACCAGTTATCAACTTGCAAACTGCATATAATCTGGTTTCGATTTAGGAATTTATCTTTCCCTGACGAAAATAATATTTAACTAACCCGTATGTACAAACTAGATACAAAAAAAGTACAATAATTATTATTATTATTAAAATATTATAACTAAGTAGAATATAGTTCACATTTGAAGGTTGTCTGATGATTTAAATATCAGATATACAGGTAGGTCATGAGTTGGTATATAATTACTAGTATTATGAAAATTGTGGCGATTTTATTAAGTTTAGAGTTCAGCATGCGTATCCCTTATTAAAATGACTACTTAATCAAATATTAAAAGCATACTTAAATGGTAGATCTTGTCTTAAGTATCTCTGAAGGGTAATGTAAATTCACCCTTTAAGATGCGGAGAGTTGGAATATAAACAGGATTAATTATTAAAAGAGATGGCCTACATTGTGTACTAAGAAAAAAAAATGTTTGTCTGTTTGTGAAATCATCTACTCCGTTACTGAATGTTTGAATTGTTAGTGAATGATAGACTGAGCGAACTTTTAGATAATACTATAGTTAAGATCCATATGACATCTAAAAGTGCGCTCATTCTATCATTCACTCATTCTTCTTTGACCCACGTTAGCGATAATACGGGAAGTCTTTTTTCTATCTCATTTTTCCTTCGACCGTGTCAATTACCATAGGAGGAATTGCAGTCAAAAGCTCACCTGCAATATCTCCTACACTCTACTCCCCAGGTAAAAATTCAAAAAAAAACCGGCCAAGTCCGAGTCGGACTCGCGCACCAAGGATCTATAATAATAAAATACAAGTGGCGCCACCTAGTGTCTTCATATAGAACTATATCCCAAAAATCGATTGTATGAGAACCCCCTTAAATATTTATTTTATTCTGTTTTTTAGTATTTCTTGTTATAGCGGCATCAGAAATACATCATCTGTGAAAATTTCAACTCTAACTATCTCGGTTCATGAGATACAGTGGTGACAGACGGACATCGGGGTCTTAGTAATATGGTCCCGTTTTACCCTTGGCTACGGAACCATAAATACTAGCTGTTCATAAATCAAATGGACTTGTTAAATGCAACGGGCATCCCTACTTTGATTCGCAGCTGTGAAGCGAGACTGCCCTCACCGGGATTTAATTGAATTATTTGAATGAATCCAACGCTTCCGTCGCAACGAGCTCGCAACTGCAGGATACACCAATTTGTCAAATGTAAAATATAATGTTTGCTTATAGATTACTAGCTACCAGCCCACCACTGTATCTGAGCTTGTTCTTCGATAAGCCGCTTAATATTTAATGTGATAATTAGCTTAAGCATAATTTAACATGTTTTTTTTTTTAAATTAAGAATAAAGATATGATTGATAAATCACTCAATTACTGCCATTTTGAAATCTTGATTGATTACTAATTACTAATCTCAGAGCTGTTAAAATAATTAACTTATTATCCGACTTCAAGAAAGAGGAGGTTATCAATTCGAATGTTAATATGTTCACCGATTTCTCCGCCATTTATCAACCGCTTTGGATTTTTTTATTTTTTTTATTTGCTCCTATATTGTTACCATAGAATTTTTACCAATTTGTGGTACCCATAACAACAGTAATACGACTTGGTCCTCCCCAACGGAACCATGAGAAGACCTAAATCGCATCCCGTTGCGGACGTGACGGGGATCTAAGTCTTAAGTCTTCTCGTCTTGGGTAACGAGCGCGATGATTATGCGACTTGGATCATCTCATACTTAGGTCGGGGAGTCCTCCCCGACGTAAGTATGAGATAGGCCTTCAGCTCGTCCCATAAAAAAAATACATATAATCTTCAAAATTACAAAAATTTTCCAATGTTGGAAGACCATATAAAGTTCAATAGTATCGTTTTCCAAATGGTTACTGTAACATTTCGTGTACAATACATAATATTTGTTTCGCAGATATTGAACCATTATAGGGTCCTTTCGATTTAAATTATACAAGGAATTGGAATAATTTATTCATTTGTATGCAGGAATCAAACCCAAAACCGTGATTAACATTCAATGCGCAACCAGCCAAGGTACCATCAATTTCCTTCAAGATGTACTTCCAGAACGAAGTTTTTCAGAAATAACCAATAATTTTCTGCGCATAAAACAAATAGTTACTTGTTTAGTATAGTAAAAACTTTTATAATATTACGGTGTGTGAATATGACTCCGCCCCTTTTTGTCAAAATAAAACACATTTGTTCGCTTACAAAATTAAAAAAAAAATTATTGAAAGTATGCTCCATCTGCAGCTACAACCTTCGCCCATCGTTCAGGTAGTTTTCGTATTCCTTGCTGGAAGAAGTCCTGGTCTTTTGAGCTTATCCAGTTGTCAATCCAAATTTTGATACTTTCACATGAAGTAAACTTTTCTCCAGTAAGGTCTGTCTGCATCGTCCGGAATAGGTGGTAATCCGAAGGAGCTATGTCTGGTGAATATGGCGGGTGGGGTAACACTTCCCAGTCCTGTCCCTCTAAATATCTTTTTACGACTTCTGCGGTATGCGGTTTGGCATTGTCATGCTGAAGAACTAATTTGTTATGTCTATTCACCCATTCTGGTCGTTTTTCTTCTATGGCTCGCTTCAAACGCATTAGTTGTCGTCGGTAAACTTCTCCATTAATAGTTTCAGAGGGTTTGAGCAACTCATAATATACAATACCTTTCTGATCCCACCAAATACAGAGCATGACCTTGGCACAGTGAATATTTATTTTTGGCTGTGATGGGCCTGGTTCGCCTGGTTTCACCCAAGCTTTTTTGCGTTTAGGATTTTCGTAGTGTATCCATTTTTCGTCTCCTGTGACTATCCGATGCAAAAATCCTTTTCTTTGCTGTCTTTGAAGCAGCATTTCACAAATGGTTTTCCGACGTTCCATGTCTCTTTCTTTTAAATCATGTGGAACCCAGTCACCGGCTTTTTGAATCATTCCCATCATTTGTAAACGCTTTGCAACAGTTGAACGATCAACATTTAATGCTGCAGCTAATTCTGATTGAGTTTGGCAAGAATCTTCCGCCAATAATGCTTCCAATTCAGCATCTTCAAATTTTTTTGGTGGTTTTCCATGTTCTTTATCCTCAGTACTAAAATCGTTATTTTGAAATCGTCGAAACCATTCCTTGCAAGTTGTATTAGACGGAGCATGCTCACCATAAATCTCCACAAGCAAACGATAAGTTTCCGCTGCAGTTTTCTTCGCAATAAAATAATGTAATAACACTTCCCGCAAATGACGTTTATTTGGAATAAAAACCGACATTTTCGAAAAGGTGAAAACAATTGTTGCTTACACTTCAACCAAATATCATAAAATGCGTTAGATAGCTGACATTCAGTACTATCGAATACAAGTATGGTAATTTATTAGTACACGTAAACAATACTAAAAACGACATCTGTTGAGAAAGGGCGGAGTCATATTCACACACCCAATACAAACAGAATAGGCGCCATTAGATTCCCTGCGCGACCCCAAGGTTGGTGCAAAAGGAGCAACCTAAAGAAACAGTAAAATATACTGTTCAGAAAATATAGTATTTCCATACTACCACCACAGTGTTTAGAAATTTGCTTCCAACTCTCATTCGTAGAATCTCACTATGCCCTATGCCCTGTGAGAAATCTCACTATGCCCTAACTCCGAGTAAAATATCTCACTGTTACGAAAAAAGTGATAAGAGACATCTCTCGAGTTCTTTAGAAATTAGCGTTCTACTCTCATTCGTAGATCAAACTCTTGCTGATCGAGAAAATCTCATTATGTCCTAACTCCGAGTAAAATACGAAAACAGTGATAAGAGAGATCCCTTTGAGTTCTTTAGAAATTAGCTTTCTACTCTCGAACGTAGATTGCTGTTCATGATCGAGAAAATCTCACTATGCCCTATCTCCGAGTAAAATATCTCATTGTTACGAGAACGACCCTTTAGGGATCCTCGAGTTCTTGAGAAATTGACTTCCTACTCTGTCGTAGATCTTTATAAAACTACGAGCCTATTAGGTAACCGAAGACCGCCAAAGGTGAGGTGAAATAATTGGTTCAGCTCAAGGTTAATTAACTGTCAAATTAGTTGAGATCAAGCAGGTCAGCCAGACTCGGTTAGCATTTCGCATTTCTTTTCCTTGTTCTACTGCTGAACAATATAAATACAAAAATATACAAAAGTAGGTATCAATATACACTTATCAAAATCAAGAGCCTATAATTAAAAACAGAAAATAAAATTATAATGCAGAAAATAAAATTATAATGATCATTAATGGTTGAATAACGGGCGTCCCTTGGTAATAGTAAAAAACACGTAATAGAAATTGGTAAGTTATGGAAGTATTAAAAGTACAAATTTTATTATTAGAAACTGTTTAAAGAAATATCAATTATGACTACAAAAACCAAAGAAATAATCTATAAAAAAATATTCCAACTACAAATAGATACAAATAATTTTAAGTAAGTACTAAAAAAAACAATATAAAAACAATCATTTATAATTTGTCTTGAATATACGAAAATCAAAACTTAATATATAAGTATAGGATTGCATACGTACATATAGTATACAAACAACAGGTGTCAAATTGCCGAAGATGACCTTGAGTAGACCGTAGAGGGGGAAGGGGGGGGGCACCGATACTTATGTTCGTGTAGGTCTAACACACACTTACTCGCACTATAGTGTGCGGCAGTCGGGAAACGCGCGGTCTGTCCCGGCGAAGTCGCGGACTAGACTGAATTCCACACGGCCCGCCAGGGTTGCTAGCGCAGCTAAACTTTTTCCTCTATTTTCTGCTTTAAGTCAACGTCGAGCTTTCAGGTTTAGATAGTGATTTATGAACTGCGGGTCAAGCGTTCGATTCTTTCAAGATTATAATATATAACACAATGCAAGTAAATTATAGATACAGCACTCTTAACTCTGAGCAGCTACTCGTATTAAAAATTAAATCTAACGATTTAATAGAATATTAAAGTTATCCTATTCATATTTGATACATTTATTCTTTATATTTTAATTATGACAGTTAAGGATTAATGACCGTACAAACCAGATTTCATAAATTTTGGCCACAATTATATAATACTGAAAAGATAACACGTCCATCAATCAATAAATTAAAGAAACCAGCTACGGTCAAAAGAAACTGCAAGTCATACTTCCATTTTATTTCATTTCTTTCTTCTACTAATTATAAGGCTATTTTTATTTGGTCAAAATGTTTTCCTCGAACACGGGGAAAATCTATAACACGGGCTACTCTGCCTTAGATGATCACTCTTCCCAACCGTTATCGTGCCCGGGGCACCCCATACGATACCCACTACCAAGACATCGTATATCAAACAATAGCTTTGTACCATTTCACGACCATTGAAGCTTGTTAAGGGGGTTTATATAATGCTCCAGAAGAAATGTGTCGATGTACGGCATAAATTAACTATAGCGGAGGAGCTCGCTGATACAGTTATGAATCCACAGTTTCCGTAGAGCAACACCTCGAAAACGATTAAATAATTGCAGATTCGCGGTTGAGGTTCGGCTCTTTCGTAAATTTTCGACGAAATTGGGGCATTCAGTGAGAACTTTCTTGATTACATTGAACCTAATGAATAAATAATAGGGAGGTTTTGTCGAAGGCTGTGCTTCAGGGTTGTTAGTTCAATATTTAGGGAGGCTATTCTGTTTAGATGTGTGTATCAGCTTGTAAATGTGATGGTTTCGTTAGCGAAATAGGAAGAATTCATAATTTAAGATAAAGTTGAACCAGATATCTTTGTTCATTTTTATATTCTATAAAGAGGTAACCGAGTGCTTATATTATAAATAAATATTAAAATATTAACGTATTAAAACATCATCTTCATTACTAAACATCTTACGAAATCAGACATCAGTAATACAATAATCGCTTCAACAAACCGTATAACGCTAATCCCAGATAAGTATAGAGGTAGAGGATTATATCCTTGTTGGTCTGTTCATTAAAATATTCTCTGTATGTGAGAGCTTTGCAAATGGATTGCATCACTGGGGCTTGAATTTGCAAGATTGCAAATTCAAGCCCCAGTGACGCAAAGATTGAGGCTTGACAACAAAAGAGAATTTATAAAGGAAAAATAACCTGATACAAAAAAACGTAGCAAATTTTTTTAATGCGATAGCAGTAACGGTATTTGTTACTGCTATCGCATTAAAAAATTGGGGCCCACGTGATGTTAAGTGTTATCGCCAATAGAGAACAGCAATACGATTCAGGCCCCCCTCTAGCAAAACATGACAAGACCCAAGTCGTATTGCGTTGCGCCCATATCTTTGAGACGGGAATGTATCGCGACACAGGCCTGTAATTCCACCGACAAATCCTTTCACGGGAACCAGATGTGGTGGAAATACTTCTCCGGATGAACTTGGTTCACACGTTACAAGTTCTACTACTACTTTGGGTTGCTCCATTATATAATTATCATTATGATAAAATAAATACAAAAACAAAGTGGGACAGGCACTCAAACCTCTAGCTATTTTAGCGACTTTAAAGAAATGACTAAGATTTTAAAGAAATAAACTCAAATTCAACCTCCTTTATTCCTTTAGATCGCAAGTATTGTTTTTGAATCCAAATATCTATCGTGAATCCCTTTTTAGATTTCAGTGGTTTAAGTTACTTTTAATTGTAAGCCCTGCTCATTATAAGTTATTGTTAATTTTAAATTGTTTTAAACAAAGTTGCCTTCTACCTCCTGTGATCACACCCTAATAGGGTGTCATGTAGGTATACTCTATTAAGTGAATAGCTGGTCTGATTTCACGCGGTTTTCCGGGATCAAAGTAGCCTATGTGTTAATCCAGGATATAAGCTATCCTGGCACCTAATTTCATCGAAATCCATTGAGCCGTTTGAGCGTGAAGGAGTAGCTAACACACACACACACACACACACACACACACACACACACACACACACACACACACACACACACACACACACACATGCACACACACACACACACACGCGCACGCACACACACACACACACAAACACACACACACACAAAGAGAGACTGAAAGAAAGGTAAAGAAACATTCATACATACTTTCGCCTTTATCTTATTACTTTACACATTATTTAATTCGCGTATCTCGAAAACGGTTCTAACGATTTGGATGAAATTTGGTGTTAAGATAGGGTTTTGCTGTTTAAGTGTATTTCTGTATTTCTTTTAAAAATGCACACATCGTTTTACACTAAAAAAAACCAAACACACCGCAACCACTAAAAATATAAGTTAAAAAAGATTGTACAGTTCTGAACTTGATTGCGACATAAACATATGTACAAAACATACGAACAGACTATCTACTTAATAAAGTACCTAACTTGAAATAAGTTAAGGGATCACTAAACTTTTAAATAAATCTAATAATAATACAATGAAAGCTAATATGATGTGAGCCACTCTGAACACTAGAGTGGCTCACATTAATTAATTAATAATGAAAATAATTAAGGTCGCCCAGGTAACTAATATTGGAGAGCGTGGTGGCCCAGGGGCAGAGACGCCGACTTTCAATCTGAAGGTTGCTGGTTCAAACCCATAAGTGCACCAATGAGTTTTTTCACTTGAAAAAATGTATGTGCGCGATACCACGGTCTCAAAACGGTGACGGAAAACATCGTGAGGAAACCGGCATGTCTTAGAACCAAAAATTCGACGACATGTGACATCTACCAATTCGGATTGGGCTCCCGTGGTAGATCAGAGCCCATTCACTCTCAATTATCGAGAGTAGCGGTGTCCCTACAGTGGGAACATCAGAGGCTGGTACGGTAGGTACTTATATTAATATGATTATCTAAGACCTTTCAGAATGTTACATGAAAATCCTGGAATAAATAAAGTCCACTTTTGGAGCTGTGTAAGCTCCAAAAATGTGCTTGCCGAAGCTCCGCTATAGGCTTTTGGAGTGTTTTCCGCAATCTAGCTCCGAATTTCACGGTGACGACATCTGCCAGACGCACTTCAGAGTGATGTACAGAGAACTGACGAATGACCTATTTCTTGCTTGAATATCAGAGCTGTATGATTCATTTGTAAAAGACAGAGAAATGCTGTTTGTATTATACCATTAGGAGGATTATTTTTCGGTTACAAGACTTTGATACTTTCGTTATTCTGGTCGACTTATCGTATTTTTTTTACTGGAAACGCTTCCACTGTAATACACCACACTGTTGCAGGTGGCATGGGCAATTACAGAAATATAAGACAAATGCCCAAGCCCTGATAACAAACTTCATGGTCACCACCCAAAGTGGACGTAGTTTAGCAGAAAGCTCTCAACCACATTATGGTGAAAATGAGTTGTTTATACCAAAGAGGCTAACGGTTGATTCTTTCACTCAGCAAAAAGATCCAAGATACTACAAAGATAAAGTTGTTTTTTGAATGATGGGAAGGAAACCCAATGTACTATACTAACTAAAACCCTTGTGGGTTAGTTCGTCCCTGGTAAGCTACGTCGCACTTGGTGTGCCTGGCCGGGAATCGAAACCGAGACCCCTCGCATCGAAGCCTAGTACCAACTAAGCTATGGCGCCGTTAATATATACGTTACGTCGAATGGAATAAGCAGTACGTATTGATTTAAATTAGTTCGGAAATATGATTTTCGTGTCATTTCTGCATATTTACTTTTTATATATAACTGAAGTAACGGGAGGAGCTGACAGCCCACCTTATGTTAAGTGGTTACTGCTGCCAACAGCAAAACGATTTCGGTCTACCGAAGTATAAGAAGAACCAAGACGAATCGCGTTGCGCCGGTTACTCTGGAACGTGGATGTAAGTTCTTATGCGCCTATATTTCATGGACACAAGCACACATCATAACTAATATCTTAAATGTGAATGTGAGTTTGTTTGTTACGGTTTCACGTCCAAACCGCTCGCTGAATCAATTATATGAATTTTGATATAGCTAGATGGGACCCTGGAGACGGTAATAGACCGATTTTAGACTTTTAGTCGATAAAAACTTATAGGGGTGGCGTGAGGGGAGGGTAAACTTTGTATGGAACAACCAACATTGGTTGATTAAATCAACATTAACGCGAGCGTTATATTCAACGTTATATTGTAACAATAATCTTTAAGATAACAAATATTTATGGATATTTCACACAGCGCCATCTTGCCCCAAAATAAGCATGTACTAGATAACTAATAGAATACTTATATATAGTTTTTTTTTGTAAGTTCATACGTATAATACAGATATGCACCATTATTTATTTACTTACTAGCTAAAGCTCTTATTACTAAACATTAACAATTGTAATGTGTAAAGGAACCCCATTTTAACTAGGAATAAAGAATACAACATTTATGTATCGGTCCCTTCTTAGAACCATTAGTCGTAGTGGGTTGAAATTTTCACATTAAGATGAGTTTTCTACTTAATTTTTCAACAGACTTCGAAACGAGGAGGACATCAATTTAGTTGTATTTCTTTTTACGTTTTTACCTCGTACTTCCGTCATTTATCAGCTGATGTGGACTTTATATGAATGAACTAGCTGCGCCCCGCGGTGTCACCCGCAGTTGTAGTTCCTAAGGGAATAAAAAGTAGCCTATGTGCTTTTCCAGGCTGTAATCTATCTCAGTGTCAAATTTCATCTAGGTCCGCTCAGCCGCCCTGGCGTGATTGAGTAACAAACATCCATCCATAGTTCCAAACTTTCGCGTTTATAATATTAGTAGGATATGCTATTAGATTGGTCCCATAGAAAGTTTATCAAAATCGGTTCAATAGTTTGGTTGTTAATTAAAATATCTGGAAAAATTATGTGATCCAAGTAAACGAAATTGCATTCCTATTTGCTTTCCTGTCCCTTTTTTCTTAGCCCCTTGTACAAGGATTTAGATGTATTTTTTTTAAATGGTAAGGTGTACCCCTTAAGTTCGAGAAAAAAGGGATAAAAGTATGTAGGTTTTTTTCGATTTTTGGATCATACATTTTTATGATACCAGTCATATCCCAAAAAAAAAATCAAATACATTCGGAGCACAAGTAGCTTCACAAGTAGCTGATTTTATTTAGGCTTAAACTTTCTGAATTTTTTATTAAATGAGACAATGGTATATCCCAACAAATTAATCAAATACAATCGGTGGTACGGCACTCGCCGATAAGCACGATCTCACGTAACCGGATTTTATATATACTCGTATATGCTTTAATTCAGTATCAGCAGATTATAACCCGCTTAGCATCGATTTCCAAATATTATTGGATCTGGTGACACAGTTCCAATCCACTCCGCTTTTATTAACATTAATATTTAATGTCGTGTCGCTGAATTAATAATCTGCGCATTAGAAGTAAAAAACAAGTGACTATTGTTAGAGCTTTGTACATTTGAATCAATTTTAATCAAGAATGGACTCGAAGATGAAATTGAACGAACAAAAAAAATAAAAGTACACATGGAAATTTCAAACAGCACTATCTAGGTTCTAACTTAGCCAGGCTTGTTATAGGTATGGCAACCAGATTACAGATAGAATACTTTATAGATTTTTTTTTGTAAATACATCCTTGTGATTCACATTAACACCCAGACACAGAACATTTATCATAGCCACACAAATATTTGTCTTGGTTGATTGTAAAAAAAACCATCTGTATTTAAGAGTACTTAGTTATGACTAGCCTCACAGGTCAGTTGGTAGTGGCTCTACAGCGCTAAAGGTCGTAGGTTCGATTTCTATTCAGGTCAAGGACTTGTGTGACGAACATAAGATCTGGATCTGTGTTTGGATGTAAATATATATTATATGTATGTATTTACAAAAATGTACTATGTACTTTAAATTCCATAGAAAAATTTAAAATACACTTTACTTTCAGTTTTTCTCAATTTCCAACTTTTCACGTGAATGTATTATACAAACCTTGTTGTGACTATTACAAACGCAATGAAATAGCCAAATAGATCCAGCCGTTTTTAAGCTTTAACGAGACTAACGAATAGCAATTGTTTTGTTTACAAATGTTGACATCACGGAAAATATGTTAATTTTATTTATCAGTCTGGTATATTATCTTTCACGATAATTAGATTAACTTATCCTTTTATCAAGCTAACTCGTTGTGTTGTTTTGTATTTACTTTCCTATTAGGTATAGTTCCAAGCGATTGTAAAACTTACAAGCCCCTAGAAAGAAAGTTTGAAAAGGTTATTACGCAAACTCGACTTCTATTTTCATAATGGTATATTTTTTCAATAAAGATATCCAGCAAGTCTTTTAACTCGGCAACTGTTCCGTACTTATTCGAACTCAAGTCTAGGTTGAAAGAACATAGCCTTATAAAGTTTCAGACCAAATTGAGTCCACACACGCCATCGCGTCATGTGGTTTGAAACAATTCGTTCATTTACAATTCTATTTCGCTCGTGTACACGGGATTTCTCTTAGTTCAATTGTTCCATTTTGTATTCCAGTGATATGTTTCACGTTCATATCATTTTGGTCCACTGAACTGAATCAGAGGCTGTTG
This sequence comes from Aplocera efformata, assembly GCA_921293045.1. NCBI lineage: Eukaryota > Metazoa > Arthropoda > Insecta > Lepidoptera > Geometridae > Aplocera > Aplocera efformata. The sequence continues at coordinate 8,885,312 of OV121045.1, forward strand.
GAGCGAAAGAACAATAATAATTTGTAATTGTACCTACGTAGGTAGAACGGAGGCATAAATACTATTATAAATTAATGTTAAATGTAGTGATAATAAAATTATTATTCCACATTATCTATCTTAAATCTCATTTTATTATATATAAATTTTTCACTACAAAATACATTACTTATTATTATTTATTACTGTATTCCCGATTTTTTCTCCTCTCTAGGTTCATATTCGCCAAAATGTATTGTTAGAAGTAATTATGGCTCCAAAACGAATAATATTTTTTTCTATTCAAAAAAATAATCTCTAACATGACAAAAGCCCACTTGACAAAAGAGAGTGAAAGGGCTTTATGCTTTATTCTACAACGGGTGTCCCAAACCAGCATTCTTATAAGACATGAGTTCGAATTTTGCGTTTTAGAAGGGCAAGGAATCTATCGCCGTTTTGAAAACGTGATAGGTATTGCGCATATACTCGTACATTTTTCAACATGCAAAATGGATTTTAGTTAGCGACAGTTTGCGTCCTTATAACATGTGCCATTGCTTTCTCTAAGTCACGAGTTCCTATCAAAACTACAAGTACCCACAACGTATTACCTGGAAAATACATTTAATTAAACCTGTGATTATATTAAATAGCTTTATTCGGTGCTAACTTTAACCACTGCGCCAAAATTGTAAAGTTAGATCAGCAGAACATCCGCTTACTACCGAACCCATAACTCTTCTTTAGCTTTGCGGTAGTTAGGTAAAAAAGGTAATCCATAACCCACATTATCCTGAACCCCACATCAATATTAGAAGTCAAACGCTCCAACGACCCTTCGCGGAAGGGAATCCACTAAAAAGTGGATTACCGTATCTGACAGCTGGCGCGTTCCCAGACCTTCTCCGTGTTTCTTTTGATTGTATTTTCAGTGGCTTCACTGTGACATATTATTGTATAATGGCGGCAGTAGATTGAATAAGGAATGAAAGCATTTAGCTGACGGTATACCTCTGTTAAATATGTGGGGGACAATGTTCGCGTCCATAGGTAAATACCCTGACAGTCCCTACACGTGTTACCTGGGTCCCTAGAAGTACTGCCAATACCGGCCGAAGACCGGGCTCAGTGGCTCTTACTGGGAAAAGCCTATGTCCAGCAGTGGGCTGATGATAATAACGATGATATAACCAATCACATAACCAATTGTAAACGAATTTCTTGTAGGAATGTCCGTACGTGAATATCTTGAGCGACTGGCATATTTGTATCTGTGTGTCTCTCTGTGACATCTTAGCTCCAAAAAAAGGACCGATTTTGATGCGGTCTTTTCTGTTTGAAAACTGACGTGGTCAATATGGTTCCTGGCAATAAATTAGTTCAGGAATTTGATGTTACAGACATTAGCAGACATTACCATTAACCCAAGTTGGGGTTTTTTATTGGGTGTGTGAATATGACTCCGCCCTTTCTCAACAGATGTCGTTTTTAGTATTGTTTACGTGTACTAATAAATGACCATACTTGTATTCGATAGTACTGAATGTCAGCTATCTAACGCATTTTATGATGTTTGGTTGAAGTGTAAGCAACAATTGTTTTCACCTTTTCGAAAATGTCGGTTTTTATTCCAAATAAACGTCATTTGCGGGAAGTGTTATTACATTATTTTATTGCGAAGAAAACTGCAGCGGAAACTTATCGTTTGCTTGTGGAGATTTATGGTGAGCATGCTCCGTCTAATACAACTTGCAAGGAATGGTTTCGACGATTTCAAAATAACGATTTTAGTACTGAGGATAAAGAACATGGAAAACCACCAAAAAAATTTGAAGATGCTGAATTGGAAGCATTATTGGCGGAAGATTCTTGCCAAACTCAATCAGAATTAGCTGCAGCATTAAATGTTGATCGTTCAACTGTTGCAAAGCGTTTACAAATGATGGGAATGATTCAAAAAGCCGGTGACTGGGTTCCACATGATTTAAAAGAAAGAGACATGGAACGTCGGAAAACCATTTGTGAAATGCTGCTTCAAAGACAGCAAAGAAAAGGATTTTTGCATCGGATAGTCACAGGAGACGAAAAATGGATACACTACGAAAATCCTAAACGCAAAAAAGCTTGGGTGAAACCAGGCGAACCAGGCCCATCACAGCCAAAAATAAATATTCACTGTGCCAAGGTCATGCTCTGTATTTGGTGGGATCAGAAAGGTATTGTATATTATGAGTTGCTCAAACCCTCTGAAACTATTAATGGAGAAGTTTACCGACGACAACTAATGCGTTTGAAGCGAGCCATAGAAGAAAAACGACCAGAATGGGTGAATAGACATAACAAATTAGTTCTTCAGCATGACAATGCCAAACCGCATACCGCAGAAGTCGTAAAAAGATATTTAGAGGGACAGGACTGGGAAGTGTTACCCCACCCGCCATATTCACCAGACATAGCTCCTTCGGATTACCACCTATTCCGGACGATGCAGACAGACCTTACTGGAGAAAAGTTTACTTCATGTGAAAGTATCAAAATTTGGATTGACAACTGGATAAGCTCAAAAGACCAGGACTTCTTCCAGCAAGGAATACGAAAACTACCTGAACGATGGGCGAAGGTTGTAGCTGCAGATGGAGCATACTTTCAATAATTTTTTTTTTAATTTTGTAAGCGAACAAATGTGTTTTATTTTGACAAAAAGGGGCGGAGTCATATTCACACACATTACATTATCGTAAAATGAACTTATTTTAGGGGTGGATCCGCGCATGTTCATGCTGCACCTACTTCCGTGTCGTAATTTCCTTTTTAATGTCGCTCCAACGAAGGAAATCGGTTAAAACTGGATTACCGGTTCAGACAGGTGTTGTATTCCCAAGCAATCTGGTTCTTCTATTATTTTTTTTTACGTCTAATGAATGCAATGTACGGAATTGGTTGACAAAATCAACATTAATGCGATTGAAGCCGCAGGTAAAAGCTAGTATATTATAAAAGCGAAAGTTTGCATTCGCATTGCTGTGTTCCGGTGGAATGGTGTGGGTGCCGGTGAAATCACTTGCATGAGACGTAACATCCCCTTCTCGGGTGACGGACGAAACGGGGTCCGACTTCTCATGCTTCAATCGTGGGGGACCTAAGTCGCATTGCTGTTGTAATGGGTGGAGGTATTGGTGGGCTTCCAGCTCGTACCATAATCTTCAAATAAAAAATAAATAAAATAATTTCAGGAAATTACATCTTTAAGTGCATCTTAAGTGCGTCAAATAACTGATGAAATATTAAAGTCAATTATATAGACAATTGTAATGGTCCGGTATTTTTAGCTACACACTATTAACTTTAGAATAGGCTTCAGATTTGAGCTAAAACCTACAGCGGGTGTGGGGGACGGTGACCGGGCTTGGGCGGGTCTCTCCATCTTGTATTGTACTGAACTGTCCTAGATCATGCACACAGCATCGACCCACTAGAGAAGGCCTCGTGACGTCACCGTCACGCTGGCGCCCGGCTGACTGTCTGACAGCTTAAGGCATGTAAATGAAGTCTTTCCCTTTGCTATTTACTTACGTCAATTATGGATTATTTCATAGCTCACGTAGTTACGAAACATTCAGAATGTCAATTGGGTGGGTGATCGGTACAACACAACGGTCATTATCTCAGACTTTCCCCAATATTTTATTGCAGCTTTAATTACCAGTACTTGGGGGTCACCCAAGAACTGATCGGGTTGTTTTGTTCCTTTTTTTTGTTAAAATAATCTTTTTTACAAGAAATACAATTTTATACAGATAAACACAAAACTTTTTTATAAGGAGTAACTGAGGATACTTTTATTTCAGAAAAAGAAAAAACAACAATTAGGGTTCGGCGCAAATAAATTTTTCCACGCGCATGAAGTCGCGGGGAAGAGCTAGTTAAAAATAATTCTAAATCATGGCATAATGGGCGGCTTTATTATGATAGATAGCAGCAGATACCCTGCACTACCTGTGCAGGGTATCTGCTGAGTAAGTATTTTACTTAGTGAGGGGCGTTTCATCCACTTCTGCCACTAAGCAAAGCACTTGTTGTGGCTGCGACTTTAAGGTTCTAGGCCAACGCAAGGTCCTTACATCCCCCATCAATTTATATAAACACTGAGGAACTTTTAATAGAATTTTATTTACGGAACAGGGGGTGTTGTTTGATCTTAAAATAGCTTCAGGCTGAAAACTGAGCTTTATTTAGATATTCTCAGTAAAGCGCAAGGTTCACAGGGGATAATATATATTTTTTTAATCGGTTGAAGTCATTTTGTTTTATTTTGAGTAAATATTAACATGCATACATTAACGACAATATCGTTAATGTATGCATGTCGTTGGAGCGTGGTGGCCCAGGGGCACAGACGCCGACTTTCAATATGAAGGTCGCTAGTTCAAACCCCAAGTGTGGGTTGTACACCAATGAGTATTTCGCTCGAAAACAAATTTATGTGCGCAATACGTTCCCCAAACGGTAAAGGAAAACATCGTGAGGAAATCGGCATGTCTTAGAAACAAAAAATTCGAAGACATGTGACATCTACCAATGCGGATTGGGCTCCCGTGGAAGATCAAAGCCCATTCACTCTCTGTTATCGAGAGAAAGCCAGTGTCCCTGCAGGGAACATTAGAGGTATGGTATACATTAACGACTATATCCTTGAAGGTCACAGCTACATAGCTCCAAAAGGGATGGTTCCAAAACGGATGACTGCCACTCCTTTTTTGAGTAGGCCTTTTTGTAGTCTAGGATATGAATTTTAAACTTAATTACTTTTAGTACCTACCTCTTTTTAGGATAAGGAATGAATGACACACAAGTCACTTGTCATAGTAAATCGCGATTTGATGCCAACCGTAAACTCACATATAGCGTGAGTAGGTACCTACTACGGGTACCTCTAAACCTACACCTAACCGCCATTAGTATTCATGGCAGTAACCAGCAGGCACGTTCGCAACGCCGCCAAGAAATATCTAAATGGGAATGAAATCATAGACTCATCAATATTTAATAAGTAATACTTACCTTACTATTATTATCTGTTCAATGATTTCGATCCATCGAAATTAAATCATGAACCTGAATGATTTTGTCAGATTTAATAGGAAAGTAGGAATATACTACTGGAGTATGTACCTATATAAATATTTGGTTAAAAAGGTCGAAATCCCCGTCAAAATTGGTCCAGCCGTTTTGGTGATTACTTACCCGGAACAATCAGACAGACATAAGTTCTAAAAAATCGTTTTATGTTATAAGTACCTACTGTATATACTTCCAATTTTATTTATTTGTATATATAGTACCGAGGCTATAAGTTACAGATCCACAAATCACACTAACTATTTATTTAATGTGATTATTTGATCAAGATATGGCAGGAGAGATATGAGTCCTTCCGTACTAATGGTGCAAAATGCATAGGTATGGCGGCACTACCTAGTTACTTTCTCAAACCAGGAGTATCTATATAGGTACTATAGTTATATTTCTGAACTGGTGGTTTTCGATTCATAACAAATTCCGTTTTTTTGGCTTATATATCTAAGCAGGTACCTACTTATTTTATATCATCTTGATCTAGATGTTGTTCTATCCAGGACCTTCCCGGATAGAACGACATCAAGCCAATTACTGTGCTAAGAGCAAAGTTAATGGGACCAGATAATGAGTAGGTATATTAACCTCAACTATCTTACTTTTAGTTAATTTCATTATAAGCATCGCCAAGAAGCTGAAATTTGACCGCAATTCCATTATTTTATTTATTTTTATATGTCGTGGGCCGATCAAGATCTGCCTGGACAAATCGACAACTAGGTTACTCTCATCGATCTTGCCAACTTTATATTGGGCACATCTTGAAATAATCGGCCATATTCCGAAATATCGGCACACCGTGATCTGCTGCGGCAAATCTCGATCGGCCAACGACGCATACCGGTATCACTACATAGCATAAAACAAAGTCGCTTTCTTAAATCTTTAAAACTACGAAACGGATTTTGATGCGGTTTTTTTTTAATAGATAGAGGAATTCAAGATGAAGGTTTATATGTAAACCTAGCAAATCACACCGGCTTCGCACGGGTAGTTTCTGATACGACACTGATGCTTTACTAACCGTGCGAAGCCGGGGCGGGTCGCTAGTCTAATCTATATATATATAATCGATTTTATATTAAAAAAAATCAATTGCTTACGTTACACTCGCTAAAACATGAAAATGGCTCTATCGATTTCGCTGATTTATATTTCGTTGTTTATATCTAATAGTCAAGATATGTTTAGAATAATATGCTACGGAAGAGTTCGAAAGCGTTCCCGCGGTCTCCGGCAACTAAAGCGTCGTGATGGAACACTGTTGGGTTTTAATATTGATGGAATCAGGCGTTACTTTGCGGTAGAAAATAAGTTATTTTTTTTCTAACTTAGGTTATACCTGAAAAAGCCTTGTGTCGATTGTAATAAGTGTAGGGATAAAGTATAAAGGTTAGATCGAAATAAAAGATTATCTATTAATGAAACAAATATATTCCATTATGAAATTAATTTACCAACAAATCCATTTTCAACACTTTCAAACCATTTTCAATTATAATAGGGAAATGTGCTTTTTTTTAAAGTGCCAAATATTTAATATGCCAAGGAAAATGTAGTGACTGTTAATACGATGAGATCATTAATTTATAAACAACACATTAAATGAACAATAAAATAACTCTATTGTTCTTCAACATTAACAGTTACCATATTTTCATAGCTAAAATTTTATGCCTTAATGGTAACACTACAACACACATTTATTGCACATTTAGAAATTTCGTAAAGTATTTTTGTCTTTTTTTCTTAATTTTTAGAGATCCAAGACATTTACTATAATTTTGCACATCGATATTTAATGAAACAATATACACAATAGCATTTTAATTTAGATAGTGGTACAATACACATCCAAAATATGGGACATATACATACCTAAGTTTAATTTTGGACAATGGACAAGACATAAATAACTAAACAATAAAATGGACTGTCTCCTAGACGAATCATATAAATATTATGAAACAAAAATAAAACCTCAAAAAAACAAGTAGTAATAGTTAATCGTGTTAAATATAAAACAGGATTATCATTTTAACAATAATAGTTATCTGAAATATACATGTAAAAAAAATATATTATGTAACAGTATGTAATTATTATTAACTAGTGATTTAAATAGACTAACTCAAATAATTATGTATCAATTACATCAATACACGGGAAAATACACATAACATGGTATTTTAGAAACATCATAAAAAAATTACAGTCCTAAAGGTACAAACAAAAAGATACAATAATTTAAAACAGAGGTCAATTTGGCCACTGTCAGTAGGTTATAAGAGAATATCTACACAATTATATTATTTTAAGACATACCTAGGTAAAGTCATTACAAAGACTATCTCAGACATACCAATAACAAAATTTCATCCAATCAAATCTTAAAACCGGCCTAATGAAAATTTTCTAACTAGCGCAGACTGACTTCATACATCATTCCTTAATATGCAATGGCAATAAAACTTGGACGTATTTTATATGAAAATAATTAAAAAATCTAATTTAAAAATCCCACCGCGCGATGGTCCTTGGTCGATCATAATCTCGAAGAAATAAATATGCCGTTAAATACATGACAAGTAGATTGTGGAATGGTCACACCACCGCCTTACGAGGATAATCCTAACATATGGATACTTTGGTTTCTAAGAGACATTCGACCAACCATATAAACACCATTTAAAATACTGGACAAAATAAATCCCTATGTAAAATTACCTAACCCAAATTATTGCTGTTGTTGGTACATTATTTTTTGTAATGTGACTATATTTATTAACTATGGAAGCTTCAATAAATAAAATGTCTCTGAAGAACAGTTTCTATCACATATCTTTACACAATGTAGCACCACACGGTTAATAGACCCATCTACGTCTACACTTACCTCTATTCTTGTTGTATATTGAGATGTATAAAAATCAATACATCTGAAAAATAATTTAAGGTCGGTATATAAAAGATTCTGTATAATTATGTTAAAAATTAAATAAACTCTCTTTTAATTGTAGTAAAACTATTGAGACTGTATTTTGGCTTTTAAAACGTTATAAAATCAACACCTTAAGTTAATCTTATTGACTGCGAATCATCTGGCCTACTAATACGTCTACCCGAAAATCAGTCTATCTACATTCAATAGTCATTGGCTAGACTATGGAGACTTCGTTGATTCGTTCTGTATCGTGCCACGATTAAAATAATATCACATTCTTTCCTCACCACCGTTTGGCTACACCTCATTCCTATCAATATCCATTCATCATACGTTATGACTATTCAGCCTCCGTGGCTTCCAAATGACTACACATCGGTCGCCAGAATTCTAGTGGCGATTTTCCATAGGCCGACAGAGAAACATAATATCAATACACATTAAGAAAACCTGATAACCAGTAAAAAATAATGCCTTCACAAACACAGTACAGTGTGCTACAGAGAACTCCATACATTTAGAATATCATGAATGAACCAATGAACCAATAATAAGAGATTGATCGATGTCAAAATATTCATACAACATAGTATTAAATATTCTGAATATGATGTTTTATCCAAGATTTTGAGCCAATCATTCATGGTTAGATATTAAAGAATTTAATCCAGTAAAGATATTCAATAAATTCTCACGGAGACGTAAGAACGCCGGGCATCAGTCAGTTAAATCATCATGAAATGAGACACACAGTATGAATGGACGGAGACAATATAAAAAACCGCTTTACAAAGTGTTAAAATTGTGCGTCGCAACAGTACAACTTAACACCAGCAGTCGTCCAAGTATATAGACATTAAAATTATATAATAAATAATGCCCGTTATCTCACTTGTTGATACAAAACAACAGAAGACCAACATAAACTAAGTAGGTAAGTATCCAAATGGCTTGTCAATTATACAAAAATGAATGTTTAAAAGTAATCTTACTTATACTAATGTATCACATTTGACATGGACATACGCAACAATAATACAAAACTGCTGTGCATGTTAAATTTAGAATTTTAGTTAATTGAAATTAAATTATCTATGAGTAATTTAGGACTTTAAAATTTATGTTACACGAACAAATATAAAGAATACCACACCGATTTATATACTACGAGAATTCAAAATAACTAACCACTCAAAGTTAACTAGAGGTTTCGCACATTTTGGGACTGTGCCGCGAATTTTCAGAAACTTTGAGTGGTTTATCTTAGCCTATAAGACACTAAATTACGCCACAACATCAAGTAACTACCGGATATAATTATAAAAACAGTCAACATCAATTTCGAATAATATTTTTCATATTATAAATTTGACAAAATGGCAAAATATCTACATTATACACATGTGAATGCATTACATTGTTTATTTTGATACTATTTAAAAATCAAACTCTATTCACCACAAATACAGAAATTGCTTAAAATGTGCCAAAATTGTTCCTTTCGAGAAATTTTGTTTCGGTATTTGCGCTGAAAACAGTAAAAGAGTATTTCAGTAGTAAAAATAAAAATTCAGAGTATTGCTTCTCGTTTATACTAAAAGTTTTCCACTATCTACCTAATTTATATCCCTCTGGCAATGTTATTATAAAATCAAACAATCGATTTTGCTTTATATTAGGTATTAAAAACAAATGACACATCAAATAAGCTAAAGTTCTCAGTTTTAAACCGGTCTAAAAATAGAACTAACTAAATCTATATTAAAAGTTATAAAATATTCGTTAACATTTCCTGTACCTGGTTATTTCGTTGCATTGACTGTGTCTTCAAAATGGCATAAAAATATCATCTCTTTATTAAAAAAAATGTTAGCCCGCACACTAAATGTGGATATTTGAAGAAAACCTTATATCTTTTAAACTTTAGTATAATATATTAAAATGTTGAAATAAAATATGTTTTCTTTCAAACTATTCCCACCCAGAAACCTTAGTTTTCAATTATAGAGATACTTATGTCAAGTTTTACTTATCCTACGCTAGTTAATTGACAGTACATTAGTCCGTTAAAATAATTAGGTAATATAATAGGCTCTTCCAAATAAATAATGATATTGAGCAATATTATAATACATAAAGACATGTGTTTGTGCTTAAAACGGAGAACTCTGAAAGAAGAAGAGGTACTTGTAGCGAACTGTACTTTAATAGTATTAATGAAACTGTAAATTTATAAGGAAGGGAAATTAAAATAGCATTCCGACAGTTTCTTTCTAAAGTATAGCTCAGAGTTTTAGCTAGATCAAAGTTATTTTTCCTTGACTTGATTTTTTATTGACTTGAGATTGAAGCAATACAGATTTTAACGGCTCTGGGCATACAGTGTTAATTAAATCTCAAGCTTCACCTGCTCGAATAGGCCACAGTTGTTCTGTAAAATCTTTTTTTTTTTATATAAGTATATAAATTATTTTTAATTGTATATCGGATCTTAAAAGTTTACTTATGTATAAGTAAAAGAAATTATCACATTATCGGCAGTTAATATTTCTCTTATAATGGTTTAATAACGGTTTCTCTAGGCGGGATCATAGCGTGCGGGCAAGCATTCCTGAAAAATATTTCAAATTGTAACAAATATATGAGGTTATATTCTCAATTAACTATTGATCTGTTGTAAAATAGGTCGGATTGTGTTGTCAATACAATAAAATCTGGTAATGAAAAATGCCACGCTTTATTATAATTTTTTCTCATTTAGAAATATCCTTTTAACTCAGGGAGTAATATTCATTACCCACACAAGACTTTTGAGAAGTGGCAGCTCCTCTAAAGTCTTGTGTCTTGTCTTGTCACCCTTTTCAGCCTCAGCACAGTGCGATGAGTGAATTAGAAATTGTTTTAAATTCACAGATTTTGCATTTTACCAATTTATGTGCGAGCTAACAAGAATATCAAAAAAAATTACGTCAAACCCCATAAAAACTTTACCTATGTTTTAAAATAAACATGTGCTAATAATAGCACTAATTTGGAAATTAGCTACTCATATCCTAGGCATGAAATTCTTTACTTCAAAAAAATGTACCAGTAATTAAACAGAAAAAATAGTAGTTATGCCAGCTCCAGCCTACGACGAGCTATAAGCTATGAGCTATAAGCTTACATCGCCCTAAGTATGAGTGTGATAGTAATAATTTAAAATAATTTGATAATTCCATAAATAATATAAGTAGGCAATGCATGATTACATGATTAAAAGTTGTATAATTTAAGAAATGGATCGCAAGAGTGCCAAAAACGACAGGGGTAAGTCATCACTGTTTTAGACCTTTTTATTTGATATCGAATTCTAAATGAACATTTGATAATAAAGCCTGGCATTTTTTCAAATATCAAACTAATCGTGTATAAACAATCGATAAATTAAATTTATCTACATCAATGTTTATTTTATGAGGTACATATTTTGGCACAGAGAGATTTCTTAGCGCTATATTTAGTTCATACGTGTGTATATCTAAATTATTAAATAACATTAATTTAAATTACCATAAAACATTTATTTTTCGATGTTTTAAAACTTGTTTGACTGGTCTTAAATCGTACAAATCACAGTTTTGCATTCTGCTACTTATCTATCATCGCGACTACCGATTCTCTAGCGTCCGTTCATTGGAATGAGCCCATAAAAGGCTGTGAATATGGCAAAAGTAACATAAGCAAGTGTTTTTTGGAAGTAATTTAGTAAAAAATAAGTAATAAGATTGTGCGAAGGAATAAAAGAAAATTTAAATGGTCCCTCATCGAATTCTTCATTAATTGCAAAAAAGCTGCCCAACTAGGCATACATACTGCGGATTCTTGATGAGAGACTGATTTTAATAATATCATCTAGAAATTAAAATCATGGATTAAATTGAATAACCAAAGGAGATGGCAACGAAAACTCACCTATAGCCGTTACTGCTTCAAATAGCGTGTCAAAAACGATCTATTCATTTTGTTAATGTTTCTTAGTAGCAAATACTACATCCACAAACCTGGATTCTGACAAGAATCGGTATAGAAAATGATTTTGTATACATATAATAAATACTCCAAAAAGAAACCTGCTTGTAAATCTAATCAAACCTGCTTATATAATGTTGTAAAGATTTAAAAATGTTTTAAAAAATATTCGGATTATCTGTCGTGTATGGGTGATGGAAACAAGGACGGCGTTCGGTTTAACGCGCGTTGTGCACGTGAGTCGTAAGATGCTTCGAGAGGTAGTCGGCGCGGGCGAAACATTTGCCACAAGCCTCGCAGTGGTAAGGCCTCTCACCCGTATGGATACGAAGATGCCGCGTCAGATCGCTTTTGCCTCCGAACGCCCGCCCGCAAAACAAACAAACGAAAGGGCGCTCACCGGTGTGTTTCCTCACATGTAGCTTCAGATTCTCCTTAGACCTGACACACTTGCCGCAAAAAGGACACGCGAAGCGCCGTTCTCTGTCTCTCTGTCGTTCGTCGTTTTGCATGAAACCGAGTATGCCAGAGTGGGAGCTGGAGCTCTCGTGCTTGCTGTCGGGGCGGGACTCACTTTCAGAGCTGTCCGCCATGGAGCTGATACTTGCGAATGAGACTGGAATACGCCTGCGGCCTTCAGGGCGCTTGTCATCACGCTTCGTCTCGCTCTCGGCTCCTGAAGTCCGACACTCGGCGGAATCATCGACAGTCACTATAGAGTCGGTCGGGCCGTTAGAATCGACCGTGCTATCCTGTTCCGCGTCTCCGATGGGATCTATCGGGGGAGTCCGAGTGTCCGTTTTCTTTCTTTTCATGGACAGATCCATTTCACCGCCCTGTCCGATCAAAGCCTCATCGGTGCTGGACACCTGGTCGATGCTATCGGTAGGGTCCGCGTTCTTGGTGTGGAGACGTTCGAGCGTGTGGTTGAGTCGGTGCTTTTTGAAGGACTTTAGATAGCGGAACTGCATGCCGCAGACGTCGCAAGTGAAAAGTTTATCAGCGGGGAGTCGGGCGCGGTGGTTTTGTTCGCGATGTTTCACGTACGCTGAACGGTAGCGGTAGGACTGACCGCATTGCTCGCACACGAAGGGCTTATCGTCGCAGGCGGCGTGCGAGTTGTGCTGTAATGCCGCGTGGCGTTCGAGTAGCCAGGCGGATGGGAAAGACGCGAGGCAGACGCCGCAGCGACGGCGTTCAGTGTGCATCGGATGACGTGGGTACGTCATGCAATCATCGCTAAGGTAACGTCGTAGGCGGCATGCTTGTAGAGCCAGCAGTGGAGACCAAAGCGGTAATGCCGCGCTTGGACTTCGAGGCGGAATTGGGCTCGGTATACCCGGCGTTCCGCAAGACATATCCATACACATCTGAAACGGAAACAAATCAATCAGTTGTAAAGGACGTGGTTTGACTAATTCGTTAGCAAATGGTACTCGTACGTACCTGTTGGTTGATTATAACAAAAGATAAATTAAAGACGGACTCTGTAATGATTGTAGAGCTTTTATTTGTCAAAATTGTATTTTTACAGCTATGATATGCTTACATTTGTTTCAAGAGTTACAATGATTAACAGCGATGGATCTGTTCAAGGTTGTACAATTGACGAATAGTTTTACTGCCGATTCTCGAAATGTAAATCATTTTACAAATAAATCTGTACGGCTCTTTTACGTTACAGACTATCAATAATAATCATCAAGGCAAAACAGATTTTTCACTAGTCTAAAATGTCAACAATAAGTGTTAAATAAAACAGCTTAAGAAACACAAACAATCATTGATCTAAATAGAAACAACGATTATCAAGCTCTATAAATAAACTGGACCTACGTTATTTGAACTTGTGCTGAAAACATATTATAATAACACAAAATACATAGGTATCGTGGAATTGGAAACGATGATCGCAGTAATTACGGAGGAGTCTATTCAAAAATTTACCACAGATTGTCATTTAACGAGAAAACTCCCATGTTATTATAATTGCTGAGCTAGAATGTAAATAAAATCTATAGGTTTAAACAGAAAACTGTTCATTATCTTGTCCGGCCTAGGTTTAAGATACCTATTTACGAAATCTCCCGACTAAAAACACGAATATTTATAATTTCTTTAAAGTATTTCAACAAATGACCTGGCCTCAGGTAAAGTAACTGTGGCGTTTTTTTTTTTTTAATAAATGTTTTTAAGTAATTTTTTTATTTTAGAAATCATATTTTGAATAATTTATTTATTGACAACAACAGTGTCAGATCTTTTATCATTTCCTTATTTAATGTCTCAAAACTTGATACAGTATGTTATGCTATTATAATATTTAGTCACGAAATATTACACCTAAATAATTTATAATAAAACACATTATATTAAAACAAATTGTACCAATATACAATAACTAATACACCTACAGGAACTTAGAAAAATTGCAATATAAGTTCTATATTTAGGTATGCCACTTAATTAAACGGCAAGGCATTCATTTCATGAATAAATCGATAACGATTCGATACTCTGTCTCGATATATCGACATATAAATGAAAGATGACACAATGAAATATGTATATCACTTTCATCAGTATGGCATGTAAACAGGACAGATATAACGTGAGATAGATGCCTAATAACAAATAGTCCGCGATTTGCAGCTTCGGTCGGTTCGGACGAATCTTAACTATCTCTATACAAATAGGTACACAAAAATTAACTCACTGTTATTTTATATTGGTCAGTAAAATTATATTTGCACTGGTTTATAATATCCTAATCACGACGACCAGGTTTTTCAATATACAATCTGCATATTTTAACAAAGCATTGTTAAAAAAAAAAAAAACAAAAACAATTACTGGCTATTTTACATATTTTTCAGTATTATTTAAGATTTACGTTGAAGTTGAACATTTATAAATAAAAACGGTATAAAACGTTACCATTTTTATGATGTTAAAAATGATGAATTAAGCTAGAATTCATATGATAATGATATACATTAAAAAAAACTTTGCAGAGTTAATTTATAATTATTATTCGTAGATTCTATATTGAAAATGGTCGTGTATTCATCACAAAATTGGAATGCGCTAACTACGGAGATTTCGTTTCGCACGGATTTGTTTTCTCTATTTTTTGTTGTTGTTGTTATATCGCCTCAACACAGCTGCAAGAAAAAAATATATGTAGACAATAGATTAAAATCATAAAATGAACCATACACTCAGACAATAATGAAATTATATTTAATTTGAATTATGTATTATTAGTGAATTCGAGATCACGAATCTAAATAGAGCCGATAAAAGATCAACGTTCCTCGAAAATTTTTATTATGAACAGTGACTGAAAACAAATTATTTAAAATGTTTTTGATTTATTTATCAGTTTTAATGAATCTATGCATTTAAGTTATTTATTTATTTCAATATTAAAATGTATTGATTCTACACAACGTCAAAGCTTTCTTTATTCATCTCAAAGTAGGTGGTCCATTTGGTGAAGTTATCAATGTGTGGACAGGAGAAAGTTGGCGAGTCACATATCATAACACAACTTACAATTTTCACCATAAAATTAGTTTATTTCTCTATTAGCTACATATACTATGTATAATCCGTGATTTGCAGCCTTTATAATAAGTCTTGTATAGGCAAGAGGCACTCTAAATATAAAACCGTGGTCACAATTTATAATATAAAAATGAATCTACGTTGTCTATTTCAACACATGGAATATTTCGTGCTAGTGTTTTCTTAATTATCATGCTTTACGTAATAAAACATAATATACCTACGTATAAATAAATATATTATGTTATGTATAAGTTAATGTTATTTGTGCTAATAGCGTGTGAACTCTGCAGGGACAGTGGCAAATGTTAAAATTTGAATAACTGCACTTTTGTTTATTAAATTCTGTTCATGTTAAACGTCTATACATTCACCACATTGCCTATTAACCTACATTTAATACATAAATACTATACTATAACTCTATCAACATTATTTCAATAATAAATATGACTCTGAAAGTTAGGAAACAAAATATTTATTTAACGGCATTCTGTGTGTACTAATATAAAAAACTATCTCGACAAAAACTTGTACAAACTTTTTGTATTCAATTATTTATTTATTGCTATTTTTCTGTAAATTGTAAATATTTAATCTTTCTTAAAACAAGAAGAGGAACATTATCAAGGTTAAAATATTGCTAGTTTGGTAACGATAATCTCCGAAAAATAATACGAGTGCAGCTTTTCAAATAGCAACATCCTTGTTTCTTTTTTTTATTTTATTTAATTTTTTGACATTTCCAAATCTAGCTCCGGGAAGTAGCGCATCTACCAATCTATTATCTAATATGCAATAATTTTATTTGCGTTTATAATAATGCGTGATTCAAGAACACCAACGCTATTTTCGCATTCCCGCATCAATTTTGTGAAAAATCCGATAGAAATATATAAATAAAAAATAAAATTCATACCTACTCGTAAAACAGTGATTTTCAGTGAGGTGTAGATAGTTAAATTTACCTTCCATTAATTCGAAATATGTAAAAGATCGGGGTTGTCCTATATTTGAGTAAATTTAAATGTCTACAGACGTATGGAATGTTCGTGTGTTAGTTGTACTTGAAGTGATAATTACAAACATCCACTCTAAACAACAAATTTACCCACAAACAATGATTCGAAAATCTTAATTTACAAGGTGCGACTGGAAGATCTTCCTAAGGACTACCACATACATCCGACGTCTACCATTTCAAATTTTCTTTTAAATGAAACAAATTAAATCTTATAACCATTTGATATGCTACGGTAGTCGGTCAACGTACGTTAAGTTTATAATATTATAGTAGGTACACGATAAAACAATTTTATGTGTATTACCTAAAGTACTTAGCGGTGGCTTTCAACATTTAAAGTTAATTTCGTATCTGAAACATTTTTGGAATGTTAGGCGTTTGCGAGAAAACAAAAATTATGATTTAGATATCACATAAGTAACTTTTTTCTCGCCCTTAAATTCTACGCCTAAAGTTATAGCATGAGATCTGATTTTAACCTAATTGAGGAAATAACGTACTCAGAGATTGATATCATGTGATACAACACACAATTTATTCTGAGTAGTAATTGACTTTTCAATATTAAAAACTTTATTTTTTTGATAAATTTGACAAAAATGATTAAGAAATAATCCGATCAAGAGATTTACAAAGTATCGGTAGAGCCAGAAAATAACGTGCTATCCACATCGCTTCGTACCAAATCCCAAAATAACACCAATCTCAGAAATATAACTATTAATTTGGTTCATAAATGCTTTTCATAATAAAAAATTATTTTTTTAATTCACACCATGATTCCAAAATCATATCCACAAAACAATTCAAAACTATAACAATTTTGAGTTATGCCTAATCAAGTCCTAATAAATTTAAAACACTATCTGAGATCGATTTGTTTTTACTCCCAGATGTTGCATTATATTTTTTTTTTTTGTATATCACAGATCTTTTTCTATAATACCATAATTCATTCTTTTTTTTATAATTTTCCAAAATTAAATTTACTACTAGACTTAAACGCCTACATTCAAATCAATAACTTAAAATGTTTATTCCTAGAGATATATTTAAAATCATTGCAACATAGTCGCCAACTCTTTCAAGTTAAAATGATATGTTATGACCGAAAGTTTATGAAATGATCAATAATTACTATCGACTAGTATAAAATCATGTCAGTATTACAATAATGATATTTGTCCTTATTTCAAAGATATTCTTTGTCCTAAACCTGGTTGAGTACCGTAGCATATCAGAATTTTTTTTTAGAATGACTTACATACTAAAGTGAGCCAACGTCCAATCAGTACCAAATCAAAGCTTTAGTTTTATTTTTCTGTAATGATGTTGAATAATGAGTTAATAATACATTCGATAAACAATTAGCCTAAACACAGGCTATGTTTAAAGTAGTATTATTTCAAAACATAATGGTATTATAGTAAAACAATACATTTTACAATTCGTAAAATATCCCTGTATTTGACTCTGTTGAAATTGTTGAACACAGTTATCATTTTGACGAGTTTCAAATTTTGCACACTTAAATTATAAATTGTGAAACAAAATGTAATCAAATTAACGGTGGCTGTGAAATACACGGTAAAGAGTCACAAAATTTGAAACTGCCAAAACAATAATAAAAGAATGTGGTTCTGCCGTTGACAGTTATTGTAATAAAATTATACGTCAACGGGTTCTGCAATATGAAAATAGATAAGATACATTTTTACATTTTATATATATTTTATAGATGTACCATGCCTCTTATATCCGTATTAACTGTTAATATTTATATATTTTATATGTATTATTGCTATCTGTTTATTTATTTAGCTACATTGATAACCAAGGATTAGTTTAACTAAATGAGGCAGCGGACAAAACAAGAGGCATGGCATTCGGACAGAACTGAAACGTCGCTTAAAGCTTTGATTCCGATGATCACATCAACAGCCCTCCCCACTTAACTAATACAGTCCGTATTATGTCAACAGCCCTCCCCACTTAACAAATACAGTCCGTATTATGTCAACAGCCCTCCCCACTAAACAAATACAGTCCGTATTATGTCAATACAGAACTACCAAAGCGTTTAAACACTATTAATTTCCTAAAAATCCATTATTATCAAACTATATTGTTATTTACATTTTATATGTCGTAATATTGCTTTTCAAATTACCTCAGGGGAGCGTGCGTTGTAACTTCGAAAGACATAAATTTAGTACAAATCTCAAATCCTAAATTTTAATCGTTACCACTATTCAGAGTGCATTAACCGTATGGTCTCTAATTATAATTAAAGCACTCATATATCAATCTTCATTTTGTTTATAAAAAACAACTCTGACGTGAAACTACTCAATAAATATGCAAGTCTCTAAAGATTATAATACCAGCTCTAAATTAATATGATATATTACAATTTATTTTAATTTCGAAAGCTTTGAAATGGCAACTAAATCGAAAGTTAACCAAAAAGAATCCTCGTAATACACACAACAAAACAAGCGTACAAAATAAAAGGAAGCCAATATTTATTTTGCATGATATCAAATAATATTAAGTAAAAGAAGTTTAACTTCTCTGGCTAACTTTGGCTATGCCGTCTAAGTCAAAGACTCACCCTCAAATGAGCCCAAAGTTACATCTTAACGTAAAAAAAGCACCTAATGATGAAACAATAAAAAAAAAACAAGCGAAAAACTAGAAACGAAACTTAAAAAGATCAAGAAAAAACTAAGTACCTATCAACAATTTTAGTGTGTCAATTATCTATAAGTGAAATATCAAATATTATTTCATATCATTCAGATCACAGTTGCGGCGTTTAAATCACATTCTTATCTAATTACAACATATTGTCCTCCCTTTGTTCATTCGACTATCACTCGCGGATCCATTGACTATTTCCAACAACTTGGCTAAAATAGAAGACTAATTTTGTGGGCTAAGTTCCTCTCATTGATGTGGACTCTCCTCCTCAGTGTCTACGGGGCTAGGCGATAAAAACTTGCGTGCATATTTGGGATAGTGAGTCTTTTCGTGTGCCTTCAAAATAGTCGATCGTGAAAACGTCTTGCCGCATAAGCCGCACCGGAAAGGTCGTTCACCTAAAAAACGTTTTAAAATATAGTTTCACGGTTTTTAAATTTCACAGTTTTAAATTTTATTCCATTATTCAAAGATAGCTTACCTGTATGAACTCTACAATGGTCCTTCATATGATGCCTCAGTTTGAACGCCTTCCCACAGAATTCACATTTGAACGGTCTATCGCCAGTGTGGACTGGCAGATGTGTTATCAGTGACGAGACATCCGGGAAACTTTTTCCGCAGAACTTGCACAGCACGACGTTTCCCGGCTCCACCGGCCCTATGTCCAAGTCTATGGGAGACTCCTCGGCGTGCATCGATAGATACGTAGGTTCGCTGAACTGGCCTATCATAGGCAGACCCAAAGGGCGCCCAAGTATCGCGTCCCGGTACTTCAACGTATCGAGCGTATGTGTCGTCAATATGTGCCGCGTCAGTTTGCTCTGGTGTGGAAACGCCGCACCGCAGTGGATGCAAGGGTAACCCCTCTCCCCTTCGTCAATACGCCCCCTACCGGACCCATCGTACTCCTGCAACCACAAAAAAGAACATCAACTTCTTTTTTTCTCTTGTTCCATTTTACACGGACCAAACTGTGTGCAATATCTCTACCACTACGTTCTAAATTGAGATGCAGTCTCGTTATTATTTATTTTCCACTATCTAATTAAGAAGTTGACGCTCATTTTTGCCCAAAAATGTGCAGGAGGGACCCGGGAGCCGGCCGCGTAATGCCTTGTCGTTAGCAACGCGCGTGCGTACAGAATCACAGATTCGTAGCGTAACGTGTGCGTGTATGGCCAAAGTTAAGAATATTAAATAAAAACTGCCCAAAATATATATGAAACAAAATGAATGGATATAAAAATGATGGCCAACAAAATGAAGGTCAACTTCTTGACAGCAAGGCATAGTACTCGATGTTCAATAGCGCAGCGCATCAAACAAGCATGCATGTTAAACTCAATTGTCACACAACACCAACTAAACTGATAACGACTGTTGCGACCTCTACATAATGTTACTATACTACAAGAGTACGACAACAATTACTTGGACAAGAACTTTTAACTATTATCCAACAATGCTATAATGTCATTTGGACATAATATCATTCATAATGTCATGTGGACTGCTTGGACAATTGAGGTATGCAAAAAGAAATGGAACAGATTCTTATTGTTGTATTGTATGTCATATTCGACTTTGTCTTCAAAAAATGTTTCTTTATAACCAAATTAATTAGTATGTTAACTGAAAGCTAATAAGATTGACAAACATGATTCTACACATATTTTCAACTCAACTCCACAGAGCATGTTTTAATCTTTAATGTTTAAGAAAATATTTATAAGAATTGATAAAGTACCACAGTTATTTTTATCACTGGTAGGTACTGTAGCTTCTTGTCATTTGTCATTGTGAAATAGGCGCTCAGTATTTGTAATTTACATAATAGATAATGTATGTAAAATAAATAATTCTTAGACAAAATTAGACAGCATGCAACACCAATATACAACATTAAATGTCAAAGTGAAAATTGATACAACCTTTTCATGAGTTTTACTTCCTACCCATAAGACCACCCAGTATAACATTAATTTTGTTCAAGTTCATGTAATCTGTAATTTTATAATTTATCTTTACTGTAAGGTGTACAATAAAGTATATCTATATACTCCATACCAATCAAAATGGCGCGCAAAACACAACATGATATATTTATCATTATCATATAAAGTCATATTTGAACTAAAATTGTTTTTTAAATTCATATTAATTTGACGAGCAAGAGAATGCTGGCATTATTTATAAAGCTAGATTCTCATACAATTTTGGCACAACACTGGTGCATTTTATTCACTATTCTTTTTCTGATAAACCCTTTATTTAAAGACTTAGTTAAAAGAAATTGGAGAATAGTCATCACAGTGTTCATTTCTTACATTGATTTTAATGATAATATCATAATCAACAACTCATTATGTAACAACTCATGTAATATCATTTTGACATTTTGGGTTTTTAAGGAAATTTTCACAGTAGTTTTATTGATATATAATATTAGTATTGATTACCATGTGAATATTTCCCAAAAAAGTACAATCTACGACATACACAGACATCAAGTAGTATAATTTGGATAATACTTACCGATTCATGTTGAAGTCGATAATCAGTAGAGGGCTCTCCAATTTTGTCGTCTGGCCAGTCTATCTCTTTTTTCAGTGACTGAAAATTAAAAAAATACATATCATAATACAAGATTGTTTCATAACAGTGATATTCAGTGAGGGGTGTTCTCCTCCTAGTTCTCCTGGTTGTTTTCTGTGACTTCATTCTTCGTCGAGTTGTCTTATTTTAAATGGTGGTTAAGAAATTAAGAAAATATATTGTTTTTTGCTTACTATTATTGCTATTATAACACTCATCTGATGTGTAGTGGTTACTTGTACTCATTAATGCTCAGTCAGCATCTTAGCCTAGATTATAGTAACCAAGTCTTCAAAGTAAGGGGACCCAGGTTCATTCTTAATGGGAGAATTTTGTGATGAGCATAAAGTTTGTAGGTGCTCAGGTATTTGCTGTTTCTGTTATGCAATACACAAAAAAAAGAGTGCATTCCAGTTTCAGATGTGTCTATTGGGTATTAGAATATTATTATTTATTACATGGTCAAACCTTATTTACAACAGCATACTAATAGGTTTTTAGGTGTTTTTTTATGTTCTAATGTAATTCATTGGAACAAACCAAAGGAACTTTCTGGACAGGAGGCAGCCCCGATGGTCCAGCAATAGGTTCACTTCTAGGGCTCGGCAGTGATGGATGAGACGGGTGAGGAAGTACTGGATGCCCCAGGGTATTCAGTACACTCAGTCTCTCCACTGGGGAGAACCTCGTGCCAAGTATACTGCTACTACTGTGGCTGTTGATGGTCATATTTAAACCTGGAATAAACGGAAAAATACTCTTAGTTACCATGACTTTTTTTCATAAAAAATTGTTGCATCAAAGTTACAAAATACCTGATTTTTAATTCATGAAAATATACGAATTTTCGGAGATGGTCAAGTAACATCTCCCAAATACGAAAATATGCGCCTTTTTGTATTTTTACAGAAATAGAAACTATTTCTTAGCACAGACATTTTCTACTATTTGCTTTTAAATAGCTACAATTACACAATACAATGTTTAAGAGTTAAAGAAATATTTTGACATGCTACAAATATTCGATAATAGTATTTGACATTGACACTGACTGATGTGGTTACGACAGCAGGACTGTGTAAGTCAAAGTTGTTCCAAGGTTTCGTTACACCAAAGTTCGTTAGTTATACATTCCAATTTAGTGACGTGTTTAAAATAATCAACAAAAAATGCCAATCGGAATTTATTAAGATCTCTATTCATTCTCTCAACTTAAAATTATTGTTGGTAATTTTGGGTCCAAATGATCATCAATCGGATCAAGTCAAGCAGGTCTTCAATTCCTTAAATTCAAAAATATAATCTCTGAACTTACTTTATAGGGATACCGGTACTTATTTTATAGGGATGTCCCTATAAAATAAGTAAAATTAGTTATAGTAAATAAGTTATTGCTAAGATTGACGCCTGTTCAAACTATATCCGAAGTCCTATGGAAATATACGGAGGGGACATATTATAATAATTGCTTTTTATTTCTACTACAGTATCAATATGAATATTAGGTATGGGTAACAAGAGACCCCCTTAAAATATTTTTTTCAAGATTTTCGTCCAAACCATATTGAACAATGATACAATTTCGATGATACTAGTCCAATTATTGTGATAATATTTTGACCATTTGCCTATTCTTTTTTAATTGCTTTATTTTTAAGAAAAGAGCTCGGTGTAACTATGTCGTTATACAAAATTTAATATATATTATATAACCCATAGATAGTAAAATACCGAAGCTCCGTAAGCTTGTCAAACTCAAACCTATTTTATTCTCATAAATCTCAAGTAGGTAGGTACCTATCGTTTGGACTTATCCGATTCCGATCATAATTATGCATGCGGTCCAGTAGGTACTAAAGGACCAATAGGCTACTAAAGCATTGTGATACCTACCCATATTATCATTTTGTGCTCCGTTTGATCTTATTGAAATAGAATCATCTTCTGGCGATGACTGCCGCATAGGTTCGTCAGGTGGTTCATCTTTTGGTATAGTTGGATGCGTAGGTGTTGACAGTTCCGTCGATGTTTCAGTTCTAAATCGTCTTACATGAAGTAGAGGAGATATTCTGGGAGGTGACGCCTCGGGGACATCTCTATGTTCACGAGTGTCTCGTAAATCTCTGGGGTCCCGAATTTCACGCAAATCACGTGATTCACGAATTTCCCTCAATTCTCTAGATTCTCGGTGATCCCGTAGTTCACGGGGTTCTCTGAGTTCACGGGGTTCTCTGAGATCACGGGGTTCTCTGAGATCACGGGGTTGCTCCCGAATATCTCGAAAGTCACGAGGCTCTCTCATTTCACGAGATTCTCTGTGCTCTCTATGCTCTCTATGCTCTCTATCTCTAGTCTCTCTTGTGTGAGTGTCTCTCGCGTCGCGGCCATCTTTGCTTTCTCGGTCACACCCTTCCCGGCTATCCTTGGCTTCGCGTCTGTCCTCTTTTTCCCTGGTCTCTTTGCTATCAGTTCTGTCGTGTGTCTCTGGACACTCTCTCTTCTCTGCAGGCTGGCACTCTTCCATTGGTTCAGGGACGTTTCTTGTGTCGATGCCAGCAGCGCTTAGTGTCGTCATTTCAGCAAGTCCTTTGACCTAATGGTGACAAAATTTTTTTTTGTTAGAACTATATGATCCGTTACGTAGGATGAAGATAATATGCATTATTATTAGTGAAATGATTTTTTAAAATGTTTTGTTGGCTTTACCCGGGCTTTTGGTGAGAGCAGAAGGCTCGCGATCGAATTAAATCTAAAATTTAATAATTTAGCCCTGCCGGCGGAGTTGGTGCAATGGTGAAGTGTTTACTCTTTCCTGACTGGATGACAAGAAAACCTCCGGATAGCTTTCTCATCATCGAGATTACCGAGAATGTGTCTCGATCTACGAAGAGACACATTCAAATATCAAATGAAATTATTTTATGATATAATATTTTATTATGTCTATTTTCCCCATTATGTCTAATTTCAGCAACTATTTGGATATAACCACTACAATAATGAAGTTATGATAGACACAACAATTATTCATTACACTTTAATTAATTAAGTTATAAATTAGCATGAGCAAATGTATATTTGTCTCCTTTTATCTGAGGGACTTTTATTATCTTCCCACGGAACAGATTTCAACCTGCCAAGTTAAGCCATGATATACCTAATTATCAAAGTCTTATTACGAGTTTTTTCGAAATATTAAAGTTTAAATACATACATGTAAACAAAAGTTCCGTACCTGAAGGCTTTCAGCAGTCTTGAGGAGAGCAGGCAGTTGACAATACTGGACGTTGACCTCGCCCTTATACATGAAATCGACAAGGGTTCGCAACTCCTCGAGACCCACGTCTTTCAGGATCACTATGGGGTGGCGCGACGGATGGTCTACGAACAACGACCGGAAGTACGATGAACACGCTGACAGCACTACCTGAAATGACGTAAATCGGTTTTTTAGATCAGGGTGAAGATTTTTCATGGATGAAAAGTAGTGGTAAGCAAACCCTGGTAAGTTCTGACAACTCGCTTCTCATGATAATATTTCCACAGCTTTAAGCTACTGGGGTACCTCAAGAATTTTTCACTCCAAAAATAATATACCTACCTAAATAGAGCTCTCCAGGGTGGACACATCGACCATGCTGACAGTGTTTTTGAAGTTAATAGTCTATGGACAAAGGGCACACCCATATATAAAGGTGTGCCCTGTGCCGTTCGTCCGTGTCCGTTAAGTTATTAGCAAGATTAGACTATTTTACCTTCTAGGTACACCGGACTAAGGTTACCCCCAAGTAACCCTGAGGTTAGGAACCAGTGCTATTGGGACATAAGTATAAAACCTACAAAAGACAACATGCAAACGCATCTTGTGATACTCACATGTGTTAGGTGTATTATAGGTATAGTGTGATACTCACATGTTTTAGGTGTAGTCTAGCTATAGCTCTGTCTAGAGGATAACACTGAACGCGCGTAGAATTTTAAACAAAGTGTATAAGGCTTATGTGGATGGTACCTATGCTATAATGGTTTGTAATGATCATGAACACACAGTGAAACCTACGTCACCATTCGACACTTCGAAACCAAGTAGGCACCTAACAATTATTTGCAGCCATCAATTAACAGCGCTGTTTTAAACATTCTTAACCGATTGGTAGGTAAAGAGAACCATACTCCTAAACCTAAAACGTCTTGCTTTATATATCTTCGTACCGTTAATAGATAAACAAATATTACAAATGATGGTCAAGAATAACCAACGAAGTAGCAAATACTTTTTATGTGACTATAATGTGCGAGTTCACCTGATGTGAAGGGGTTGTTGCCAACAACAGCAAAACAACTCCAGACTAAGAAACGACCCATTCGTATCGCATTGCGCGAGAGCTCTTTGAGACGGGAATGTAACGTCTCCTGCGTCTGTAATTTCACCCACACTCTTCTTTGAACGCATGCGAGTGCACCACTGCTTTACGGCCTATTACTTAGAGTGGCGGTAGTACTTCTCCGGACAAACATGGCAGTAAAAGTTCTGCTAAGTTGGGTCGCTGGTATTCAAACAGGGGACAGTGAAATATGCTGACCTTATGAGCCCTAATGGAGGCGCCCTCGGAGCAGGCTAGCGTGACGTCCACGAGACTCTCGTCGTGTAGCAACTGGCTGAAGACGCCCAGCAGGTTGCTTTGATGATTGTTCCACCTTAGGCAATAGTGCTCACTTCCCATGTCTGAGCTAGCTCCCGCCGCTGGAAAAGAAATCAATTACTTACAGTCCATTCAAAAATATAGGTACGAAAATATGGTACCTAATTATTTTGTGGCAACAAATGTGACAAGATGTTGCGCCTGTCACTCGAGACAGGGATGTAGGTAGCGTCTCATGCGCCTGTGATCTTCCTAGCATCCAAACCCTTACACCGGAATACAGCACCAATGCTTGGCATCAGATTACCTGGTGTAGTGGCAGTATTTCTTCAGTCGAACTTGGGTCAAGTTTTCAGCTACTTTAGACAGCTCATTTAGCACCACCTGGGGATACGTGTAAGCACAGAGAGGGCATTTACCTACGGACACGAGCAACATGGACCCCCAAAAGGATCCTGCTTATGTGACTAAATTGACAGAACCGAGCGGCAGTTGGAAATTAAAATTCCTAATCACTCTTCTATCTAGTACCTTGGAATTTAGACGTACGTAATTACGTTTAACAAATTTTAGTACTGAGCTCTCGTAATATTCATCAAGTTTGCAGCATGGAAATGCTTGCTTCATAAAAATAATCTTCATGAGATGACATTATATTTTTATCGCATTATATCACAAGCGATTTTATCACTTTTAGTTATTTTCGATTAGGTACTCTCGGTGCAGTGAAATGAATCAGGTGCGATTTTGCAACCGATCAAAGCATTTTTCCTTGGCTACTAACGTTGCTAGTGTGTAAATATCTACTGAAGCATTATTATCTACATTTGACAACTCTTCCTATTATTTCGCTGTTCCCCGCGACTTAGTCCACGTGGAATGTTTTTTTTTTTTTTGCGCGGAACACTAATGGTATAAAAATAAGAAAAATAAAAAAGTTTTTCTAAAATATAAGTAGTCTAAATTACTCCTTAAACTATCAGCTATCTGTCAATGAAACTCCCGTCAAAATCAGTCCAGCCGAATCGGAGATAGAAAGACAGACGGACAGACACTTATACCTATACTTATACTTTTAAATACATAAGCAGACACGTTAATTTTATTCATTTGTATTGATAAGCTATTATGAGATTTACCATTCCTAGAAGCTAACCCAGTCTACTGCAGTTGTCATCATTGGCAGAAGGTGTACCTGTGCAGTTTCCATCGATATATTGTACCTAAATCAAAATATTCTACGTGTCAAACGCTCGGATTCCAATCAAAGTTAACACCAGCTATAGAAATTCATTTTGCAATTTTAATATACGGCCGCGAAAATAGTTGGCCAATATAATATTTTATCAGGCTAATTGCCTTCATATTCTAATGAATAATGAATGCGCTTTTAAAAAACAGCTCCGTGCACCGTCTTTGTACCTGCAATATAGGAACAGGACACAAACAACAATCGAAATGGAAATACTCAACAAAAGAATCTATGAGATTATATAACTATAAATTCACTGGCACCCACCGGAAACCGGAACATATTAAAACTATTCAGTCCATTTCCTTGCTTGGGGTTAGGTTTCAGAATGTTCACTGCCTGAGTGTACCGAAAAAACCCGCCAAGTGTTATTTGTATGCGCACTTTTTTGAACTTCACAAGCGCTTGTCTCTTTTAATTGGCTTATGTAGAAAAATATTTATATACCGCCATTACGTAGGTACCGTATTTTACTTTAAACTTATTATTAACTAATATGAGTAATTGATTGATGGACCTTTCCCCCTTCTATGGAGTAAGAAGGCCAGAAGTGGGAAGACTTGTATCAATATAAACTTACGGATTTGTTTCCTAAACCAAGGACTACAATAATTTATCCAATTCTTAACACGTAATCACTTCTCATTCGTCAAATTGTAAACAAGAATAAACCATAAAAACTGAAAAACAAATACGTGTACAGTTTATTTTTGTAAGTGCGTTACGTCTACCAAGATTAAGATAAAACTATTTACTCTACGCATCAGACGCGTTAATTGCAGCATTTACACATTCACTGTGCGGAACTGTCAGTTCGATAATGAGAACAAAACGCAGTCTTTGATAACCGTCGCGGTTACACGCTCTGCGATTATAAATATAGGAGGTAGTGGTTAAACGTAGGTGTTGATATGTCGCCGCCATACTTGCGAATATTGAATGAATGCAACATTGGTCCAAGTTGCTCGCGTCCATAGAGTGATTATGATTACCCTCGGAGTTTCGTTAGGAGGACCTAACTCGTATTTAACAATTTTCGAGGACGAGCAAAGGCGCTTGTTCAATTTAACGCCAGCAGTACATGTGTGTAGTATATCTTATGGCAAAAATAACCATTCAGATGTGGGTACAAAGAATCAACACTGATCGGTACGATATATAGTGGATTGGTTGATACGCGAATCCAGATGCACGATCGAATGATCGTTCGTTAGGTGTGTACACAGCGCTACACGCATCGGCCGCGACGCAGTCAAGATCAAGGGCACACGATTGCGCAAGAGTTGGCGGTCGCGCCGCACTGCAACTGTGTGATGTCATCGTCTGCCCTCTCTTCCCCTCGCCCCAGCTAAAGGCCGCGGACGCGGAACGTTCTATTTATAATTTTTGACCGTAGATATTATTGCCTAGCTTAGACGTATGTATTCCATACATACAGTTGCAGCAATACGTACGTAGGCATAGACAATTTCTTTATATTAATACGGTAAAGTGTTTTAGGGTTTCTATGGACCTATAACTTCTGCTTATCTGTAAGTCGCTGTATCTTTTGAACCATTAGATATCGACCGGAAATTTTCACCGAATTATGTGTAGGTAATTATGGCTGACATCTTATACAAAAAACAATCCGATCGATGGTATGGAACTTTCGATGTTTCAAGCACCGTTAGAAGTTTTTTTTAATAGAAATCTAAGTATTACGCTTAGATAAACTGTGCCGTAATTTTCACGTAGTGCTTAGGTTTTTGATGGAGCATGGATGGACACCTCAATCTTTTAGCTTCAAAAAATAAAAATAATAAAAGACTCGGAATAAGGATGATATAAAATGCGAGTAGATATTTTATAATTTATTTCTGCGAGTAGTAATATTTTATTCTAATGTGTTCCCCAGGCTTGCGTTATTGTCGTTAGTATAATATTATGGCTTTTAGACGATTAAAAACTGATTTTTTTACTAATGGAGGTGAATAACAATTATGGCAATAAGTTCAACGTTTTCAATACAGTCTAGCACAGAATAGCCCATTGAGGATCTGCTCTGAAAAATGAATACTATCTATAATGTTGCCCTATTACTGGACAGGTTGAGTGGCAACATTTTTTTTCCTTACAAGATTTTCCTTCGCCGCTTTGAGATCCTGGTATTGCGCACTTAATTTTCAAATCGTAATACCGTGTTGCATACTTGGAATGGACCAGAAATCTTCAGTTAATAGTAGTAATTTCACATAGACATCTAAGAGCGGTCATGGTATGAAACTTATATCTAATTCAGTGCTACAATTTTGTCCTGACATTTCACGTCGAAGACCTTGAATATAAATGTTGAGGTAGGTACCTATTTTTTGTTTTGATAAGTTAATGGCCCATTTAGTTTCGTCTGAAAAAACAATGGTATTTTAACGTTCTATGAACTGGGGATTTAAATATAACTTTGTTATTTATTCTTACCTAAATTATATAGCTGAAGTTTTTGATTATCCTTAACAAAAGGACAGAAAAACAGAATTAAATAATTAATGTTTTGAATAATTGTGTGATGTTTAAAGAAGTAATTATTAGGGAGGAAGACAAACTATAGTCAATGTTTTTAGAGCAATTTGGTCTTCTTTTAAAACAATGAAGAAAATACTAAATTACATTTAAGTCCAGGACTTTAATAAATGGTCACATCGCAAAAAAGTAAAAAAAAAGTAAAATAAAGACTAATATTTACCTTGTATGAGTACTGGTACTTTTACTAGATCATTTTCTTTAAGAAATACCACAACTGCCGTTGATTAATTTTGGATGCTGTAGAGATATACGAGTAGTTTGAATTTTTGTGTCAGATACTTCCTTAAAGATAAAAGGGATGCTAAAAAAACGGCAATTGAAGATGCGCCTGCGTTTATGCCACCAAGAAAGAGAGAGTAACACTAAATTACAAATAGCTTTTGCATTGTATTGGCAAAGCAAGTTAAAAATGGTTAGCCAGACAGCTGGGCGCTGAACAAAATGCATATATCAACTTACACAATAAAAAACCACATCAAAAAGGTTAGTTTGCAGGAACACTAGAATTGTAGAGTCGTGACTCTAGATAATGTAGCCATGTTCGACCTTCAGCACACAATGCTGTAGCTTATAGATGTTATACCTAGGTCTCTTTATGATGTTAGGGCGTGGACATAATATGAGGACGCATCTATATCTGAGCAATTTAGGTTCCCATCATCCTTTCGTGTGAGTAACTTTGGTACCTGGCTTATCAACTAGTATAGCCGGGACTGAAATCTTACCGTGCACTCGGATCTTACCGCTAAACGGTCACCCACCCAGTTAAAGACCGGGCGAAATGTTGCTTATATGATCTGTCAAAAACCGATAGATAAACTTCGTTACTAGCGCTTCTCTTATATAATGTGATGAAAATTAATTAAGTGGCTTGATTTTAGGTGCAGGGCCTCGCGGCAGTACACGGTATACCGTTGTTGTTTTTTCTGTACTTTGTGACATCTGTACTAAAATATTTGTTTACATGTGTAAGACTTGTTCAAGTGTAAAATGATACCGATCAAATTCTGACCTTGGGTAGTACCAAAGGGGTCCTTCTGTGTGTATACTGGCGTGTGTAGACTTATCTACAAGGCCAACCCAACAGTGATGGCATTTTATTATTGATTTCTACGAATATGTTTGGTAACAAAAACTCTGTATTCACCAAACTAGGTTAGCTAGGTTTTTATTTAAAATGCTGTATATATTACAATTTATTTCAACGTCAAATACCTTTAAGGAATTTAGCGGCATAAACCTAATTTGGTTTAAAAGTGCCTGTAGTTTTAATTGTAAAAATAATTATGTGAATTAATAACATAAATAAAATGTGCGAGCATGTTCAGGTAAATCCCCTGATAAACAAATTTTAGATATTAATTGACGTATATTTCACATAGCGCCATTTAGCCCCAAACCAAGCATAGTATACGACCAGAATATTTTTTTTTCGTGCATTTTAACACATTTTGTTCGGCGTTTTTGAACAAACATATGTGTTCATCACAGAAGGCAGACCAACTGAGCGGCAAGGCCGATCAAACTTTAATATAACTAAAACTGATTTGTTTCATTATTATGTTAACACAATAATAATGATTCAAACATTGTAATCGCTCATTATCAATAAATGTGGTAGGTAAACAGTAGCTACCACGTGCTTATAAACAGTCCGATACAGTTGGTATTTCTGTATAATATATAACTATTGATTACAGGTCAGTTGAGATCATCAAGTTTCGTTTTTAAGGCAAGGGAAAGCAAGTTCTGGCTGACAGTAAATGTCCGCGTGTAATGTTCGCACTGTTGCCCTGGCTCATCAACTGCATGGAATGAAGTTCTGGGCCCAAAAGCTGCCGGAGTGCGGGCTCTGGTTGCCCTGCACTTGTGATGTACAGTCAAGGGGACCTTCCTCATCATGCGATAGTGATCCAGGGCCCTATTCTACGCCGCGAGAAAATAACAACGGTATTATTATAACAATATGAAAATTCGTAAAGATTCCTCTAGTATTTTATTATTTTCTTCTTAATAACTAATTTATTAAGAATTTGTATCAAATTTGTTTATCAAACCATGTCACATCAGGCGTAGGCTCCCAGAACTAAAAATAATCGTATTTAGAAAACAAGGCATAGTCTTAATAAAAATAAACAATAATGATTTGATTTATGCAAATTGTAGGCACGAGGCATAGAAGAAAAGGTAAAACGGATACATAACAGGTTTATCAAGGTCGATATACTGCCAAATCTTAAATAACTGTGAAATTACAACACTGACTTTGAATAAATATTTTCAGCTGCAAATGTTTGCATCATCCAGGTATTAAACATGCGATCTTTGTGTCATAGTTGTTCTAACCATTAATAAAACCTATTATTTTGAAAGCCATGTAGACACAGCTTTGCATCTCCGTAAACTACGTACGCTACGCGTGAGCATAAGCCATGCTAATTTATAGAACCTTAGGCTATGTTTACACTAGTAAAGGCTGTATATATCATAAAGAAACAGTAAAAACCAGACCTTAAATCAAAATACAAGCAAAATTGCCTTCAGGAAACACTACTTCATTATGAGCAATTATTACATAAGAGAATTGAGTTTAAAGTTCCGTAACAAGAGACCGTAAAATAAAATATTTAAAGTTACATGCATTTTGCAATAATTATCTTAGTCAAGTAAAACTATGAAATTTTACACAGGACATCAAGCCCCAAACCACAGTACCAGTTTACTGATAGAATACTTATATCGTGCTTGTTTATTTGTGAATACGAACATTTAATGCTTATTAACACTAAGACATTGATTCGTCACAAAAAAAGTTTGTCCAGTGTCGTACCCACGACCCACGGCCCAGAAGGCATAGCCATCAACTGAAACGTAAGGCCAGTCAAAACAAGAAGTCAAAATACATACATAAACAACATGAAGCCAGACAGGAAAAGCATTTGATCGATGCAATAATAATCATCTGCACAGTTTTCAAGGATCTTTGCGACATGGTTGCTCATATCATAACTGCCCAAGTTTAAGCAAAATCTTGAATACTAGTAATGAGGGACCATATTGCTGGCGTCCGTCGGTGAATACCCCCAGAATCCCTATATGTGTCCCCCGGGGCGTGCGAAAGAAGCAATCCAAAGAAGCAGTGGAAATTGCGCCAATTTCGTCCGGAGTAGTACTGTCACTGCACCTGGTAATCAGCGGCCAAGCAGTGGTGCAGCCCGTCGCTGTGTTCCGATGGAAAGGGTGTGGGTGCCGGTAAAATTACAGGCACTTGAGGCGTTACATCCCCTCAGAGGAACTGGTGCAATGCAATGTGACTTGGGTCTCCTCATACTTCGTTAGTGAGAACCTGAGTGGTATAAAGTTTGTGATGCTCAACAATCAATACGAACTAGATAATTTCAATGTATCAGGTATTGTCATCCTTATCGAGATAATAATTCACCTTGAAAATAAACGACTAATGCGTGCAGCTTGACGTTTCGAACTATTTCCATGGTCACAAACAGTAGGTAGTGTCTGCAACATTCCTATTTTGTCTCAGATATAATATATTTTTAACTAATATATTTTAATTCACATCAAATGTATTAAAAGTAGTGAAAATATCATTGACTCTGCAAAGCAACTTAACAAAGTAAATTAACAGTTTTACCTTATTTAATTTATTAATGCGTTTTTCAATAATTAAATTTATAAGAAAATGATAAACTAAGTTATTGTAGATTATAATTTTTATACATAAGATTTAAACGTGCGTTATACAAAATATTCAAATTCGTTATTAAATATAAATTATTTTTGATGAACATAATTTGGTCTACACTAAATTTTTTATAAAGTATAACGGTTCTGATTTGCATAGTGCATAAAAAAATCGCTACGCTAATTCTTATTTTACTATGCTGTTACCTATTTTACCTATGAAACTAGTTTTTTTTGGACTAGATGCTTTGAGCAATAGTTTGATTTTTAAGCATATGCCGGGTGTCCGCTATTTACGTCTAATAAATAAAATTAGGTGTCCTGAATATAAGCGATATTCACCCTGCTTTTGGTGGTATAAATTATGTCAATTTGTGAATACAATAAGTGCAGTTTTCCAGCAAATAATTTATTTTTCAAACCTAGATATCTGTCTATATTTGACGGCTTTGTAGCAATGACAATTTTGTTCCAGGTTCGATCCCAGCCTAGGATAATGTGTGATGATCTTGAAGGTTAGTCGTAGTTGTGGGATATTTTTGTTGCGTTTATCTATGCCTCCTGCGACAGAAAAGGTAATATGTCTAGTGTAGGGTTATGAGTGTGTACCTGCTATTTAATATACTGTTAGCATAAACGTTCTCCATTTCAAACTTTCACAATAACATGATTCAATCTTGGATAGGAACAGTGGAGCCTCGACGACCCTTTCTGCACTTTTGGACTCACGCTAATCTTTGTTTTTGTGTTTTCAATGACAAACAATTACTTTCTAGACAAATAAATGTTTTTTTTGTCCATATATACATAAAGTAGTTTTCGATATGGTGACTGGATAAGCCGATATGTTGTTTATACATGTTAGTAACTTTATTTAATCGAAATTCAATAATAATTTATATACAATAAATGATTCTATTTCGTTTGTATCCACAGTCATTTCAGTAGTATTAGCATATATTGTATTTTATATCTGTGAAGTTTGAAAAAATTACCTATTTTGGTCGAAACCTTAGAATATTTTGAGATTGTGTAATTTTTAAAGTGACGGTCAGTGTGCTTCTTAAAACACATATCTACATTTTAAGTTACAAAAAATAAAATCGTAGCTTATACGCCGTATTAAAAAACTACTTTTTTTATCTATATTATTGACAGAAGACAGTTGCATTATCTTTGCAAATTACATCAAAAGTATAGAGCCCTATATGGCTTAAAATGGTGGAAATAGTGACGTGATAAAAAAAAATCTCTTTTTAGCATGTGCATGTTGCCTTATACATACACGCGCGGATCACCGGGCGCTGCGTGGGGATCAAGGCCGCATAACGCATTGAGTGCAAAATCGCTTTTCACAGCTATAACAACTAGTGCTATGTGATTGCGTCAAACTTTATGACTGCCATGAATAAGTACATAGTAACGGAGTGAGAATTCGGTGCTAGTGGATGTGATCTTATACATACATGCGCGGATCACCGAGCGCTGCGTGGGGATCAAGGTCGTATAACGCATTGAGTGCAAGATTGCTTTTCATAGCTATAACAACTAGTGCTATATGATTACGCCAACTTTATGACTTCCGTGAATACATAGTAACCAAGTGAGAATTCGGAGCTGGTGGATGTGACTTTATACATACATGCACGGATCACCGGGCGCTGCATGGGGATCAAGGCCGCATAACGCATTGAGTCCAAGATTGGTTTTCATAGCTATAACAACTAATGCTATGTGATTGTGCCAAACTTTATGACCGCCATAAAAACAGATTAACGGAGAGAGAAGTCGGAGCTTGTGGATGTGACCTTATACATACACGTGCGGATCACCGGGCGCTGCGTGGGGATTAAGGTCGTATAACGCATTGAGTGCAAGATTGCTTTTCATAGCTATAACAACTAATGCTATGTGATTGTGCCAAACTTTATGACCGCCATGAAAACAGATTAACGGAGAGAAAATTCTGAGCTTGTGGATGTGACCTTATACATACACGTGCGGATCACCGAGCGCTGCGTGGGGATTAAGGTCGTATAACGCATTGAGTGCAAGATTGCTTTTCATAGCTATAACAACTAATGCTATGTGATTGTGCCAAACTTTATGACCACCATGAAAACAGATTAACGGAGAGAGAATTCTGAGATTGTGGATGTGACCTTATACATACACGTGCGGATCACCGAGCGCTGCGTGGGGATTAAGGTCGTATAACGCATTGAGTGCAAGATTGCTTTTCATAGCTATAACAACTAATGCTATGTGATTGTGCCAAACTTTATGACCGCCATGAAAACAGATTAACGGAGAGAGAAGTCGGAGCTTGTGGATGTGACCTTATACATACACGTGCGGATCACCGAGCGCTGCGTGGGGATCAAGATCACATAATGTATTGAGTGCAAGATCGCTTTTCACAGCTATAAGAATAAGTGCTATGTGATTGCGCCAAATTTTATGACCGCCATGAAAACAAGTAACGGACTGAGAATTCTGAGCTTGTGGATGTGGCCTTATACATACACGCGCGGATCACCGGGCGTTGAGTGGGGATCAAGGGCGCACGCATTGACTGCAAAATTGCTTTTCGTAACATCTAAGCATACCGCACACGGTCGTACCGAGAGCAGTCTGAGCCGGAAGATATGTAATGTTCAATTTGTTATGCACCCTACCACATCGCTCATGACCAGTTTATGTAACAGGAATCATGAAACTCGAACGTAACAAACGTTACGGTACCGTTTTTGTATGCTGTAAACTAATATAGCTTGTGTAAACCTTACATTATCCTATTCCTAATGGTCTCTCCAGTACATCGGTCTACTCTCGATAAATGTTAGTGAAAGGGTTTTTTAATCTACCACGGGAGCCCAATCTAGATATTTAGATATCATCTACCAATTCGGTCTAGAGGCATGCAGTTCTTCAAAATGTGTTACTTTACCGTTTTAAGAATGTGGTATTTTGCAAATACATTTGTACAAGTGAAAAACTTAAGTGAATTTAAACCACTTTGTTGTTTGCCACCACGATCTATGTATCTATTTAAGACGAAAATTATGAGTGAGAAAGATTACGCAGGGTTCTTTTTTTTTTTTTGAGAT
The DNA here is from genome assembly GCA_921293045.1 of Aplocera efformata. Taxonomy (NCBI): domain Eukaryota; kingdom Metazoa; phylum Arthropoda; class Insecta; order Lepidoptera; family Geometridae; genus Aplocera; species Aplocera efformata. The sequence goes on from OV121045.1 coordinate 8,922,549, forward strand.
GGAAGTGACGGAAGCACCTACTCGAGGTTAAGTGGTTACCTCTGCCTATAACAATAGCAATAAAAATCAGACCGTTCCCTTCTCGTGTTACGACACTCTTGGAAAATGAGAATGTAGTGTCCCATGCGCCTGAAATTTCTACCGACCTCCCACGCATTCGTACGAAATGTGTCCGTTTGTTATCACTAAAATATCTAAAATATTGGTAGTTAAATGGATACTGACGCCATCCATTTAACTACCAATATTTTAGACTATGTGAAGGTGCTGGCTTCCGTGACAGGACGAGGAATTCCACCAGGATTATCTATAGGTGTATTATGTGTCTGATCTATATTTTAGTAAATAAGTGATAGATGTAAACGATTTTAAGTCAGAGAAAAGAGTCTTTAGGATCCAGTTGCTCGCTTTCTTAGGTGAACATCCTGTACTGTCCCACATGCAAGTGCCCTAGGTGATGCAAAAGGAGCCAAGTTCGTCCAGAGAAGTACTTAACTGTCTCTGTACACGTAGTAATGGAAAAGCCTGCCTTCCTGCCTGGAGAGCTTCTTAGCGATAAGGCCGCCCATTCTACATCAACTTTGTTATTGTAAGTTTACTCTGTATATTATTTGTTCATAGCACTAAGTTTGGTGTACAATAAAGTATTTTTTTTTGTAATCTGACGCCAAGAAGTTGTGCACTTGTATTACTGTATTCCAGTAGAAATGTCTGGGCGCCGCTGGTGAAATTAGAGGCACATGAAACATTACGTCTCCCGTGATCCAGGGCGAATCAGGATGCAACTTAGACTAATCATGATTAGGTTGAGCAGAGGTAACTATTAAGCATAACGTGGGTCTTCAGCTCGTTCCGTCACAAAAATATTTCAACGCCCATTTCACTGAGCACTTGAGCAACACTTTACTGACTGACATTACTGTTGTCATGGGCAGGGGTCGCCACTTACCACCAGGTGGGCCCTCAGCACGTTCCGTCACCTATTCGCATTAAAAAAAAACTTTAGTGATTTTAATGACTCCGTACAAAATAATGTGCTCAAGATAATAACATAATCGTGTCATATTCAACTTTAAATATTTTTACTCTAGTAACAAATATTTTCATTAATATTACGATTAATAAATGATGGCTTTCATATAATAGATTAAAGTTGAGCTTATTATTAGTTTATTTATCTACCATCTGATTGCATTGCTTTTAGATTTAAAGGAATAGGCAAAAAAACACAAATTTTCGGAAGTTTACTGTAACCGTAACCGACAAAGGTAACCAGTTTTTCTTAATCGGATTAACTTTTTGCGACTGACTACCATACCGATGTTTTCCTTGATTCTCAAAGTAGTAATTTTATTACGGCCATAAAAAGTCTGAGAAGTGCTTGAAATGCGAATTGAATGAAAAAAATTCATTATCAACATACCGATTTTGAATTTCACTGATTGAGGTGAATAGCAACTATAGTCAACCATTTTACCGCGATGACGGGTGGTAGGTAAGTGCCAATACGATCGAAGGTCTAGTGTGCTTGGTCCTTAACATAAGAGCTCGACAATAAGACATTTCCTGATCTGCTTTCTCTGTGCCAACATCTAACATGCTGGAAAAAGACAGATCTTTTTAGTGCCATAACTTTGTTAGTTTGTTGGCGACAAACGCTGTTGAAGCGCCGGGGATGATGAATCATGACCAAAGGTGTTTTTCTCCGTTTTTACAAGTGTCCATGTAGGATGTTTATATAATTTTACTAGCTGACCGGGCCACGCGTTGCTGTGGCTAACGTTTTTGTCATACGATATTATAATTTGCAATAAATTAAAATTGCGACTATAATTTGAGATTTAAACTATCCTATCTCTCAAGTTGAATCAAACTGCACATGGTGTGCGAATTTAATATAATCGGTTAAGTGGTTTAGGAGTCCATTGAGGACAAACATTGCGACACGAGATTTATATATATTAAGATGAGAACTGGTGTTTTTGTTAGTTGCATCGCGTTATACCCATTACTTTTGGTTCAGGATCTTATGTCTATTAGAGCTGTCATTTCACCGGCACCCACACGCTTGGCGGATTAAATCTAACTGATTTTACAAAAACTTTAAATTTGATTTTTTTCTTACAGTTCTATAGTTCGGTAAGTAGGGCTAAGGGCCATATCAAACTGGCGGGTTTCGAGCGAGTTCAACGCGAGGCGAGTGCGCAAGGACCATGCCGCGGGTGGGAAACGAGCGTACCGCGAGCTCGTAGCGTGCGATTCGCGTCATACGACTGGAACGGGGCGGGCTGTTGAACACTGTTGTACGAAATGGCATTGATGGCCACGTGCTTGCTGCGGACTCGCGGGGCACTCGCCTCCCTTTGAATTCGCTCGAATCTCACCAGTGTGATAAGTCTCTAATCCAATCCAACTACAACATAATGTCTAAACATTTTGGGTATTATCCATTACAACACCTTCTACGGGGTTATAAAAAGAAAACATTTTTTTTTTGTTCTATTTTTTGTTTGGTTTGTGTTCGGTTCGTTTGGTTTGGACTTGGTGACATGGAAGCCACTTGCTCCAAACGAGTGTCTATGCCACTTGAGATACAAGTAGTACAGGGGTATGAGTGTATAAGCGATCAATCTCCAATCCCCTTGTGTCATCAACTGTCTACAAATTGCTACACTTATCTAAGTATAGGAACGTTTTATTAAACTAACCAACCAACTGACGGACAAGCTTCCGGTCCCACCCAAATCAAATATTGTTACAAGTTGTGTGAGAAATTGTAATCAAGTAATATTTGTGGTAGTATTCTTAATATACTGCTAGGTCATTCATACACTTATCCTGGACTAAACACCTAACTGGTTCGTCACATTTTCCGATGTATTGTTTGATTTTGTAGTTCCCAAAAGACTGCAACTTTCGAAAAAACCTAGTAAAATATTTTATATCGATTATGGTAAGCGATCATGCACCTTTTTGAAATACTCTTTTATAACAGACTCAAATGGCCTGGCCTATCTTGGTAGTTATAATATCATATACTCGTACAATGAAATAATGTTGACAAGATGCGAGGGCGTATCACACATGTAGCGCCTACACACGTTTACCACGGATAATACAATACCAAAAGCATCGCAACTCAATCGCTGTCAAAATTGACTTATAATGAAAATTGGCCTATAACGTTCTTGCTATAGATTCAATTGGTTCAAATACATTTAGCACTCTAGGGTTTAAGTTCAGATTTTGCCAAGTGAATATGTTCTTATTCGCTTTGATTTTCGCTTGAATTTCGATTGCGAATGTTCCCTATCTATACTTAATGCGAGTTAAGTATGTCTTCCGTGCGAAACTATTTATCTGTTATAGCAGTGACATGACATCCCTGTCACTTCATAATGTCTCGTAAATTGTATACCAGTGAACATATCAATCCCAAAAGACAGACTTAGACACGTTAGTAAATTTATGAGAGACTAACACGTGCCCGCGACTTGAAATGTTTTGTTTCATAAATATTTTTACGATTAATGCAATAAATACATAAATTAAGTATCAAATGCCTAACTGACTGGTACATAGGCAATGTGTGTCACATGTAGTGTCATTATTAGGTATTCTGTGGCATAGCCTAAACCACTGTTTCTAGAGACTTTCAAATTTAAAAGCTTTAAAGGAAGGTGAGTTCCTTATATAGCGGAAGTGCTTATGAATAGAGTTATAATAAATCGTATTCTAAAGACTTTCTTAGGAGAGTTAATGCATAAGATATTGTGGTTGTGCCATACGATATTTATATTTCTATTTCTTAGCTAGTTATAACTGAAAGCATATAACAATTTTAGTAAAAGGACAAATAATGATACCGACTTATTGCACACGAATTATCTACTCTGTCTATGCAGGTGAAATCGCGGGAAGATTGCTAGTTACCAAATATTTCCTTTCAACATTGCGGGGGATTTTCCTAATAGTTTTTGTACACCATTTTTATAAACAGCAAAACCTATCAATATATTTTTTGCTACACCTGTATATTTGATAATGTTAATAATATCTATGTTGCTGTATTGAAATCATAATTAATGTTGTGTATAAAATGGAAATATAACAATGGATAGCACAAAGACCATTAATTACATAATAGCAGTATAAAATCAGAAAATTCCTGAATTTGTGAAATCATTCATTTAGATACCTACTAGATGAGTCTCTAAACTTCGTACCACCTAAATTCCGAAATGGTTAATCCCAAACAAAACTACTAATATAATTTTTTAAGAGTTTTCTTATATACCCCATTATTTTGGAAAATAAAACAAAAAAAAAAAATACTATTCACATCGCTTGAGCCATTTACATGTATGGTGAGACTAACGCACACTAATTTTCATATATTAGATAAAACCTTCATATATGTAGACGTAACGATCAGCAATATATCACATTAATTGTATTATTACCACTTATATTATCCTGTTTTTTATTCTGTTATCTTAGGTTTCAAATTAAATATACCATCTCTAATCTTTACCGAATAAATTTACGATTGGACATAAATTTTAATAGATACAATTTTAAGATGCCTTATAAGATACATATTAGATAGCAAACATTTTTGCCTAAACTTAGTCAGGATTTTATATCAACACAAAAACCCGTTTTGATAGCTTGACGGAATTTTTACGTTAATGTTAAATTTACTTTAATCGTAAAACAACTTGGTATTTACGGTCTAGTAGTACTGGACTCAAAGTCAAACTTATTTATTCATATAGATTTCAGGACGTTTTGACATGCAAAATTTACACGTACGAGGAAACATATTAATGCGCCTATAATGTGTCACAGGTGCACCTTAAGCATATTAATATTAAATGCACTCAATATGTCAAATTTCAGTCAGTTTCATGTTTAGCTAATCTCGTTGGTTAATATTAAGTCTGTACCGAATCAAACAAAAACAGAAAACAAAAACGTAAAAGCACAATAATTGTGACTCGGCTGTTACTTGTACAATAGCGTTAGATCGGCTTCTGGATTTCCCAAAGAGCAAATTGCAAAAAAAGTGAAGAGATCACCATTAGAGTTCGATGTTCTTAAAAGCAAACTAATATCATGCACAAAGCAGTTACGTGTTATGATTTTACGCACATTAAACTCTCAAGAAATCTTGTTGGTGAATACTTGCCATTCTAAAATAATATGCATTCCATTTTTGGAAATCATAAATGTTTGGATTGATAATTAGGTAACGATATTTTTTGATTGATCATTGGAAGACTGATGATCAATATATTAAATATACTAAACTGTTTTAATTCTTATGAAATATTTATCCATCATATCCTTAAACGATAAAAAATAAAACAAAATTAAGTTTTATCGATATCTCTAAATATAAACCAATTGACGTGCGTTGCTCTCGATATATCTCTAAAATGGCTCCGCTTTTTTTCTTGTTCTCACCTTTATTAGGAAAAAAATAGAAATAAGCCCAAACAGTGTTATTATTATTATCAGAGGAACTGCCGAAAAATCGTTAAAATCAAAATTTGTATTTTTGAACGGACATAGCCACTTCGGAATTTTAGGTGGTTAGGAGTTCACCGGATCATCTCGTCTTAAAAAACCATTTGCAATATTGATGACTTATAATTAAAATAAAAGTATTTAACCTTTCTTCTCCTACAAGAGTATCTCATTTAAATGCTAATACATACACTAATTTATAGGAGGAGATATATAAGCAGTATATAAAAATACTATAAAAACAAAATTACTATTATATTAATTACTACTATTAAATTCTAACAAAAAATCCAGTCGTAATTTCCGGAATCGGATGTAATCGATAAACCATATTTCCAACAAAATTCACGATAACTGATAACAAAACAGTTAGGTACCCTAAACCGGATAATAATAACACTGAGGCCAAACGTCTGGCCGTTCTGCATATGATTATGTAACAGATTGCCTATGTGTGTGTGTAAGTTACAGGTCGTGATTCACTCATACAAACAATGCGGCTGCCCCGACTGAAAACCTAGTGAAGTATAACCATTAGAATTTGATTCGAAGTATCGAAATCAACTTTGTGATTGTTTTACGGTTATCTGAACTACCACGTTGGCTTGTGGCTCTCGTCTCATCTTCAATTAGTGTTAGCAGCATCATTATACAGATAATAAATATTTTTTATGAAGCTTTATACGAGTATTACATTAATGAGAATAATTAGGTGATTAGTTTCATGTTTCTTAGCTTGAATCTAGAAAACAAATAGAAGTGTGTTTTTTCCGTGCCATCAAGTATGATGGAAAGAACTTTTCCCGACGAATTCAAACAGTTATAATATTTATTTGACACTTTATTGCTCATACTTATATCAAAATATATAACAAAAGGCGGGCTTAATGCTATAAGCATTTTCTACCAGCCAACCTCAGCGGTCGAGATAAAGGTTGGCGTGCTAACAATTAAAAAAAAAAAAAAAAAAAACAACGTTAACACACTCATACCTCTGCACTAGGATTCCCTGTGTCGCAGATGGCATGGACGAACACAGAAACACAAGACAAACACCCAAGACCCGAGAACAAACTTCATGCTCACCGCACAAAGTGTGCCCCGGCCGGGAATCGAACCCGGGACCCCTCGCTTCGAAGGCAGGGCTACTACCAACTAAGCCAAGAAGCCAAGAAGAAAATATATCTGCATATTAATGCACAAAGTTTATTTGCATTTGAACTGAGTGCTCGATATACGATATACATTTGCTCTAATTTGAATGCTAGTTTTAATAATTAATGCTATTTTCTCGAAAAATGTTATGATCAATTGTGTTTATTAGAATTTTTTGGCAGACAGTGCTCATTCGCATTAGTTTGATAAAAAATATGTTCTTGCGCCGAAGATTTTTTGAAAGGAGGTTTTTTCATGCGTCTTACGTCACGCATTGCCAAAAATCTTCCTGTAGCTTAGGCTTAGGCAAGGCGTCCAGTATCCAGGCGTAATTTTTTGCACAGCGTATTAAAAGCTATTCCGTACATAAGACCTCGAATTTGGGTAATAATACCAAGTCTGACGCCGACCGTCTGGTTGTTTCTGCATACTATTATGTAAGCAACGGTGCATGTGTGCGACTAACAACACCTTATTAAGTTACACACACATACGATAACGCCATTTGAAAATTTTGGTAACTGTTGCTACTGTAGTTGTTTTAAATTAAATAGTTTACTTACAATGCACGTTACTAAACACATGGTCTCATCAAACATGCTTATTATAAAAAGGAAACCGGCGAAGTGCGAGTCGGACTCGCTCACGAAGGGTTCCGTGTCATTATCCTTAATACAATAAATCATGTCTGTTGTATGGGACCACCACTTAGATATTAATTTTATATTGTAACGGAGAATTCATGTCATGTCTAAAATATAAGTGACGCATCTAGATTCTTCATTCAACTATATCAAAAAAATTGCGTTTTTGTATGAGAGCCTCCTTAAATATTTATTTTTTTCTGTTTTTTACTATTTTTTGTTATAGCGGCAACAGAAATACATTATCTGTGAAAATTTCAACTCTCTAACTATGACGATTCATGAGATACAGCCTGGTGACAGACGGACAGACAGACAGACGGACAGCGGAGTCTTAGTAATAGGGTCCTGTTTTACCGTTTGGGTACGGAAACCTAAAAAAAAAACATCCATAAGCCTCGTAGTTCAGTTGGCGGTAGTTCTGAATTCTACGCTGTAGGTTGTTGGTTTGATTTTTTTGAGTAGTCAAGATATGTCATTAGAACTGTAAGCTACATACTTTGCAGTTATCAGACTCTAATATTTAAAAATTATAAAGCCTACCAATATGCTTTTTATGGAAAATGAAATCAATTCAAACTGCTTAAAATATATATAAATTTTATTAATTATATTTATAATAATGTTTATTATTTTAATTAGTTCATTAAAAAAATTGCACCTACAGTTTTAGGTAGGTAAAGTGAAAAAAAAAACAGTTAATTTTCGTGTGGAAAATGGGAAAATACGTAATTTTCTATTGTTTCACGAATCTTCTTTTCAAATTTCAGGGATACTTTTACGCTTATACTAATCCTTTACGCAGCTATAATACTTTTTATTATCATTATCTATTAGCATATTATAAAAAAGACTGTCATGACTTTTTTTACCTCAAGTTTTATTTCTACTTAAATATAATTGATTAAGGTTCTTGTTTTAATCGTGTAAGATTGTCAGCGGTCTTCGAGGTTATAGGTTTTTTTTCATTTTTTTCATCTGCATGTGCGGCAGATGGCCGAAACGATGGAAAACCCGTAATAAAGACTTTTTTAGCTTCTCTTGAATTACGTAGAAATCTTAGCATATCTAATGGTTAGGGTTTGTATCGCAAAATAACTCAAATAACTTATATTCCATAACTGTACAGACAATGTTGACTAGCGTGTTTTACGTAGATCAACGATCACACTGTTTATCATTATGACTTCTACTTGACATTTGTAATTATTACTTTTTCACCAAATCTGTACTCATGTTTCGCACTTTGGAGATATAATTTTTTTTTGGAATTTCGCTATAGTTACAGACTTTTAAAATTTAGGCCCTTAAAGCCAAGACAGATATGCACACAATAGTCTTACAGCCAAATCCAAACCCTATAATCAACTGACATTTTACTGATGGAGATGGAGATATATTACGATAGCATCATTGTACCTGTCAAATAATGACATGTATAGACTTTTTGACAGATAGCACTGATGCTATGCATGTATCTCCAGTAGATTATAGAATCTATAGATAGATGCATCATGAAAACCTAAATAGTACGAAGTAACATTATTTAATCTGTGTCAGAGACCTATCCGAACTAGATTTAGACATGAGGCAAACACATGTTCTTGAATTCAGGAGTATAAGCAGTTGTGAAAACAAAAGCTGCTTTTATTTGTACGACATTATTAACAACTATTTAATACGTTTTAAAGTTTTATGTTATAGACATTTATTTACAATAGTAACAAAACTTTAACAACCTTAGTTTTACCACCTATTTTTTTTAGTCAAACGTACAAATGTATGAAAAATTATAGAGGTAATAACACTATCCTGCAACAGACCAAAAATAGATTCTTCTAAACCGGTTCTCAATCATGGCAAGATCGTGCGTTACAATCGTACACTAAAAATACACAACCGAATTGAGAATCTCCTCCTTTTTCAAAGTATGTAAAAATAAGAAAGATGTCGAATCCTCCATGTTTCAATCGGTAATGTCGATAAAAACATTTTTTATTTAACAAGTCTGCTGGTTAACATGTTTGAATTAGATCAGGAACTTTTTTCCTCGGTATTAAGTGTCTATAATAAGACTATTCTAGAAATAAATGACACATCTGAAAGTTCATTACGCAAATGTGCGTTTACATTATTTATTACGTACTGTAGTAAGGATCGATTAGAACAATTTCCTAGCATTAATGTTTAACGACATTGTTCGAAGTTCGTTTTGCAAACATTTACGCGGCCATATGTGCACGCGGATAGGGCAAACCTGTAATTATTTTTATATATTGCAATTTTAAACCGTTGATAAAGAAATAAAACGATAACAGTTTTAATGCAAATGTTTGCACTAAAAACTGTTTATGGCCGAGGACATCTCTGGTACGGAAATACTAATACCTACACTGTTGTAGGATTATTTGATTCAGATATTTCATGATCTAATTAGTAAAAAAAATTATTCAATGTTATTCAAAATTACAAAATCTTGTGCGTTGCTGAGATGCAGTAGATATCTATTTGAATTAAAAGTCACAATTTTTTTTTGTTTTAACCGTGGGGCTCCCTATCACAGAGAAACGATGACCGAAGGAGGCTGCACGCAGTTTCGCCAAAATGTGGGGCGCCCTATCTTATAGAAATGATGACCGAAGAGGGCTGCGCGCGGTTTCGCCAAACAGTGGGGCGCCTTTTCCGAAAAATATTTGCGGTGCATCTCCATGCCACCTTTAACAGGGGAAAACCTAGCTCAGGATACCTAATATAGGTGTGAAAGGGTTTATTTTTAATGGGCACAACGCGACCTGGGTCTTCGTATACTTCAGTAGTGGAAGACCGCAGTCGTGTTGCCCTTATTTATAGGCGACCACCTAACATCAGTAAAGACGTTAGCTATCCCCATAGACCCCATAGCTAGCCCGTCATTTCAATCGCTATTTATTTAATAAAAATGAACTAGCGTACCTACATCGAGAGCGTGGTGGCCCAGGGGCATAGACGCCGACTTTCAATCTGAAGGTTGCTGGTTCAAACCCACACGTACACCAATGAGTTTTTTCACTTGAAAAAATTTATGAGCACAATACCACGTTCTCAAAACGGTGACGGAAAACATCGTGAAGAAACCGGCATATCTTAGAACCAAAAATTCGACGATATGTGACATCTACCAATCCGGATTGGGCTACCGTGGTAGATCAGAGTCCATTCACTCTCAATTATCGAGAGTAGGCCGGTGTCCCTGCAGGGGGAACATTAGAGGCTGGTACGGTACCTACATCTATTGTTCACACTGCAGAGGCAACAAATAAGTGTGATTTAAATAGGTCGAAAACCGACTCGTTCTTTGGTGCAATTATAATATAATAGTAATTCGCTTTTACAAATAAATATATAGTTTGACTTTAGCTATCACAATTTAATGTATTTTGTTGAACAATGGTATACCAATTACATGCAAATTTCCTTAAATATTAAAGGAAAGAAGAGTAAAGGAAAACAAACGTCTAAAATTCATTTATTTTTGATTAGGGCAATAATTAGTATATTCATGCGAAATATTATTAAATAAAACCCATTGATTGTGGAGAATGATCCTTATGTGGACAGGAAATTTAATGGTAAAATGCTTTTTCCAGCCTTTCGATAGGCAAAACATATTTTTTAGGCACATTTTATTTTGCCTACGTATAAAAGGAAATGTATTTACGCTTAGTACTTGAATACCAATTATTTACTATTATTATAATTTTGAACGTTTGTTACCTATCCTTACTTAATGAAAGATTATTTTCCTAACCAAATACGGTTAATTGCATAGCAGAGACAACAATGAAATTAGTTCACACACTCAAAGTGTATTGAGATTAGTTTGTATAACACTGTCAATACTAAACAACACAAAATGCGTATATATTTTTTTGTTTACTAACGTCAAATGATTTGATTATTCTGGTATCAGTTAACACATTTAAATGTTTTATACAATAATACGGGTTTAACCATTCAAAGTCAAATTCAAAGTCAAAAAAATAATAATATTTTTAAATAAATTATAATTATTATTAGTTGTTTTTTTTTTTCAGTTAATTGACTTTGACTTCCAACTTACCATTTCTTTACGGAATATTTATATAGAATAATAGGTATTATATAAAACTAACATCATTTTTGCGCCTTGTTAAAACTAGTAGGTATCGATTGCATTTATAGCCTTGTTATTCAAAACCACTTTTAGGCATCAAAAAACTTTTCTTCGAGAATACGCACTTAGATTATAGAACTGGTTCTAATGCAAAGTGAACTATTTGATATTGAAATAAATTTATCCGGAAATACTATCTCAAAGGATGCTTAAACACATGAAGAAAATTTGTTTTTACTTTTTAAACTAGAAATAAAATTTGTTTTTTTTTTTTTTAGTTTAATCCTAATTATTAATATTATAAATGTAAAAGTGAGTTTATTTGTTTGTTTGTTTTTTACTCGTTTACGCCTTAACCAATAAACGGATTTTAATATTCTTTCGCCAATGGCTAAATCATCAGCGAGTAACATAAGGAACGGGAAATACGCGGATGGAACCGCGAGCCGGCTTTTTTAAGTATATGTAAAAAATGATATTCTAAATAATCCCGAATGCAAATAACATAATTCCTAAAAATAGACCATTCGGTAATACTATATATTTTTAAATATTTTTATGACAAACCTCCCCTTTCTGGGAAACTTTGAATTATCAATTACCTATAAGGGTTCATAAGATATATTATAAGGTAAATTAACACAGACGTTTAGAGTAATAGACATACCCATTGAATACGGTTCCTTAGAAACAATATCACTAAGGCATAATAATCCCGTAGGTAGTTGTCATTACAGGCGGTAGAAAAACTGTGCGTTGACCAAGGTCAGTTCAGTATAAAAACTAGACATAGCGGAAATAAGTGGTTTTGTCGAGCCGCCAAAATATATGAATGCCATGTTCAGTCTACATTTTTGTACAAATAAGTCAATATAGAGCTAGTGACTCATTTTTTTTATATTCGTGTTTTGTCTGGCGTCTCTGAGCGAGGCTAAGCTTCCGTAGAATTTGAACTTTGGCAACTTCCCAGCGAGTCTCTCATCAGGCTCTGTAATATGCTTTCCATTATGTTTTAAGGCGCAATATTTACAAATAAAAATAGACCAATAAACACCGAGCAAAATACACTGAGTAGCTGGTGCTACTATTGTAATTCGTGTTATCACTACTAATTTATTTTTATTTTCAATATTTTTTGTGTTTAAGTCTCAGGTCAGGGCAACCCATTAGAATAAGTTGTTCAAAAATCTTTAAATTCCCTGATTTATTAAGTTTATTGCCATATTAATAAAAAAAATATCTTATATAAACTAAGAATTAAGTAAATGCCTACCATTGTAATTTCTATAAACTACTTAAATCATTATCAATTCATTATGAATTATAAATAAATAATGATAACGAAGGCGGCAATCACCAGGCAAGATTTAAGTCTTGTCTTAAAAGACCATACTTAATTTTATGTTCATAGTTTCGGCTTTAACTATGCTTATTAAGGATGGGTCGAAATTAGTAATCAGCATGTCGTGATTGGATTAATTAGTACTAGAGTGGTTATACATAGAACCAGGTAGTACTGTTAGTGCGAAACCCATTAAATAGGTACGTGTGCGCGTACGCAACCGGTTGCGTTTGAAGAGATGTTCTTTGTGCCTCCGTATCAGCCTCTAATGTTCTCACTGTAGAGACAAAAGCCTACTCCCGACTAATGAGAGTGAATGAGCTTAGATCTAACGGGAGCCCAATATGGACTAGTGGAGCCCAATATAGATGTGACATACCTACAAATATTTAGTTCTAGGACATGGTATGGACATGGTTTTTCAAGCGAAAACCTATTTGATGGTCGTCTGGATTTGCACAGGCAACTATCAGATTTAAAGTCAGCGTCTGTACCACCTGGCCAACTCCCCGAATGTGTCAAAATAAAAATCGTGATATCCATCTGACAGAAGTACCTTAAATTACAAGTAATGAAACACACACTCCCTGATATCCCAATCTATAGAAAAACGGATAAGAAGCAGCAGTAACTTAGTGAGTGGGTATAATATAATATGGCAAAATCTGAACAACAGCTATTATGTCATGTTCCTCACCTTCTCGTATCACTGGCAACTAAAACCTGTGCGCGGATTATTCAGGTTATCACGTTTTTATCAATGCACCAATTCGGTGTGAAATTATCTAGCGTTTCGTATGCGTTCAAGGGTAAAGTCTGCGTCCGCACACACGCGCACTTGCCTGTATGTGTGTAGAGTCGTGTAAACGCTATGTGTCTAGGCCTATTGTGAGCGGTGCACATGTGTTCGGCTCGCGTGTGTGTGTGCCGACGACGGCTGACTTTTTCGATTGCAGATACGGTTGCCATGCCCGAAATATAACGCGGATGAATTTCGCGATGCTAATTGCTGAGCGTCGGCGCCGACCGACGGGCCGCGACCACGACCTCGCCGTCGCCTGCATCGTCCGCGCATTCTAATAATTTGGCAGTTACCTATTCATATTTATTTTTTGTTTCAGTTTTTACGATCGAAAACCTGCTCATCAGGATTCGGCGCAGCAATCTAGCCGCACTCGTTTGCAAAAGGAATCTTAGACTGTAGATTTATGGAGATAACGAATGTAGTATTTTGAACGAGTCTATAAAATGAATCATTTTGAATTATTGTTTTACGACTTCAAATGGATTCTCAGGAAATTCGGAGGGTCAGTATACTCTTTATGTATGTAAGTATGTGGTGCGCGTTCTTTATGGGTCGCAAAAGTTATATTGACGGAAATTAACTCAGTAATAGTTATGGACTCGTACATTTCTATTGACGGACGTAGTACGGCTAGAACCTGTTTGTTTTCAGTTGAATCTTTCCTGTCCCACGATGGCTTATATGTGTCATAATAGATTTATATACACCTAAACCATTCAACACTTATACTAGAATTTATGAGTACCTATTATTATTGTAGAATTACCTACACCTTTTGAATATTTGCACAGTAATGGAGATAACTGTAAATTTAATTTAAATACTGCCTTTTAACATCTGTCTAATCTAAATTTTATGTTGATGACCTGTATCTTGCAATAAGTAGCAGTAGAACTTGTGCCAAGTTCGTCCGGAGAGGTACGATACCTGGATTCTGCAGCCAAACAGTAGTGCTAGCATTACTGTGTTCCGGTGGAAGGGTGTGGGTCCTGGTAAAATCACATGTGCATGAGACGTTATATCCCCGTCTCGAGTGATGGATGAAGCAGGATGAATGCGACTCAGTCTAACATCAAAATCTTATCACTAGATGGGCCCTCAGCTCGTTCCATCATGTGATGCACAAAAAAAACTGAAATTTACTAGGCAGTAAGTTGTAGTGTTGCATATGTTAGTAATGGCTAAAATACTAACAAATAATAAAAATACACCTTGGTGTGAGTGCAAATACACGTCCTGTGTTATATAAGTAGTCTTTGTTTTAGTTAAATTTATTTAAATGAACGCACATTTCCGTCTTGAGCAGACTATTAAGAATATTATGGGAATTCTAGCCGTTGCAAATTCCAGTGACGTGATCTTCAGATGTTTCTGAAAAAAAAAAACAAAGAAAAAAGCAAAACGGAATTCTTTTGAAACGAAATAAAAAGACTTGTACGTATACCTACTCCTCATCATTACGAATGTGGGTGAGTAGAATGTTTGTGAATTCTTTGGATGTCGTAGTATGCTACTGGCTAGCGACGCTTGTAAGTTATTTAGTAATTTAGTTGTCACTATCAGTGGAATATCAAATTATAATATTGTATAATATAATCTTAACGTTGACAGTTAATAATTATATATGTTTATTTCATAGTAACCTTCGTTTGAATTAGTTATTTTCGTAACTTGCTTACATTACATTTACAGATAATATAAGTAATGCAACTCTCCGCCCGGTCGATAGTCGGATGGGTGACCGTTTAGTGCCATTTGAACTTAGCGTGCGTCAAGGGGAACCTCGGAGGCCTCGGCTATTCTAGTGATAAGTCATATTGAAGCCCATGGAACGGGTTTAGAACCAAACTTGACCATTACTCACAAGAAATAAAGAATTAATGCTTTTCCCTTGGTAAGTTTGATAAGTGAAACGATTTTGAATTTCGTAAAATGTAATGCGTGTAGGAACAATTTTACTTCAAGTGTTAGTAGGTATATCAACGACTGTGTAAGATATTAAGATATGTCTAACTTAAATCTTGTAAATTTTCAACTTTGAACAACTGTTATGTTGTTCCATGGTACGAATTATTATTTATCATTAAATGGGAATTATTATTAAATGGTATTTAGGAAAAAAGTACATAGAAGTATACTATCAGTTATCTAGTTCCTATCGCTTAGTTTGAGGCTTAATGGCGCGATGTATTGTTCATGAATATTAATTTATTATTACTTGTATAGTTTATGCGGACACTTGTTATTCCGGTATCAGTGGCCCTAATGTGACCCAAACAAAAACTGGAAGCATTATAGAGTTCAAAAAAAAAAAATTCGTCGTGTTTAGCCTACGTATCGCATATCGGTATTATTTATCAGCATAAAACTCTATACAAATATTTAAATAAAATTGAAGAGTCTGATTGTAATGTCAAAATAGCTTTTTACTACATGCATTTGAAAGTATATTACGGTACTTATAATTAAAATGAATTCTTAAAATTTCTGTCTGTTTGTTCCGGCTTATCCCCGAAACGGCTGGACCGATTATGTCGGGATTTTCACTGGCAGATAGTTTATGGTATAAGAAATAACTAAGACTAGATTTTTATTTTAGAAAAAAAAATTATAATAGCTTTACGCGCAAAACAATAATTGTTTAATTTCTAGCGGACGAAGTCACGGTTAACATAGTATACAATAAGATTTGGTGGTCAAGACAGTCTAGTTTCTTCTGAATTACAATAAATAATTATGTTTTTTTAAGGATCGACAAGACACACAACAACGCGGTCGTTTTTTGTAAATTGCGCGTGGGGCATTTTTTTTCTTACGTTAAAATTTGACGAGGCGATATGAAGGTCCAACTGATGTTAAGTGGTTACCTCCACCTGTAACAACAGCAATACGAAATAAGTCCTGCCCGACCGAAGTATGAGAAGACCCAAGTAGCACCGCGTTGCGCTCGTCACCCGAGACGAGTTACGTCTCATGCGCATTTGATTTCACCGACATCCGCATCCTTCCACCGGAAAACAGCAATGCGAGTTAACTGTTTAAAACTTAAACTCAAAATTTATTTATTCCCTTAGAACTCAAGTATCATTTGGAGTCAATTCAACAGTCAGTTTTCAAGTTTCATTTGTTAACTTTACGTCTGTTCCAATCTTTTACACTTCTATACTTATTACACTTCCTATACTCCTATCGCAAACAAAAGTTGGAGTAAGTCAGTCACGCTTGTTCTGATTTTTGTATGACAGTCTTCCGTCAGATACCTTAAGTAGTTGGGTTCTATCTAGGCCGAATATTAGAGGACAACTACGAGCAGTAGAACTTGTGCCAAGTTTGTCCGAAGAGGTACTGCCACCACACCTGGAATCTACCGCTAAGCAATAGTGCTCGCATTATTGTGTTCCGGTGGAAGGGTGTGGGTGCCGGTGAAATCACATGCGCATAAGAGGTATCTCCGTCCCGGGTGATGGACGCAGCAGGATGAATGCGGCTCAGTGTAAGACCCAAACCTTATATTGAGTTGCATTACTGTTGTCATGGACGGGTGTCGCCACTTACCACCAGGTGGGCACTCAGCTCGTTCCGTATTTAACATTTAACATTTTGAATTTAAAAAAAAAGTAGTCGTTTCAGAAAAACTTGGCGCTTTCAGAAAAACGCCAAGCAATACGACCGACGGCAGCCCCTTCGCCCGTATGCGGTCGTCCTTAAAGGTATTCATTCGCCTGATTATAGTATAATATAATATAATATAATTTATATTATACGATTTTTCGATACATTTTTGTCATTTATTAGTATAACTGTTATACTGTTCCATTATTGTCTTGGCTGTATGTTAGTTTTGAAAATATTTGGATATCACTATCTGAAGATTATTTGTTAGTTGTGAGCCCGTAACCACCATAATGCTACCCATAGTGGAAAATGGCGTTATAGAATTTATAAAAAAAGCCGCTTGCAAATGACATTTAATACAAGTATACTTAACTTTCACATTATAGTATTATAGGATGCAATTTTAATAATGACAGATGCGAATCTATAGATGCAACAATAGAAGCTGATTTCAGTAAGCAATTGATTTCATCATTAAGATAACATATGACGCGTTTCTATGTAATGTGTATACCTATAATAATATATGCAATTTAAACCTTGAATATATTATCAGTGTCTGGGATATTAATTTAAATCAATTGAATAGTATAGTTTATGTAAAAAAATAATGATTTAAAAATGACGTTACAATATTCAATCATTTGTTTTACTATACATTGCACATGTATACTATACATTATAATACATGTATGTACATGTATATACTATATATGATATGTTTTACTAATAATTTGAATAGCAATAGCAATGCTTGCAACCAAATCAACGAGAACGTTCATATTTGGCAGTAGTCCAAAGGACAACAGATAAAAGATTGACCTAATCACCTCTTTAGTTACTGTTTATATTTTTACGTTGATGTACCCGAAGGAGGGTATCTTTTACTAAGCCTACAACTTTTATCTTTTAGTCCTTGCCTTGAATAACTTAACCTGGTGGTAAGTAATAATCATAAGTAATTAGTCTAAGTTAGGGCGCGCTTGTCTAGAATTAAACCGTTCATTCTTCTTACTGTCTGTCCTACTGCTTTTCAAACTTTTTTTTTTTTATGTGTATTTGTGACGGAACGAGCTGAGGGCCCACCTGATGGTAAGTGGTGACCCCGCCCATGACAACAGTAACGCGTGCGACTCAGTATGAGATCCAAGTCTTTACTGAGTCGCATTCATCCTGCTGCGTCCATCACCCGAGACGGGGATGATACGTCTCATGCGCATGTGATTTCACCGGCAACCACACCCTTCCACCGGAACACAGTAATGCGAGCACTACTGCTTGGCGGCAGATTCCAGATGTGGTGGCAGTACCTCTCCGGACGAACTTGGCACAAGTTCTACTGCTTCTTAAAATATATGGTATAACTATATGGTATAATGAGAGCTGAAATTAGTTTATCTTATGGTGTGTGAATATGACTTCGCCCTTTCTCAACAGATGTCGTTTTTAGTATTGTTTACGTGTACTAATAAATGACCATACTTGTATTCGATAGTACTGAATGTCAGCTATCTAACGCATTTTATGATATTTGGTTGAAGTGTAAGCAACAATTGTTTTCACCTTTTCGAAAATGTCGGTTTTTATTCCAAATAAACGTCATTTGCGGGAAGTGTTATTACATTATTTTATTGCGAAGAAAACTGCAGCGGAAACTTATCGTTTGCTTGTGGAGATTTATGGTGAGCATGCTCCGTCTAATACAACTTGCAAGGAATGGTTTCGACGATTTCAAAATAACGATTTTAGTACTGAGGATAAAGAACATGGAAAACCACCAAAAAAATTTGAAGATGCTGAATTGGAAGCATTATTGGCGGAAGATTCTTGCCAAACTCAATCAGAATTAGCTGCAGCATTAAATGTTGATCGTTCAACTGTTGCAAAGCGTTTACAAATGATGGGAATGATTCAAAAAGCCGGTGACTGGGTTCCACATGATTTAAAAGAAAGAGACATGGAACGTCGGAAAACCATTTGTGAAATGCTGCTTCAAAGACAGCAAAGAAAAGGATTTTTGCATCGGATAGTCACAGGAGACGAAAAATGGATACACTACGAAAATCCTAAACGCAAAAAAGCTTGGGTGAAACCAGGCGAACCAGGCCCATCACAGCCAAAAATAAATATTCACTGTGCCAAGGTCATGCTCTGTATTTGGTGGGATCAGAAAGGTATTGTATATTATGAGTTGCTCAAACCCTCTGAAACTATTAATGGAGAAGTTTACCGACGACAACTAATGCGTTTGAAGCGAGCCATAGAAGAAAAACGACCAGAATGGGTGAATAGACATAACAAATTAGTTCTTCAGCATGACAATGCCAAACCGCATACCGCAGAAGTCGTAAAAAGATATTTAGAGGGACAGGACTGGGAAGTGTTACCCCACCCGCCATATTCACCAGACATAGCTCCTTCGGATTACCACCTATTCCGGACGATGCAGACAGACCTTACTGGAGAAAAGTTTACTTCATGTGAAAGTATCAAAATTTGGATTGACAACTGGATAAGCTCAAAAGACCAGGACTTCTTCCAGCAAGGAATACGAAAACTACCTGAACGATGGGCGAAGGTTGTAGCTGCAGATGGAGCATACTTTCAATAATTTTTTTTTTAATTTTGTAAGCGAACAAATGTGTTTTATTTTGACAAAAAGGGGCGGAGTCATATTCACACACCTATTATTATACCGGATATCCTCACAAATATAATGAAATACATCTGTGACCCGTTATCCCCGGTGAGAGAGTCAAAATCATACTAATACGAGTGTTTTATGGTACTAGTTAAGCAAACAGGCCTTCGCTCAATCTGACGATGGATGGATAGGTGTGGTTGGTGGACGTATTTGACGGTCATCAGCTTTGAATAGTTCTCGGGATTTTTATGATTGCTCTAGCTTAAAACTTACTTTATTCTGACCTATAACTTATAATTTTAGTTCTTAAACTTCAATTTGAAAATCAAGGTTTTTAATTTATTATAAAAGTCTAGTCTACAGTCTAGTAACCAACGGCTAACTAGATTGTCGTCAGGAATTGGAGGACAACCAATCGAAGGAAACAAGAAAAAAAAAGATACGGTAACTTTATATTTTGAAACTTTATGTACGGTACCGCTTAAATTGACAGTTATTTAAAAAATCATGAAGTTTTTTTATATTAGTAAACTAGTTATAATATGAGCTTTGAATGAAGCTAAGAATTAATTATCCGTGGTATTTAAGAGTGAATCGAATATCAATGATTTAGGATAATAATTTTTATAATTAGGATAAGTATTTCTTTTTATATATACATTCTTTATTTCTTTTATATTCAGCTGTAGCTATTTTTAAACCTGACGATTTAAAAATTACTACTTAACTACTTGCGAAGTTTTTTTGTACGCACGAAGAAAGTTCATTAATGCATACAACTTATTATATTGACTGACGTCTCAAGAAGACGAAAAAAAAATTACAAATTTAAAACTGTACCTATTTGTATTATAAAAACTTTAATAATGCACAAATTGTATTAACTTGTTTACAAATTGGATTACATTTTATATAACAATGCCAACTTAACTTTTATTTGTTTTAAATAATAAAAATGAAATGAAAGTTTTGAAAGTTCTTTGTGACATTACAAAGACATCAGACAAGATACAGATTTCCTGTAAAAGAAATTCGAAAGCATTTTGACTTTTTCGATTTCTCGGTTTACATTTACGTAGAACATTATGTTCTGTTCGCCGCGACTTCATCCGTGTGGAATTAATCAATTTTTTGGCGCGGAATCCTAATTATTTTTTATTTTACTAAAACAAAAGTAGCTAACTATCTGCCAGTGAAAGTCCCGTCAAAATTTGCCCACTCGTTTCGGAGATTACCCGGAATAAATAGACAGATTTTTATTAGATTTTTAAATTACTTTTTTGTTATAAATGCCGTATATACTTTCATAGTATAGCTTTAGTAGAAAGCTGTTACTTTAACATTAAAAACAGACTCTTCAGTTTTATTTATATGTATAGATATGTAGATTTAAAAACCTATCTACCTCACGTAGATTAAAAAAAAAAACAAATTTTTCTTTTTATACATTGTAACTCATTTCCATTTTTTATAGATTTTTTGGGGTCTTGTAATTAGTTAGTAATTACACCAGTTAAGATGGTATACAATTTATTTCAGTTATAAAATATTTTATTCGTTAACTATTTAACAAACATTTGTTAATAAGTAAATTAAATAAAATTAATAACAGAATTAGAATTAATAGAAGGGAGAATACAAGTTAAATATAATAAAGTCCTCTCATACCGCAGTGGTTCTGTTTTATTGTTTTCCCAATGATGTCTAAGTTTACACTACGCTTCTAGCGCGAGAGTACTCTATACCAATTACGTCTAGGTTATAAATCTGCACAACAACATCAACCTTCCTCTGAGAGGCATGAAATAAGAATTAAAAATAATTAACCTTTGTAATTGTCTTCTGTAGAAAGTGAAAAACAATAGCAAACCAAGTGATACACAACAAGAAGTTTGCAGAGGAACTTTTATCGAAATGAACACGACAAACCTCTATCCGATGCGTTGTCACGTCACCGTCAATCACAAGTGACTCATGTAATCTCGATAACACTATAAAATGATAAAATAACTTTTCAGTTTTTGCAGGGTACAAAGGATTCCCATAAAACTTTTCTCATGACAAAATCAATTAAACCAATAGGTATGTTACTCTATAATTGCGTAGCAGCTGTTATGGTAGCTTGTTACTTCAATACGTACAATGCAAACCAATAATTTAGAGATTTCATAAACAAACAGTGTCACGAAAAGTCGGAAAATTGCAAGGGATCAAGTTTTCCCGATAATTTATACGTGCGTTGCGTGTCGTAGCGCGGAATTTTACATGAGTCACTGCAAGTTCCCTCACGTGTTGAGACCTACCTCGCCGGCCGACGTGTCGGTGCAGCGCGGCACAGCTCGCAGGCGCCCGCTGCCACCGCCGGTGCACTAACACTCACTAGCAAATATTCGGCTAACCTTGATGCGAATCGGCGCACTCCGGGTTCCATCCGACGACAGTCGTCGCTACAGACGGGCCGAAGGGCTCGCTTCAGGCTCGACGGTGGAGCGGATCACGGGTAGGCGCGCGCGCGCGTTTGCGGTGGGCTCCGGGTCCGGGCCGGGCGGCAGGCGCATCGGCGCGCCGCCACCGGCGTGTATTCGCGAGGCTGCGGCGCGTCGGCCGCGCTACATGTCACTGTGCGGCGAGCGCGCTCCTCGCGCCGTGGTCACCGACTCTCAGTGGCGTCGCCGTCCTACTGTCTGCCCGTCGGCGGACGGCGGCGCGCGTTGCACCGCCCCGCTGCACTCCGCCTGCCCCCCCTGCGTCTCGAGCCGCGCCGCCGCCCGCCCCGCCCCGAAGAATTTTCCGCATCGGGCGGGAAAAATCGATTGTGCAGCGAGCCCCGAATAATTTCGGCAAGACGCACGGCGCCCTTGCCTCCTCCCGCCGCCGCCGTGCCGTAGGCCGAGACGGTCAAGCGCACTGCCTTTCACTCAGCGCCAGCCGAAGACGCCGCCGCCAACCACTGAAACATACATACAAAACCTAAAATGAAATATAGCACTCACTGTAATGACGATTATTTCTGTCATATTTTATCATCTTAACAGCTTTACATGAATATTTAGCGCCAAAGAAATAGCCAACTTTATAATTAAGGAGAGACCATGCATTATTGTTAATTAAAATAGATGTGTACTTCAAAAGTTTGCAGTTTAGTTATCATGAAAATGAAGTTTATGAAAGAACGTGCTTCACAAAGAGCAAGCAATGTTGATGTTATGAAACTTTTTCAAGAGCTATTACAGAATATGAGTTTTTGAAAAACCAAATTATCTTGGTATTCATTTCATTTTAAACTATTTGAACTATGAACGGCCTTCTTGGCAATTTTGCTGTAAGATCTGTCTTATAAAAAGTTTCTGGGTTGATTGTTTAAAATTAGTTTGGTATAAGTAAAATATAAACTGAGAGATATAAACTATTCGTGTGGAAACTAATAGTAAGAAGAACGGTAAGTCCTTTAACAGAAAATATGAATTATGAAATCTTCCATTCCGCATCGTGCTCCCGTGGTAGATCAAAGCCTTTTCATTTACACTGGCTTTGTATGCAGTGAGTAAGTTTAGTTAAATTCCAAGACCATTTAATCAAAAAGTGGGGATTTCAAATAATAATATTGGTCGTCGCTATCGTAAACTTGAGTCTCGATTAAATCACTTAAGTTTTCAGTGTGACCTTCAACGTAACTTACATGACTTAACGACATTTAACGGTAAAATCCGTAATTAAATGCCAAAAAACACTGTGAATGACGTCAATTATTTTCTAACACACCTTGAACAAACTTAAGCCAAGTACGATTTCGAATTTCAAACCAAGGGCTTATTTTTTTTTTGGTTTATCCGTCATAATTAGATTAAGGAATAATTTTAACTACTTTACATATTGTTTGTTTGTTTAACCTTTACGTACAGACGAAAAAGTAAAATAAGTAATAATTTTGGTACTAAGCATAATACTAATATAACATAGTAACAGTAGTTTCAAATATTTCATAAAAGTCGAATATTTTTTCACAGCAAAGTAAATTACAATGAAAATCGTATATACACATAATTCGGACTAAGGCGTCTGAGAAGAGCGTTGAACTTTTGATAAACTGGTAGGAATAACTTAGCAAAAACACCAATGTATCCTTGTTTTTTTTTTTTTTGCAAGTCTATAATTAGTGTTATTGGACGACTTTATTCATAAATAATGAATTGACGTTGGTATGCTCCAGTAGATTGGTAAGCGGTAAACAACAAAGTAATATGATGTGAATGAGTTATAATTTACTTCTCAAACGTAGCTTCACTTCATGCAAGCAGTTTCTAATTCTTAGAATGTTACAACAGTAATTTGGTGTTGTGTTACCCCATCTATAGGTAAAATTATCGGAATGTTACCGTTATTTAAGGAGTATTGTTGAAGGCAATTCTGCAGTGATGACACCATTTCATTGATAAATTCATTCCAATTATGAGAATGAAAAATAAAATTTAGATTCCCACCCATTACAAGCATTTGTGTGAAGAACATAGATGTTTGTTCTGTGTAATTATTTTTGATGATTGTTAATTGATACAAGTATGTATATTATGTTTTATGAACTGTAATAATGATTACCAATAAATGACTATAACTATGTTTGTTCTGTGTGGGTATAGTAACTATACTAACTATACTATGATAATATCCTAGGACGTTGGTGTAGATTTCCAGAATTCGATTCCTCACGGCGTTCGAGTGGAATCGACAAATCACATCTGCATTGTTACGTAATGCAATTTACCTTTTAGAGCCAACGCAGACTCAGCAAGCCCCTTCCAAGAACTACTTGTGATGTGGAATTCTGGGGCACAATTGAATAAATGACCGACACTGATTTTGTTATATTTAATAAGGCACATTTATAATATTTAATAGGTCATTCTAAGTCAAAGACAAAGTCGAAATTCTTTATTCCGTTGAATTCTTAAAAGTTACTTAGAAAGTCACTTTAATAAAAAAACTCACAAATAAACTAGCTAACCTGATATATTTACAATTTTGACAAACACTTGCCAAAAGACTGACCCAGTCAGTTTTTACCCAACTTTCGACTTTTCCTGACATTTACGAACACAACTAAATGGAAATCTGCCAAATCAGTCCAGCCATTTTGGAGTTTTAGCAACTCAGTAGGGGTTAAGAAACCCAACTGTTTTTGGGTTGTGAAATTTAACATCTCGTGGTTATGGTAATTTATCAGCAGTCACATTGAGATGTGGATGAAAAATTCCACTTTTACCAGTTTTGAAAACAAAATCTTGTGTGCAGATAACAAAAAGATTCTAAAAAAACCGGCATATAATATACTAGACCAGGACTGGGAAGATATGTGACATCAACCAAGACGCCTTTATCAATTACTCAGTTTATACGAGTTGAAATGTAATAAGCAAACCAAAGCTCTAACGTTTATTAGTTTAATATTGATGTATGTTTCATCAGTTTAATATTTAGGTTTCACTTCAGCGAAAACACGATATAGTTTTGAAAAACAATACCTATTTTATTTTACCATAGCTAGTTTCAAAACTAGTGCAATGATCAAGGATCTTGTTCTACGCCCAATGTGAGAAGATAAATTAAATTCAATTGTCAACGCTTCATGTAACGGAATATGGAGAGCTTCCAATAGTAATTTTTAACTTTCTTTATTTAACGAGATTATACTAGTTAGCATGAAATTGAAATTATTGTCAATAATAGTCAAGAATAGTCTTTGGGTGAAACTTATTACGATACGATACATATATTACGATACATGAGTAATAAAGATATCTCAATTTTGTTTTTACAATTTCTCGATGTTTTTAATCCGTAAATAATTTATGAAAAAAGACTCTTAATCTGTGAGTTTGAGACAATTTTTCACTCAGTTACGTTTTAATTGGCTGTATGTGATTAGGGTGATTAGAGTTATGATAGCGCCTTAAAACCTATTAAGAAAAGGCATGACATTAGAACATTAGAGGCTGGTAGCTACGTTACAACGTCTACATCAGCAACGTAACGCGTTGTGCTGCATGCCGACACGCAACGTAAAATGACTGCAGCGATTCTTAACGAGTTTCTTGTTGTTACGGAGGTACTCGACCATATTTTAATTGTTTTATTTTTGAATAGTTCAGTGATTTTGAACTCAAACTTCCTTCCAAATACTTCGTAAAAAAATGAGAAATAATATTTTACTTCATTTACAATTCTTCTTTATTTAGTGTGAGCCAATTCTGGTTTCAGTTTTAAGCCTTCCATAGACCAAATGGCTTAAAAACTAGTATAGCCGAGACCGACATCTTAACGTGGCCTCCGAAGCACGGAACCTCTCAGTTCAAATGCCACTAAGTAGTCACCCATCCAACTTCTGACCGGGCTGAAAGTCCTTAAATGATGTAAAGAAGCAAGCTACGCCATGAGCGCTTCATTTAGGATTACTCCGAGTAGTGCTTTTAATTCTATAGGTTATTATAATTATATTTATATGGTCTGTTCCCATTTGCCACCACCATCTCAGCCACCACTGGTGGCAATCGAGAAAAAAATTCCCAGCGGCCACCAGTGGTGGCGGATGGGAATATGACGTCTAGATAGCTTAGTTGGTAGTAACCCTACCTGCTACCTGTGTGTGATCGCTTGTTTTGTTTATGTTATTTGAATCATACTTGTCAATCCAGACCCAGTAAAATGAAACATTATTCTCATATTCATTTTCAAAAACACTTTTTGCACCCAAAACGATTCCACCTGCAAGATCGCATTGATTCTCACAATTCAATTTGTAAGAATCAATGGAAGGTCCGCCATTAACTTTTTTCTTTTTAATTTTGTTACGTTGTGTTTTACGTTGTTACATTGCCAGTCCAGACCTAATAAAACGAAACGCAATCATTTGCGTGTTCAAATAATCTCTCAGTCTGCTATCCCCATTAGCCCGAGTTGAGTGCGTTCAGGCCTGTAGACATAATAAATTTTGTAGCGTGTCGATAAAACAAAATTCAAAATATGAAATGGAGCAAAAACTGTGCGGTATGTCATATCAAAGTCAGGCTATAAATGAACTTGTAACTCGTTTAATTGACACGTTTTTTAATGCCCGATGTCTAGGCACTGCAAGCATCACGCGCCACGTTTGAATATCTTTTTGCGACTCGTCTACTTTTATCGTTTAAAAAACGCGCTAGGCTTCGTTTTTTGACGGCGCGGTCGCGTTCGTGACCTCGTCTGACTTGAAATGCATGCAGCGCTAATGCCTTAGAGGAAGCTATAACTGCTTTTTTTCAATGGTAGGTAATTTGTACCAGATTTTTTTCTTTCTTTTAATCATTAACACACTCATACTTTTGCACTAGGATTCCCTATATCGCATGGCATGGACAAACACTAAAACACAAGACAAACATATCGGGTGTTGGACCCGAGAACAAACTTCATGATCACTACAATATAATTCCCAGCCGGGAATCGAACCTGGGTCCCTCGCTTCGAAAGCAAGGCAGGGACGCTTCGAAATAACTGCATAAAAGATCATGGTAATTTTGGATATGAGGAAATGATGACTAACGTGGCGAAGTAAAATCCATTGCATTACTTGGGTATCAAAATTTGATTTATATTTATTTTCATCTTATTTTGAGGTCAGCTACCTAAATGTAAACATATTTAAGTTCCTATTATTGATTCGCTCTCGTAAAATAATTCCGTGATTAGGTCGTGTCCTTGAAAATGAATTAAGTTTTCGTCCCTGAACTCGCAAAGAATCAAAACCCAGGCTCAGTGCCACTTACTTGAAACTTATGGCTATCTTTGGAACGTAAGAAGCTGATGATAACGATTGATGTTTGCCGAATGTCCATAATTGTTTAAATAAATATATGATTACTAGCGACCCATCCCGGCTTCGTACAGACGCAATTTACTAATAAAAAGAGCGCAAAAAAAACTATTAAGTATGTTTTTTTCTTTCAACATATCCGTATTACGAACTGATCCAAAAAATCAGTCAAATCGGTCGAGCCAGTCTCAAGTAAATGTCTTATAATATTTCACAGACGGGGCAATTGATTTTTTTGTATAGATTAAATCAAATGCGTAATATATTCTTCTGCGTGTGATTTTAGTGGCCAAATTGTGCCGGTGTTTTCAAGCCATATGAAGACCTGCGACATGGCATACCGACTGGAATAGCCAGGACCGAAATCACAACGTAAACTTCAAATCACGAAAGCGCAGTTTAAATGCCAGTAATATAATATTCTTTAAATTAAGATCTCGACACCAGCCTCTGAAATATAATTATCACGACATTAAAATTCTTTAATAGATTTTTTTGTGTTATATACCATAAATATGGTTTATGCTATTTATGCTAACATTTGTGAAAGTAATCGATACAAATCAAAATTCTGGTACCCAAAATTTTATTTTTATAATTTTGCTTTGACCTTTTTACGACATGTCTTCTTATACCGTATAATATTACCATAATACCATACTCTCGTACCATACCATAGTAACTATGGTATAAGAGTACCTGACCGTGTTGCCGTCGCTTATGGGCGGTGGTTACCACGTTAAAGGTGTGCCATCTGCTGCACGCATAAAACAATCATACAATCATACATTTTACTATTTTACAAAAAAGCTATATTATAAGAAATTTCTTCCGGATTCCCAAAATCAGTAACCAACGTTCTGCTGATAGGTTCCATTAAAATGTGTAATTGTTATTAAAAAGCATAGAGATGTCAATGACATTTTGAGGAAACCACTTGCAAACTTGCCTCTTTACAAAAACCATTATATCGACGATAAACTTTTATTGATTTGCTCAATAGTTGTGTATCGTTAAAGGGTTCCAATAGATGTCTAAAAGAACGAATGAATGAATGATCCTTTTGCTTGTTTTTTATTTTTATTTTCGACTCGGGACATATTTTTCGTTATGAATATAGTTAAACTAAGCATAATAAGCATGCTTGCTCGCAGATTCCAGGAGTGTCGGCAGTACCTCTCCGGACGAACTTGGCACAAGTTCTACTGCTACTTTTGGTTGCTCCTTTAGCACCACCCAAGTAACTCTTAGCTCGTCTCTTGGTAAGTTTGTCGTAATGATAAACAACAAATTTTCAGCCTATTAAAATTATAAAATGAAAAGAAAATAATATTTTTAATTAGCTTTGTACGCAGGAAGCACGTTTTAGAACCATTGATGCCAAATAAAAATTATGAAATCCCAGACGTAGGAAAACTTACTATAAAACTTTTTAGGGTTCCGTAGCAACCAAACGGGGACTAATACTGAGCCTACAATGTTTGTCTGTCTGATAAAACACTGTGGGAAGCTTAAAATTTTTCGTATTCTCATTGCAACGTGAAACTTTCGATGTGACAGAAGTCGTAGGATAAGAACAATTTATCTTGGAAATTTTTCAAAGACCTTGAAAAATTTATCTTGGATATTATATTACATTAATTAACATATTTTCTTTGCTTGGGCTCTTACTCGAAGCCGTTTATGATGTGGGGTGAGGAGTACACGTAGGCAGTTTTCTTTATAAAATTTTATCATGCTATGATCCGCTTAAAGTTAGGACAAAAACTCGTTTGATCTGTTTTATATCACAAGCACTATAACAAAATAATTATGAAAGGCGGGCCTTCCAGACGCATTCATAGACAGACAAGGCCAGACTGTCTTTGGTGGTCAACGACCTTTTCTTCGTGATTCTATACGCAGTCTAGAAAAATATTATTATTAAACACTCAGACAGAACAAAAAGACAAATAGGCTTGGAATTTAAATCAGATAACTACGACAACGTAGGTTTTCTATTCACACGAAAGAAATCTGAAGGTTTGTGTTTTATCCGACGACCCCGTGGCTTAGTGGTAGTAGCCCTGCCTTCGGAGCGAGGGGACCCGGGTTCGATTCCCTGCCGGGCACACTTTGTGTGGTGGGCATAAAGTTTGTTCTCAGGTCTTGGGTGTTTGTCTTGTGTTTCTGTGTTTTTCCATGCCATCTGTGACTCAGGGAATCCTAGTGCAGAGGTATAAGTATTTAAACTTTTAAACGTTTTTTTTTTGTAGGTTATAATTGTAACGAGAAGGGCTGAACATTTATCGGACATAAAATGGTCAGATCTGCACATAATATCAGAATCTATTGTATATCTACACAACTAAATAAAATTGAAGTGTCTGTTTGTAATGTCTTAATAACAGCCCTTTACTAAATGCATTTGAATGTATATATGGTATATATAACAAATTATTTTTAAAATGTTTGTCTGTCTGTCTGTCTGTTCCAGCTAATGTCGGAAACGGATAAAATTTGAGTTTCACTGGCAGATAAAATGCGAGTGCCCCACTGCTTAGCGGCAGAATAATAAGAATGGTGGCAGTGCTTCCATGGATGAAATTGATATATTTACATTTTAAAAATACTGAAATGTTTGTTCACCCTGGTTTATATATCTTTGGTCAATTTAGTATAGAGACGTGTATATAATTAAAAAAAAACTGAAGCCTGCTTAAAACTTTGTCTCGAAATTGTATTTCTAAAGATAATCTGATTATTCATAATATCAAAACAAAATCGACTGGTGATAAGAGTCGCGTTTTAATTATAATAATAATTAATTATTATTCAAAGTCTAATAATAATTCACATAGTATACATAAAATCATTAATACATACGTGAACTGCAAATGGTTGGTTTTCTAATGAATAATACATAGGCTATTTCCTGATGAATCTAGTTCTTTTTAGAACCTACTCACCTTAAAAATCCAAATCACAAACAACCCGCTAAAAACCAACTTATAAAAAAATAATTAAAATTATGAGTTGTGAAACTCCCACCTTACTAAAAAAACAGTACTTTTAAAAACACCTATACACTCACTAGGATTCCCTGTGTCGCAGATGGCAAAGAAACACAAGACTTAGTAATTAATTTGACTTTCACTCGACTATGCCAGTAGCATAAAGGTTGTAATTAGTTACAAATTAATTTCACTAATATTTAAACACTAGGGTGCCGAGTAGGTCTGATCAAACTTAGCAACATCTTCGCCAATCAAACCTATTTCTGAACACAGATTACCTATATAGTACTATTATAATTTATAGTTATAAGTAAAACGTAGGAACGAAAACCTACTTTATTAAACAATTATAAATAATATAAGTTAACATAAAACGAGAATGGCCATACTTTTGTAACAAGTAATTAATACATAATTAATTATAATCTATTAATAACTTGACACTAGACACACTTTGATCTTACTGAAATATTGAAAGAAGGTAAAATTTTTAAGCAGTGAGAAATACCAGATGCCTTTAAAAACGTATTTCGAGCTGATAACCGCCATTGATGGCTTAGAACCACTGCATTATTTGTATTAAGACTTTCATACAAATAACCTCTTTAAAATCCGATCATCCCATTTGAAGTATCTGAGGAAATGACTACTAGACTGACAGCCGTTTAACTTACACTAATCTTTTACCTTTTAGTCGGGGTATTTTAGTATTACCCTTTTTAGTTGGGGGTTAAAAATGGAATAGAAAATAAAACTACCATAATCTATCATTATAATTACAATGATCTATCATTATAATTATAATTATAATGATAGATTATGGTAGTTTTATTGTAGGCCGGGGCTATATTTTTTGTGTTAATTCAAATGTGTGGTCTTCACGACACAGGCTTGCATCTTGTGGAAACCACAGGATACCATTAATATTTTACTTTGGTACTGCAAATAAACTTTTTTTCATTTTCACTTTCCCAACTATAATTCATATTTGTCCGAAAAATAATAATTATAATATGGAATATATATGATGGTCGTATTTAAAGTGGAACGCTAGACACATTAATAAATAAGTGTTCTAAAAATATACTAGTATAACTTAATTTGTATGGTCTAAGCTAGCCTAGTCCTATTAATAAGAACGAACGGTGCTTATCTAAGATGGTTAATAATATGTCTAGAATCAACTTGTGCGAACATAAGCAATTATAAGCTAAAGAATGATCAGTTTTACATTTTTAAGTTATTTTGGCATAATGGCAGTTTTCATGATGTGTATCAGAAATACATTTATTAAAAAATAAATAGTGTTTGCCAATTTTTCATTAAGTGTAATGTATAAAAAAATATTTGAAAAATTATTAAGTATTTTTACTGAATTGTCTTTTAAGAAAAAATAATTTTAATCTATAAATATAATATAATTATAGATATAATATATCTATAGATATAATATATAATATATATAATCTATAGATATATAACTACTCCTCCAAGGTGCATGCCCAAAATTTTAGACTAGTATTCATAATTTAAAACTGAATGCATCACAGTTCATTTGAAATGTCAATATCATTGATTATAATAAGAATTTAGATGAATTTCAATAAGTTGGTATTAGTGATTTTAATAAAGTAGCTAGAAATCTGGAATTTACAAGCATCTGTAATAACGGTGAATTTAAAATATACCGTACTACCTTGATTTTTTTTCTATATATGGAAATGGCACTTATCTTAATTGCCAATTTTGTTGTCTATTTATGGCTGATATAATACCTACTATGATTTTAACTATTTTATGACTATTATTCAGTCTGAGTTATTCAATTTTTTTATGTGACGGAGCGAGCCGATGGCCCACCTGGTATTACGTGGCGACCCCCTCCCATAACAACAGCAAGCTGACCCAGTGACCAGCGACCATCAAGAACAATACGACTAAGATCCACTCTGGCGATGGGTCTGCCTCTCTGACACGGGATGTAACGTAATTTCACTGGCCATTGGCCACCATTCCTTTCCGAAACAGATTTCCATGGTATGGTATGGTACCATGGTATGAGGCCGGACTTCCTCTAACAAAATTGTCGCAAATTCAACCATTTTTTTTTTTCTTTTTTTGCGGTGGAGAAATACATTACGTATCCCCGCCTCGCCGGGGGGCGCGACGGGGTATGTCGGGCTCAGCTGATGTTGTTTGCTGATGCCTCTACCGACTAAAACTCCACCGTTGCTCAAGCATCTGACTAGGACGGGGCTGCGGGACCGTGTGAACATTCTCCGCTGCCCCGTCAACGTCTTCGTCCGCGTCGGTGCGCAGACCCGCCTCGGGAGGAGTGATCCCCCCCATTCGGCTCGAGTGAGCTCGAGTCAACTCCTCGGGAGGGCCTTATCCAAATTCAACCATCAGGCTGAAAACAATATTTGTCAAGTTTTGTAATATTCTTTATTTCTATTTACAAGGTTTTACAGACACGCAATGTTCTTAATATTTTAATTATTTCGTGGATAATGCCGTATTTTTTCACCGTATTAGTATGAGAAAATTTCTTGCAATCTATTTATGCTACAGTCGTGGTTGGTACAATACTATGACGCCATATTTAAATATTGTATATGTATGAAGTTAAAACCAGTCTGGCCTCACAGCTCAGTTGGTAGTAGCTCTGCCTTTTGCGCTGTAAGCCGTGGGTTTGATTACCACCCAGGACAAATATTTGTGTGACGGATATAGGTTTGTTCTGTAGCTGAGTGTTAATATGTAAGTATTTAGTAAAATAAAATCCTATAGTACCAAATGAAGCATAGCTTGATGCTTAGTAGGTTAATATAAAAAGTAGGTATACATATACAGGAACCAATAATTCTTTGCCTATAGATTCTCTAGGCACATTTTATATTGATCATGACGTCATACCTTTGGCATTTAGTAAGTTGTCATTAGTGACCACAATTATTTTTATTTTAACAAGGTTGTCTTAATTTTTCCTTTTTGCCTTCTATTTAACTGTCAATTTTACTTTAAAGTGACAGCTGTTTTTATTTCAGCATTAATTATCCAGTAATGAAGGCAGCTACGTAGCACTGTTTACCTACAATTGTACTGTTATACTACCACAGATAGTTATGGACGTAATTACATAAAATAATATATATAGTAATTAATAACGAAATATCATCCCGCATTATCAAGTCCCAAACTCAGCATAGCTTGTACTACAAGAACTTGCATGTTTTTTTATTTGATATCTCTTATATTTTAACATCCTTACAAACGACCGAGCCAAATTTAATAAAGGAACATTCAAAGTTGGATGGCAATCCAATAACATAATAGAATCTTATCTAAGATTTGAATATGTCTCAAAGCATACATAAGTATTTATTGAAAAATGTGACTTCCAAGACTTCAAGATTTCAAAGGAACTTTTTCCATTATTTGGAGATTATAATACAGATTTTGATGATGTAAAAATGGTCCCATTTTTAGAGCTTTTTTCCACATTTTGTAGACTATTTACTAAAGCATTCATAGCTACCGTACCGTACCAGTCTCTAATGTTCCCAATGCAGGAACACCGGACAACTCTCGATTATTGATAGTAAATGGGCTGTGATCTACCATGTAAGCCCCATCCGGATCGATAGATGTCACATTTCGTTGAATTTTAGGTTCTAAGACAGGGTTTGAACCAGCAACTTTCAGAATGATAGTCGGCGTCTGGACCCCTGGGCCACAACGCTCTCATCCATAACTAACTTTAAATATGTTTAAAAACCACCTAGATATTTTTCATTGAATAAAATTTAATTTCACCTATACAAATACACCTGCCGGTCCCATGCATACTTTAAACAATACCTCATTTAAACAGGTGTTTTACCAATGTGATTTTTTTTTACATACATTATTAAGGCTAGACTATGATGACCCTGCGTTTGTACCAGAAATTACGAGTACAAAGTGTGAAATATTTTAAACACGTGCACTAGGTGATAACTTGACTCGATCACAATATTCATCCCAGAGACACTTCAAATTGACAAGAAATTAATCTGTCATTCAAGTTAGTGATTCTGAATTAATTTAGTTGTCAATTAAAATAAAGTTATATATAGATTTACACTATTTGAGTAAGTGGCGAGAATGCAAATGGCCTTACTGATCCTTAACGGTATTCGACAGCCACTTCTATATTAATCTTGTCTACAGTCTTGTCAAAGTCACAACGCATTTGTGCAATGTGCACGTCGCAATAAGAAATGAAAAATTTAGCGTCGCAATTTCACTGACCTCCATTTCAAACCATACCATAGCAATGCGAATCCTTTGCCTCAATATTATAGAACTGTAACAATAAATATAGTACCAACTTCCTACGGGAAAGTACCAGTGGAATTCCAGGGGCTTGTAACATTTTATTATCGCAACACGAAGATTTTGGTCTTTCCGTGTTTACTCATGAATGACCCGCTCGTTTCATCATTTAAGTCACATTAAATAAAGGCAGAAACTTATCACTCGTACGCTAAATGTGTACTTTTTGCATGCAAATGATTATTGATGTCGCCTACGGTAGGAACTATAAATATTGCATAGAGACTCGTGCAATCGCTATCGCTGGTGGGTGATTAGCCTGCATCGATATCAGGAGTCATATCACCTTGCCCTTGAACATGCGCACGCTTTGTTATCTGACAAGCCTTATGTCATAGGAGAGTGATAAAACCCCTCACTCGTCACGACAATTTGATTACTTCGTAACTTGCCGATGAAGGCCTGCGTCGAAATTTAGAAATACTAGTATAAGCTTACTCAGTACCAGCCTCTAATGTTCCCACTGCAGGGACACCGGCCTACTCTCGGCAATTGAGAGTGAATGGTATTTGATTTACCATGGGAGCCCGTGGTAGACCAACTCTTATAATTTTTGGAGTCTAAGACATCCCTCACGATGTTTTTCTTCACCGTATCGAGAACGTGGTATCACGCATTTTGCATTTTTTTCAACGTATTTTTCAAGTGAAAAAAATCATTGTTGCACAAGTGGGTTTTGAACCAGTGACCTTCAGATTGAAAATAAGCATCTGTGCCCCTGGGCCACCACGCTCTTGGTATATTTTAATACTTATAATGTAACCGCTGCGAGACACAATTCGAATCACTGAAAAGAAAGCTCCGCTCGCTCTAGTATGTACGATCTCTTATCTGGCATATGAGTACGATGTCTGAATTAAGAAGGGTTGGAACTGCCCTCGGAAACCGGAAACGTTCGATTCAATTCGGCGACTGTTCTTGTGGTCAGTAACTAGATGGGGGATATCTAATTACTGACCACAAGGAAAGTCGTAGAATAAATAGGCAAGCTTATCCACCAGTCTCAGCTGTATACGGTGTATATCGTATTCAGAGATAGCGCCCGACCTTGGAAAGCTCTCAATAAAGTTAGCGATATTGTTGTAAAGCGGTATGCTCATGAATTGTGTGACGTCAGAGAAAAAGCGGGAAACAAAATGCAAAGCTGTGAACATGTGAACGGCTCGTATGGAAAACGAAAGTACGCCAGTTTCATTCAGAAGTTGGCTCGCGGCTGCTGCAATAGCTCAAACGTAAGAAGCGACAGGCTAGGATAAGGTTTCTTGGAGTTAACAAAATAATTTGATACGGGCTGTAGAAAGGGTCTTTGCTCATTGCGTTTTTTAACGTGCAGTTGACGTGGGCTCATAAAACGCGCGTAGTATACTCGTTTAAAACACACTGAATAGGCTCTAAACTTTTCGATGAAAGTCACGTGTAGCAATTATAGTAGCACAGGTGTTGCACTTAGAGGACATCAATTCCGTAACTATAATAGTTTGAAACGTTTTGATAGATTTAACCAGTCAGAATCAAATATACGATATGCCATTAATACTGATTTGGCTGAAACTTTGCAATACTGATTTGGCTGAACAGGCGGGTCAGAGACGGGCAGAAACTACTGAAATTATGAGTGTAATAAAATATAACAAAAAACCTTTTTTTTTTAATTTTAAGTTATGGGGTTGCAAACCCCTGCACTAAAAGTGAAATGCACAAATACAGATACAAGAAAACACCCAAGACCCAGAAATAAACTTTACACTAATTACACAAAGTCTTCCCCGGCCGGGAATCGAACCCAGGTCTCCTAGCTTCTAAGGCCGTGCTACTCGCAAATATCTACGCAGCTGTCATAATGCCTATAATTAAATATTGTTCAAACAAATGATTAAAAACAACCAAAATATGGTTGGCCTTTATCTGAATAATGCAAATTTCGACTTGAACCGTTCATTTCGATTAACTTTCGTAAATAATGGGCTTAATTGACTTTTAACTATCTTAGGGCTCCTATTTAAGATAGTTAAAGTTACTCTAGAGAACTTGCGAAAAAAATTTAGTCTGACCCGGTCTATAATATTGTTTCGTACATCCTTGTATTTAAACTTTGTTAAACTTAACTTGCGGTGCTTAAACCTCGCCAACAAATTATAGGACTTCTGAGGATGTTTCCATGGCAATACTGTGTTGTTTGGTATACGGTACCGCAGTTTAATTGGCAGTAGCCCTGCTTTTAAAACGAGGGGACTTGGGTTCAATTCCGATCCAGAGCAAAAATTAGTGTGATGTTTAAGTTAAACGTAACACACTCATAGGATTCCCTGTTGTCGCAGATGTCATACAAAAACACCCAACATCCGAGAACAAACTGCATGCTCACCACATAAAGTTATTCCCAGTCGGGGATCGAACCAGGGACCGCGTTTCGAAGGGCTACTACCAACAAAGCCAGAGCCGTTGCATCGTTTGTGTCCTTTAACTTTGGAGGTACATCAAGCTCTATGCAGTTGTTGGTTTAATTGCACCCAAAAACTGGCTGGAGTAATAATTATTCTCCTATGCGCACAGAAATATAAATCATGCTTAAGGATATTTCCTCAATGCATTGAATTTATTTCCTAATGCATATATCTTATCAATTTATTCACATGCAATCAACAGAGGACTTGCGGCCTTTATAAGATTGTGTAGATAACATGCATATAATCAAAAAAATATTTAATGGTTCTGAATGTTTGTAGTTTATAACCCTGGAGTACTATAGACTTCAGCCAGTGAAAGCTTGGGTATCAAAAATTAATTCATAAGGGTAAAGCCGTAATCCTGACTATCAATAATAGTCAGGATTACGTATGTCGTAATATGACCTCAAATCATGCCTCATTCATTTGAATTCATCAGTTTCGGCGTGATGCCAAGATACAGACAGACAGATAAAAATGAAAAAAAAAAAATACAGTTTTGGCTTCAGTATCGATTATAAAGTGCCGTCCAAAAAAATCTTCAATGTACAGAATCGGATCTGTTACAGTTTTATTAAAAACATAGATTAACTAAATTATCGAAATAAAAATATATACTAGCACAATGAACCTAAAACTAAAAACCTTAAAAAATATAATATAATATAGTATAGATTAGGTATACGACATTCTGCGGCAAGCGAAGTCGTAGGATTTCGGTAATCATCCCAAAGTATTACTGCAATGCCAACCTCCAAATTATGATTAGATTACCAGACAGATAACCGTAACCTATGCTAATAAAATACATAGCAGTCATTAATTGATATTCATTTGGTGTTAATTTTTTTATTACTAAAATAGGCTCAGCTGACTTTTGTTGAAAATCTTAGTCCTGACACTTAATAAAAGCTGTAGTAGCACTATTTAGAAAAAAGGTCACAGGTTCCATCCCGGGCTGGGACAAACATTCAATTGTTCAAACATTCAATAAGTACAAACTACCCCTGAATAATTTTATATTATTATATTATTTGACCTTGCCACCTGTGACATATGACAAGGTCAAATACTAATTTTGTGTTATATAATAATACTGTTAATTTTGAGTTTAATTGATTTTCTATTTTAACAAATACAAAAATTTCTCTAATGAGAACAGTGAAAGATAAGAATCTTTAATTTAAAATTTTCTTTGAAATTTCATGTTCAGAGACGCAACTCTTCATAAACGTTTACACACACACCTCGGATAAACGCTTCGAAAGCAGCTTACCACCAACTAAGCCATGGAACCGAACCGTCAATGTAGTGACAGACTGGTTTCTGAGTATATATTTTTATGTGTATTCATTAATTTAAGTACTCACACGTTTATTTATTAACTCACATATTGCTTTAGATCGTTATCTAAATTTTGATTTATCTTTTATCATTCAGATTAAACAACATTTATATTCCGATCAAATTGTCTTCTAAAATATGCCGGTTCTCAAGGTAGGTATTATTATTACAAAATTCTATATAATTTAAACTTTGTTAAACACACCGGAAAATATAATGGTTAGTAACTTATCACTTGGGGATATACTGTGTAGGTATAGTAATTAAATTGTTTTAAATTACCTACGCAATTTCTACCACCGCAGCTTTACATTGGGTTAAATAATGAGATCATTTCCTTAAAATTTGCTGTTTCCTAATTAGGTATTGTGGCGGTGGCAATACATTGTTATTTGGAAATTACTTGGGAATTCTATTACTTTAATTACGTATATCATACTTCGAAGTGATCGTGCTTAATTTTAGACGTTAATGACTACAAGATGAGTACTTATTAAATAAATTGTACATTTATGGATATTTCACATTTAAGTAGCAGAAGCACTTATGCCAAGTTCGTTCGGAGAGGTACTGCCACCACACCTGAAATCTGTCACCAAGCAGTGGTGCTCGCATTACTGTGTTCCGATGGAAGGGTGTGGGTGCCGGTGAAATCACACGCATGAGACTATCATATCCGTCTTGGTTGATGAACGCAGCAGGATGAATACGACTCAGTGTAAGATCCAAATTGTATACTGAGTCGCATTCCTGTTGTAATGCGCGGGGATCGCCACTTACCACGAGGAGGATGCTAAGATAGTTCCGTCAAATAATCAAATTAAAAAACAATTACGCCTTCTATTTCCAACTTAAGCTAAACTTGTATCCCCAGTCACAGATCAATGTCCGTCACTATATTTGTCCTGGGAGGAAATCGAATTCGTATCCAATCGAATTCGTTGGCGCAAAAGGGAAATGTTATTACCAACTGAGCTATGAGTCTAATCAACATTTAAACTTAAAATAATGTTAATAATATGTATTTGGAAAAAACAACAACATTTGAACAAAAACTAAACTTGATTTCATGGGCACACATTTATTTAAAAAAGTGACGTTTTAAGTAATTTTTGTATTACGTAAGTTGAAGTAAATAAATAAAGATAATTGACGTTGACTTTGACTTAAAATCAATTATTAGATAACCTATAAAAAACTACCTTTAGCAAAGAATGACGAATTTACCCTAGATATATTTTAATGATCATATTTTTGCCCCATGACGAAATGTCCCTACCCTTCTAAAGTAAACGTGCTAGTGCACAAACAATCATTCACGAAAATTATATGCTCCATTATATAACTTATTTGTTGAAACTTGAGACCCAAGATGGGTATGACCTAACGTTTTCAGTGTCACGGATTGAGGTCTACCCTTACCCTATGTACTATATATTATGTAAGTATATGTAGTAGGGTACATAGCACTATTTCTATGAGCCACCCTACCGATTGTAATCTAGAGGGGCGAGCGTTTGAGTCGGACGGACCAATCGCTGTGCTCCCGTGACCAGAAAAGTGGGTGGAGTTTCGCACCCCTAGTTTTCTAGGGGTTAGTGTGCTTCCGCGGCCAACCTAGTTTGCCGTCACCCGCGCACCTCACCCCCGGCACCCACTAATTTAGGGTTGATCAATCGGTTGCTCGCCGGCTGTGTTACGTAACAGACACGAGGCAAATTTCGTGGGTGGTCGACGTGTCCTGGCTCCCACGCTTGCCTGAACCAGGCCTTATTCCCAGAAAAAACTCATGCTCGAGATTACGCTATGCGAGGTGGGTGTTATTCTCAGAAAATAGTCCGTACACGACATGACGAAATAATGATTCTAATTTATGGTAACACGAGCGTTTCATCTCACAGTCGAGATTTTTATGAGAATAAGGGATCATATCAGGTGCGATAGATCAGTACGTAAAGCATTAAAAAAATAGATATTCATTTTTAAAGCCTATCTTAATCAAAATGCGTTCTATGTATGCAGTTAATAATGAACGCAATGATGGATTAAGTTAAGATGTAAGTTTTTCATTCCCTTGAAGTACAACATTGGGAAGAACGAGAAAGAACGAGAAGTTATAAATTAAAATTTCCAGAATGAATGAACAGATGAACTGCGTGCAAAATAATTTGGTGTCTAATAAACATTTGAGAAACGGCGACTGACTTTTTAATTTACTATGTTATCGAAGTGGGAAATCGTTATAATTAAGATAAATTTACGGTAATGAGCTGAGACTCAGTCTGAATATATATAAAAAATAAAATCCTGATGCAGATCTTCACAAAAACAACTGGATAATTCAATTCCACAACTGATAACATAACTGTTGATTCTAGAAACTTGAGGTATAATGGCGTTTTCATTCTCATGCGTTGCCCACGTAAGCTAGACTGGTTCATATGCAGGCATAAAGAAGGCACATTTTCCAATAGGTTTCTTATTATCCGCTCGTCCCGTGGATGTCGTAAGAGGCGACTAATTTATAAGAGACTAAGTCACGGCATGGGTAGCAGCTTGAGTATAAAACATCAACACTGTGATCCAAATCCCACCGATCAGTAGCAACAAGCCAAGCCGGGATCCGTACCTAAGTGGTTTGCAGCTATATTATTAAAACTAGCGGATACCGGGCGTGTGCTACTACACTAAAACTTAAATACATTTTGTGCCTAATGCATTGTTTTAGTGGTCTAAAACCATCTTCGCATTATTGCCTTTTTAATAAAACGGATTTGGGACATATCGAGTCAGTCAGTCGAAAGACGTGCGAGCCAAAAAAAAATCTTAAAATGGAGACCTATGCTGTTTTTAACAGTGGATGTCAGTTGGTTGACGTGATGATTAAATCACGCGTGCGAGAAATATGCACACTCATAGTCAATATTATGATGGAAAAATTGGATAATAATTATTTAAATTTGCCTTAAAAGCCTAATGGTTTGTTTGTAAATTGGTCTCTAGTTAGCCTACACTTGGATCTGAAAGTAACGTTTGGATAATTTAGTTAAAGTTTAGATTATCAAGTCCAGCAAAAAATAAAAGTTCAATTTACGCAAATCATATCTAATTAGACGCAAAATGTAAAAAAAATATTGGCTCATTCAAGTATTACAATAAATCGTGTCACGAATATTGCCATAAATATTCTAATACAAGGAAACAAGTCTTTTTGAGTCCTCTCGGACAAAGTCGCGGCTGAGTTTTTAATGTAGTAATGAGTATATTGTAATAATAGGTTTCTTTCACGTTCGTAAAAGTCCAGACCGTTACGTGAAAGCCACAACAATAGAGATAAAATAAAACAACCACAAAGAGCAAAAATACAGATTAGATTGATCTGAATTGTCCTCAAGATACAAGCAGGAAAAACATGAAATCATTAAGTTTTAATTATAAATATTATTTATCTATTATACATATGTATAAAATGCTGGTCGTTGGTGAGAGACCCAATTATTTGTTTAAGATTTTCGCAATAGTCCGAAATAGCTGATGCCGATATAGGTTATAAGAAGGATAAAAAGATGGAAAATATGTCAGGTAAAATGAAAAAATTTGAAAAAACAATGTAGCGCAAATAGCACTTTCACTGCATTTTGCTACTACGTCCGCAAATAATATAATTATAATAATAAACAATATTTATTGAGTTTTATACCGCTTTGATACGTTAAGTTACGAAGGAAGTTGAGGTATAAGGAAATATTTCTTATTCTTATTTTAAATATGAGTGTGCGAACGTAATTTAATTTATTCGAGCGAGATCGATAAAATGGCAGCATTTTGATGAAATAGTGTCATTTGGTGAAAGTCCAAGGACAAATTACGTTATGTGTTATTATTATAATCAGGTGTCATATCTTCGACTACATAGTCCTTGAACCAGAATGAGAATAATCATTATTTCATAACTGTAGTACAAAGATAAAATAGACTTTCCTATCTGAATCAGAATAACAACACAAATGTCAATGATCTTTCAGACTTGAGTCATAACCATTGATTTATTGTAAAGAGGAAGATTGGGTACTAAGCCCTCGGATGTGAACCGCTTGAATTAGGTGCATGCACACAAGTTTATTTTGGTTACAATTACACTGGAGAATTGGATATTGTGAATCACGTCACTGTTATGTATTTCACTTTATAGTATGTATGTATCTCTTTCTTTTAAAAAATTGGCTGCTTTATTTAATGCAAATCAATTTTTTGATTGATATATTTATCTCTTTCTGTCCTACTCAATGTTTCATAATATGAAACACGACATTGGAAATATAGCCGAGCTTCAAGGTGTTTACATGTAGTTGTAGCTAGTCCAGATTTGTATCTGTATCTGGTCCAATTTTTGTTAGCCTAACAAGTAGGAAGATATGGCAAGTACCAACTACTTGCCATATCTTCGTACTTATTAAAATCATTGCTTATAACAGTATATCCCAAAATGATGATCACCACAATATACAAGTTCACATTTCCCTAATTTAAGTCACATTATAGCCGACGAGCGAATAAGTTACGAGTACGCAGGTACGTACTTGTTAAGTAGATACTAACTTAGTGATTTGAGTTCTGTGAAATAAATATGATGATTTTTAATGCTGTAAAGCTGATCATGGCTGTTCTGAAACTATTATATATGTCATCTTTGTTAATGGGTTAACAAATAAATTATATGATTATGACTACATATCTGAACTCCTGGACATAGAGTCCAGGAGTTCAGATATGTAGTCATATACTCAGAGATAATTTAATTAAATTCCTGTTTCAAAATATCTAGGGATTAAGAAATAACCAGATACTCTTCAGATTGAAAACGATTCTATCGACGAGAAAAATAACAAACTTTTTCTCGTCGATAAAATTGGTTAATTTGAATACAGATGTATATTTGTGCAGATTACAAAAACGAACCAGTTGTGCTAAAAATAAATAGTAATAATACAAAAACGATACTAAAAACCGCAACAGAATAATTATGTTACGCAGTGTGAACCCTAAGCACTTTATTGTATATTCGTAGCCTACCGCAACATTTCGCATGGGCTTGATTTCGTACAAACAATTTCTAAAGATTATAGGCATAAGAACTTTGCTCTCTGTTGTGTGACTTAAACAATCGAACGAGATGGATTCTGTGGCACTTTAGCTACCATAATTAGTCAAAAGCAAATTCCAAAAAAACCGGCCAAGTTCGAGTCGGACTCATGCACCGAGGATTCTACCGAACTTGTAGGTTTTTCATGTAAGGTAATTTTATTTTGGTGATGTTACTAAAAGTTTTGGATTTATCTTGTCCTACATTGCTTCAACCAACTTACATGGTTCTAGGTCAACGGAAAGTATCTAGGATTTGATTTCCTCGCGAGAGTCAAAATATGCGTCAAAAACGGCGTTTATTCACAAGTTTGTTTTTTTCACTGGGATTGCAGACTTGAGCATTTGATATTAATTTCAACTTGATACATCCACGCGTTCTAGAGACGAAGCGTAAGCGTAATAAGCTATATATCGCTGATAAGTGATATATCGCTAAAAAGCGC
Source organism: Aplocera efformata (assembly GCA_921293045.1). Lineage (NCBI taxonomy): Eukaryota > Metazoa > Arthropoda > Insecta > Lepidoptera > Geometridae > Aplocera > Aplocera efformata. The sequence goes on from OV121045.1 coordinate 8,967,016, forward strand.
GTAACGCTTACAAACCCCAGCACTAGGACGGCTGCGTACCCAGTACCTTGTAATTTACCTACTGGTTTAAAAATAGAATAAACCTAATTTCTTACTTCATGCCATATTTTACTCCCTAGATGTGACATTTCTTCATGAAATTTCTATTGCGCTACATCGGAGGTATACCCTAACAAATTGAAAAATAACCACCTCAAACGATGATAAAAAAAACGCTTAAGCAACATAAAAAAAGCGATTCAGCCGAAACGAGAATCTACTAAATTTGTTTAAGATTAAACTCATATACAATACTTATCTTATTTGCGGCGGATCTAAGCATTTTACTCGTCTTTTAATTCTAATAGCTGTTTTATGACTTTTAATTAGTCTACGAACATGTTTTTCATTACATTAATTTTAATTAAAAAGATTTTTTAATGATTGCGTTAAGAAGAATATTGAAGTTAAACAGTAATAGTTAAATAATTATATCTCTATTGCGCTATGGTAAGTAACAAAATTACAAAAATTATAGACTTATAAAAATTATTGGAAACTTGAATTCACGAATTAGATCGCAATCAGTTTAAAAAAAAATCCTTTTTACTCATGTTCGACCTATATATACACGTCGTTTTAACATTCTGTTTTTCTCTATAGATTAACTTCGTACGAATAAGAACCACGAAACTACAATCACTTTTTTGGCTCCCACTTAATTACTTTCCGAGAGGCCTTTTTTACCGTGAGCAGTTTTGCACGGTTGCGTTAGGATTTCCCCCGATCGCTACAGCTTAGGTCATTGACTGTCTACCATATTTCAGAATAGAAGCCGCATACATTTAATTACAGTTTAAGGTGGATCCTCTCCGTTGTATTTGGGTTCCATACCGTACCCCTACCAGAATTAGATAGATAGATAAACTCTTTATTATTCACACCAGAAATTGTACAGAAAAAACAAATAAAAAAAGAACATATAATTGGTGGCACAATGGGTGGCCTTATCGCTAAGAGCGATCTTTTCCGGGCAACTTTTGGATGGACCCGATTTTAACAAAGAAAAAAGGGAGGCGGTGTCACAGTAATGTCTTCTTAAGTATAATTTTCTAAGGATTAAGGATTAGTAATAAGGTACTTCCGTACCTTACTAATCCTCACTACTAAGACTTTATTACTCCTTATTACTAAGTCTTAGTACCTTATTTCTGAGACTTTTCGTATATTTGGTTTGGTTCTTGTTTATATCCGACTGCTTATGTGATATTTGTATGATAAAATAAAAATATCAATTGTATTTCTATCCAAGGAAATGGCATATCGGTACGTATATAATATAATTAAAGTTTGAGAAAACTATTTTGAATTTAGATTAAAAAAAATATATTTTAAATATCGTTCAGTCCTACTACTTGTAGGCCTGTTTCTTAGAGTTCCGTATCCTATAAAAGAAACATTACTACTAAGCCTAAAATGTTTGCCTGTCTAACCTTAAAATAGATGTATCCTTGAACCGTAACGGGCAAAAATTTTCCACGGAATATGTGTTATTATGGCGGTTATCCTACCAAATGCAAAACAAAAATACAAATGGTTATTTAAATAGGTGTTCAAATTCGGAATTATGTTTGGGCTTGAACAATGGCCAAACATGTTCAACGCAAGATATTGCAAATACATATTTATTGTCTAAAATGGACCTTTCCAATTTTTTTTTTAATTAATGGAAATATAGATTTTTCACTGTAATTTTAACCGACTTCCAATGGCGGTTATCAATTCGGCGGTATTCTTTAATTTTTTAATTTTATATTTGTATGTATGTTACCTCAGTTCTCGATTTCGATTCAGTTTCAATTAATCTTTTTTAAAAAGGCTATACCCTAAAGGCAAGAAATATGGGTCGGATTTTTTCGAATTTTAAATCAGCCGTCGTTTTTATTTTTAAAGTTTCACGGTTGCCTCTTTCTGAAAGTTCGAATAGCAATTATTTATCAATTCACGCTGCATAGATACGGGTGATTTGCAATACTTAATTTTTTCACGGCTTCAACCAGTTTGGCAATCGATACACCAGTTTTCATTAAAGTTTCTTTGATCAAAGAAACGGTCCAGACAGTGACCTACTAGTAGTTAAACGTTATTTGATGTACGTAGTAACAACTTGAGGAAGATCAAGTTCATAAGGCGCAGGCCTCAATGCAAACTAAACTAGCATAGATTAGCATACGCAGCGACTTTTTTTAAGATTCTGTACCTAAAGGGCAAAAGGAAACTCATTACTAATTATGTCTAATCTATATTTATTAAATCGTATGATTTTTTTACGCAGTAAAAGTGACGGGACTAGCTTAAAGCCCACTTGATATTGGATATCTCCACCCATAACAACAGCAAAACGACTTAGGTCCTCCCCGATCGAAATATGAAAAGACCCAAGTCGGACCCCGCCGCGCCCATCACTCGGAGCTGAACGTCACATGTGCATGTGATTTTGATTAAGTCGTAAAAAACTTCCATAGATAGTTTTCTTAATTAGTGATAATTTCCCAACATAAAAAGTGGAACAGAAACCGCTTTGCGTGAGTTTGTAACTCACTTAACCGGTTTTTTTCAATGTTAAGGTCACTAACTCTGTAGTTCACGGTTACGGTTAAGATACTAAAACCAATTAATATTCATATTCATTGACATTTCACATAGCGTCATCTAGCCCCAATCCACGCATAATTTTCAGTACGTATGTTTGTTTGTTTCCTCCACTGAACGAATTTCGATGAAGGTAGGAAGGTTCGATGAATGCTTAATTCCTGGATTAATGCATAGACTACTTTTTATCCCAAATAAAGATATCACAAAAAAACAACGTTAAAAACAACGTTAACACACTCATACCTCTGCACTAGGATTCCCTGTGTCGCAGATGGCATGGACAAACACAGAAACACAAGACAAACACCCAAGACCCGAGAACAAACTTCATGCTCACCACACAAAGTTTGCTCCGGCCGGAAATCGAACCCGGGACCCCTTGCTTCGAAGGCAGGGCTACTACCAACTAAACCCGGAGCCGTCTGATTCATTAATTTAATGACTTTAAAAAAAACTCAACTTCTTTCAGATTTTCCCATCGTCTCATGTATGACATTTAAATACAAATTGGCACCAAAACAAAGAACAAACTACGTTTGTCAAAAAAAATTTCGTTCTGGGTAGCAACTGAATCTACGACAGTGCAAATGGCGGAGCTATCACCAACTGAGCTGCGAGGCCGTGATTGAACTACGCAATGAAACACAAGAAGAGCAAGAGCCATCGCCTTAAACCGATTATTATGAATAACTCTAAAATTAGCAGTATAACTGGTATTATTCAAAACAGTGGCAAAGATTTATAAGATATCAGTTTTTGTATGCCCGTTTGAACTCATTTTAGTGAAAGGAGTTTTAATAGTTGAGTAAGAAATTGAGCTTTTTAATTTTTTGCTTTGAAGTAGGTAATTGCCGGCGGCTAAGCTTGGACGGCGAGCAAATGGACCCCAAAAAAAATCAAAGTATTTTATAACAATAAAAATCTTTTACAATCTTAACAGAGGTACAAATCTTACATTTTTACCGTATACAATTTATTTAATACTTCAGCCCAAAAGAAACTTAATGCTAGATCATTTTCTACCAGCCAACCTGGTGGTTAAAAACAGTTGATATGACGCGGTTGGTCCAGTTGCTCGCGTACCCCCTGGGTGGCGCTAAAGGAGCAACAAAAAGTAGCAGAAGAACTTGTGCAAAGTTCGCTGAAGAAGTACTACCACCACGCAGTGGTGCATCTACGTTGCTGTGTTCTGGTGGAAGGGTGTGGGTACCGATGAAATCACTATGCTTGAGAAATAATATTTCGGTCTCGGGTGACGAGCGCAACGGGGTGCGGCTTTGATCTTCTTATTCTTCGGTCGGGGGAGACCCAAATACCCAAATCGTATTGTTGTTGTTATGGGCGAAGGTAACCACTTAACATCAGGTGGGCACTTAGATCGTACCGTTACTTTTGTAAAACAAAACAATAGAATATGATTACATTTGGTGTTAATCCGTAGAAACTAACTGAATATATAACCTATATAACTGTACCACCAACCTTTAAAACTCCTCCCCTGCATAGACCAGCTCAGCACGGTTCTCTGAGCGTTATAAGAGTAGATCTTCTAAAGTTTCAAACACAATAATTGTTACGGTAAGTATGAGAACGTCTCAGTACACTGCACGGCAGTACAAATTGGGCTTTTGGACCACGGAATACCAGATGGTTCGAAACGGGATGTGTGGGCCTTGCCACCCCCATCAATTAGAATACCTAATAAGGGTAGATGTTCAAAAGTAGACGGCAGCAGATCCATCCACCCTTATAAGTGACGACTTACTTTTTAGCAATACCTAGCCATTTCAAATATACGGTATCTTTTGAGTTGTTTAAACTAATCAATATGTCCTCTTACCGTACCAGCCTCTAATGTTCCCACTGCAGGGACACCGGCCTACTCTCGATAATTGAGAGTGAATGGGCTTTGATCTACCACGGGAGCCCAATCCGGATTGGTAGATGACACATGTTATCGAATTTTTGGTTCTAAGACATGCCGGTTTCCTCAAGATGTTTTCCTTCACCGTTTCGAAAGCGTGGTATTGCGCACATAATTTTTTCGAGTGAAAAAACTCATTGGTGCACGTGTGGGTTTGAACCAGCGACCTTCAGAATGAAAGTCGGCGTCTGTGCCCCTTGGCCACCACGCTCTCCTCTTATGTGAGATTATTAAGCTCATTGTTCAGTTAATAAATTACATCGTATAATAGTCATCCACGGCTTAACATTCATTAATTTTGTAGTAGTAGGCAAGATAATACTATGATTTAATAAGTCATCATTATACTCGTACGAGTGCGTGCAATGAAAATTTTTAGTTCTCTGGAATTCAAGGTATTATTACGTCACTTTAAAGCTTCCCACGCATGCGCGTCACTGGCATAGGGTGCGTCGCGACTGTTCGCATTTCAATTTGTTATGACATAAATAAATTATGCTTGTTATATATTTATTGCAATAAAAATACTAATGCAAATCAAAAATTAAGTAAACCTTTAATTATTCTGTCTCTGTTAACGTCTGCGCAGAGGATATACAATATTTTACGGAAGCGAACCTAAATTCATACAGCTATATCTCCAAAAGTACTATTGAGATAGCATGTGACTCTCAAATTAAAGGCATAAAGAGTATAGCTATAAAGTGTATGACTATTTGAAGTTCGACAGCTGTCAATAGTATATTCTATAGTTATAGTCCATATGGATTATAAAAAATTATAACTATTATAACAGATAAATGATTTCATTTATTCACAGTTATGCACTTATTTTGCCGTTATTCGGCGTCACAGATTGAAAAACTGGTTCTTGGTATTTGTGCACATGTTTAAATCATGCAAAAATTTACAACTTTATATTCTGTGAAATTGATATCAATATTATATCAATTGATATCAATAGTACACAGCCGTGTACAGTTAAGATACTTAGTGATAGAGTTCGCCTTCACTTTATTTTTAAATACGGCACCGAACCACCTTAAATTGGTTGTTAATTAACATTGTCAATACATAACCTATCAACATTACACGTAACAGGATGATTGTTCATACCGCGTAAAACTTTTGCTCAGACAAACATACATACCCACAAAAACTGATTTACCGAAATCAATTTAGAGAACACCACTCGCTTCGACGCTATACTCATACACTGCGACTCCACCCTTTGCTGCCAAAGTGCCAATATCGTAGACACATACTACATGGCACTAAAAATGAATAACTGTTACAGTGCGCTTTTTCTACAAAATGTTTACAAATCTTACAGGCGAACACGCAATGTATGTAACACATCAGTTGCTCAACGTCTCCCAAATCATCGGAGTCATAAGTTACCAAGGCTCTTAAATGTGAGTCTAAAACAAGCAAAAGCACACACAAAATAAATGGAATAAACAAAATATAAATCATTATGGAATTTCTCAAATGAACAAAGTTTAATCTCCGAATTCGTTTTCCCGATATCGTATTATCGTCTCTGTCAAATTTTCCAGGGCATTGTCTTTGAGGAGTCTATTGAGTAATCTGTGCGAAGGACCATTGCCCTCTGGGTCGCTGTCCCTTTTCAAACGAAGCGTTCAGTTTATACTTCGAGATAGTTCTACAATATAAAGACTCGCATACTGACATTTACACACGATGTACTTATATTGTTTTTTTTCTGTCTACTAAACGCAAAAAAAATCTATTATACTTTTATTTTTTTCTATTATATTCTAATTATTTAAGGTTTAGATTTAAGCTTTATTTTGGAATTGTTAATAAGTCTTTAGGATTCCATAAGAGCGAACCTTCATAAATTTATCAAAACGTTCAGTTTAACTGTTACTGGTATTAATTATGTGGTCATAGGCTAACACTACAGACATCTATTCTCGACATGTAAGAGTGAATCTGCTACGAGAGAAAAAAAAATGATTCTATAGTATTGTATGCTTAGTATAAGCTATGCTTAGTTTGGGGCTAGATGACGGCGTGTGATATCCATGGATATATTAAAAAATATATAATATTGATATCAATTATAGGGACCCAATACATGTTTTGTTGTTTATTGTTATAGTTTATTGTTTCAATGTACTTGTGCCTTATTGATCCTATGTGTTATTGTGTCGAAATAAATGTTTTGTCTATATATCTATCATATCTCTGAACATATCTAACTGAGTCGCTAAATCAAGAGTTTCAAGTAGAAATTATTTTCATGTCTTCATAGTAGATGCAACCGTACCAGCCTCTAATGTTCCCACTGCAGGGACACCGGCCTACTCTCGATAATTGAGAGTGAATGGGCTCTGATCTACCACGGGAGCCCAATCCGGATTGGTAGGTGTCACATGTCGTCGAATTTTTGGTTCTAAGACATGCCGGTTTCCTCACGATGTTTTCCGTCACCGTTTTGAGAACGTGGTATTGCGCACATAAATTTTTTCAAGTGAAAAAACTTATTGCTGCACGTGTGGGTTTGAACCAGCAACCTTCAGATTGAAAGTCGGCGTCTTTGCCGCTGGGCCACCGCGCTCTGTAGATGATCCGGTCGGTACAAATTTAATATCGCAGTAGATTTAGTCGGTAGCCGCCGGCCAGTGGTCGGATCTCTTGTAAACACGGCGAGTTTAGTCGGACGCTTGGCGCCCAGTAGGTCTTCCTATGTAACACGGTTTGGGGCCACGTAACTGCGTTACAATGATCAAAAGAATTGGCACTGCTCAAAATATTAAGTTTTGTATTTATGCGAATACATACGCTATTTGTACGATTGATACGAAATTGTGTAAAACAAGATAAAAAAATATATATATTTAATATCGTAGTAGATTACATACACCTGGAATCTGCCGCCAAGCAGTAGCACCTTTATTGTGCAAATGAAAAGTTATTTCCTTGTTAGCCGACATTTCCATAAGAGCATCCAATATTCCCAACCGGCCGAGGTTTTTGAGAGACAGTTTTCGAAGTTTCGGTTTAAGGAGATGCAAGCTTCCTAACGTAGTATTAGAGATAGGTGACCCCATAATTCCTGCCTCTAATATTGAATTTGAATGGTACGTTAATCGACAATTGCATGGCCCGAGGTAAAGCGCAAAGCGCGCGTGCACGGTTTTCAGTCTAAAACAACGCCACAGCCACGATTGCAATAGTGTTGTGCTCAACCGCTACACCGGACAGACCTGCCTATGAAATCATGGAGATTCCAGCCCTATAATAATAATAATAATAATCTTTTATTTCAGACAACAGACAGAATGAAAGACAAAACATGACGGAATTTAAATTTCCATATTAATGAAATAGTCTCTATTTCTGTGTGTTATAAATAATATGATGGCCTTGGAAAATTCGCGGTAAAAGTAGGGATTCGGAAAAAAAAATAAGTAAATTTTTCTATGTGATTTTTGCCAACCTGTCGTTTGACAGCTGATTGTCAAATTGTGAATCAAGACAGGAAAATACTTGTCGAGTCAGCTAGTTATTAAGTAAAATAAAACGAATTTGTTTTTTTTCCGCAATAAATTTGTTAATCCCTCGCTCGTGGTCTGATCAACCGGTATCTCCAAGGCGAGTCTCAGAACACAGACTTCATGATTGACAAATTGAGGTGCTGCCTCGTACTCTGCTGTTCCGTTTCCCTGAAACAATTTTTCTTGCAGATGGCCTATAAGCTAAGGTTTTATTAAAGGTTGTTTTATTCTGACTACGAAAAATTATTAATGTTTATTGAAGTGATATGTTTTTATATTATTTCAATATGTCTGCACTTAATTTAGTCATTGAGTGCAGACGATCCATCTGATATCAAGTGGTTACCAGATATAACAGAATATATAAATATTCTAGATATAATGTTCAGGTTTTTTTTTGTAAATACATACAAATTATAATAATATCCTGATATTTCGTAGATCTGCGTTCGTCACACAAATGTTTGTCCTGGGTGGAAATCAAATCTGCAATATTTATAGAGCGCTAAAGTCAGAGCTTCTACCGCTACGAGCTACTTCTTCTTCTTCTATATGGCTTTTTGTGTACGAGCTACTACCAGCTCAATTTCTGTCTGTCAGCTCAGTATCTATCAGTCAATAAAATAATAATTGTTTCAAAGTTATTATATACCTATAAGATACAAGATTATCATTTATATATTGTATAAAAAAACGTTTCATTCAACTAGGGTTTACACATTACCTAATGAAAACGCGTTACAATCATACAATGTGAAATGTAATAAACTTTACCCAATTTATTGGGAATAATTTGGTCGTGAATCATCACCACATTGGTTTGATATCGCAACAACCTCGTTTCGTTTTCCCCAAAAACCTCTATTCGTTTTCCCCAAAAGACTCTTTTATAAACTCTTGAGCGACTGCATTGCGTTTCGTGTCCGCATCGGTGCAGGGGCGTGGCGGGAAAAGTTGCACATTATTTACGACGGCCACGAACCGATGCTGCGATAAGGCGCGTCGCAGTCTCTGCGTCACGATCTTCGCTATCTACCGATGCCGATATTGCACTATAATAGTATTAAATACTACCCTAGCCACACAACAGCACGCCTAATACGGATCAGGCCAAATCGACTTAGCTCGCTTCACTCGGCTAGCAGATGAATACACGTTGGTCGGAGGTAGTACCATTGTTGGTTATCAATAAGTTTAGTTTTGTTAGCAATTCAAGGTTAAATTGTTCGCTTTTTAAACTACATAATTTCCGAACGAAATTTCTTGTCAATTAATAGATTTATAACTGTTCTCAAACGTAAACTTAAGATTATTTTAAAGGTCCCGGGTTCGATTCGAAGCTTTATGTGTTTGTTTGTTTTCGTTTAGGCCACGGTTACGCACCGTTGTACGGCGGACGGAGCCGCAGAGAATGAGAAGTCATTGCCGGACCCCGCTCTCCTTATCCTCTGCGGCTGTAAATGCAGGCGCGGGGCCACAGATCTGAACATCGCGCCTAAGAAGACCTTACAGGTACACGAACGAGGTCGTCTGACGCTGTCAAATCTCAAGACTACTTTATAAAAAAGTACACTGTCATGATATGTATATGTAGGAGCTATTTCAATTTACATAAGTATTGCAAAAATAAGTGAAATATTTCCAAGAAACAACAATATTAGGCACGTCTATAGTGAGTTTGGGGAGACCTTGGAAATAATGTCATTTTAAATGCAAATAAGCGTTTGCCATGATTTTAGAATAGCCAGCTAGTTTCTAAGATAGGCGCTACCTTCACAATAATAATATTCACTTCACTTTTGTGAAGCAAATTTTTGAGATGTATGCTCTGCATTTTATTTTTTTGTGAATATGTGCTTGCAGAAAGAATGAAATCTCTTCAATAGGGTTTTTTTTGCTTGCTCTTTCCCGGGGAAGGTTGCATAAGGTTTGAACAAGCGCCAAACTTAGTAATTAACTTATTTGTTTTAAGAGTAATGACATTATTTTAAGATTTCAATGGAATATAAATATTTTGTCTACTTATAAGTTAAAGTTTGGATAGCTCGGTAGCTAAGTTGGTAACCACTCGGCCTTTAAATCGTGTGGTCCCGGGTTATCGGCGTGCCGAGGCAAACTTTGGATATTAAAAAAGGTTTATTGTCACATGTTCACATACATTGAATCCTGTGTAAGCGTTAAGTCTAAGTAATCCTTCATAATCAAAAACCTCTTTCAGTATATATCACAAGTTAAAATTATATACCAGGTTCACAATGCACACTGCTAACCTAACAGAAGTCAGCGAGTACCTTTTATTAGTAACTTGCGTATTAGTAACTTGCGTATTAGTGACTAGTCTCAGTCGTAAATTAAACTGCTAGCAAGCTAACATGCCATTTCTTCAATACAAATATGTCTTTACACGCACTTGCCGATTTGAAAAGGCTGTCTTAACTATTTACGAATTCTAAGGCTTTGTCTTCGCAGAAAGAACAATACAGCTATGTAGGAAGGCACTATAGAAATCTCGAATCTAGACGCAGGCAATTAGGCATCTCAAGGCTAGGGGCTTATTTGGGTGTATTATCCTAGAGAAGTTTATAGATACTATCATAATGGGAAATAAATCGGTTTGACATCTAAATACAGATATATTATTATCCATCACGTCGTCTTGTTTTAATCGTAGGTCCCGACATTAAGGTAAGTATTTAGGCCATTTCGGACACCAGGCCAGGCTTCAAATCTCCGACATTAGAGTTGACACTTACTACTACGTAACCACACTAATATTATAAAGTCAAAAGTCTGTGGGTGTGTGTGTATGTTTGTAACTCCGTCACGTTGAAACGGCTCAACGAATTTGAATGAAAATTTGTTACCAAGGTACCTAGGCTTATATCCTGGATTAACACATAGAATCCTGGATTAACGATTTTTGATCCCGCAAAAGTAGATTCCCTTAGGAGGCTTGAAAACCCTTAAACCTTAAATTCGAAAACGTGATATTGGCCAAGCCCGATTTCTCTTCTGCGCTAGATAGTTCACTCACATTTATTGAGAGTAGGCCTGTGTAGTTTCTGTGTGTAGTGTCTATTAAATCCCCACTAGGTAGTTAGCAGATAATACCGGAAAATCTTAAAAATCTATTAAACAAATGTCATAAAATTCAAATTAATAAATAATTAGACCAATGTAGAAGAAATTAACTTGAGAGATTGAATAGATTGTCCATGATTAAGCTCAAGATTTTTCAACTATAAGATGAAGGTAATAAACAAAAATGTTTAAAAATAACGAAAAAGAAACTATTTAAACAAAATCTATTACTATATTTTTACCTTGAACTTATTTGGTAGGCTATGTTTAAAACGATTAAGCGGATAATACACACAAGATGACCTTAAAGGCAGACTCCTAAATTTTGTAACGAGAGGCCTATTTCATATGAGTTCATCATATTAATGACATTTTGTATTGAGTACTTTGACATTATGTATTTATGTTCCTGACGAAGCCTCTCTACAGCTGAAATTATTGTATTATTGTACTTACAAACTGAATCACGGTATCTTGTCTGTTTTCTGTGTATGTAAGATTTATCTTTAGGTTTTGCGATACAGAGTGTTTTATATGTACCAAATTATGGAAAATAAATGAAATGAAATGAAAAAGTACCCGGGTAATAAAAATCGTTTTTACAAGAGATACAATTTACAGGTGAACTTAAACAGCAAAGTCGTAGTCTCCTTCAGGTACCTTTGAAACTCCAATACCAGAGTTGACAACTTGGAAAGAAGAACTAAGCTCTTACAAATGATTGATTTAATTCACAAACTTCAATAAAAATAATTGTTGTACTAAACTTACCGCAGTCCGTTGTCAAATTTATACAACTTTCGTTGGCTATTTTAGTTCGACAAAGCTATAATTGTCGAAATATCGTCTTGTTTTTATGAGTTTCATATAGTCTAGTTTCCACGGATATTATAATGTAATACTGTAGGCACCTACGAAAATCAAGGTGAAAAACGACATGTTAATTGGCAATTTGCGGAAACTAGGCTAATTAAAACTCATAAAACAGCATTAATTATTCTAGATCTATGTAATGAAAGTGGTAAAATGATGTCGAGTGACTTTGATTCCAGTCCATTGTCAGCCCTGTTAGGTAGTAACTCTGCCTTCTGCGCTGTAGGTCGTGACTTCGATATCCAACCAGGACTAGTTGTGTACCGAATATATATATTTAAACAAACAAAAACGTTCGTTCTATATCCCGGACACGGTTTTTTGTTAAAATGTATTAAGTATTTCCAAAAAAATACTACGTGAGAATTATATCATTTCTTTGGTTTCCATAGTAGGTACAAGCTATGCTTAGTTTGGGGCTACATATCGCTGACATTTCACATCATATTTACTATTACTATCTAATGCTAAATTTAAAAGTGCGCAATCTTTCCCAAAATTATAGTAAGTTTTAAATAAATTTATAGTTCTTCTACCTGAGACAATTCACGACTTCAAACTGCACGTGTAAGGCTGACCTGAAAAACAGGTGTTTAGTAGAAAGTGATTGGAGAATTACAGCAATGTTGATTCATGTATGAGACCTAAAAATAATAAGTTAGCTCCGAAACCTTGCCTTCGAAGCGAGGTTTGATTCCCGGCTGGCGAACATTTATGTGGTGAGCATGACGTTTGTTCTTGGGTATTGGATCAACTGGACGACAAAAGCGTTTGGAAGTCTTTGGTTACAAGAAAACAATTTAGACTGCGTTTTTGAACAGATATGAAAACAAAATTGAACGGCTTTATACTTCCGTGGGTAACAACAAAAAAACGCAGACATTACGTGGCTATGCATTAATAACTTGTCCGCCAGACAGTTGTTACAGATAGTACCAGAAAGTGGACGGACAAGTTTATCTAGGCATATTAATACAACCAAATCAGATTGTGACGGTGCTGCGGTACAAGTTCGAAGTGTCTTGGACAGTCAGTATTTGTCAGTATTTTATAGGCCCATGTTGCACACGACCGTAGGACCCTTAGAGTTCCTACTCGTGTCCCCCAGGGGGTTTGAATGGAGCAACACAAAATAGCAAAAGAATCTGTGCCAGGTTCGTCCAGAGTAGTAATGACACCACATCTCGTTATCGGTTGCCAGGCAGCACACTTGCACTTCTGTGTTCCGATGGGAAGATGGAGATGCCAGTGAAATTATAGGAGATGTTACATCCCTGTCTCAAAGTAAAGTAAGTGATGCAACACGAAATCCTAAAGAAAACCGTAACCAATGTTACACTGGAAGGACGAATCTTCTAAATAATATAATATATACTAGTATTATAACGGGACTCTTATAAAGCTAAAATGTTGTGATAAACACTTCACTTTCACTATTCGAGATCGAGAGTAGTAAGTAGTAAAGTGCATTGGAAATATTAGGGCTGAGACCAATGACACAAGAAAGTTAAATATAGGATCAAGTATTTTAGCTTTTTCTAATGACGTCTAGGAATAATTTATTAAAAATTAAAAGAAGTTTTTGGGATTTCCGCTGCAGTATGGTTCGTAATCTATGAAAATTTCAGCGCGCTACGCCATGACTCAAAGGTTCTTTAAAAACAGGCAGGGAAACAGGGAACAGGGAAACAGGGTTTCCAGGCACTTTAATAGAAGCCGGTTCTAACCGGTTCTAAACTACATGTTATAAAACGACATACGCAATAAACTCAAAAACTACCGAACGGTTAGAAAACCGTATGGAAATCGTTTTTGTTTTTCGGTAGTAATTTTCAGTGATTCATGAGGAAACTTTAAGATTATAATTCTTAATGAAAATTGGCTGTAATATGACAATGATTGTTGAAGATGACGGGTAAAATCATGCCCATTGGGAGCTTTACAAATAGTATTTGAATGTTAGAACCTAGGTGGGGTGACAGAAGTGCCACGTTTTAAAGCATAACTGTATGTTGAACATTCATCATATCACAGTATCACACTTAGGAGTAGCGAAGCCGTGCTAGCGGGAGCTATCGACTATAATAATATTTCAAATCCTATGTTGTTTCAAGAACTCGTTTTTCTCTTTAACTAGTTATTTAAAATATTAAGTTGCGATAACCTGGTTCCGGCTGCATTTATGCATAGGCTAGATGCAAAAAAATCTAAAATTAATGATGTATTAGTCCTTTAAAACGGTATAATTATTAGTAATACTTTAGATATACATACAACGGGTATGTATTGGGTGTGTGAATATGACTCCGCCCTTTCTCAACAGATGTCGTTTTTAGTATTGTTTACGTGTACTAATAAATGACCATACTTGTATTCGATAGTACTGAATGTCAGCTATCTAACGCATTTTATGATATTTGGTTGAAGTGTAAGCAACTATTGTTTTCACCTTTTCGAAAATGTCGGTTTTTATTCCAAATAAACGTCATTTGCGGGAAGTGTTATTACATTATTTTATTGCGAAGAAAACTGCAGCGGAAACTTATCGTTTGCTTGTGGAGATTTATGGTGAGCATGCTCCGTCTAATACAACTTGCAAGGAATGGTTTCGACGATTTCAAAATAACGATTTTAGTACTGAGGATAAAGAACATGGAAAACCACCAAAAAAATTTGAAGATGCTGAATTGGAAGCATTATTGGCGGAAGATTCTTGCCAAACTCAATCAGAATTAGCTGCAGCATTAAATGTTGATCGTTCAACTGTTGCAAAGCGTTTACAAATGATGGGAATGATTCAAAAAGCCGGTGACTGGGTTCCACATGATTTAAAAGAAAGAGACATGGAACGTCGGAAAACCATTTGTGAAATGCTGCTTCAAAGACAGCAAAGAAAAGGATTTTTGCATCGGATAGTCACAGGAGACGAAAAATGGATACACTACGAAAATCCTAAACGCAAAAAAGCTTGGGTGAAACCAGGCGAACCAGGCCCATCACAGCCAAAAATAAATATTCACTGTGCCAAGGTCATGCTCTGTATTTGGTGGGATCAGAAAGGTATTGTATATTATGAGTTGCTCAAACCCTCTGAAACTATTAATGGAGAAGTTTACCGACGACAACTAATGCGTTTGAAGCGAGCCATAGAAGAAAAACGACCAGAATGGGTGAATAGACATAACAAATTAGTTCTTCAGCATGACAATGCCAAACCGCATACCGCAGAAGTCGTAAAAAGATATTTAGAGGGACAGGACTGGGAAGTGTTACCCCACCCGCCATATTCACCAGACATAGCTCCTTCGGATTACCACCTATTCCGGACGATGCAGACAGACCTTACTGGAGAAAAGTTTACTTCATGTGAAAGTATCAAAATTTGGATTGACAACTGGATAAGCTCAAAAGACCAGGACTTCTTCCAGCAAGGAATACGAAAACTACCTGAACGATGGGCGAAGGTTGTAGCTGCAGATGGAGCATACTTTCAATAATTTTTTTTTTAATTTTGTAAGCGAACAAATGTGTTTTATTTTGACAAAAAGGGGCGGAGTCATATTCACACACTATTTATATCTAAAGTATTACTTGTTGCATTATTTATGCACTTATGTATTGAACAAAGAATAGCGTTAGTCAAAGAATTACGTTTGTGATAATGATAAAAGATCACGTGTAAATAATTTAGTAATTAAAATTTTCTTTTATTGTTTTTTTTTCGTAATAATATTTTATTAATAAATTTGTCAATTATAAGTGATCATTAAAACAGTCAAAAAGATCATACTAGAATATTATGTGTGTCTCAAGTCGACCCTCACGCTGTGCCATCATTTTATCTCAAATTATTATTGTAATTTTGACATAATTAAAAAATTATACAGGATGGTCGAAAAAAGTTTAACCTTAAATTTGAATCAGCTGAATTAACTTAGCATAAGTGGGGATAAAAATTACTTTACAGTTATAATTTTTTTTTTTATATTTGGGCTGGTCGGGTATTGAATACATTAAAATGTATTCTCACTTGTGTGTGCCGGTTTTGGTATTAAAATAATCTGTATCCTGTATAACAAACTATTTCTAATTTGTTAATATTATTAGATGTGAATACATTTGCTTATTAATGTAAATTAGTTTGTTTCAATTTTATCATACTATGATCAAGAACCTGTTTATGAAAACGAAATAGGAAGCATTGCATCTCCAATCACGTCCCACATTCTTTCTGATACGTTCTCAAAAGCGGAAGCATTTGAATGTTACATAAACGTAATGATTGTAGCATCGGATGTTGCAAAAACTCTTTTTTTTTTATCCGTCTACCTGTCTTTTAAGCAACGACCTGAACTCATTCATCCAAATCAGTGTGAGTCAGAGGTACTTCGTATACAAAACTGCCTGTATATTGACAGCGGGGCAGACGATCGAACTGGAGTAAATGCATTTTTTTCTGTTTTCACAAGTAGCAGATGTTAGCAAAGGCCACTGGACAGCGGACATCGCACAATTAACGGTTTTACTTATACTCATGCTTTGCTAGGAATGTTTCGATTATTTCCACCCGTTCTACCTAGCTATACAGCCTTCATGACTAAACGATATACGAATTCTTTAGTATATATTTTTTTTTTATTTTGCGCATTTTGATTACGCATTCACAATTTAGGGATTCAATTTGATTGCAGTTTAATTTAATCCCTAAATTGTGAACTGCTCAGTCAATAGTAGCACCTTCTGCCGTGAAGGTCGTGGGTTTGATTCCCGCCCAGGACAAAAAATTGTGTGACGAACATAGATGTTTGTTGTGTGAATATGTATTACAATTAAACTTTACCAAAATGTATATGTATGTGTGTGTGTAATTGCTGTTAATCTGTAATCTGGTTTTCTTAGTACAATAATGTTTAGTTTTTAACTCAATGACGCTGTGTGAAATGTCCATAATTATTACATCATTTGGTTATTAACTTCATAGTTATAAAACATATAAAATAAGGTATTTATTAAAAATATTTTTTACATAATCGCGCCTTATGTACAATGTGTAAAAATATTGTACATAATATATAATCTACGGCATCTATTGTATATTATATAGCACCGATCATTTGCCACAGACTAAAAAAAAAAATATTGCACAGGGACTTCTCACAATCCTTTGAGCTTATCAAAAAATGTTGTAATTCATGCATTTCATTTGTCAGTACAATTGTACATTAATTGTAGATATACTAATGTAGTCAGTACATTAATATATCTACAAATAAATAAAAATAAAAAATAAAAATCTCATTTGGGCGGTCTGTCCATTTGGTCCGGTTAATATCCGAAACGGCTAGACCGATTTTGGCGGGACTTTCACCGGCAGATAGCTGATGTTATAAGTACTTCTTATAACAGCTTAAACTAGTTTTATTTTAGAAAAAGAACAAGGAATTAAGCATCCGCTCAACAAAATTGTTTAAGTCAACGCATCGAGGCGGGAAACAGCTGGTACCTACAAATTATTTTCACCGAAAAGTTGGGCATGGTCTCAATTGGCCTTGCGTTGCACCATCGTAGGTACGCAGACGTGATATCCTAAGATGTTGGTCTTGGTGGAATGGTAGTGAGCTTAATATCAAGTGTAATGATTTTGGAACGTCTGTACAAATCTTCATATATTACAGCTAAGAACAATCTCGATCACGCCAGCCATCAAACAGAAAAAAAGCGCATCAAAATTCCATACCCATTCGTTAGCTATGATGCTTCAGACAGACACACAGATACACACTATAAACTTATAACACCTCTCTTCTTCGTCGGGGGTAATAAAATACATTACAATGTAACATCCAAGACAATACTTTTACCATCGATAATTGCCAACTAATATAATATAATTAGTAATACCAAAACTAGTTTAAAAAAAATGTTTACAATTCCGCAAACGTACAATCTTCGCCACCTGTCTAGGGGTAGTTAAGACACATTTTCTCACGGAATGCGCAGACGCAAGCAGGTAATACACTAGTATTACAAGCTACCCTGTTTAGCCACTTTGAGTTGATATTATGTACAGTTACACAGAAACGCTAATGAGGTCATTAAAAAAAATGATTGATTGATTGATTAACTCTTATTAAACACCAACGAAATAGACTCACAGTTAAGTTTATATTAGCTCTGCCTTCTGCGCTTCTGGTCCTGGGTTCGATTCGCACCTAAGACAAGCATTTGCGTGACGAACATACATATATATTCTGCGTTTAAATGTTAATATGTATTATTTGTATGTATTGTACAAAGAATGTAATGCGACTTAATATAAGATTTGGATCTTACACTGTCTCGCATTCATCCTGCTGCGTCAATCACCCGAGACGGGGATGACACGTCTGATACGCATATCACCGGCACCCGCACCCTTCTACCGGAACACTGTAATGCGAGCACTACTGC
The DNA here is from genome assembly GCA_921293045.1 of Aplocera efformata. NCBI lineage: Eukaryota > Metazoa > Arthropoda > Insecta > Lepidoptera > Geometridae > Aplocera > Aplocera efformata. Next base: position 8,985,505 of record OV121045.1, read on the forward strand.
TTGGCGGCAGATTCCAGGTGTGGTGTACCTTTTGGGACACACCTGGCACAAGTTCTTCTGCTACTTTTGGTTGCTCCTTTAGCACCACGAGGGACGTGTAGGGAATCAAAGGGTACACATGTACGGACGCAAGCAACTGGAAAGTTTCAAGCATGTTTCATAAGTTCTCAAGACCTAGGCGATCATGTTAATTTTAAGACACTTCATATATATCTATAAATCATAACAACCAATTTAAATGCTTTTTAACAACTTACTTATTCAGCTAGTTATTGAGTTTCTTAACCTATATTAGTTATATAGGTTAATACTTTATAGTTTTTAGACTGCATGGTCGAAGTTATTCTACGTTGTCGCGCAATTCGTAAATAAAATATAAATATCATATAGCCTTCTCTAATTAATTTGCATATATAGGCATTGTGAGGTTCTTAAAATAAAAATTGTATCTATTTATAGCCCAAGAACAAGATGACCTAGCCTTGTCAAGCATAGAGGCCGATTCAAGTTCAACTATCAGTAAGTTATTTTTACAATCGAAATTGCGCAAGTTGCAAGGTCATATTACTATGCCAATGAAATTTTGGAATTTGAATAATTCAAAACTTTTTTTTATTAACGTATATTTTGAAACTGGATTTATTAATCGTATGCGTTATGTGCGTTTGATTTTTTTTCTTGGTATTGAGTGAGAGTACCTACAGCCGTAGCCGCGCACAATATTCTCTCTATATTTACTTTTTCTACGGAACTTCATTGAAATTCAACTCGCACTCGAAAAATGTATGAATTTAAGTACATAAGTACTTATTTAGGTTAGATAAAGCCTATACAGACAATACCTGGACACATAAATTCAAATTCATAGACATTTCACACCATCTAGCCCAAAACTAATCAAGCTATGGGAACCAGATTACTGATAAAATACTTATATAATACTAGCTTTTGCCCGCGACTTCGTTCGCGTGGACTTCAGGTTCGTCCCGTCTAGTCTAGTAATAAGTAAGAAATACGGTAACTAAGCAATGTAAGCGCAAAAAATGTGTTTTTTCACATTAGAAACCTCAAAAATTGTAGCCTATATGTTATTCTGATGTATAAGCTATATTGTGGTAAAGTTTCATTCAAATCCATTCAGTAGTTTTTACGTGAAAGAGTAACAAACATCCATACATCCATACTTACAAACTTTCGCCTTTATAATAGTAGTAGGATTATTTTGTAAATAATTCCGAATTATACATTATAACTTTCAGATATACAACACACATCTATGTTTTTCGTACAAATATTTGTCCTGGGTGAGAATCGACTCCACGATCTATAGAAGGCAATGCTACTACTAACTGAACTGTGAGGCCAGATGAACTATTTTTTAATGTAATTAAGTCGTAATACTGTTGTCAGAAATACCTAAATTCTGACGGGAACGCTCGTGCCGTCACAAAAAAAACCTGTATTGACATGATAGCTTAAGCTGTTATCATTAGCGCCTTCATTGTATTGTTAAACCGGCTATAGCTAGTTAGTTCTCTGTATCGAATACAGCGTCCACTTGTCAGATACTTTGTATCTAAAACCGAACACTAAAACAAGATTATGCTTAGAGTAGAGTATCGGATTAGCTAAATATTTTAATCTGTTTAATCGGATTAGTGAATCAGAGAACCATTTTTTTAAATTTATTAATTATTTTAATCTCTATTCGAAATTTAGGCCTATCGATTTTTTTTTACACTTGAGGTAACAAAGAATGATGAGGTGATTTGATGAACATTAGTTTGTATTACATGTCGTAGGTGAATACCCTGAGAGTCCCTACACGTACTTTCTGCGTGGTAGTAATACAGGAACAAAAAGTAGAAGTAGAACTTCTGCAAAGTTCGCCTGGAGAAGAGAACTACATCTGGTAATCTACCGCCAAGCATTGGTGCACTCGCTTTGTTCCGGTGGAAGGGTGTGGGTGCCGGTGAAATACTCCATCTTTAAAAAAAATCTAACAGAAGAGCAGCCCAAGTTACTTCTTATAATATGAGCTATCTGCAAGTGAAAGTCCCGTCAAAATCGGTTCAGCTCCTTCGAAAATTTGCCGGAATAACAGACGAGATATACAAAAAGTCTAAAAAATATTTTATATTCGAACGCATCATCACGTAGATTTGAGTATCGTTGAGTAATTTTATTTATTTGTATAGAAAATAATGACATTTCATAGTCGTTGAATACTTCCATGCCTAGATGTGTCGGCTTGCATGCTAGGCTCGATCGCACGGACACGCAGTGGCTACGTTGCGTGCGCCTAATGTTTGCATTTAGGTTGCATTTAGGTTGCAAACGGGTCAAAGATGGATTTTATAGAGGTAATTGTTCTCTTTTGACTTGTCAGGTTAATTGCCGGCATTAGGCCCCAATGACAAATGGTGAAAAAATGTTGTGCGATACTTTTCTATTTAACTACAATTTTTTATTTTATAGGTTACATAATGTTATGTTCTGACAACTTTTATAATAGGTGTGTGAATATGACTCCGCCCCTTTTTGTCAATTAAAACACATTTGTTCGCTTACAAAATTAAAAAAAAAATTATTGGAAGTATGCTCCATCTGCAGCTACAACCTTCGCCCATCGTTTAGGTAGTTTTCGTATTCCTTGCTGGAAGAAGTCCTGGTCTTTTGAGCTTATCCAGTTGTCAATCCAAATTTTGATACTTTCACATGAAGTAAACTTTTCTCCAGTAAGGTCTGTTTGCATCGTCCGGAATAGGTGGTAATCCGAAGGAGCTATGTCTGGTGAATATGGCGGGTGGGGTAACACTTCCCAGTCCTGTCCCTCTAAATATCTTTTTACGACTTCTGCGGTATGCGGTTTGGCATTGTCATGCTGAAGAACTAATTTGTTATGTCTATTCACCCATTCTGGTCGTTTTTCTTCTATGGCTCGCTTCAAACGCATTAGTTGTCGTCGGTAAACTTCTCCATTAATAGTTTCAGAGGGTTTGAGCAACTCATAATATACAATACCTTTCTGATCCCACCAAATACAGAGCATGACCTTGGCACAGTGAATATTTATTTTTGGCTGTGATGGGCCTGGTTCGCCTGGTTTCACCCAAGCTTTTTTGCGTTTAGGATTTTCGTAGTGTATCCATTTTTCGTCTCCTGTGACTATCCGATGCAAAAATCCTTTTCTTTGCTGTCTTTGAAGCAGCATTTCACAAATGGTTTTCCGACGTTCCATGTCTCTTTCTTTTAAATCATGTGGAACCCAGTAACCGGCTTTTTGAATCATTCCCATCATTTGTAAACGCTTTGCAACAGTTGAACGATCAACATTTAATGCTGCAGCTAATTCTGATTGAGTTTGGCAAGAATCTTCCGCCAATAATGCTTCCAATTCAGCATCTTCAAATTTTTTTGGTGGTTTTCCATGTTCTTTATCCTCAGTACTAAAATCGTTGTTTTGAAATCGTCGAAACCATTCCTTGCAAGTTGTATTAGACGGAGCATGCTCACCATAAATCTCCACAAGCAAACGATAAGTTTCCGCTGCAGTTTTCTTCGCAATAAAATAATGTAATAACACTTCCCGCAAATGACGTTTATTTGGAATAAAAACCGACATTTTCGAAAAGGTGAAAACAATTGTTGCTTACACTTCAACCAAATATCATAAAATGCGTTAGATAGCTGACATTCAGTACTATCGAATACAAGTATGGTCATTTATTAGTACACGTAAACAATACTAAAAACGACATCTGTTGAGAAAGGGCGGAGTCATATTCACACACCCAAATACTTCGGTAGGGGAATACTGGATTCGTTTTTCTATTTTTATGGGTGACAGTATCCACTTAAAATCAAGTGGCACCCATACCCTTCCACCGGAAACACAGTAATGCAACCAGTACTGTTTGGCGGCAGATTCCAGATGTGGTGGCAGTACCTCTCCAGACGAACTTAACCATACTTATTATTGGCCAATATTGGTTAAGCACTTAATCAATATACAATAGGCCAAACACTACTTAACAACAAAATTTTGCAAATCTCTGTAACATTCAAAACTACTTGGAAGGCTCATAAAATTTAATTGGTCTTACGTATCGGTCGCAAAGTGAATTATCTTTACGTATTCTTGTATGCAAATAGCTTACACTCAACGTAATGTCAAGGCCAGCGAAACATAACACTTATTACACAAGACAATACATTTATATTAGGTAAATGACACTGGTTCTCTACGTTCTGAATTTACAATTTTCCGAAAGCAATATGAAAATGGTGGAAATATTTTAAAAAATTAACAGTTTTAGTGAATATGCAACGAAAAAAATTGTCTTAAAAATCATTTACATATTAAATGATAACACACAAATCTGATATCACGCTTTTATCACTCCTTTATATTCTTCTATACAACATATTAGTGCAAATTGATGTAAGAAACTAGTGAAAAATCTGAAAGGCGTCCATATTTTTCCGTTTTAGAAGAACTAAAAGAGATAACAATAATTGTGAAGCTGTCAAAATCAGTTACTATTTAGTTTGTTGCCCACAGAACCGACACCGATGAGGAAGTAATCGAGTCACTCCATATTCTAAAGTTAGGGCTCTAGGTTAGGCGGGTTTTTTTAAAGTTACTTTTCAGTTTACGAGATACACAAGTGTGAGGTAAAAGCTCATGACAGCCATTGTTTTCTCACAAATAACTCTGCTAACGCTTGGTAAAATAGTTTTTAGTCTAATTTCCAAAATAAAACAGCTAATTATAATATTTATTTATTTATTAACAATTTCAAAAGCACCCAACATTTTATTTTCAGAAATATCGGCTAATATTTTTCATAGGTATTCGAACTCATGCCCCTTGAGTCACAGTCGACTCGAGCTATTTACTTGAATCGCTGCGTCATCAAGGTTATTCTAAATCTTATTACACGTGTCAGCCACAGATAAAATATGAACTTTAAATTTGTAGCTCTATACCGTTATAAACAAATTTATTCTGAGATATACTCGGTCAAAAATGAGGTGTAATTTTTTTATTACGATTTGTATAGCTATTTCAGATTAAAAAACAAGTTGATAGGTTTTATAATTTGATATCCGCCTATTGCTAATTAATTAACTAACTTAGCATTAGACTCCAAGGAAAATCTAAGTCACTGTAGTCTAATAACTAGACTGCATTAATTTAATCACAAGAACTAAAACTAGTTCTATAGTTAAGAAGTATAACGATAGATCCGTGTCAGAAAAAGTATTCCAAATTTGAAAAATTGCTGCCATTTGCTCGCGTCCGTAGGTTTGCCCTAAGAAGTACTGCCTCCACATCTGGTTATCTGCCGCCAAGCAGTGGAGCACTCGCAATGCTATGATACTGCTATATATACTTCGACTCAACATGCCACCACGCGCCCCACCACTTCTGTGGTGGTTTTATAAATAGTTTTTTTTTTCTAATCTGTCTGTTATCTTATGATTTGGACGAACGGATAGTAATTCACCATAACAAAGAAACAAATCATTTGACAGTCCTAGGTCTTAAAAAGATACGTAATCGTAGTCTATTCAAGCAGACGTACAAAAAATATAGCAGTTATGTAAACTTGGTTGAAAACTTTATTTAAATTCATTATTTTAGCACGATTAGCTAATCCTTTACGTAGTTACGGACGGTAAATATATTAGTTCAAAAACCGGTAAATACCGCAACGTCGAAGGACATGCTTATCATTTAATAATATATATTCGATCAATTTTCGGTAGGCAGAATGATTCGTTGTCAATATTGTGGCTGACATATTTTATTACATTTACACACTCATACCCCTACACTAGGATTCCCTGTGTCGCAGATGTCATAGACAGAAAAACACCCATGATAATTGGACAAACATAATGCTTATCACACGAACGATCCGGAATTGAACGGGATCCTTTGATTCGAAAGCTAATATCTTTGCCAACAAGTAATGATACATACTCCCAAACAAGATGTATGTTCGTCACGCAAATGTTTATCCTGGATGGGAGTCGAACCCACGACAGAAAGTAGATCTTCCAACTGAGCTGTGAGGCCAGTCAACTTGTCTAGACACCAACGAAGGCCTTTCTAATGTTTTACAGAGTAGGGACGTCAATGTATTGTGTAACATTTGTGCGACCTCAAACTTTGATCATTTGATAGTGCGGCGTCCGGCCAGACGTACAAAAAACTGTTGATGTTTGCAAAAAAATGTGCATCTAATATTTTGAAGATGTGTCCGGTGGCCTAAAACTCGTAATGGATAAATCGTATGTGTTCATAATTAATCTGTGGCAGGCTCGTGTAAGAATATATAGGTAGAATGACCTTGATGACGTAGTATTATGAGTTAATAATCCATATCCAGTTGCTCGCGTCCGTAGGTGTGTACCCTTCGATTCCCTACACGTACCCCCTGGGTGGTGCTAAAGGAGCAACCAAAAGTAGCAGTAGAACTTGTGCCAAGTTCGTCCGGAGAGGTACTGCCACCACATCTGGAATCTGCCGCCAAGCAGTGGTGGATGCATTACTGTGTTCCGGTGGAAGGGTGTGGTTGCCGGTGAAATCACATGCGCATGAGACGTATCATCCCCGTCTCGAGTGATGGACGCAGCAGGATGATTGCGACTCAGTAAAGATTTGGATCTCATACTGAGTCGCGCGCATTACTGTTGTCATGGGCGAGGGTCATCACTTACCATCAGGTGGGCCCTCAGCTCGTTCCGTCACTTACTAACATAAAAAAAAAATAATAATAATAATAGATACCTTTTGCCCACCAGACGCACTACGGTCTTTGGTCGAGACATTTTTGCGATAATGTATCAAACCACCATCACCAATCTATTGTAAAAAAAATCTATCCATCTATCAAATCTGTGGTATCTACCACAATCAGGAATATTTGTTACGACTACGAAAATAATAATTGTTGTGCCTGCAATTTTTGAGTTAGTATAATATGAAGGTTTCTTAAATATGAGAGTAAATTTGGAAATAAAAAAAATATGGTATATGGTCATTGATATTCTGAAGACAGGGAGTAAGAAATACAATGAATAACCAACTGAATGATGAATTTCTGCAATAAATAAGCAGAATGCTTATACCTTTCTCTTATGCCTATAAAATAAACTAAGTACAGTACAGGATAAGGTAGGTATACATATCTGATATGAAATATATCACAATGTCATCTATGCATTGTTGCAAATAAACCACACATGAAGATACCTAATCAATAATATCTAAATAATCATGAACGCGCTATCTTTTTCCAAATTAAGCATATATTATACTATGGGAACTATATACTGATAGTATACTCATATAGTACTTTTTACTTTTTAAAAAAATATATTCGCCTCTAATTCACATTAAACACGTTGAAAAAATATGTTCTCCAAGGATATAACAACACAATTCTTAACACAAATTGAAATAAAATCTATTATAGAATGGTTGACACTTTAAAACTCAGAAGAGCGAATACTACATGATAAAGTAGACGAGATATATTGGCATAAAAAACGTTTTAATTTGAATATACGTCATATCAGATGGTCGCGTAAACTCCGTAAGGGCCACCGCACACGTTTCGACTGCATGCGGGCCGGTATCTTTCGATCTCACATTTGCATTCAGCCTCTCGGAGGCGTGTTGGCAAACATCACCTGTTATTTTTCTAAATCAAATTGACAGATGCAGCTATTGTGTGACATTGCTACTTATTTATATTTGCGTCTGCTATTGACGACGCAAAAACAGTACGTTTATTCCAGCTCTAAATACACAAATGACATTAAACACACGTTAAATGTTAGTATTTTAAATTAAAAAAAGTTGATGTTGCACACTAATACCACGTTCCGGGTTCCGTGGGTTTAAGCCTTGACTTATTGACCTTTTTTGACTTGGTAGATTTATGTTCCTTTTTCTCGCAATGCAGTTTAAAAAAGGAGTCAAATTCTTTCCTGCGTTGTGGCGAATGAAGTGAGCATTATCTACGAATATAATGTCAACCCAGATGTTTTTAAATTTGACAGATATAAAATAGGCTAAATAGTTAATTGCCCGCAATTTTGCCCGTGAGGCGGGGGTGTGTGTAGCCTGTATATTCAAATAAGTCGAACAGAAATCTGACATGTAAAAGTAACCTATTAATCATAAATTGGTTCCCACTACTTAGACGTGCAATGTACAATGAATTTTTTCCTTTACTTTTAGTAGTTGAGCAATAAAAAAAAATTAATTTCATACTCGCATTTCTAATATTAGGGTGCTACTTTCCTCATACATCGTAGAGACTGCACATGAGCAGAAAACCTTTAACCTATTTCATCTGCACATGTAACTTTTAGGAAGAACTTATTCAGAATGTACACGACATTCTGAATAAGTTTTTCCTAAGATTTCTTCATTGGTTTCAAAAGACGCGGCCGCGTGCGTCGTGCGCGCTGTAATGACAGGGCGCACGCGCGTCGTCTAATTGATAATGGCTAAGGACGTGCGCGCAGCATGGGAACTGTTTAAGTACGAGTAAGTACAGTTTTTACTTAAGTTTCCTGTGATACTTTTTTGCTGAGCCAAATTAAACTTGCACCTGTCAGTAACATAGTATTGGTTAAAATTTAAGTTTAAGTTTAAATTTTTTTAATGTGTTTCTTATGAGCAAAATTTTGAGTCGTGTATGATGTATGTACGTATCGTGTTATGATTCAAACTTGACTGGAAATATTTGTCATGTAGGAATAAATAAATATTAACACAGTGAGTTAAATAATACAGTGTCAGTATGTAACAAAGCGGCGATGAATTCACACTTCTAATATTAAAGTGAATAAAGCGATGATTAATTTATACCTATCTCTCTCAATAAGAAAAAAGCCCGTTGATCGCGTCTGTAGATGAATTCTCTCACCTACCCCCTGGGTGGTGTTAAAGCAGCAACAAAAGTGGCATTAGAACTGCAGCCTCCACACCTGTCAATCAGCCGCGAAGCAGTGGTGCACTCGCATTACTGTATTCCGGTGGAAGGGTGTGGTGCCGGTAAAATCACATGCGCATGAGGCGTAACATCGGGTGACGGGCGCAATGGGGTGCGATTTGGGTCATCCCATACTTCGGTCGGAGAGGATCTAAGTCTTTAAGCAGTTGTTATGGGCAGAGGTAACCACTTCACATTAAGCTGGCCTTACTCGTCCCGTCACTTTAATTACATTAGAAACTCACTCACTTAATATTTATAAATGTGAAAGCATGTCTCACGCTCACAAAACAGAACTCCCTAAACCAATTACGCTAAAATTCTCAATATTCAGTAAAACCAAACCTGTACACACATAGTTTGGTTTTATCTAGATTAGAAGCAAGTCAAACCGCGAGCAGAAGTTGGTTATTCCATTAAATCAACTTAATTAATATGAACTCTACATAAATTTAGGATCATGCCCCCAGTAGCCTACCTTTTCACCAAAATATTCATAAACATGATTAAGATAAGAACAAGATTAAAATATGCAATACACCTGAATCAATAAAATAATAAGGACATCGAGTTTTCTACATTTAAATACAATCAGAAGGCCATTTTTTATCATGAAAAAATCCACGTGTACAGAAATTTAAATAAATTAATTGACTATTTCGACCAAGGTTTTTTTTTATAATTATTTATTATTAGTTTGAGAGTCAAATCATGACTTTCGGCAATGGTGGCTAAGTAGCGACTGGAAAGCGCCTCATAAGGAAACCGGAATAAATAAACGTAAATAAATAAACGTTTACACACTCATACCTCTGCACTAGAATTCCCTGTGTCGCAGATGGCATGGACAACACAGAAACACAAGACAAACACCCAAGACCCGAGAACAAACTTCATGCTCACCACACAAAGTGTGCCCCGGCCGGGAATCGAACCCGGGACCCCTCGCTTCGAAGGCAGGGCTACTACCAACTAAGCCACGGAGCCGTCATAGCGATAGGATAGGATGTTAGTTGGTAGATGTGCATGCAATTGCGTGTCAAGACAAATAAAGCAAAGGATCTGGTGACGCAGCAACCGTGCGTTACACGAACCATTTGGAGGCACTTTTGATTACTCCAAGTTGGTACCAGAAATAATGACTTTACATCAAAATCAATTGCCGTGCGTTAGATTCGCAAAACCTAAAAAAAGTTCAATTGTTTTTTTTTTTTTTTAGTAGTGCTCCGCTATACTAAGCCGCCGAAAAATCGTAAAATTGAAATTGGTAATTATGATGGAAAAGGTGGTATCTCCAAAGTTCGCCGGGTCCATCTGGTATAGTAGGTATTATTTAATTGGTAGGACATATATAAATATTACATAGATATATTATTTCACTCTCAATTTATCGAGAGTAGGCCAGTGTCCCTGCAGTGGGAACATTAGAGGCTGGTACGGATATTATTAACCTTTGTTAGAAATATGTTCAAGTTTTTGCCACTCGCATCGTTGAGTTAGCTCTAAATGAAATCCACAAAAATAAAATATATAAATAAGTAATAAATAAAATGCAAATGTATGTTTGACCTTATTGCACAGGACATCATTCGCGTGATTTATATGCCGGAAAATGACAGGATAAAATAAAATTAAAACATAAACAAGCGCGTATAAGCCGTAAATAAACAATTAAAAAAATAAAAATAACATACCGGCCGATTTTGAGTCGGATTCGCACTCCGAGGGTTCCGTCCAAACTTATAGGTATTTTCATGTATTCTTTTTTTTTGTTATGTAACTACAAATTTATGGCTGTTTGACTTTTCCCTTTACTTGTGCTATACAGACATAATTTCATGATTCTAGATCAACGGGATGTATCTATGGGGTACATCTAGATGTTTGATGCGTTGATTTGGATATTTGATTTTTTCTCAGCTCCAAGGGATTGCAGACTTTAGTATTGTCGTGTGTCTCTGTGTTTGTCCGTGCCATCTGCGACACAGGGAATCCTAGTGCAGAGGTATGAGTGTGTAAACGTTTATTTATTATTTGATAATTCATTTCAACTTGATTCCTTGGTACCTACGCTTGTCACCGGCTCAGTACTGTTGCCATGAAAGAGTATCTGTCACCCACATTCAAAGACACTAGCTGTGCCCGCAGCTTTGCCCGCGTGGACTTCAGAGAATATGCGGCCTAAGTTCTTCCTCTCTTGCCAACAAGCTCGGCACAAGTTCCACTGCTACCATTCGTTGTTCACACCACCCAGGGGACACGTGTAGGAATTTGGGTACTCTCCTACGGACGCGGGCTCGGTTTTGGTCAGCAAAAGATAAATCGCACACATCCCACATTCTAATATCCGACTGGTCCTAGAATACTTAACGAAAGCACGGTCGTGCAAAGCGTGTAGTCGTGACACCGCACGAGATAAGTGCCAGGTCGCGAGCTAGCGCGAGCGTGCAACCCTAGACTTCGAGAAACAGTACCTTGATACGCGCGCAACGGAAAATCAACTCCAGCGGTATACGAGATGGGTTAAAATGCGTTGGGTCTTGTTGTTTCGCATTAATTTATTATTGGGCTTCCTGTGGGTTTGTTTCAAGCCTATAAAGCTGGTGCTATAGGAAAGGGTAATAATTGTTTAGTTTCCAATTTATGGACTATGTTTTAATGGAGTATATTATTAAAGTAATCAATGAGTAAAATAAATAAAGCGTAATTATAATCCATATATTTAATACGAGAGCGTGGTGGCCTAGGGGCACAGACGCCGACTTTCAATCTGAAGGTCGCTGGTTCAAACCCACACGTGCACCTATGAGCTTTTTCACTTGAAAAATTCATGTGCGCAATACCACGTTCTCGAAACGGTGACGGAAAACATCGTGATGAAACCGGCATGTCTTAGAACCAAAAATTCGATGACATGTGACATCTACCAATCCGGATTGGGCTCCCGTGGTAGATAAAAGCCCATTCACTCTCAATTATCGAGAGTAAGCCGGTGTCCCTGCAGTGGGAACATAGAGGCTGGTACGGATATTTAATACTGAAACATGCCTATTAATTAACTATACCTAATACTGTGGTATCTACTCCCTTTTAAGCCCTACGGTAATAATTGGGTTGATGCAGGCGAATAGAAGACCCTCCTTTTTGAAGACAGTATAAAAATACACTAATTATTGAGACTCAAAGTTACCTTTGGAGAATCCAGAACTTTACATCTCGATTATTGAATAGACCATCACTCTAATAGACATAAACAAATATCCTGTTTTATTTTTCAAACAACGGGAAATTCTGCTTATTACAAGCTTAATAGACGCAAACACTCGTCCAGCAAATACTGCTTTAAAATAAAAAAACACTCCTCTAACTCTGAATTTATTATTAACAATCCCATGTTTTCACCTTTCTTAGAACAAAAGGAAAACGAACAATGCAAGCGTTTTGTTCTCATAGACGGGCAAATAAACAAGTCTGGGCTAATTACAAAATTGTCATCAGGAAAGGGTAGCAAATTACTCTCCAATTTAGATGTAACTTGTCTGCAACGGACGAATGTACGGTTTTTATAAGCGTTAAGGCCAGTGGTCACTGAAGTAGATTCCATTCGAGGATCTATGGGTTAGAAAAAATAAGCACAAGCACAAGAGAAAACTAGCACAATAAACTACTTTAAACTTATAGTTAGTAGGTACTTTTTTGTGTATAACTTTTATTACAGAACGAGCTGATAACAAGCATCGCGATGCAATGAGTCTTATTGTTATTGTTTATGGGCGGTAGTAACCCTTTAACATCAGGTGGGCCGTCAGGTCATCCCGTCACATAAAAATCTGTTTCTAACAGTCTCGAGGTCATGTTAAATAAATATAATAAATAAGCTCGTGACACAGGGTAGATAACAGTAAGGTTAGGATCCAAGTGGAGCAATTTTGAACTCAAATATCATAAATATTTCATGTGAAATATTTCATGTGAATTTCATGTGAACAGTTCACACAACGAGCCCCAAACTACTAGCATAGCTTGCAGTATGGCAACCACATTACTGCTACAAATCCTATATCAATTTTTTTTTGTATATCAAAACATACGTCTAATACATACAAGTATTAACACCCAGACACAGAACAAACAACTTCGGTCCCACAAATGTTTGTCCTGGTTAAGAACCCACGTTCTCCAGCGCAAAAGGCATAGCCACCAACTTAGCTGTAAGGCCAGTCAATACAATCGATTATAAGTTTTATAATGTAAGTACAATGTACACTTTGGTGTGTAGCACACTTTAGTAAATTGACCATTGTATACGGTTTGCTTTCGTGGCTTCTAATTGACAATTATACCGCCTGTCTCTGGATTTCAATGGGAAATTGCAATGTTTCATGGCAATTAATTAACTTAAACAAACTAAATAACAATATATAATTTTCAGAACACACTAACCTAATGATTTGTATAACTTGATTAACTTGCGAATTCAGCGTCATATGAGGGGGTACCATGTCTGGTGCCTTGGAATCCCAACACGTGGCCTCGCGGTGGTTCGAAAGAAGCAACAAAAAGTAGCAATAGAATTTGTTCCAAGTATCCGGAGATTACTGGCACCGCACCTGCAATCTGACGCCAAGCAGTATTGCTCGCCTTACTGTGTTCCGGTGGAAGGGTGTGAGTGCTGGTGAAATCATAAGCGCATGAGACGTTACATACCCGTCTCGGGTGATGGATGCAGCAGGATGACTGCAAAGTCTTATTCTGAGTTAAATTATTGTTGCTATGGGAAACCACTTACCCCAGGTGGCCTTCAGCTTGTTCCATTACTTCCTCATATAAAAAAGATGAATATCTTACACTGATTCAGCGACATTTGGAGTAAACATTAGCATCGGTGCAACTATATAACACGTTCTCTTACACACGACACTCACATGATAGTTTTAGTTAAGAATAGTATGATAAATTATTGTTGGAGTCTAGGATGACGCCACTTTGGCCTTATATTATAGAGAATAATATTCATGGACGAGTCACACGGTGGCATCTAGATCCATACTATGCATAACTTGTCCATGAATATTTATTTATTTATAAGGCGAAATATTCCACCGCCAGCGGCAAAATAATAAATAAAGTTATTGTTGGCACCTTTTTGGGGTGCTTAAAAACTGTAACCCAATTAAAATAATCGAATTGATCAATTGAATTTACTATTTCAGTTATTATTATAGAAATTCTGATTGAATTATTGTAATTTGTCTGAAATTTAAATACGTAATAATTTTCTAGCGGCAGAATATTTTTTATTATGAAACGCACATACGAGACTAGAATACTTCCTTTATTGTTTATTCATTGCAGCAAAACCCTGATGAATAACTGATGAGCCATCATAAAGTAATTGCAACAATTGAACTTTTTGCGAATCAATACAATGTATCCAGAATAGTTCGTTATTATTTTGTTAAAGTAAGCTTGCTTAATAGGTACTTGAATATAAGTAATTAAATATATTGACAAACTTAAAGCATTCAAAGTTGGTATAGCAATAGGACAAAGCATTTTTGCATGGATTGTAATCACAAAATTTTCAAAGAATATATGGAAATGCCTGGAAGAGACCGCTTCTAAGCGATAAGGCTGCCCATTGTACATTATTATATAAGATTCCTTGTACATTTATTTCTTGTGTGCAATAAAGTATTGTTGTATTTTATGTGTTTTATGGCGGTTATCGTAACAAATAATGGAAAATACAAGTGGTACGAAATTCTCGGTATGCGCATCGGAATCGCAAAATAAATATGAAGTATAATGTATTTAATAATTATAATAATTGATTGATAGTAAATACATACACATAACACATATTTTTAACCAGACAAAATACAAAAACACACCATGTACTGGGCAGGAATCTAACTCACGACCAACAGCGAAGAAGACAGTTACTACCAACTGGGTTGTGATATCAGTAATGATTTTTAAATAATGACAAAGTAACTTTGCTTACCAATTGGTGCGCCTCCTACCAGAATTTTCTATTTAGTAATTCATTTGCCGCCAAAGATTGCCTGGGAGAAATCGCTTTTCGGAATAAGGCCACAAATTGTAACCTCTTCTTTTTTATTATACCTTTTACTCATATTTTTTATTATTTTCGAGGGATGAAATAATGTATATTCATCAATTCGACTAGCCTGTCAACTTGGTTGGTAATAGCTCTACACTGGGTTGTGGGTTCGATTCTACACAGGACAAGCATTTGGTATGAAGATCTGTTTTAAACGACAGAACTGACTAAAATAAATAGTATACTCGTATATTGTACCACCTTGTGTCACCTTTTTAATAGTAAAGATTTCTATTTTTAAGCTATTGTTATCTTTTTGGTGTGCAATCTATCTACCTATCCTCTATTTCCCATAGTACAAGCTATGTTTAGTTTGGGGCTAGACGGCAATGCGAGAAATGTCCATGAATTAATTATTCATTTATGATTAATAATAACACTCGAACTCCAATGGTAGAGACAGTAATTATTAAGTTTTCTTTGACGCCAATAAATAATACCAATTACTTTATGACTAAATCTTTATAAAAACACGAGTAAGACCTCAGACGTCGTCTGCACCGGCTAATGCAATTACAAAAGACGCGAGTCGTGTAAAAGGTCAAATTTTTTCCTTAATATTTAATTCTGTAATTATGCGATCGCGTCTTTTGCTCGAGCACTCAAAGAATTACGTTTATGACGTCGAAATTTCACGTTAAAGATTATGATGTTACAAATATTCCCGTTCTGTAGTTATAACAGCTAACAAGGACGTCGGTATTTAACGCAAATCACAATATATTTTCAAGCAGTAAAGACAATACGGTATTTTCAAATCAATATCAAATACGAAACAACAACAACACTGAAACAAGGCAATGCTTGCCGTGACTGCGTAGTACCGTAAAATCTCGATATGAATAACTTTTTATACAAATATATTTCCGTTTAACTACTTTAAAACTACTTTACTAATCCCTTACTGTTCAATTACTTTCGGTAACAAAAGCATTTAATTTTTTTTTGTTAATTTGTAACATGAAAAACTTGATGTTACTGTAAAATACAATAGAACTAAGCATTCTTACTTTGCTGGAATCTTCATTGACGAGTCAGTTATGCGGCATTCCATATGCAGTGAATAATTTTGTTTTTTGACTATTTATTTACTGAGGGTCATTTGGCACTATGGACAAGGATGCTCATGAATTTACCTACAATACTTCGTATGTCAAAATATTAACGGTCAAGTAAACTACCTAAATATTTACCAGCCAAAAGTAATTTGGTCAAGCCTAACACAGTAAATTAAAGACACCAATCTTTCACAGAACTGAGTCACTTGAGCTGCGTATTGGAAATCGGTAAGACAATCTAAATATTAACTGGTCGATTTGCTATTCAGACACAAATAAATGACATACGATTCTTTTGACGCGAGTGTCAATCGCGTGATACCTACCACATAAAATATTCACTCCAGGTGTCTGCTGAGAATGCCGTAATGTAGCCTGCTCAATAACGCGCGCGCGAAGCGAGGTGTTCCATGCGGATAAACTTATGCGTCAATGGAAAGTGAATTGGTGGATTTACAAGCCAGATTTTAATATCAATTTAGTGTCGCATAGTATGCCGCATTGGTACCATGAATCGATTGTCCACTGCAGTTACGACCTCGACCACCTAAGGCACGCAATCGTCTCGATTCCAAATCCACTACCTGGAAAGTGCGGCGGCATTTTAAACGATATTTTTTCATGTGTACTTTATCGACTAGATTTGAACTACTAGATAATAACAATCCAATAAAAGTGTTTTGGATTCTTCATTTCATATCGTCAATATACCTACTTTTTGACTATATATATTATGAAATCATCTTATATGAAACTTATAGGAACGCTCTTCAGTTTTCTGCTAACGCTACAATATCAAAAACGTAAAATAACACACATATTAGCAGAAAAGAGTGATAAGATAATTCTAAAATGATAGAAGGCAGATATAATTTTGATTTTGAAACAGTCTCTGCAAAATTCTCTTAATCGCGCGATACGCCTGTAATTAATTTATCGCTTATGAGATGAAAATAAGTACTTTTCACACGTTTACCAGTATAAAATTATCAGTTTGCAATATGTTTTTATCAATTTCGAAGATCACATCAGAATTTTGTTCTGATGTGATCTTCGAAATTTCGAAAATAATTATGTTCTATGGGTAAATAAACTAGCCAAGTACGTGGATTTGCACGATGAGGAATGTCAAAACCAACTTTTTTTTTATTTGATTGTCTTCACTTTTAATTTATTTAGTAGCTCTGTCTTCTGTGATTTAGGTTGTGGGTTCGATTCCTATCCAGGATAAGCATTTTTGTAACAAACATTGTGTTACAACAACAAACAACAACATGTTTGTCCTGTGCCTCGGTAAAAATAGGTATTTTTAATAAAAAAGTATAAAATTCTATAAGTTATCCAGTTCTCTAAATGCAAGCTATTGATGGCGCTGTGTGGATTGTCCATGAACATTTTCATTTATTAAATTGATCTATATCCACCGTTATAATACATATTCTATGCACATTTCAAGCGGGTACTTATTATGGTTAAAAAGAAACAACCTTTAAAAAGTGGACAGACAGAAGACGTTATAGTCCCAAGTGATTCAATTACAAAGCTGCTCACATAACTGGTTTCCTCCCAAAACCGTTCAGCATGAATATAATCTCGCGTCTCATCTCGCGACTAAATAATTATATCATAACATCGTTAATGCAAATTTAGGTGGAGGAAATATTATTATTTTGTTGGAAAAAATTTACTTTCAGTTCTTCCCGATTTCAGACATTTCGCATAATTTAAAAAAAAAATTATATCATACAAACCTTGCCCTGATTATTACGAACCCAGCAAAATAGCCAAATCGGTCCAGCCGAGTTTTAGTCTAGAGTCTCGAGTTTTAGCGAGACAAACGAGCATCAATTGATTTTTATATAGATAGATATAATCTATCTATATAAAAATCATATATAGATAGATTATATCTATCTATATAAAAATCATATATAGATAGATTATATCTATCTATATAAAAATCATATATAGATAGATTATATCTATCTATATAAAATCAATTGATGCTCGTTTGTCTCGCTAAAACTCGAGACTCTAGACTAAAACTCGGGAATTTGTATTCGATCAAACCAGTTACTTTTATTAGAATTCTGCATTGATCGACCACTAAGTTTCAAGTGCCAATGCAGACAAGCTAGTTTAGATTGACGAGTTAATGCTTTCCTCTAATATTATCCACATCCGTCGTCGTCGTTTCCTGAGCGAAAACGGCTATTGAACGTTTTTTGGTTTTTGCTCCAAAATGCTGATGACAAATTGGCAACTATTCTAATATCTGGATAGTATGCTAGACTTGTTGCTAATTTTTCTTGGTATGTCCTGGCTGTTGGATAAGAAAGGAACGATAAATAAATAAATAATGGCAGCGATGAGCTCATCACTTGTCATGATTACGTATCCATGATGGTGTAACCCTCAGGATGAAATGTGACCATTTTAAGGCTCTGTGTACCCTTTCGGGAATTTTAGCATAATTATAAGAATTAGACCATTTAGTAGTATTTGAAAAGAGCACTTTCGTGCTTCTGATGGCCGTTGAAATATCGATGTCGGCTTACTTAGGGCCTTAGGGCTTGTTGAAAATTTCAACACCAGTTGACACGAAAAGAAAAAGTTGATCAGCCGCTGCTCGTTCGTTCGGTTATTCTAGTAGTATGCTTAAGAAAGGTTATCTGCATACAATGTCTGCAGCCCTCAGAGAGAGTCCGTGTTGACTTATGTTAAATTAAATACTTCCACCTGCACATTTGTGTAAACATGACATTACTATAAAAGTATGCGTTGATGTCCTTGTTAAAAAGACAATGGCTATGGAAATAAGTGGACGCAAGTTTTTAAAGTCCTAAGCGTGTTCGCGAAATGAAAGTGGCAACACTAATGATATTAATAAATACTAGAAAATACGTGACCAGTTGCTCACGTGTGGTCTGCTTAAATTAAGTGCATGCTCACAATTTCCCTTCAGTTGCAATCTTGCTGAAGTTTGTGAAGCATGTAATCGAACTAAGTCGTATTGCATTGCGCCCGTTTCTCTGAGGCGGGGATGTAACAATTCAAGTGCCTGTAATTTCACTGGCAAACACCCTTCTACCAGAACACAGCAACGCAAGTGCACCACTTGCGGATTACCAGCTGTAGTAAATATAATACAGGGGCAATATTTGTTATCCTGTCGCACTACAGGTGTCTTTATCGATATGTGAATATCCGTTCCAGTTTTTGTTGACACTATATTGACATATTTCGTTCTACTTGTTTAATCAATATAAGTAATATTAATATCCATGGGCAGTACTTTTTTGGTATACATAGTAGACACAGAAGAAATATCAATGTTCGTCACATAAATGGTTGTCCTGGGTGGGAATCGAACCCACGACCAGTTCAGAAGGCAGAGCTGCCACTAATCAAAAGTGAATCAGGCAGCAACGTCAGCAAGCAGAAGAATATTGAACGGGTCAAATATCTCGCGCGGGATTGAGCGCAAGCGCAGGTGTGCATCAACCGATGCCTCGAGAATTCAAAGTCAGCGCATTCAGACGATGTGTGAACCACACAGGATGGTGACTCATCTTGTGTTTTGGTTGGGAGCTACTTGAGACTGGACACCCGTGAATGTCCAGTCAAACAGTTCCACCGTAGCTTGGTACATACCAAGCCTTCCCTTTCAAGCGAGGTGTTCCGTGTTCGATTACCACACGGCGCACTTTATGGGATTAGCATTAAGTTTGTTCTCTGGTTTTGGATGTTTAAGTTGTTTTATTGTGTGTCCATGACACAGGGATTTCTAGTATAGAGGTATGAGTGTAAAAGAAAAGTGACGGAAGATGGCTCACACAAAGTTCTTTCAACCGACTTCAAATAGGAGTAGGTTCTCTTTTCGGTTCTATTTTTTTGTTTTTGGTGTTTGCTATATGATATTTTCGCCAATTGTGGACGTTGAATTCTTAAAATATTATGAAATCACTATTTAGAATAAATATAAAAATCAATTACTGTTCGTTAGTTTCGTTAAAACTCAAAAATGTTTGGACCGATTTAGCTAGTAGGTATCTGGTTCGTTGTGTAATTGCCAGGACAAGGTTTGTATAAAAGAACATTTTTTGTAAATGAATTTGTTGAAAATTGAGAAAAAACTGAAAGTGCATTTCTCAATAGGATTTTTGCCACTGTCGTTTGACGAATTGTGAATCAAGACATTTGATGGAAACATCACATCTGTCGGGTCAAATCAATTGCTTTTCGTTAGTATCTCTAAAAGTCATAAACGGCTGGACTGATTTGGCTGATTTATATTTTGTTGTATTCGTAATTTTCAAGACAAGATTTTGGAAAATGCACATAAAACGTCTAAAATAGGAGAAAAATCGGTAATGAATTTTTCTATGGCATTATTTCCACAATGTCGTTTGACGGCTTATTGTTAAATTGTGAATTTGACAATAATAAAGACAAGAAAACATATGTTAAGTAGTTTAAAAAATATGTAGGACAAGATACGCGTTCTTCTTATCAAGTTATGCGCTTGTTCAAACCATATAGGCATAAAACGCCGGTTATATTGGGTTATATATATATTGTAATCATACAACTACCTTCAAGTATTTCTTTCGTGTTTTAATCAAACATGGAAAAATATGCAAAATAGGTTATTTATTATGCAAAAATCGTAATACCTTAAAGGCGATCTGCGTGAGTTACGCGTATCGGTAAACACGCAGAGGATAAAAAACTAAGCGGCCTAATGTACTTTGCTAAGCTTTGTAATAGATACTAGTTTAATATCCTGGGTTCACCATCTCTGTTTTAGTAGCAGTAGAACTTGTGCCAAGTTCGTCCGGAGAGGTACTGCCACCTCACCTGGAATCTGCCGTCACGCAGTAGTGCTCGAATTACTGTGTTCCGGTGGAAGGGTGAGGGTACCGCTGAAATCACAGGCTCATGAAACGTTACATACCCGTGTCAGGTGACGGGTGCAAATGGGTACGACTTGGGTCTCCTCATACTTCGGTCGGGGAGGACCTAAGTCGTATTGCTGTTGTTACGGGCTGAGGTAACCACTTAACATCGATTGTTATATTGATGACTATATCAAAATTCACTTAACATGATAACTCATTAAAATCACATTTGGCAAAGCAGAAATATTTTTCCCGAAACAAACAGAGCGTTTCGCAATTAGCAAAAGGCGTAAGTGTTGGTGCCGCCTGCGCGGGGCGGCGCAAGCGCACGCAAATGCGTTGAAAAACAACACTTTTCATTCACCCACGACTCATTTGAGGCATGTGGAGAAAGACGGCAATATATGTGTACCTTCATTTTTTATGCAGGCTTCAATGTTGCACTCATCGAATTACGCTTATTTGATTTATGGAAATGACGAATAAACTGATCGTGTAGGTAGGTATACTAGTGAACCGACGTACATACTTGTATCAGGTTACTGAATCTGTGGAATAGCACACACGCTATTTACGCTCATTTGTTATTATTATCATCTAGTTTTTCTACTACAGGCCATTCCTTCTCAAGTGAGTGTGAATGGGCTTTGATCTAAGCATGGGAGCGTAGCCTGATTTGATACATGTCACGTTTGGAAATTTTGGTTCTAGGACATGCTGGTTACCTCACGATGTTTTATCTTAACGTTTTGAGAACGATTTATCAAGAAAAATTCCTACTGGTGCAAAGCTGTATTCAAACCGGCGAGCTTTGGATTGAAAGTAGGATTTTTTTGTTTCTTTTTAAGCTCACAAAATTATGAACGATAGCGATAGCATTTTTTATAAAGTAAAAAATAATTAATTAGTGATTTATTTAAAAATCTAAAAACCGAATCCATAATTAACTTCTCTAATGTGTTTAGTATGTACAGTTTTTTAGTTGAAAGTGCTTGCTTTAGTTATAAAACAATAATATTCAGGAGCAAATTATTAGTTTTGTAGTCGTAACTTTTTTTTAAATCTTACAACGGAGGTGCGCAATATTAATTAAATTCTAAGA
This sequence comes from Aplocera efformata, assembly GCA_921293045.1. Classification (NCBI taxonomy): domain Eukaryota; kingdom Metazoa; phylum Arthropoda; class Insecta; order Lepidoptera; family Geometridae; genus Aplocera; species Aplocera efformata. The sequence continues at coordinate 9,007,713 of OV121045.1, forward strand.
AATTGACCGTAAATCCCTTCATTATTATCCGTGAATCACTTTTCAGATTTCTAGTTTGATTTAACGAATCAAATTTAAAAAAAAAAAAATGTTTGGCTCATTTTGTCTAATTGGTCTAAGCATGTTATCAAGTATAAAATTATTTAATAATTTATATATTCAGGAGATAGCTGATTTCACTGACATAAGCTGATGTTATAAAAACTATATTTTAGCCTAACTCTGACTATATTTTAGAAAACACGAAAAGTATTAAGCAAACGTTTTAAACAAAACACAGTTAACGCAACGCGCACAGAAAAAAAAAAAATTCCACCCGGACGATGTCGCGGGGAACATCTAGTATAATACTTATTTTCCCTCTCTGCACGCTAATTAGGTGAACGAGGTACTTAAAAATGTCGCTATTACAAAGGCTTCAGACATTTTAATTACAGTTGTAAAAGTTTCATTCCAACTGTCCATTCTATGTGCGTTAATTCGAATGATCAACAAAGTAAGTGCGTGAGGCGAGCAGACTGATAAACAGCATTTATGGTGAAACTTGAAAGGTCAACTCTATTAAAGTCCGTGATCGTGTTTTTGCACTTTTGAGCACTAAGCGGGCGGCATTTCTCGATAACTAAGTAATTAAACGCTCTCTCGATTTACATATTCTTATCATCCACAGACAAAGTTACATAGTATTATATTAGTACCACTATAGGAATTATAATAACATTCACATATGAATTTGGTATTTGTCAATGTAATTTGAACTAAACGTGACCTTTTTGTGGGAATGCAACTGTTTAGCTTATGTGCGCTTTTATTTCACGAAACGACGGCTAGCATGCTTAATTTTGAACTACTTGGATGTGTTTAGGTTTCCGTACTCTAAGGGAAAAAGGAACTCTATTACTAAGTCTGCAACGTATATGTGTATTACAAGTTACTGACTCTAAAGCCGACTTCAATGAAATGGAATGGTAGTTTATATTAAATTGATTCAAATGCAGTTAGTAAAAATCTGTTATTTTGACATTAACAAACAGACACTACAACTTTATTTATTTGTATCGTTTTAAGTGCCACTGAAACAAATTTTAACGAACTTCAAAAAAGGAGAACGTTCTGAACTTGGTTGCAAATTTCTTGTATGTTTGTTACAATTTCGTCGCCATATTGTGGACCCATCTGTATATGTATTTTTTTTAATTTGATTTTGTTTGCCTCCGATTTACCATAGTGATTTCATGAAGATATTCCACCTCTAAGAGCGTAATAAAAAAATGACAGTATTGAAATTGATTTATTCTAATTTTAAAATCAGTCCATCATTACAGACATTCAATCTAATCAGTAACGGTTTCATCACAATGTTGCTCCTACATACAGATTTCATCGTTTTCAAAATGGTAACTCAAAATTTTCTTTCAAATTTCTAAAATCCAATATAAATAAATATACGACCGAAAGACAACTTATTTTCTTTTTGAAGTTGGTTAAAATGGACGATATCTTTCGCGCCGTAAAAGGCAGTCGTTAAAACTTTCGCGATCTTGTACCGCGAAGTACTTTTTTTTTGTTCATATTGGTACATCTAAATAATATCAGTACTACCAACTGAGCTGTGAGGCCAGTCGATGCTGCTCTAATGGAGTAGAAATCCTCTTAACAATATTGAACTATTCTAGTAGTGACCTACAATCCAGTCTGGTCGTATTATGCCAACCAATCACTAAATAAAATCTCCTGGAAGCGGTTCGACCGCGAGCCGGAATCTGTCTGCCGGAACTGCCTACGTCGCCAAAATTAACCATCGCAGCAGCAAATCAATAAACAGAACAACGCCGACCCAGTCCAGTAACTGGAGCGCCACTCCGTAAATAAATTCAGCCCCGTCTGCAAGTTTTATGCAAAATGCCAATTTCAATTTAGTTTTTATCTCGTTTATATTGAGAAGCTTTTGTCTGATAAAACGGGCATTCCGATAGCTATATATGTATTCATAAACACTAATCGCATGCAAGTTACGGACGAAGTATGACTAGCAGATTAAACAAGATTCTAACATTGTCTTTTGATCTGAAATCAGCTGGCTACAAAGTATCTTATAGTTGCAATTCATATATAGGTAACTGTTTTAAGAGTTATGAGATATGTACCATGATTTGTGATTCTTAAGTTTTGCTGCTTTTGCCTGATTGGCGACTCAGAAAATAACTACGATATTTTGTGTGTGAATACGGAGTGTATATTCCTTGAATAAAATTATAAATGATAGAACTGTTTTTATTCTTCTTTTTAAATTAACAACAACTTGCATTATATTTTAGTTTTTATAATTGTTTTTTTTTAATGGGATATTAGTACAAACAAGATCTTACAGGATCAGTTCTTGAAACGTATTGACCTAAAAGACATGAAAAAATTTACTTTTCATAACTTGCTCAATATTTCTAAGACTGGGCCTTATAGCTCAGCTCTGCCTTCTGCATTCGTCGTGGTCGTGGGTTCGATTCCCACTCAGGACAAGCATTTGTGTTATGCACATAAATGTTTGTTCTGTGTCTGGGTGTTAATATGCAAGTATTTGCAAAAAAAATAAAAATATTCTCTCAAGTATCTTATTCCCATAGGACAAGATATGCTTAGTTTGGAGCTAGATGACGCTGTGTGAAATATCCATAAATATTTATTATTATTTCAATGATGTATGAATGTGTGAACATTCACACAAAAGTGACAAACTCTCAAATTTTTGTGCTCCTGATATCTCAATGAGCAAGTACCTACATTTAATCAAGAGAACATAGTATGTTGATGAGGACGGGAGAACAATTCGTGGAAAAACAGAGCCTCGAAGTTAGCATAGTCAAAGTCAAAATCTTTATTTCCGTTGAATTTTTAAAAAAATCTTGAAATCGTCATTTTTTTTTATTTAATGCATGCGTTCTTAAAAATAAGTTTACCGCTTCCATCCCAATGCATGACAATTTCATCCTTCCCACAACATAGAGTTTGATCAGCTGCGAACAACGCACGAAAGCGGGCGCACGCCTTTGTCTACGTACTAAATAAACGCACGTACGAGAATCTCAACGTTCGACCCAGTTGTTGTTTTTGCAATGGGTAAGTAGCGTGGTAGTACAAAGCTGCCCAACACTTGTACGCGGCAAGTCATCTGTGCTAATTCTATGCCATTGTTCACAGATTGATGTGAACAATATCGCCGAGGGGTATCGCATATGATAATTGATACACCGGAGGCTAATCGCCCGGAAAACCACTTCACTAGCCGCTGCACATTTCGATTTTTCTCCTTTGATGTGTTTAATAATGCACGAGCCGCATCGATGGCCACTCACGCGGACGGCAACATTGGCCATGGTAGCCAGTGGCAACTGGCAAAAGTAATCCTCAATATCTGGATCACTGCACTGCAATGCAAATACTATTCCAGATACGGTAGGTAATTATGTCGAAGTTCGTTCTACTTTGCGTACGCTATATATCTAATATATTTCCCTCATCGTCAAAACTCGTCAGCAAAAGACGAAGAAGATAGCTATCGGTAGATATTATTCAAAGGACACAGTATGGATCATGTTTTGTATGACACGTTTTGATTTATAAACACGTTTTCTTATACTACAGGTACTATGTGGTGAATAGTCTACGTAGTACGTAGTTAAGATTTTTGGGGGTCTAATTGCTAGCGTCGGTAGGTCAATACTGTAGCCCCTACACGTATCTCTGAGTGGTGCTAAAGGAGCAACTATAAGTAGCAGTAGAACTAGTCTCCACGCTTAGAAATCTGTCGCCAAGCAGTGGACAACTCGCGTTGCTTTGTTCCGGTGGAAGGGTGTGGGTACCGGTAATATCACATTCGCAACACCCCATTCTCGGGTGACGGCGGAACGGGGTGCGATATGGGTCTTCTCATACTTCGGTCGGGGAGGATCTAAGTAATTACTTTACATCAGGTGGGCCTTCAGCTCGTCCCGTCAATTTTGTAAAAAAAAGTACACTGTAGATACTTGTGATCTTGCTTACCGAAAATGAAGTAAAGAAAGCAAAGAAGTAGCTAGAAAATCTATAACAAATATGCAATGGTTTTATGAAAGCGTTAACATACAAGTTTAAAATGAGCTTGATTGACATAAACAATAGGACAATTTCTTTAGGTCAGATTAATTTTGTTCACCCATTGCCATGAGCGGGTTTAGCATACATTTATGATTTTGTTTGATGTTCAATGCATCAAATGCGATAATAAGGTTGAAGTACCCCCATTTTGCAGACCACTGAATCTTTTCCATTGAAATAATTATCAATATCACTTCCACTACAATATATAGGTACATAGAGTTGTCATCGCCATAAATCATCCATGCGCTAAGATATATGTAACATAATACATGTTTTTTGTGTGGGAGAAATTTCATTGTGATATTCTACGACACAGCAAAAGTCGCCAGTCGCCATTGACAGTTATTTTGCATGTCTTACTCACGTATTTTATTTCACACCCTCATTTTTTTACGTAAAGGTTAATTTAGATAAGTGTTCATTTAAATAAGTGTTATTTTTTTTTTAATTTCTTACCAGGTATTGTGCCTACACCGCAAGCTTGAATTTGTTATTTTTTTAATTAAAAGAAATTTGTCTCAAAAGAAATATTGAATCCGAAATTTCATGTGTTTGTGTGTATGGAAGTATGAAGTCATCCACGCAAAGTGAGTATTAAAATAATACTCACGAGCACCAACATACTTATAAGTACACAGTTTTGGCCCTCTGTGTAACAGGTATCATTAACTAAATTACTGTTTATCGATAGCTCTTAGAAATATTTGTAGTTAATACCATCAACTTTTGCGCTTCAGTCGGTTACCATTACCCCATCAGAAAATTTAAAATGGGTTCGAATTTGTTTTGATGCTGCGTACCGATACATCTAATAGGAAACAATTCAGTAATGAGGTCGAACAGTGCCCCACTTTGCGAACCACTGGAACTTTGCCACTGCTTTCACTTAAACTTAACTTTTTCACTTGAAACATGAGATTTTGTTGTTGGTAGTAAAACATTCCTCTACTTGCAAGGATTTTAATCTATATCTTTTAAGCCTATATAACCATAGTTTAGTGGCTACTACCCACTAAGTTACGACCGGCTTAGAAGCGAGGGGTTCGATTCCTGGCCGAGGCAGACTTTGTGTGATAAGCGTAAAGTTTGTTCTTGGCTCTTGAGTGTGTCTTGTGTTTCTGTGTTTGTCCATGCCGTCTGCGAAACAAGGAATCCTAGTGCAGGAGTATGAGTGTGTACACGTTATTTCGTTATTACTTCATAGCACAATTTTATCAAGGTATATACTTATACTTACATTTAAATAAAAACTTTTCGTCGCATTGGATAGAGAGTACTGCACTTGAAAACCGGTGGGCCTGTTTGGCATTGTTTTAATGTTCTTATAGTTCGTAATAAGCTTATAAAGGGGTTCTTATTCGACGGGACTCTTGTTAATATATCCACAAATGACGCTTTATAGCCGACTGTCTAAATATGAATCAAAATAGGACATTATGTCGGATCAGCATCTAAATGCATTTGTCTTAGTATTCAACAATGTACATAGCTTTTTGGTGAGATTGTATGACGTCACCAAAAGTTTTTTGAATTCCCAAGGTAAATAAAGAGTGTATATAATTGCAACAACAATTTAAAAATAAGCATTTAAAATGTGCTGCGGTCATTGATGTTTTTACCAGCAGGTTATTTTAATATCTCTATATCTAGGTAAACATAAGAATCCTAATAGCTACTGTCTCTACGGATATCTACCCTAAAATATCTGCTCTTGAATCGTCACCGAATTTAAACTGCATCAGGAAAGTTAAACATGAAATGGGGTTCCTCTTCACGTGAGTCCTGGATGGTGAGTAGGACCTAAAATAACAATAGAAATTGTGCCATGTTCATCCGAAGAAGTACAGCTACCGAACCCCGTAATCCGCCGCCAAGCAATGCTGCGCGTTGTTATATCCCTGTGAAAGGATACGGGTGCCGGTATAATTACGGGCGCATAAAGCATTACATCCCCGTCTGGCGGAGGACACTAAGAGATGCAATAAAAGCAAAAACGTATTTTTAAGAGTGTTTTCCTCTAAGATGAATAAGTCATGCGACATTTGACTTGTAGCACAGCTAAATTTTAATAATGGAGAGTAAAGTACCTATCCTAGTACATAAACAAAAAAAAATTCTACACCTGCAAGCCATTTAAGTTGCGCAGATCTTAATTAGTTTAATAGAGTAAAATGTAGCAGTTATTATTAAAAATACGTAATGATAATCGAAGTACTCCAATAGACTTTTTAGTTTTCCCATTAGTGGTAAAATGTTTTTATTTGAAATGCAGACTCAAAGAACTACTCAAAGAATCCAACATAACGGACACAAAGAAATGTTAAATGTGCATTCTTATGTACAAGTAGGCTGAATGTGACATCTGAGATAAGAGACTATTTACAAAGTTATGAGATCTCGCGCCTTTCGATGTCCATTGTGAATCGAGAAATTATTTATAGGCAGAATAGACAGGTGTTTGCTAATCTTAGGGTTCGTTACACATTTTGGATACGTAACCAAAAATACGAATGATAACTTACTCAGATACGATTTAGTGATTCGTTGTTTCCTTGCTGGTATTTGAAGATCTCCTACGTTGTATTGCTTTAAGAATTATAAGTAATGTTTCACCCTGAAGGGCATTTTTGCTGTTCAGAAAAACTATGTGCCATAACATTATTTAACTAGACTAGTTGCAGCGCATACTCGATACTCCGTGCAGTAATTACTAATTGCGCGTGTAGTACATTTAGTACATAGACTATACTAATCACTAAAATGTTTGTCTCGAACGGAAATCGAACCGAATCCTACTTTACAAGTAACATTAAATGTGTTCCAAAGCTACATAATATCGAATTCATATTTCTAGAAAAATATATGAACACTCTTTTTTCTACGTCTAGTTAATCGGTCGCGTGCGTTTGGGACGTGCGTGCGCGCACTCGCAATGAGCACGCCTATTCAATTATGGAAAGGTCACGACGTTTGTAGGCGCAGGCGCAGGATTATCGCGGTTCACCTGTCCGGACACAAACGCTGGATTAATAGGCTCACGGCGTATGCCGACAGAAAGGCCTACCTCTACTGAAGCACTAGACAATGCGATATACATTAACTATGCTTCGAGGTCCAGTCAGATATAACCTTAAAATGGAATAACCACATTTATGTGATAAATTAGGCCGTGCTTGCTGCGCGCCGCGGCGGGTGACGTGCGTAAGAGAAGTAAGAGATTACTATTTGTTAAAATTGTATCTCTATTGACGTACGGAATTGACTTATGGGGTAATTCGACAAAATACTTTGTATGAAAATGCACGAGTAGCAGCTAAGAAGCCGGCTAATTTTAATTTAATTTTGAAGTCAAAAACATTCACAAAATCTTCTATGACAGTGACACCTGTTGTCACGCTTATCGTATTTTTGGCTTAGAAAAACTACACGAAATTTATAAATTAGTTCTGCGATGTAGAATAGCATTGCGTGGTTTGAAACGTGAGTAGCCACCTTTATCCGAATACGAGCATATACATCATAAAAACAATTTAAGAAAAAATACATTTGCAAAGTAATTTGCATCTGTACTGCGTGTTGCATTTGTGATTACTCGTACCCAGTAAACCGGTGTATGACGACTTTATCAGTTAAATTGATCTATTAGATTTTCTTATAGATGCAGGCTGATTTGCGTTTGACAAATAAATTATTTTTACAATTAATAATAATAATATAATAATAATAAGACCAAGTCCGACCCAAGTCGCATCACGTTGTGTCCATTACTCAAGATAGGGATGTTAAGTCTAATGCATCTGTCATTTCACCGGCGCCTACATCCATCTATCGGAATGGAAACAGCAATACGAGTGCATCACTGCTTAGCGGCAGATTCTCAGATGTGTAGACACTACTTCTCCGGACGAGCTTGGCACAAGTTCTACTGCTACTTTTAGTTGCACCTTTGGTACCACCCTGAAATTATGTGAATGGATACTAGACAGTTCTCACCTACGGACGCGAGCAACTGGACCCCCCAAAGCCCTATTACAATTACGTATATTGCCGGTAAGCCAACTGTTTATAATCAATAAGTAAGTTAATGAATCGTCGAAATATTCCCATTCAACAAGATTTTTTTCTATTTCACGCAAAACATTGTACCTAATAATGAATGAGTAGTTATTATATACAATATGTATTTTAGATTATATTGTTCTCGGGTCTTGGGTTATGTTTCTGTGTTTGTACATGCCATCTGCGACACAGGAAATCCTACTGCAGAGGTATGAGTGTGTAAACGTTTATTTATTTATTCATTGTTTGTAAAAAAAAATAGGAGCTTTTTGATAGATTGTTAGTTTAATATAGAACTGAAGTGAGGTTAAATACTACATTTCTGTAGGTAATCATCCATAAACGTACGATTATATATTGTATTCACAGAATTATCAATTGGTGTTTATTAAAAAGGTAAAGGCAGAGTAGGTCGACCACAAAAAGCAACGAAAGAACGAACCTTTAGGTTAAATTAAGTGCTTTTACTGTTATTAAGAAATTGATATACGTTAGTTGAGTCAGGCACCGACTCACAAACTCTACTATTTATAATAAATGTATTATCGGAAACCTAAAACTTAATACGTCGAGGACAAAAAGCAGATATCGCTAATTGACATTCAAGGAAACATGGCGGGCGTCAATTTCAATGAATGAAATTCCTATGAAAAGCAAACCTCTACAAGTTACTTTATTCATAATATTTTACATTCATGCTATCGTATTTCTTGCATTGTTAAATATTGAAAAATTTAACCTTGCAAAAATTTTCTCACGATTGTTGTCTAGTGTTTATCTTCAAATGTCCTGAAAATGTTTATACCTACTTGGGTATGTATAGTGGCACTTCGTCACCACCTAAATTGACTACTACCACTCAGGTACCACACAGGCCTGAGTTAATCCGGGGTATAAGCTAACCTGGTACCAAATTTCATCCAAATCCGTTGAGCCGTTTGAGCGCAAAGGAGTAAAACACACACACACACACATACACGCACGCACACATACACGCACGCACGCACGCACGCACACACGCTCACACACAAACTTTCATTTTTATTATATAAGTGTGATGAGAACAGGGCTTGAACAGTGTTGAATAACCAAATAGCAAAGCTAAATAAGGATATATATTTATATATTTGGATATAAACAACTATAAATTATGTTACTTATATAAAAAATTGTCTGTATATTCTGCGGTTGATGGGTGACCAGTGGTTGTTTTTATTTGAATAGTCCCACAATATCCCAGTTCCAAATGCTTGTTTTGTGAGGTTTTTTTACCTAGATATATCTTGTCTCCCGACGTATAGGTAAGATATTATTATAAAGATAATTGTGAAGGTGCAATTAGCCCCATGAAGATGCGAGCCCCTTAAATTTAGGAAGCGGACGACGGCCGAATTTAAAATCTTATTTGTGCAAACGTTCCCATAATATTTCAATAACGGGGTCATCTTGACCGTGGCCTAGTTTTAGACTAGTCAAGATGTACGATATGTACCCTTACTTATGTTTTCTTACAATTTGGCTCGGTTGAGTTGAGATCTTGGCACAATTGAGAAAAACTCTAACAAGTTATAATAATATTCAGGCATTAATGAATTACATAGACATAGATTCCCAAATGTTGACCTTAGATTAAAATAAAATTAGGTACTTCCGTTTGAGTCAGACCAAAATAACACTAAACTATAAATGGATTCCGGCTCCTTATCTTTTCTAAATAGTGAAATCCTCTTTTACTGTATCTGAAAGAGAACGGGAAATTATTTTATTGGACCATCAGGAACGTATCAGAAAAGACACCAATAAAACAAAGACATTTCAGTTCATACTCGTATCTGTAGTATTATTCGAACCTCTGTTGACAATATCGTTACAATGTGACTCGATAGATAAGTATATAATGAAACTATTAAAGAAACACATTGAAAAGCTTTACACAATCTTTAAGTCTCACAATTGTTAATACATTACATTACATGTATTAACATTACTTTTAGTTTGGTGGTAAACTACTAAACTTACATGTAATGTATTAACATTACTTTTAGTAATAAGTTTACAATGTTACAATGCATTAGACACAAAATCTATCTTTTTTTTAGCGTAGTAGCATACGCTGGGTATCCACTAGTACCTAATAATACATTCATTGATCGGACAGGGACAGAAATGGTAAAATTACATAAGAGCTGAGTTCTGATTCTTTTTCACCGAAACGGAGATAATCTAGCAATTTCGTTACAGTCGCCGGGCTCCATGTATAGAAGTTAACGGAACACTTTTATTGCGTAATGAATGAGAGGTCGGCGTTCGCCCGGGGGTGGGGGTGGTAGCCATCAGCTCAGTGGGGGTGCAATACCTCCCCCTTGAGCCTTATTTCGGGTCATCGAGCCCGACCCCTGAACACTGCAAGTACCTACCGCCTTGCAAAATGAACTTTTCATCTTGTATTATTAATTTAAACAAAGTGTTAGATTAAAATAATACAGCCAACAGAGAGCCTGATTAGATGCGAACATGCACTCCTTGAATTTTCAAATAATGTTTCTCTAGAAAGGAGTTGTTTTTTTTATCTAGGATTCAATGGCTATAGAAATAATCATCTTCTGTTTTTATTAGATCTAAATTTAGAATATAATGTAAATTATTTACTTAATATGCAGATGATGGAAAGTACTCCGTATGAATGAATACTCTTTATTGTTATTACTTATTGTTACAAAATAAAAACATTTAAGCAAACGCCATAAATAAAATAGAGGTTGTAATGGGCGGCCATGTCGCTAATGGACGTTTCTTCCAGATAAATCATTTTTATTCCGACTGCCACTAGTTCTTGCAGCACAGAAGACTCGTGCAAACTTCACCCTGGGAAAGTGATAACTTTTCGTGCTCACGAGCAGTGATTTCCTCGCATACTGGTTATATGAGTCTTCTCATACCAACATTAGGAAGAACCTATTATAAGTTGTATGCTATTATTAATGGAATAGGAGGTTTTGTTAATGGTTAAATATGCCTTCTGAATAGGCCTTTTCACTATAGTATAATAATAATTTATGTATTACTGTAACAAAGTCGTATAATTTCATAGAGGTTGGGACCTTCTTTTATACTTGTGTCAGAAGGTCACGCTCTTTCATAGCCAACGTTTATACGCTGGCTATGGCTAGTTACAGATAGGTAAAGATAAATGTAATTATATTTGATTTTGATATAAGAAATAAATGATATAAAACAAAATTAATGCGTAAAACTTATTTCTCTCTCTCTAGTGTGTATGTGTGTGTAATTATGTAAGTAGTAACTATGATATTATTATATTTGTAACAAATGACGCGACGAGCTGAAGGCCTATGATGGTGGTTAATGGTGGATTATTGATTTAACTGGCCGGGAATCGAACCCGGTATCGCTTCGAAGGCAGGGCTACTACCAACTACGCCACGGAGCAGTATTACGGTAAAGTTCACCGATGTTGTTCAACAGAAATCATTAGTTACTGCTTTACGAAAGAATTTTACAAAAAAGTGTTAATATAAATCCAGACAACCTTGCAGCCTAACGAAATTAGCAGCTAACGTGATAAACACAAGGCGGAATAAAGCGATGACACAAATACTATTTTTGTTAAACTTTTTGTTTTGTTAAATTGCAATAAGAGATTTACTTATGCTCGTGGTTTGCAAATTGTTGTAAGTGAGTTGTTCGGATTTATTCATGACCGAACAATGCGTCTGGCACGGCATTCCACTTCCTGTGTAAGGTGGTAAAAGGAGATAGAGTTGTAGAGTTATGCATGTTTGGGCCACAATTATACAACGATATAGGAAACACTAAATAACAATTTGTCATACTAATATTATAACCTAGCTGTTACCCGCGACTTCGTCCGCGTGGAATTTAACAATTTTATTTGCGCGTTTCTCTAATTATTTTTTTTATTTTTCTAAAATAAATGCAACCTAAGTTATTTCTTATAATATCAGTTATCTACGAGTGAAAGTCTAGTCAAAATCGGTATTAGCCGGAACAAACAGACAGATTTAAAATATTTTTAATATTTATATAATATAAAAATTCATATATTTTTTGTATATGTACCTTTAAAATGTAGACACTTTAAAATATAAAAGCTATTATTTTGACATTCAAAATAGACACTTCAATTTTATTTATTTGTATAAATTATCCTATGACTTTTAATTTAATATAATTTAATTCTGTCGTTTCTAAATCGTTATCATGAAATTATTTGTTTTTTATTTGTGTTAATTATTCGGTTGAGCGATTTCGTTTTACTGTAACCCTGTGTGTGTATTTTTATAAATAAATTTATAAATGTCCGTAACGGGTCAAAATTTAAGCCAAGTGATGATATTGCAATCTACCATGCCCCAACCACTCTATCCGGTGAGAGTAGATGGAGTGTTCACGCGGACTGAACTTATTTGTTGCAAAGCGGGTTTTGGCGCCCCGGGCCTGGCAATTTGCCTCGATCCGATGATGCATAAGAAATAGTAAACCTAACTAGAAGATGAGAACAATTTAGTTAGAGCCCGGTACGTGACCTTACCTTTTTCGTGTAGTGTTCGACTGTAGCAATGAAGTAGGTACCATGCATGTTAAAACGCAAAAGATCAAAATTGTGTTCACTATTCGTGGGTATTATAATTTAATAATAAAATTCAGCAATGCTCAATTTACACATCGACAGAACATTTTGTCTGCCAACGATTTGCAATATCAACATTCAATTCATATCGTTTTTACGTGTCTAATTCCTGTCTTAGTGAGTTCGGTTGCAAAAGGTAATAAATATTCTAAAACAATCTAAATAAAATAAATTGGTAAGTAGAACACGGAATTTCAATCAATCATTCTGAAAATGAAGACAGATTAAGTTAGAAAAATCCTCTAAAATAAGATATGTACAAATCATTCTAATCTATTATAAATGTGTATGTTTGTTAACTCCTTTACGCCTTCACGCCTGGACGGATTTGGACGAAATTTGTTGTAAAGGTAACTAATACCCTGGATTAAACCATAGGCTATGTTTTATGCCAATAAAAGCGCGTCAGAGCTAGTAGTATTTATTAATTACTAGCGACCCGCCCCGGCTTGGCACGGTTAGTAAAGCATCCGTGTTGTATCAGAAACTACCCGTGCGAAGCCGGGGTGATTTGCTAGTGTATTATACATATAAATCTTCCTCTTGAATCACTTTATCTATTAAAAAAAACCGCATCAAAATCCGTTGCGTAGTTTTAAAGATTTAAGCATACATAGGGATATAGGGACAGAGAAAGCGACTTTGTTTTATACTATGTAGTGATTATGATTTTACACATGTTAGACTTTTTTTAATTTACCACCTAAAATAAAACCAAACATCAAGTTGTAATCTGCACCGGCTCTAATTCGACTGCGTAGATGTACCTAACTAGATTCTAGACCAGACTTGCCTAAAATCCTAATGCAGTCCATTGACCCCTAAACCCAGACATAAGGTGGCATCCGTGCACCCTGTTGTCAGCTTATACGCAACGTTGTAGCCACTTTCTAGATGTGCCTACCTACTCCTCGTATCACCCAGGCTGTAAGAAAGTGACACAGAATTTAATTAATAATAAATCATAGATTATGTTAGGTTATTATGCTGCAAATTTAAATATCTATGTTTAACATTTTATTGCTGTTCTTTTATGTTTTGAATTGTGCTCATTTTATCATTTGAATAAATACTCGTTTATTTATTAGGGTTTTATGCCTAAACAACTGGCAGTATCATGAAAACCATTTATCTTAGTTCAACTTAGTAAGAGCAATAAAGATTTATATGCATAGAGTAAGAGAATCTCTATAATTACCTACTTACTGAATTAATCACGATCAAGCCTCAATAAATAATAAGCTAAACGTACTAGGTACTCACCAAAATTAAGTGTTACTTGCTGGCAACACTGCACCTACTGGGTAACAGTAACAAACCCCCCGTCGTGTCAATGCCTCTCGAATAAGACGATAGTTCTAGCATTTTCTATACTCTGTTCAGTGGGATAGTGTTAATTTGATTTTTGGTCGTACTATCGAATGCTATTAAGGAGATGATTAACCTCTGAAATTACAATGACACAAGACTACCTTTCCACCAGGTATGTGCCAATTTGCATGGCGTACGTTTAATTTGCATAGTTCTATACCACTCGCTGTGTACCTTAGCTTAGCTCTAATGGAAAAGACTATTCAAAAAGCAGTAAGGTTTCAATACGACTTCTTTGTATGTTTGTGATGTCATATTTCCGTAAATGAAGAACCAAATTAAGTGTTCTTTTTTCTATCGATAGAAGGATTTTTTAAGAAAAAATCCTCTCCTAAGGGCTAAAATAGTATTGAAAGATTAGAATAACAATTTCAGTTTTTTTTTTCCAGTTTTTAATTATTCTTCATAACATTTCCGACATGTTTCACTTGGATTTTCGTGTCGTAGTCACTGCAAGTTCTGACATTTAGCTGACACAATTAGCTTTTGCACGCCGCTTCGCTCTCATAGTACTTACAAAATTTCAGCGTTCCAGGGATTTTGGTTATTTCAAATCCTCTAAAGTCCCCACTGCAGAGACCTTGTCTTTCTTCCCAATGCGGACTTTTAATTATTAGCACTAGAAATTGCCAAACATTTCTTCACTGTTCTGAAAAAGTAAACAGTACATGTTCAATTTAAAAAAAATTTTTCAAGTACATGTCCATAATATTCAATTTTTTTTTTTTTTTTTTTTTTTTTTCAAGTTATACCTATATCTTGCTCTTCTAGATTAGAACCAATTTGCATAACTCTGGTCCACCACGCTCACAAATTCATAAAACTTTGTCATTTCAAAATTTTTCAATTACTTTAACATCAGCTCGGTTTAATATTCAAAGAAAATTATTTCAAGAATGTTGTTATAATAAATCGTTTTAATAATATCTTGACAGTGCACGTAAAGAGTTGTCGTGTACCGCATCGCTGAATCTTATCAAACTTTTAATAACAGCTCACCTCATCGTATAAAATTCACGTAAAAATTTACCATGAAATAGGGACGTGAAAGTTTAGTGCAAAACTGTAACATCACTTAGAAGTAATTACTTTTATCACAGATCAGTTTTATCACCACACTTTACACTTTTTGTTTTACGGTTTTTACGGAATTTGAACGGACCACCATTTTTTCTCATTCTTTAAAGACGTCTAGAACCACAGATAATGTCCTTGTCTGAAGGAAGGAACAAGTGACTGATTTGAAGATCGAATAAACCAACTTCGATAGTTTCTTTCGCTATTTTTCGCTCAGGGATAATTGTTCCATGAACCTTAAGAAAATAATCATCCATATAGGTCCACAATTGGCGAAGATAATAACAAATGTTAAAAAGTACAGTCCACCTCTTTCTTTTGAAGTTGGTTAAAAGATTCCCTGATCCATCCATGGTACCAAAGTAAAAAAGGGAATATATAGTGTTGATTGCAAAAGGGAAGGCGAAGGTGACTAGAAAATTTGATCTTAAAAAACGATGCCAATGCTTATGTATCAGTGATGCTCTCGTCTAATACGTCCGAGAAGAAAAGTACTTTTTAAACGTTCCACAAAATTTTTAATTTAATTTTGCGGCTTAAATGTCATGACCGTATTCGGTATAACGAGTATTATGATTACCACATAGGTGCGCTAGAGGTCACCACCAAACCCTATCTGCTATAAACTGCAGGTTTTGTTTTAGCCTTTATTTTCACCATGTATACACATTTCTGGTGATAGAAGTTCTCTTCATAGCGTCTCTATCTTCACGGCTACAAGACGATGCTGGTCTGGTCTGGTCTTCTCATTCTGGAATCTAATGACTACTACTCATATTACTACTAGTATTACTATTCTTATGGGCAGAGGATAGGTAGGCTAACAAGCAGCATCAAGCCTTACGCCCTCGTTTCATCACTTCAGTCACAAAATGAATGTTGAAGACAGCGCGAGAAAATAAAGGCACAGAGTTTTGTTTCATATCCACGGAAAGCATCGAATGATTGTGTAATCAATTCACAGCGAATACGATAATCGTCATTTCCCATTACTCATTAATATAAACACCCGATTAATAAACATATAGCCAATACCTAAAAAGATTATTCTAAATCACAGTGTCTAGACTAGAGAAAAAAGAGACATTCACATAATCATTTTAGATGCAGCCTATTAATTATTTTAAAAAGGATATAAACAGCTCGGCCTTGATTTTTTCTTTGAAAGTTCTAGTTTTATTTTATCGAAATTGTATGTTTTCATCAAAATCCCTTCAAAAAAGGATTCATAGCTTGATATTGTAAACGGCTCTTCCGATTTCCATAAAAAATTGCAACGAGCAACCTTTCATAATTTTTTCTTTTTTTAATTTTAAATATGCATATACTTTGAGAATATTTTCTTTCAAAAAATAAAACACCTAAAACAAAAGACAGGAACGCAATTGTCAACTTTCACCAGTCCTATTTTATTCAGGAGTTCGATAAAAATAAATATCACGGTAAAGATAGTAAATGAATCAAACAGCTGTATACAACACAGTAACAAACCCCGTAATAATGTGTGAAATGAAATTAAATGCATACTAATAATTACGTTAGCCGCACATCCTCATCTCTATGCCAGGGCAGTCAGTCGGTTTGGGTGCGGTCGTGCTGCAGGGTCCGCGACCCTACGTCCTCGCTCCCAATTCAGGTTATCAACTTACCCCCCTACCTTCTCCCTGTGGAAACGCTGCAGGGATTTTCTAGAACATTATGGAAGACGCTGCTCACGTTACAGTGCGTTGACTTCGAATAAGCTCTACTTTCGAGCGAATGGTTATTATTTATACTCGGCGGCCGGCGCTCAGACAGGTTGAGACCTAGGTATTAATAGCTGTTTTATCGATGATTCATATTTAATAATCTAGATAGACTTTCTGTGCATTCTAAATACATATTTAAAAACTTTTGTGGAATGATTTCTTTGCTTATTAAAATAATCATATTGTAACTGTATTTTATGATTAATATTTACAAAATGAAATGTTATTTGAGATAAGGCACTATAGTGCATATAACTAAAACTGTATACTGCAATACTTATTAAAAATAACGTAATGCTTATTTTTGGCTTTTGGTTTTGCTGTAACGACTTCTTTCGAAAAGATATCACATAATGAAACGATGATATTTTCTGTCAAGTAGACAGAAAATGGCCAGTGTTGGGAGAAAGATATTTTGAATTTGGTGATAATTCCTTCCTAGAATCTAAATTAAAAACTAATAACTAATCAATAGTTCGAAGACTTCTAACAATCAATGGTAGATTTTAAACCCATTCATTCCGACTAGTGGGGAGAAGGCCGAATCCCTGCAGTGTGCAAATTGTGTGAAGATGATACGGATCAATGACATATCCAAACAAAGACCAAAGTGAGTTGAGGATTACATGATTATTTTGTTTAGTTCATTAAATGCGGTTGATCTCATCTCATTTCTCTTGATTAGTTAAAGTTAGGTGTTTTAGTCTATTTATGAAAATAAATCTTTTAGTTTACGATATTGTAACTCAGCGGGTGTCTTTCATAATTGAGACGTTCAATTTTGTCTTTTGATTGCTCAGAAAGAACGTGAAAGTGAATGGATTTGATGTATATATAAGATTAACTATTCATATTATAAATACGTTTATTGTTTAGTAAAGCTGCCAACTTTCCCAAATCAAAATGGGGACATAACGAGAGCTTTAAATTAAAATTGAGGTTCTGTAAAATTTCATAAATACTAAAAGTGAATTTAATAGTTTGTCTATCGAATCTTTGTATATATACAAAGGTTCGATAAATATGAGCTGTTTGATATAAAATATAAAATATGAACAAAACTGGGGAAAGGTAACAATTTTTTAGAATCTATTGTATAATTCCGCGGTTTTGGCCCCGTAGTATTATGTTTCAGCATCCTACAGGAACTATTTATCCGTAATAAAAGCATTTATTTAAGTAATAACGTTAATATTTGTGTCACTTTGTTGACAAAAATATTAAGATGAAACAACTCACTCCCCTAACGAAGAATAAGATGATCCAATTCACATCGTATCGAGCACGGAAGTGACATTTCTGTTGTTTACGGGCGGTGGTTACCACATAATATTAGTTGAGCTCGTCACAGTCAAAAATAATCTTTTACATGTGAATAAAGTGACGTGACGCGTCACGCATTTTTTTCTTTGTAGGTATACAGCGAAAAGTTTACTCCGATTACCTATTATTAAATTGTTATAGTTATTAAATTACTATAGTTATAGTTAAATTTCTATGTTATTACTATAGTTAAAGTTAAATTACTATAGTTATAGTAATTTAATAATAGGTGGTAAACACGTTTTTTGCTTTCATGTGTGCAGGTCGAAATTGCAGGATTGCATGCCACTGCAGTGGCGCGTGACACTGCACCGTTCATAACACGTTAACGACACCCAGGAAACAAAATAAAACAAAACTCATATATTTATTGGCTAAAAACAGAAAACTAAAATTCGAATTGATATACATTATGCTGTAGTCTGTCAAAGAGTGTTTACAAAAGGTCAAGAAGGTCCTTAGATTTTATGAGACTTTCATGAAAGTTCAAAACTTTATCGTTATTTTTAACCATCATATTTTATGGTAAACTTTGCTATCTCAAAGATCGCGTTGACGTTTTAAAAAATAAATATTATTTAAAAGAGGACATTTTGAAATAACTAAATTAATAAATCATGTAGTGTAGAAGAGAAAGAGGTGAAAGTCCGTTGAATTCAAAAGATGCGGCTTCTTAAATTAATAGGCGTCTAGATTTTAAGTTCCAATCTTATCTAGCAATCTAATCATCTACCTAGTGCTTAGGTTCCGATGACTAGTAATACTATCAATCACTTTGTAGCACAGCGCGCTTGTGACACTAATACCACGCTATAAATTATATCTTTTCAGATTTTAAATTTAATACGAAGTAAGGTGGAATTATTGATGAGACACTTTGTAATTAATTTGTAGGACAATAATATTGGTTTAACTATTTTCAAGTATGACTTGGCATAGAATTAAAGCATTGATTTTGATTAGTCAGACAATTTTGATTCACTATTGGATTTTTTTCATGTTTTTTAATTTACTAGATAGAGCCCTTTTATAAAAATTCGTTTTATTATCCACATAAAATGGGAGATTTTTTTTTTTGTTTACTCTTAGATAGGAAGTCAAAACCACTTCAGTGACTTCACATATTTCAGTTTAAACTTTTTAATAGAGCTTTGATTTTCTGGTGGCCGTGTTTAGCCGAGTAACTTTCTTTAATTTCAAGTTGGCAAAATTGAGAGTCCTAAAAAATGCCCGGCGGCGAAGATATCGTACAGATTTCGATACAGGATGTGTAAAAGTGAATCTCATCGTTAGACAGACAGATACATTATTGGTAACCAATCATAGGAATCGCTAAGTCATAAATGATTTACAATAATCTCTTCCATTCAACTTTTACGATTTTTCGTTTATAAGCAGGAAATATAGGCGTTACTATAATAATGAAATTTGATGTCGGATAATATGGACACTACCAAATAAATTTTATTGCTCGATATTCTTATTGGTTACACTACCTGCACTACAGAGCGAAGAGTGCTGGGTTTATGTGATGCTCTCATGAAGTTTACGCTCGGGTCTTCGTTATTTGTGTTATCTAAATATATATGACTTTCCTTATCTGTGGGGATACATATATCCTTAATTTATTTTGAGATGTTCATCATGAATAAAATAAAAGTTATTTATAAGCTTCTGTACGTCTCATTCGAATTCTGATTCGATTCCCGGTCGGGATAAACTTTGTGTGGTGAGCTTGAAGCTTGTTCTCGGGTCTCGCATAGTTTGTGGCATAATATTGTGCATTCATGTCATTGCGACATAAAGAGTCTGAGTTTATCGATGTGAGTGTTAGCGTTTATATCAAAGTAGGCAATTATTTTAGTTTTTTATCAACTGAACGTTTTTATGGATAAAGTGGGTGATTTATTTTAAAAGTTTAATATCTAGGTTACCCTTTCAGTTTTTATAATAACATTTAAACTGTGTCCACGTAACTGTCGAAGGGATGGGGGTGTCCTGTCATGCAATCCTGCAATCATGCCGTGCAGCGACTCATGTTATTTCTCAGCTGGAAATAATGCACGACATACGCGATCATAAATTGATATTTATTTTCATAAAATGTAATGGCGCTGTTGTTATATAGTTTAAAAGTTTCTAAATTAAAGGAAAACTCATGCTTTTATACCCCTGTGTCGCAGGTGCTATGAATACACAGATAATACGATGATCAATAAAGGAAGGTAATCACCTCTTCACGGTTCACCTCTGCCTTAAAGATTCTCCTCAAATGGTCGCTTTTTCTAAATTAGTTTGTTTTTGCATCGGAAATGGTACCAAGTGTTTTTGCTTCGAAAATGTATTGGCACAATACTTTCAAAACAACGTAGAAATGTTATAGAATGCATATCACATGTCATCTCGATGACATGTGATATGCGTCTACCAATCCTGACTTGCAGTGGGAACAAAACACACTACGAAGGAAAATAAAATAACAAAAAGGCCAAAATACACAAACCTCCAAATTTGCTTTTATCATGAATACAATTACAAAGCAAGTAGGTACTTTACTACAAAGTTACAATATTATCGACAAACGTGTAATGCCAGTGCTAGGTATCCAACTTTAGCACATAGACACCGAAATTCTTCGTACAACAAAGGCGGTAAAGATTATATCTAAGCACTTTAGTGGCACCCACGATTTCCACTGGCGTCGGTGCTAAAATAAAAAGCTGAGAGCTGCAGGTTTTGTGCATTCGGAGCTGTGAGTCACGCGGGGCGAACTCACATCACGCAAGTTTTCCGATGTCGCGTGAGTTTTTCAGGACTTGCGGTATAGCGTTTTTGTTGTGAACGTGTTATTATGGGACCTATCTGCTGATGTGTCGCTGCTGCTAAATGGCCATAGAGTTTTTCAGAGTATTGTAGTCAAATGGTAAAAACGATACAAGGCCCACCTTGCATATATACTATGTACCGAAAACTTATAAAACAAATATAATCGGGATTTCATACATGTATCAGGGATGAAAAAAATATTCAGAATACATAATTGTGTGGAGATTCGATAGGCCTATAAAACTATTTTGAAATTAATAAACATTTTTTTATTATAAATGCGTTTATAAAGTCATAAAAAATATGCTCTCTTTCACTTTAAATTTTAGCGGTGAAATCAAAATCAAAGTAAAATTTAGATTATAGAACTTAACAGACACTTTCATCGAATATTGGTTTCAATATACTATCTTGCATAGTTTTTGAGATATTGATTTTCTAATAAATTAAAACTAGTAGTGGATACAAAACCCGCAGCGCTCGAGTAGGAATCTCACTTGCTTTTATTTGCACTGACAGGATTACTGTTACTGATCTAAGACAACTATAAATCCGATGGTGGCTCCAAGCAACGACAGGATTGGACTCTGGTTCCAAGTTTAGGATGCTTACCCTTGAGGTAACCCTTACCCTCAGTGGAAAATAAGCTCGCCAGCTGGTCACATACTGTTACCTTCAACATGTTTTTCTTCATTGAAAATTCAAGCTCATTGTACCACGTTATGCGTTATGCTAAACCGTTATCGCAAACAAAGAAACACTCATTCCGCTACACTAGGATTCCCTGTGTCGCAGAAGGCATGACACACAATCACAATATGTAAAGTCAAAATGTTGAAGTTTGTTTTGATTTGTACCTACTTAGACATTTTATAAACCTTCCAAGACTAAGGACAGATAAAAAACGCTTAAATGCAGATTTACATTTTTAAGATTGCCCGATAACTATTACCATCAAATTCATACAAATTAATTATAATAAATTATTCAGTAAATCAAAATATGCTATTAAACCAAACTCTATACTTTAATGCACTTGCACGAAATTCACATTTGTTACATTATTCTATGCAATTCGTTCTGGTATCTAGGAATTAATTTAGGTCGGTCCATATAGACGTCTAGATGACGCCACTGCAACGTAGTTCTACGTTGTCTACGTTCTGACACAATACAAAAAAGAAACAGTAAATGCACATGGTACAAATAAAAAAATTCAGCATGTAATGACAGCAAACCAGTTCTTTCCCTTCACTTTGTAGTATTTAGTGTAAATGAGCTAGCCAATAAAGCTATTACTTGGAAATGGACTAACGAATAAAGACCAAGGGACATGTACAACATAATAATTAAAATTACAAGATAATTTCCATCTTCAAGTCAGATCCTTAATTCGTTCTTTGAAACAACCACAGAATACCAATTTTTCGAAGACCTATCCGAAGTTTACCTGTGTAGTTTAATAGACAACCTTCTCCAAACCAAACGTATTTTGAGACCAATAGACCTACTTATTTATTTACATACTATCTCTACTGCATGATTATGATGTTGTGTTGCTTCGTCGCCTTGGTTTGAAGCCCCATTACTCCGATACATGATAGTGATGCTTTGTACTCTGGGGCAAATAAATTGAGGATTCTCTTTATATTAGGAGTACAAATAAGATTCCGCCGTTTTATTGTAGATGGCGCGGCACGGAGTTTCGGTTAGCTTTCGCAGATGATAACCGGCTTAAAAAATAGTTTGGACATTCAAGAACAACATAACCTATTAATATCATTGATTTTATATTGGTAAAATATAATTTTTATAAGTTGAAAATGTCAAAATTTGAGCCAAGTAAGCGTCATTTGCGGGAAATATTAGTTTACTTCTTGAATTTAAAGAAATCTGCTGCTGAGGCGCATCGATTGCTCGTAGAAGCATATGGTGAGGTTGCTTTGAGTGAGAGAACGTGTCGAGAGTGGTTTCAAAAGTTTAAAAATGGTGATTTCGACGTAGAAGACAAAGATCGCAGTGGAAGGCCAAAAATTTACGAGGATGCAGAATTGGAGGAATTATTGGAGGAAGATTCATCTCAAACACAAAAAGAACTTGCTCTAATATTAGAAGTCACTCAGCAAGCAGTCTCACATCGTTTAAAATCATTAGGAATGATTCATAAATAAGGAAATTGGGTTCCGTACGAATTAAAGCCGAGAGATATTGAACGCCGATTATGCTTAAGTGAAATGCTGCTAGCTAGACATAAAAAAAGGGTTTTTTACATCGTATCATAACTGGTGATGAGAAGTGGATACATTATGACAATCCAAAAAGAAGAAAATCATGGGGATTACCTGGCCACGCGTCAACATCAACAGCAAAACCGAATATTCACGGGAAAAAACTTATGCTGTGTATTTGGTGGGATCAGCTAGGTGTAGTGTATTATGAGTTGCTTAATCCGAGCGAAACAATTACTGGAGCCCTCTATCGAACACAATTGATGAGATTGAGCCGAGCTCTGAAGGAAAAACGCCCTCAATACTATTCTAGACACGAAAAAATTATTCTTCTGCATGACAATGCTCGTCCACATGTTGCGGCTCCCGTGAAAAAGTACTTGGAAACACTTGATTGGGAAGTGTTACCCCACCCGCCGTATTCACCAGACATTGCACCGTCCGATTATCACCTGTTCCGGTCCGTAGCACATGCTCTGACGGCGCAGCGGTTCACATCTTATGAGGATACAAAAAATTGGGTTGATTCGTGGATAACCTCAAAAGACAAGGAGTTCTTCAGACGTGGGATTCGAATGCTGCCTGAGAGATGGGAAAAAGTGGTTGCAAGTGATGGGCAATATTTTGAATAAATTTATATTACCGTTCTTCTACAATAAATATTTAATTTGTGTTAAAAAACGGCGGAAACTTATTTGTACTCCTAATACTTGCATTGTGCATAGCATGGTAAGAAGCAGACTTCATAGCTTAAAATATTAAGTGCAGAAATGGATTAATTTTTGATAAATATGAGTAACTACTTTAAATACAGAGTCTAACTACTTTAAATATAATAATACTATAAAAATAAGTCAGAGTTATGTAGCGTTTCACTGGTTTCTCTTTTCACCGAAAAAGTCATGCGAGTGCAATAAAGTCATTAGTGTCAGTATTTCACTGAACGAATTTAGGTACTATAGGTTTTCCTTTTTTCTTTTTCATTTTCCGGTGGATAAGTAACAAGTAACCTGCTACATATTCATTATTAACATATCATGGTTATTTATAAAATACCTGCTATACGTGCATTATGTAAATCACATGCGCATGAAATGTAGCATCCCCGTCTCGGGTGATGGAAGCAGTAGGATGAATGCAACTCCGTGTAAGATCCAAATCTTATATTGAGTCGTATTACTGTTGTCATGGGCGGGGGACGCCACATACCACCAGATGGGCCCTCATCTCGTTCCGCCACTTAACCACATAAAAAAAAGAAAAATTTTCATTAACATCTTAATACAAGATGAAAACTGTACAATATTTGGTCAAATGACCCTTCACATGTCACCAACGTAAAGGGCCAGTCTCATTGCTACGCATGCTGTGCATGAATAGGCGCGTTCCACTTTAGCATACGCACGATTGCGTAGCGAATACGGTGGTTGCATGCAGCAAATAGTTCCATATTTGTATGAAACAAAGCGAATCCAAGTAAACGTGCGCAAACAAGCCCGTGCCTACGACTGTGATACTGATTTGTAAGCAGAAATAAGTTTGTTTGTAGTATCGAACTTCACCAGATTTTCTCCAGACCTGAATAAAAATTTAATGCCTGTTTTCACAAAAGTTAGGCAAAGACCAAAGCATGTGGTTTTGTAATTTTTTTATACAAACCATTCGCTGAAACACTCTCAAGTAAGCTTTGTGTGAGTAAATGTCTTCTTTCTTTCTTCTTTCTTTGTTACAAGCATTAAGTTTATGGAAATATAAATTTACTTATAGCGCGCTTATAACAAACGGTAAGATAGAACATGTACATAAATACAACAATACATTTATGTATAAGTAAGAAAACTGTAAAATAATAATGTACAATGAAATCAAGGCTCACGAGGCAAAACGCACGTAATTTTCATACAATGTAAGTAGTTACGCTCGCACCTAGCCGCAGCTACCCATGTATCTTTATTGCAGTTATTTATTATGCAACTGAAGAGATAAATAGTATTTCAAGGTGAAAATCATAAAATAACTAACATGAAACACGTGCAGTTCGATCTCAAGCAACTTAGTAACGCACGTCCTTTAGGTACTAAACTAGCCTATCATGTTATACTTAGAATACCCTCTTTTATATGTGAAAGTAGTCAGATCGTTGGCTCTTGAACACTAATCCCATGCACTATTCTCATTTCTCATAATAACTCTATTTCTCATCTTATTTTGCTACTTTGAAAGTATTGAAGTCGGTTTTATTCGATTTTTACATTAGTTAATTGTTCAATTGGTAATGGAATATTTAACGAGTTAATTTCTAATACAAGATGTTTTAGCTTGATGCTTAAGGATTATTAATATTTTGGAGGCATCGTAAATATTTCGAGAACGCTATATGTTAGAAGGTGCATAATTAAATTAAATATTACAGTCAAATAACATACGAGCAGTTATCAGGAAAATTTAACATAGCACATAATCACAGCCAACACGGCCCATTCACGTCAGCATCCAAGTTTTCAGAGGCCCAGTAAACGAAAAGAAAACATGTTCTATTTCAACAAACTTAATAAGACGAGAATCACCAAATCTGCCATCAATCTGCCCGTAAGCGCAGACCACAAGTTGTGGCCGCAAACTGCGCTAGGGTATTATCCCCCCTACTTCTACTTAATGGGAGACGAATGTCGTTAGAAGTCTAGCGCTCGTAAAATCCGACAGGCTCCCCCTCGTTCAGATTGTAACACCACCATTTAGCTTATCTTGCTAAAGGTACCAGTTCTATACACGGCTACGTCTTAAAGTTGTTCGTAATCTCTCTCCAAAGTGAGGGGTCCAGGGTTCGATATTCGACCGGGGCAAATGTTATATAGTTTCAGATTGTGTGACTATAATAAAATTTTACGTGTCAAAACATTACTTGAGGTTTAAAGGAATAAATGAGTTTGAGTTAGTTTTTTTTGTGACGTTTGTGCTATGTGACTATGTATTTTGATGCCTTCGTTAAGGCTATAACTTGGGTCATCTATACTCTCCTTGTCAAGTACTATAATCAGATGGGATATCAGAACGAAGACAATGCAAGGACAGGTGCTAAGAGAGCACATAAAGATTTGATGCTTTAATTAGACCGGCTAGCATTTCGTGTACAAGCAGTTTTCTTCAAATTCCCGTACCGTAGGTATCAACTATAATAATCCACAAAAATACAACGTTTTCATGTATAATCGTCCTGTCCTGTAATTATCTCACTATAACGATGACTGGGGTAATTGTGAATTCAATACTCCTACTACTATAATGATGTAAACAAGTGGGGTGATTGGGAATACGAGTATTTAAACTTCACCACTGTTGATTTAAATTTATTCATAATAAGGCTTAACATTTTCTCATGCCTTATTTAGGTTCGCGGATGAGTGTGATAACGTTCCCGTGTTTCCGCCACTAAGCGGCAGAGGAGAACATCGTGGGGTTTTAGTGGGTTTAGTCCCACATAACCGCTCTGTCTCCCCGTGGGAGGGCGGTGTGCGAGTCCATTTCCCCACGAAAAGAAAAAGGAATGTGCCAGTAGCATAGTCTGAACACGAACCAACACCGGTGCAAGCGAGCGGAGACGACTAATTGACCACCTAGTACATGCAAATCGCTAATTACCTAAGGTAATTAAAATAAATTGTTAATCTGCCTGAAAATATGATATGTATAGGAAGGAAACAGTCATTCAACTGTTTTATTTCTAGCTTTGTGTTAATGTAGAAATTTTTTATTTATTTTTTATTTTATTGAAAAAAATTACAAGGTTAATTCATAATAAAACAATAAGCACTCAAAAAGCCCTAACGGGTTTGTCCTGAGTGCAACAGATGAGAGAGATGAGGTCTATTATTTCGAATGATAGGTCCATTTCTGTGCCCTTGACAAGATAGTTATGCAAAATTTCTAAATTATTGGTTGAGTGCGTGAAAGAGTAACAAAAAACCACATTCGCTACAACTTTACTCTCCCTACTACTCTGCGACAGCCCTGGTTTACAACTAAGTTTTCCTGTTTCACAATTGGCAGGATATACAATTACATAACAAACCGGCCTCATAGCGCTATTGGTAGTAGCTTTGTTTTCTGCTGTCAATCTAGGACAAACATTTGTGTGGCAAACATGTTTTTTTCTTTGTCTGGGTATGTATGAATTTACACAAATAGCATATTTAGAATTGAAATTAGGATCGAAAACTTGATTAACATTATGGGATATTGCATAAAACTCAACATGACAAAAGAAATGAGTAACAATTATACCTGAACTTTAATTTAGTATTCTAAGACCATAGATAGAAAACTCTTTATTGTAAACCATTTTAAAACACATTAAAACATATATTATCTACTTGTTTTAATGTGTTTGTAAAAGGTGGGAAGTGAAGTATAATGAGCGGCCTTATTATCTCTTCCAGGCAACCTTAGTTAGTAATGCGTCCAACAAAATGCCAAATATATAGTTAATTCCTGTTTGGGAAGCTAATTGTAAATATTTTCTAATACATCCACGTGAAAAAGCTATATTAACGATTTGTATACTTTTGATTCAAATTACTCTGTTTCAGGAAACAATGTAAACCGTAATTTGACTAAAGACAAAAATGACAAATTCTTTTTAAATTATCGAAAGGCTAACTTAAAAATAATATAACTTTGAATATACCGCCAAGCAGTGCTAGCATGGCCGGGTTCCGGTGGAAGGGTGAGGGTGCTGGTGAAATTACAGGCATATGAGACGTTATATCCGAGGGATACAACTGGGGTCTTCTCATACTTAAGTCGGTGAGGACCCAAGTCGTATCACTGTCGTTATGGGCGGAGGTAACCACTTAAGATTAGATGTCAAAAAAGTTACAAAAAAACTTTCCAGATAGAATGGGAATAAAGCTTCCGGGGCCGTTTCACATCTCCCGTATGACATTTAACATAAAATTTTCGTCAATTCAGAACAGTCCACGTTGATAAAAGTTCATGAACAAACTGAAGCTTCCCTTTATATTGAATGTCTTTATTTTACGAGAGTTATACCGAATTAGTGGCAATCTTATTAAATGTGAAATGTCACATCAGGCGTATATACGGTCCCGGTCATTTCGAAATCAAAAAAAGGACGTCGTAGTTTAATCCAATTACTTCTATGTAAACTTCTAACGTTCCATTTCCATGTTTATATTGCAAGCTTGCTAAGAGTGAAAATTGTGAGGTTATTTTTGCTGTAACATGTTTCGAATACTATATAACCGGTTTGTCCTGATATTTATATCCCGTAAACCGATAATTTGTTACTAAATCCTTAAAGTTTGCAAGGTAAGTGTATCTTACTATGAAAGTATATTATTAATGCTTATGCACACATCACAACTATTCCCTTGGAAGGGATAAGCATAGTTCTCATGTGCCACTCTTCACCTTTTGGTACATTATTGAGGGAACAACGAATCATGTGTGACAACGAATCATCAACGAATCAACTATAAAAACGTTGTTATTTACTTTACAATATGACAAGGCTTATGTACAGCCGCTACCTGATATGTTTTAATGACTATACCAATTGTTTCGACGTGTCCCTACGGTTAATAAATGTGAATACGTTGAAACAAATACAATCAGTAATCGAATCCGCAACTCCAGCCGTAAGTTTCCCGGCGCCTTCGTTTTTTTCCTACTTTTTTTTTGCATCCAGAACAAAGGAGCGATCCTCTATTTTCGCTCCATGAAGCGTTATCGGGGGAAGTTGGGCAAGTCATGTAAAAAGCGCCACG
Source organism: Aplocera efformata (assembly GCA_921293045.1). Classification (NCBI taxonomy): domain Eukaryota; kingdom Metazoa; phylum Arthropoda; class Insecta; order Lepidoptera; family Geometridae; genus Aplocera; species Aplocera efformata. The sequence continues at coordinate 9,036,937 of OV121045.1, forward strand.
TGCAGAGGAGCTCCGTGGCGCCATCTAGACGTCTAGATTGGGGCCACTTACCACCCGGTAAATTAATCTCGTGAGATTGTGAAAGGTGCATTTCCAGGCAGACACAAAAGCGTGTTGTAAACAACATGGCGTAGTAGGGGATAATTGTGTATACTTTAAAAATAGAAGAAATAAACAGTCTGTTTTCGTCATACATTTCAATATACGTACAAGTCATTATTTTTCTTAGATGCTTCTGTTAATGCACAGAGACGAATAAACTATGGAGAAAATATTAACGTAGGGTGGGAGCTAGCGACCTCATTCTCTAAATGGTAAAATAAAGATTAATAATTTATATTTTCAAAAGGTATGCAACAATATTATAAAAAATATGAACCGACGATTGTGGCGTATCTTATCTATATGTTATTTACAGATCATCTAAGTTAAGCGACACATCGCCGGGTCAGAAGTTGGATGGGTGACCGTTTGGAAGAATTTGAACCGAGGGCTCCAGTGCTTCTGACGATGACGCTGTCCATCCCAGCAAGTCTAGTCGATAAGTCATGTCAACGACCTTAATTGAAGGATTGAAAATTTAGATAGAAAGGAAAAATAAGTGCAAAAATTAATACACTATTATTTCTCTGTTCCGGTGGAAGGGTGTGGGTGCCAGAAAATCCCAGCATGGAACGTCACATAAGTCTTAGAGTGAAAGTGTGTTATTAGTCTATGAAAAAACTGTACGTCTAATTTTACGTCAATAAATGATTATTATTATTAAATGCAACAACACGATGCGACTTGGGTCTTTTAATACAATACTTCAGGAGGATATTTGTCGTTTCGCTGCTGTTTATGGGTGGCAGTACATAACATCAGGTATGCTGTAATCTCGTCCCATCACGAGAGTCAAATAAACAAGTAACTGATTTAAAAATCGAAAGAAACCGCCTTGAATACATTCAAAGTAGCAAAATACGCAATTTCGTTGACTTAGATGACATATTTTTTCCAGTTATTTTGATTTAACAACCAAACCATTGAACCGATTTTGATAATAATTCTACCAATCTGAAAGCTTACACATTGAAATAAAAAAAGAATTTTCCAAATCGTTGATACATGGCGGCGAAATCGATGAACAAAATCCTACTAATATTATAAACGCGAAAGTTTGTAAGGATGGATGTTTGTTACTCAATCACGCCAGAACGGACCTGGAAATTTGGCACAGAGATATATTATAGTCTGGAATAGCACATAGGCTACTTTTTATCCCGGAAAAATTTACGGTTCCCGTAGGAAGTCCAACCACGGGTAACACCTAGTAAAGCTGGGCGCAGCTAGTAAAATATATTTATATATATATATATACAGTGGACACTTTTTCTCGTGGCTGAAAAGGCCTATTCGGGAGCGGCAGCCACGACTACATTTGCGACAAGTGTAGAAAAAGTGCCTATAACATTTGACTAACGCCGTTTAAATCATCTTTGTTAGATGTAAAGGCCAGATGATGATGATATACAGTGGAACATAGCGCCTCTTTCTTTTTTGAAGTAATTAAAAAGGCGAGAGTTAATAAATCATCAGCATGACATTGGTGTTTTGTATAATATATAAAATAAGTGTTTTAAATCGCACAATTCCAAATAAATCATGCTAAACTACTTCTGTGAAGTCCCGGATAGTTCGTCTCCCTCTAACAGTTATTAAAGAAAATAAATTATTGTAGGTACTATCCATCGATTTACAATTGTCGGCAGAGCCAGATTAAGCAAGCGCCTTTGCCCTTAGCAAATTTTATCGAGGGGCCCTTGATCTGCTATGAGTTAAGTGCTAAAAAATTCAACACTCAATACTTTTGTCTGCCTTCTATTGGTTACAATTTTGCTGGAGTTTAATTGTACCTACTGTAAATTACTATTGTGACAAGTAAATTCATCATTCGGAGGTGGGTTTGGATACGAGGGGCCCCTTATGCGCGAGGCCCGTGGCAATTGCTACTCTTGCTACGGAGTTAATCCGGCACTGATTGTCGTTGTAAATGGTAAATATTATGTAATGACATCATAGTTTAGATTGCACGTGTTTCCAATAAAATTTTATGTTCACGCCTCATTTTGTAGGACTGTTACTTTAAATTATATATCTAATAGGCCATTCATATTTGCATGCACATAGGTAGGTACGTCATGCGAGTACAATAGTGTTATGCACTTGTCAATCATACTACAAAGTCATGGACGGGTTGTAAAGTATTTTATGCGCGTTGATGTCCGTTACTAAGACAATGAATATTTTTAGACATTTCACAGAGCGCGATCTTGCCCCAAACTAAGCATAGCTCGTAATATGGTAACTAGGTAGGTTATACTCGTAGAATCCTTATATGGTATTTTTTTTATAAATTACATATCCGTAATCCGTAACAGCCTCTAATGTTCCCACTGCAGGGACACCGGCCTACTCTCGATAATTGAGAGTGAATGGGCTCTGATCTACCACGGCTGCTCAATCCGGATTGGCACATTACAAATTACATATAATACACATTAACACGTTGAGTGTTGAGTACGGCTTCGTTCGTGTAGATTTTTTCAATCGATTTCTTTCTTGATAACGTTTATGGAAAATTTCATGATGATCTGTTGAATAGTTAATGCGTGAAAGCGTAACATGAAAACAAACTCGCGTTTGCACTTATAATGTAGTTTTAGAATGTATTGTTAAAAATAAAACCCGACAACGCAATAGCATTGTAATGAAAATGGACGTGTCAAAAGCCGAATCCACAATTAGTAATCCGAAAAATATATATATGGTTTTATTAAATACGAGCTGCGCTCGCGTTGTTATCCGCGGTTGGACTTCCTACGGGAATCGTACATTTTTACGGGATAAAAAGTAGCTTATGTACTGTTCCAGACTATAATTTATCTCTGTGCCTAATTTCACCTAGGTCCGTTCTGCCGTTCTGGCGTAATTGAGTAACAAACATCCATCCAAACATTGGCGTTTATAATATTAGTAGGATTATAAAACAGAGTAGACCCATATACATGTAGTGGAAATATTGAGATATTGCAGATATGTCCGTAATTTACAACGTGCGTTCACGATACACTAAAAGACATTTTCGAAAAAAAAATGTATTATTAATATCAATTAACATTTCCAGGAAATCATTATATAAAACTCTGTCCTTTTTTAGCATAATATACTTTACGCGAAAATGTAATATTTTTTTTTATGTAATTAATAACTACATTTCTGAAAATCTTCCCTCTTTATTAAATAATTGAAGCAAATATCTTCGCCATTTCCCATCAATTTCTCGTCCCATAATCCGATTATTTTAATAAATAAATATTATAATAATATAGTCTTTTAATCGGTCCCAAGTTACACTTTTTCTTAAATGATCGTTAGCCATTCTCCGGTGACGAATAATGAAACTCCGACCCAAAATAAGTAGTAAGGCGACGTAATTTACACCAACCAGGCTGTTTGAAATAACGTAAATTATTCGCCTAAACATTCTCCAAAGATTCACCCCCTTTTTCCAAGAATCCCTCCTCCATAATCCCGCTGTCCTGCAGTCGGCGACGTTGATTGATGCAGGTGCACAAGAAACCTGCCTTCACAGCCATTACCTACTCGACTCAAACTAACTTTGAAACGACCGTTTCAACAGTTTTTGTTTCACTGAAAACTCCTGTTGTTTTAAGAATTAAAACTGTAAGAGTTTAGTTTGGCACTCTTTCAGAAAATTATATTTGTACCGGTATGAGTTGTAACCCTAATACTGTTGTAGGATTCCGTACTATCAAAATAATAAATAGTGTCCTTATGGTAAAAAAACTTGTTGTCTGCCCATGAGGCTATCATGTCATGAACCTTCAAGATTCAGCTACAGAAATATTATACTCTATTGAGCTGCATTCCAATATGGCCGTGCGTATTCAAATCTACGAATTATTCAACCAAAATCTCTTACTCGCCAAGGACCTTGAGATACATGCCTGTTTGACATTTGAGCGCTACAAAAACCCTATTGAGAATAAATACGAATATGAGCCGAGGTGACCTCACGTCGTTTGCTTTGGTTGAAATTCAAAACATATCCAAAGTAATATGATGTAAACTGTTTGTTTTATCGGAACTTTGAACGGATTCTCAAAGATTTACGATTGTTACCACAATTTACTTATGATGTATGGACCTGACGTATTTATCCGCAGATAAATACGGTCATAATGGTCATACATACATACAAACCAGCTAAAAGCGAGTGAAGAGAGAGCGTAATCATAATTTTATTGGGATATTGAAAAAGCAATTAATTAAGCAATTAAACAAACAAAATACACTCGTACCATTAAGTAAATCCATTACGTCAAACAATCATTGTAGTATTCCAGCAGTTAATATTTTTTTCGTACAAAAAGTGATAATTCTTTTAGTTAAACGTTTAAGTTTACGTCTTTTAGAAAAATCTTTTTTGAGTGCTTATGTAAAACTATACCAAGTAGGTTAACAAAGTTTTATTCAATGAAGACAAGCACATAAACTGAACAGATTTCGTGCTCCACCACAACATTCATTTTAACTTATTCATAGCATTTGAACGGTCCGACCGAGTCTTTATAGAGACCAAACACGCTCCCCTTTTTAGCTTAATTCCTATTCACTTTATCAAACTGCTTTAAGCTGTACTCTGTAAAGGCAGGACCGAACCGGACAGCCCCGTGAGAAATCGTTTTAATACTCAAAATCCGCTTGCAGTTTCAGCGTTTAATGAATTACGTCGGGAGCAGCCTCCGGCGCAAGACGTGCATCGATCAACGTCGTACGCCCCCGGGTAGCCACCTTGCCCCCACTAGCGAGGGGGGTCGATGGGCGGTAGGCGCAAGGGGGCAGCGTCCCCGCACTGCCCAAATAAAATATTCGCACCAGCGCATGCACTAGCTTAGATATGACAGTTGCTGTCGCGTCATATGAATATTCATGTGATATTTTTATTGATATATTTTATAGCACGAAATGAGGTCAATTTCAGTAACGATATGATATCTTTAAGTCGTAATACTATCGATATGGCTCAATTAAAAATATATCGTATCAGACGTCATCTTTTTTCAAGCTTTTGTAAAACTTTTCAACTTTTGTTTAATGATTCAGGTTCAAATAGTTCACAAACCGTTGAGTTTGGGCTTATTTTATTTATATCCATCACAACCATCGACATTACCCATATAACATCGCATATAATTTTATTTTTCAAGTATTTGAAATATTTCACTAGTAAAACTGAAAATCCTGCAATAGCACGTGTTTAGTGTATTTTACAAAAATTCTTTAAAATAAACGTCGTCTTCAGAAATGCTTTCTTTTCAATCCAATTTTCTTATCCCATTTTATAGGTTCGGGCGTGAGATAAAAAGACGTAACTGCAAATTCGCCTGCGTCCGCCGCCCGACACCCGAACGCTACGCCGCGGGGGCTACGTGAGTCTACGTGACGCTTCTGAATTATAAGAAAATGCATTTATAGCGCTCTGCCGCAGAGCTGAAGGTTTCGTGCCTAGTACGTGGTTTCTGCTGAGATCTCATACATTTTTAAATCCCTTACTAATTTTCGAGTTTGTAAACATATTACCTAATATTCGAAATATTAGAAGCCTTTTTAGGGGGGTCCAGTTGCTCGCGTCCGTAGGTGTATACCCTTTGATTCCCTACACGTACCCCCTGGGTGGTGCTAAAGGAGCAACCTAAAGTAGCAGTAGAACTTGTGCCAAGTTCGTCCGGAGAGGTACTGCCACCACATCTGGAATCTGCCGTCAAACAGTAGTGGTTGCATTACTGTGTTCCGGTGGAAGGGTATGGCTGCCGGTGAAATCACATGCGCATGAGACGTATCATCCCCGTCTCGGGTGATGGACGCAGCAGGATGAATGCGACTCAGTAAAGATTTGGATCTCATACTGAGTCGCGCGCATTACTGTTGTCATGGGCGAGGGTCGCCACTTACCATCAGGTGGGCCCTCAGCTCGTCCCGTCACGAATTCACATAAAAAAAAAAAAAAGAAAAAAAAAAAAAGCCTACTTATACATGGTATGCACCTTTGTATGTTTTACTGCAAAAAGATTATAAGTTATATATTTTTAATAAGATTATATAATTATAATAAGTTACATTGCATTGTTTTACTAGTCCTTCTCATAATCTCATTAATACGATTCAATATTTTTTCGAAACTACTATATTGTTATCCTTATCAGTATCAGAACCCTAAAATGATATCCCAAGGCAACAAAGCACCAAACAGATATCTAATACGCGTAGAAAAAGTAATTAATTATTAAAACTATACCTTTAAAACGCTTTACGTCATCTTCTACACATTACAAAGCAATACTACTATATCTTATATTAGTAAGGGCTTTAATGAATATAAACCTTTACACACTCATAAATCTAGAATCGCCGTAAAAGGAGTGATATTCATTTATTCTGAAACAAAAGCACTACATAGAACCAACAATAGTTTATAGCTGATTCCAATTTTGTAGTCACGTGTAGATACACTATACCAATAAACACTATTGGTAATTACCATTGGTAATTGGTTTACATTTCGAAGGCCATCAACCCACAAAGAAAGTTGGGCGATGTCGGAGTTAGCTCGGGTTGTTTGTAACGGAGGGCGGGCGGGGGCCGCCCACGGTGCGAACAAAGCCTTCCGTGAAAGCCTTCGGACGTTGATAGATGCGATAAGCTCGGATGCAAGTAAGCTGCATACATTTCTTGCTACAGTTTCTTGCGGCATTATGATCCTGGTTTTAGATGGGTTTTCAGAAAATGCAGCGCTAAATGTTCGTTTAGGATTATGGAGGACATATTTACGTTTGCTTTTATTTACAAAAATAGCCGAATTGGTATGGTACTGGGTTTCCTTTACTTGTATGTGTCTTTAATACATAGAAATTCGTAAGCAATAAGTCTTCAACTTGTAAACATTCTGATTGATTTACAGTATGTTTAAATATAAAATGTTAAATGTTTAAATATACTAAACGTATAATATGTTTATAATATAAGCTAAGAAAATACTTTTATTGCATAAATAAGAATACAAAGGCAAACTCAATGCTAAAAAGCATCCTCTACCAGCTAACCTTTGTGTATTGTGGAAAAATGAACGTCGGTAATGCGATGAAAAAAGATCAATGTGAAAGTCAAATAACGTTTTTAATAAGACGAAAGTTGTGCGGCTTGTATATACTTGCACCTAGTTACGGCAAGGCTTATTTAAAACAAGAAAAGTTAAAGACAATAAGAATACCTTGGAACGGTAAAGGTTACTGAAGCAGTTTTTCACTCCAACTGCTTATAAGATGTTATACCGTTCCGTAGATGTATACGAAATCTGTTGATACATAATGTGGTATTGAGGTAGGTAAAATTTTGATAATTTGAGTTTCAAATTTCGCTGTCGCCTTAAAAATGTATTCGCATTTGAGGTCGCGTCAAGCCGGCACAGGCACAGGGCTGGCATCGATCAACGTCGCAGCGCAGACCGGTACTAATGGGGCTGAAACCGAACCCAGCCAAGCGGCCTTAGACTGCCTGAAGTCTTGTTCTATGTTTGTGTGTCTACGTAACGCCACAATTTCAGTCAGTGTTGCAGCGATAATATTGAAACTGAACGGTAATTTGTACTCGTAGATAAAACTTTTTTTTATATGTTACTAGCGACCCGCCCAGGCTTCGCACGGTTAGTAAAGCATCATTGTCGTCTCAGAAACTACCCGTGCGAAGCCGGGGTGACTTGCTAGTGTATTATACATATAAACCTTCCTCTTGAATCCCTCTATCTATTAAAAAAAAACCGCATCAAAATCCGTTGCGTAGTTTTAAAGATTTAAGCATACATAGGGATATGGGGACAGAGAAAGCGACTTTGTTTTATACTATGTAGTGATTAACAATAGCAACATGACTCAAGTCCTCTTTACCGAAGTATAAAGACTCAAAACACATTGTGTTGCGCCCATAATACTGATACGAAGGTGTAATACCTCGTGTGCCTGTAATTTTAGCGGCATCCACACCCATCCACAGTATGGCAGTAGTCATAGACTTTCTGTATAGCCTATCAGCCTTTACTGATCTTACTGCAGAGACACAACCCTACTCTCGGCAAGGGAGAGAAAACTGTAATAGATGAATAAAGTTATATTGCAAAAATATAGTTGGCGTAGCCTGTCCGTGACTGCACTAATCAAATTGGTATGCCTAGTTGTATAGAAGTATAAGCATGATCATTATTATCAGTTGTTAAATGTAATTAAATCACAAAAACTTAAAAATATGTATATTTTGTTTGTACAACTCTGTTTTTCTGTTAATAATGTAAAAGTTTGCAATTAACTTCATCCTAGAGTATGATTTTTTTCTGTAAGATTATAATAATGAATGCATTATGCTGAAATCTTTTTTAACTCACAAACCATAACGCAAAACCGGTAACGGGCAGAAATAATTTACTATTCTGTCACAAAATACAATCAAAACAATGGGAAACAAATAAAAGCTACCGAGTAGGTTTCTTTTGTTTTGCTTTTTGCAACAACAAACAAATCAATGGATAAGTACTATTTTCATTATGTTTAATAATAGATGGAAATGTCGTTACCTCAACGATACTATTAGTTAAATATTTATTTGGCCAGGTTACTTTTCATGTTAATACAATTATTTTATATCAAAGGTATACCATATTTTCGTGCATTATAATTAACTAGTAAAAATTTATTGGTTGATTGCGCATAATTTGAGTTCCTATAAGTTATTGAGTTCCTAGTTGATTAGTTGGCATGACAACACAAAAATGGTTACAATTAAACATCTTGCTGCAATATAACTATAATATCAATAAACATAAAGCCTCACGTAGCATAGTCACATAATTATAAATGTTTTGAACATACCGGAAAGCCAACTATACAAATGCCCATCAATGACTTTCGAGCCAATTATTCCAAAGGGCAATTTATACCCCGATATTTCCTGGTGCAAACACAAAATGGCAGCAGAAACAAACCTTATTAGAGTAATAAAGCTAATGCTCTATGGTTCGCGATGCGTCGGTAGGTGGTGGGTAGGTGATACCATCTCCCGCCGCCCACCTCCCTATATTACCTCTCTACTTTCAGGCTTCAGCCTAAAAGTAACAAAACTCCCGATATGCGAGGTTTTATTTGATTGGGAGGTAGGAAAACACGTATTTTGATATGCTGGCTTTGTGCTATCTCTATCCTTCCTAGTGATCACACTGCATTTGCTTCCTTTACTTGTTTTCTCGTCACTTCCTAGGAATTTGAAATGAAGTTTTGTTTCTGACATATTTAATAGGATTATCAAGCCAATGTCTATGAATATATTGTAAGAATGATGCCGGTTAGGTCCTGTAAACTATGTGAATATAGATTTCGGTTCAAGAAATTAAAAAAGTCAATTATCATAATTGACTCATTAAAAAACGAATAAACCGACTTCAATGCTTTATTTAACTTATTTTACGCAAATGGAGGTGGAATTCATAAATTTCTATGGAACCACTGCGAGAGTATACCTTATAAAAATAAAAAAATGATTTTTTTTTTCTTAAATAGGTGTAATCGTATTATATTATCATAAAAATATACCTATTATTTGAGATACAATAATGCTAATCATAAACTACTACAGACGACTGCAGATTGCATTAAAATAGAAACTAGAGAAAGATATAATAGTTCCACCAATCATTTTGTAACCGTAGCGAAATTGGAGCGCCGATAAGGACGCAGACGGATAGGTCTCTCAGTCAAAGGGATCACCCGTTCCTCTATCCGAACGTTCATCCTTCCACGTCGGGAGCGGAGCGTTTAATATCCGCGCCCTTTGGCGTCTTTTTATCGCTCACCGACCGAAAAATAATTGATCGATACCACTGCATCAGTTTAATGGCGAATGATGTAGACGCGGCACGCTAGTTTCAAAGTTTACACCTATAGGTAATATAAAATGGTTTTAAGTGATTCGTATCCGTCCTTTTTGAAGAAATTTTAGAATGTAACGAGTGTAAAGTATCTAAATTAGTGATAATAATAATAAATAAACGTTTACACACTCATTCCTCTGCACTAGGATTCCCTGTGTGAAAAATGGCATTGATAAACACAGAATCACAAGACAAACACCCCAGACCCGAGAACAAAGTTCATGCTTACCACACAACGTGTTCCCCGGCCGGGAATCGAACACAGGACCCCTCACTTCGAAGGCAGGGCTACTAGCAACTAAGCTACGGAGCCATCAATTATTATTTATATCATCTATTAGTCACCTTCTCGTTCATTTAAATTATCTTGTACAACAGATAATGTAGGTACGTATACGACAAATTACTTGGCTTTTGACCAAATTGCTTTCCCGTGCGCGAAGGTTTGTGTAACATGATGTGCAAATCCATTGAACATGGTCGTTAGCATTGTGAATAAATGAAACTATTTTACTATTAGACAATAGTACTGAAATCCTAAAATAAAATCAAAAGTAAAACATTTTACTTTTCCAGGTTTCATAGGGTTTCTAGCTACAACTCAGAAGGTTAGAAAGAATATTAGAACTACTACTAACTTTGCTGTGACCAGTCACCAAAACGTCTAAATAATTAAAAAATAAGAATAATTCAACCCTAGCATTTCTCAAAATCAGCTGTATCGTTAGAGCGAAACAAAAGACTTCACGTTAGCTCGATAGTGTAGTAAGCAAGCTGCGATGCCCGGGTCGGAGGCTGGCCTTTAGAGAGATACGGCCATTGTCGGTCCATTGTCAAGGAAACAATAGCCATTTCAACACCTCACAATAGCTAGAGTTGGCTCCGTGAAAAATTAACGCGAGCAACCTGCGTGCGAACGCAGCTCTTCCGACGGCCAAGACTGTACAATAATTGAACTATTATCACTTGTTTCTGTTCTTGCTCAGTGAGCTTTCTATCGATTATGTTCTGCACCAATTCAGCACCAATTTACGATCGCTATGCTTTCTATTCGAAGCCCACGGAATAAGTCCATCTCTCTGACAATGCCTCTTTACAGCAGCTATCTGACATGTAGGTTAATTCCTTATGATTTAATGATTAATTTATATGTGTTGTAAACTAATTACATAATACATAATTACATAAATGTTTAAATAAGTTTTGTCTGTTCTAAGCTCTTAGAGTTCGATTCACAACTCTACTATTTTTTACATTGGAAGAGATAACAAAAAATGATGTAACTGTGGATAAAATATTCATACATAAATGTTGAAGCATTTTAGGTAAACTATAAGAGATTTGGTATCTAACTTCAAACACGACACGATACGAGTGGATTGTTGTGATAAAACTGAAAAACGTTCGCTTCAAACTAGCTCAAGGTTACTACTTACAAGGGACCGCCAATAAGCTTCAAGGATTTACTTTCGAAGAAAGCTATAACTTTATTGAGATAAAGTATTCAACACGTAAAGGAGAAGTTCTCGGAGCGATTAGAATAATAACAAACAGATAAATCTTTGGCTCGTGCAGATTCATATCTTCAAAGCGGTGTTAGTTGAAGTTCATTCTTAATTAGTAGCTCTCTTCGCGGTGCAAAATAAGCTCCACCTATTGTTCCAAATGCCAGGTCACCAAACCTCAAATAGGAGAACCTACGTGGCACAAAATAAGCGGTATCGATACGACAATGCTGCGGTCTCAATACCGCCCAATTAGTCGACCCAGACTTCCGCACGTTTTTGCTCCAACACTAATAGGCAAGATCTCGACTAAAAGACCTTTACAATACCTGTACAAATTCACTATGCATGCATTTCATTATTAACATGATTTATGGTACTATTATTCATACTGGCAAAAGTACTAGATAGAAGCGGAATTCGTGTCAATTACATTGAAAATTAGAATAAAAGTACGCTCAATAGCCAACCATGTTTTTATTCGTTTGCTTAACAATATACTTTGTTAGGACGCTTTCCTATACGAAGGTTATAATGAAATAACATCGCTATCAAAAGCAGCAATATATTATAATTTTACATGCCGCCAATTAGGCATATAAAATAATAACAAAATGGTGCACCAAACCAACCCAATATGCCAAATTTTATTGATATTCACTTAAGATAAGTATTATTTTATAAATTTAATATAATATAATATAAATCAATATTTCAATATTGATACGTCAATATTTAAAATTTATAAAATAATAGTTGCGAATCCAACTAAGAGCTTACAACAGGTTATTATAAGTGGCTCTGACACCAGAATTGGTCCCTCACACCCTTTTTCTTATTTTTTGCAAGTTCTATCATTGAACGGACTTTTTTTATTTGAGATATCGTACGTTTCGCACGATCGCATGGTATGAAAGTCCTCGTAAAGGATTACAGGGTCGACTCCGGCAGTCGGCGCACAATTACGCAGGTCAAGCGTGCACTCGACTCGCAGTCGCACTGCCACAATTCAGCGTTGACGCCGCGCTGACTCCAGGGCTACGATTGTATTAAATAGGCTTTTTTTATTAAGTTATAAGTAAGAATTGTAAATGACGTAAAATTTTTAACACATGTAAAAAGAAAACAATTTTAACATTTTTTTTTAATGCGAAGCTTCTTCTTTTTTTCATTACGAATATCGTATAAGTAAGAAACTATTGAAAGCAGAATAATATTCATGTACATTCAAAATTGAGGAGTCAAATTTAGATTTGAGTTTGACGTAGGTCAAACTCAAAATTTTAATTTCAGTTAAATTGTTAAAAAATTATTTGTAAACGTCAATTTTAAATTCGTAACCTCATTAATAAATAAATATTTACCTACAAACTGTATCCCATGAGGTCTAACTATCAAATTACTGATATAGTTTTCCATATCAGTAATTTGATAGGTAATGGCACATTTAACTTCCAGTAATATTTTATTTTACTTATATAGATACAATTTGATTATTTTTACATGAAGAGATATTTTCTCATATTTGACAAGGCTTATGTACAGCTGCTACAAAAACTGTTGTATTAACGAAGCTAAGTGTCCATTGTGTCCTATAGTGAATAAAATGAATGATTATGATGATTATGATTATCTCAAGAATAACAACGTATGTTGTAAGTTCCATCTTCACAATTTCTAACTTCTAAGACGAATCGTTCCAATATCGATGAAACCTTAGACGTTTGTTATACTAACGACCTATTAAAACCCCCGTTGCCAACAATGATGAGTTTCATGGAATTAACGTGAAAATCTAACGTGGGAAAGCTAGCCCAGAGCTCGCCTCTTCGTCATAAACACCGATCTATTTCATTCATGAGGGCTAGGACTACTCAGAAACAAGTATATCTGTGTGCTTGTAATGTGCATAAGGAGCTGCGACACGTGATATGCTCACAAATAAACTTACTTGTGTGTCTAAAATTTAACGTGTTCAAATGAAAATTACATAAATGACAACATAATGACATGAAATTGACGGCTCCGTGGCTTAGTTGGTAGTAGCCCTGCCTTCGAAGCAAGGGGTCCCGGGTTCGATTCCCGGCCGGGGCACACTTTGTGTGGTGAGCACGAAGTTTGTTCTCGGGTCTTGGGTGTTTGTCTTGTGTTTCTGTGTTTGTCCATGCCATCTGCGACACAGGGAATCCTAGTGCAGAGGTATGAGTGTGTTAAGATTGTTTAAGATTGTTTTGTTTAAAATGAAAATGACGACATAAGATCCTTTTCATGTTTATTTCAATAACTCATACTTCTTTCTCAATCGTCTCATTGTTCTATAACAATTATTGAGAACGATGAGCGTATTCTTGAGTTTTATTGTTATTATTTTGCTTTACTTTACTCGTAAACGTGAAACATTAAGAGTTTTTTCTTGTATATATTATATTTAAGTTATAAGTAGGCAAAACAGGCTTACGGCCTCATGTTCTTTGTTGTCTTGATAATACTGAAACCAAAACGTATTAAAATCATGTTATGTTATAATATTTGAAAAAAAAAGCTAACCGTTTCAAACCTTGTATACCTTTTCTGATATCGCAGCTTTCAGAGTAGAGCAGTCATGGTGCACTGTACGCATTAGCTGGTATTCTTGAAATATGCAAAGCGCACTCACGACCCGTGGTAATAGCGCGTGAGACGCTCACAGCTTAAATCTGCTCCAGGAAAGGAAAATTCTAGAACCGCCCATACATTACGGCCCATTGTGCAGCGGTTAGCAAATGACGTCATCCAGATTCTGGTGCTTTATGACATGTTGACGATGAGGTGAAATCGGTAGCCTGGGGACAGTGAAGAGTCGCTAGGGTAATTTATTGATAGCTCAAGGCTTAGCTAGTAACCACTCTGTAATCAAAGCCAGTTGGTATAAGTATCTTATTAAGGATAAAAGTAGCAAAATGAAAAGAGACTGCATCTACCAGAACATGACTAGAACTAGACCAGTTAGTAGGAATTCATTATATAGGTAAAACATTAGCGATACTTACACACATTTTTCTTCTTTATAATTTACTTGTACTTTATAGATTTCAAATATACTAGTAGATTTCAAAGTGAATTAAACTAAATTAAAATGAAAAACAACAAAATCTTTTCAAAACAGTTTATTATCAGTCGATTGAAGCAATCATTTTATGGGATCAAAGTGATGGAACGAGCTAATAGCCCACCAGGTGATAAGCTGTCACCACCGCCCATAACAATACGTGAGAAGATCCAAGTAGCATCGTGTTGCACCCGTCACTCTAGATGTTACGCCTTTAATATCACCGGCACCTTCACCTTTCCAGAACAAAGCAATTACATTGTGACATTAATTCCCCGAACGAACTAGACACAAGTTCCAATGCTATACTTTAGGTTCCTGCTTTTGTGTCACCCTGGAGATACGTGTAGGGACTTATTCACCACGGGCGCGAGTACCATGGTCATAAAAAAACTGTAAGCTCATACTCCAATACGAAATTTTCGGAGAAAATTAGAAGTAGGTAATTTTCGTCCAAACACTTTTTGACTGGCCTTAAAGTTAAGTTATTTGAAGCTAATAATTACGATTATCATTTTCAAGGAATTTATATCGATGTATTGCTTGGAAAGAAATATTAAGGACGTTTTTCATTCATACTAACCTTGTAATTACAATTACGAACACAACAAATAACGATCAACAAATTATTCTGAGAACTGGAATCATAGCAATTTTCACTTCTAAAGCCTTATCGGCCAGGCTGTACGCAAGTGAACTAGAAAATGGAATGGATTCAATTATTGTATATCCCATAAATAAGATAGAAGCTCACTCACCTGGGTGCGCGGCACGCACGGCGTGGGCACTACTCATAGATATCTTTCGAAGATAATCTTTAAATACGCTGCAAGCGCGTACGCAAGATGAGAGTCAGTTAACGCACTTTTCATTAAAATATACATATTGAGACATTAAACGGGGTTTACCCGTTTACTGAAAAGCCGATCAGTTCCAAAGTTATTTAGTTAACGATCAAATCAACAATTTGATCGTTGACTAAATAACTTGGCCTCAAAGCTCAGTTAGTAGTAACTCTGCCCCCTGCGCTGTAGGTCGTGGGTTTGACTCTCACTTAGTACGTGTGTTTGCGTGGCGAAGCTATGTTCGCTACACAAACGCGTGTACACATAGACCATATATCTATATGTATGGTCTGTGTCTAGGTGTTAATATAAATAATTAAACGTAAATAAACTTTTACACACTCATACATACATATGTAGGTATTAAATGTATGTATTTACAAGTATTCTATCAGTTGTCTAGTTACCATAGTACAATCCATGCTTAGTTTGCTGGTATATGAAATGTCCATGAATATTAATTTATTATTTACTATTTTGCATCCCGCGGTGTTACCGGCGGTTTTCCGGTAGCAAGTGAAGCCAATGTGTTAATCCAGGATATAAGCTATCCTGGTAAATGTCATCCAAATCCTTAGAGCCGTTTGAGCGTGAAAGAATAACAAACACACATACAAACTTTCGCCTTTATAATATTGTATTAGTGTGATCTATTAATCAATTTGAACGTTACCTATAAATTTGAATACCACCTATTCTCAGCGAAAGCTGGGTCACTATAAGGTTGAGTTCCCATAGTGTGTGCTACCTAATCCGTGGTTGAATAGTGCTCGGTCGTGTCATGAGCTCACGCAGGGCGCATCTCGCACGCAGTATCTCGCCATTTTATACCTCGGAAATAATGAGACGGTCACAGATTAAGGTCAGACTGGCCTCATAGCTCAGACGGTAGTAATTCTGACTTGTAGGTTTTGGTTTCGATTCCCACCTAGGACCAACATTTTTATGACGAACGTAGATGTTTGTTCTGTGCATTTTAGTGTGTTTCATATACATTTTATTTATTAATATTTTACTTATAAATTTATTAACAACCGGATATGGAACAAACATGTTTGCAACAACTATGTTTGTCACACAAATGCTTGTCTTAGGTGGAAATTGAAGCCACGACCTACAGCGAAGCAAGCAGAGCTAATACCTACTGAGCGGTGAGACCGATCATAATAATAAAATAAACATTAATGAAATTTTCACATAGCGTCATCTAGGTCCAAACTAAACATAAAATTATCGATAAAATACCTTTTTTTGAAGAAATATGTCTGCGTCTGGCACACAAACCATACATCTATGATCGTCACTCAAGTAAATAAATAAATTTTTAAATAAATTTGAATAAATTTCAATAAATTTTAGAATCAATTTGAATAATTTTCAATAAATTTTTTGAATAAATTTCTAGCAAAAATGTTATTTCAGCATAATTGTTTCACAAGTTGAAACAGATCACTCGGATTATTTTAGGCGGTTATAATATCGATGTAATAAATAAAATAGAATTATATTCGAAAATAATCTCGACACTTTTAATCTACAAAATAAATAAAATTGAAGTGTCTGTTTGTAATGACAAAATAACAGCCTTTTACTAAATATATTCGAAAGTTTGTACGGTACTTGTAACAAAAAAACTACTTTAGAATTTATGTCTCTGTATGTCTGTTTGTTTGTTCCAGCTAACGGCTAGACCGATTTTAAAGGGACGTTCACTGGCAGATAGCTGATGTTATAAGGAATAACTTAGGATAGGAGTAAATTAGGGTTCCGCGGAATAAAAGCTGTAAAATTCCACGATGACGAAGTCGTGGGGAACAGCTGGTTATAAATAAATTTTGTCCCGGGGCGCGCAGTGCGATCGTAACTATTTGCATAGGCCCATAACACGGTAAGGCAGGTCAACTACCGAGTGGTTAGCGCATGCATTTATTTTATTTCATTACCCGTGCTGACGGTTGCTGATAATAATTGAAGTTTCATCGATGATGTATCTTCATACCATTTCAACGTTATTAAAGTAAATTTATTATCATAATTATAAATGCGAATTGTTTGTATTATTGTCTTACTCCTTCACGCCTAAACGGCTGAATCGATTTGGGTGAAATGTGTTATGAAGGTAGCTCATATCCTGAATTAACACACAGGCTACTTTATAACCCAAAAAGTGAAGATTTTTTGTGACTTGCAAAAACACAACTACTGTCAGTTTTTTCCCGTTCTCATGTTAACTTTTTAACAACGGGTTTTTAACACTGCTGCGCCCCGCGGCACAGCTAGTAAGTGAATAAAATAAACAATTATAGGCATGATGTGAAATAATATCTTATCTCTTATCTTATCTTGTTCATAAAACATATAATATATGTTTTATGAACAAGATAAGAGCGACCAATAAGAAGGTGATGGCCAAAACTCAGTCTGCAGGCTGCTTGTTAAAATACAAGCGATCATTATTATAGTTTTACGCTTGAATAAATTACACACCCATACTATAGCATATATATTATAGCCAAGGAAAACATTGGCAACACTTAGAATAAATGTTCCCTCGATAGTGTAACCAACAAGGCTAAAAAAGTCGTATAAAGGCCTACCCCTACCCCATCAGGAGAATTAACTGTGAATGTTTGTATGCATGTAAATCAATTCACATAGTTTTTGACATATATCAATACAAGTGTATTTTATTTGAGTCTACTAATGTGTAATGAGTACGAGGTGTATTTTGCTTTGAGATATTATATCTCCGTATCACAGTGAAAGGCGCAACGAGAAATTACTTGAGTAATTTCATACTTCAGTAGAGGCGAACCGAAGTCGTTTTTCGGTTGTTCATGGACGGTAACTACTTTACATGACGCCAGCATACCCCGACATTTAACTTAATTAAAAAAATATAAATATCGTCTATTTAAAAGTCATCTATTGGTACAAAAGGGATGCAGAAGTTGTAACCTTAGTAATAATTCTATTGGCGAAAGAACCCTCCTTTTATCTTTTAAGAGCGGAACTCTAAAAATGCTTATGTAAAATAAAGAGAATTAACCAAAATAAAGCTAAATAACAAGCTTGTTCCGGAAGATACATACTCCCATAAAAGTCCTTAGCGTTTAAATTGCCAAGTACTTAGCACATTTTGCACCAACTGGGAACTCCATAACCCATTACTGGCATTTAGACCATTGGGCTACAATTAGCTCATCCGTGGACCAGTTTATGTGCCGTACGCTTTGCTTTAATATGCATGAGTGGATTCGCATACTTTTAAAGCTTTTTTGTGTCAATTTAGTAAAACACGGTTTATAAATTTCGTTTCAGCAGTAACTATAAACAGGCTCTTTGTATGACACGAATGCAGATGCACATGCACATCCTTTTTGATATTCAGGAGAGAAGTTTTAAAAGAGATAAAATTTAACGACGCTTAATCAAGATTTTTGGTATTATTGTACTGAAACTATTTTCATGGATTTAGGTGTACTCTTTAATCGCAAAGCCAGTTTACAACAATATTCTCTCTTATCATAGTAATATTTTAAATGCAAAAGTTTGCCGGTATGTATTATTTGTTACTCCTTACCATAGCTCCTTAGCTTAGTAGGTAGGAGCGATTTCGAAGCGAGGGGTCTCGAGCTTGATTCCCAGCCGGGACACACTTGGTGAGCATGAAGTTTGTTCTCGGGTCTTGGGTGTTTGTCTTGTGTTTATCCATTCCATCTGCGACACAGAGAATCCTAGTGCAGAGGTATGAATGTGTAAACGTATGTTTTGTTTGGATCTAGATAGTGCTGTGTGGATGTCCATGAATATTTATATTAATTCATTTATTCCTGCACTCGGCTTTTATTTTTCACATATAGTATGATCACAAAATCAAAACCCGGGAACAATGGTGTGCCTCAGCCGGGTATCGAACTCAGTATACCTAGCGAGTGGTATCACAAACTAAACTACAGAGCCATCAGTGAGTCATAATAGCAAGTATGCATTTACTCGAAGGTTCTAGAATGATCACAATGTTAGCAAGCCAGGCTACACATTGTTTCTCGTTCGGAGAATAAAATAACCGCTATACAAAATCACTGCTTTATTATCTAATACCACTTCGATCTAGATCAGTGTCCGTAATCATCGGTATTGGATCAGAGTGCGTTCAAATATAAACTAGAAAATGCCGTTTGAACAGAGATTTTCAATGTTTTACTGTTTAAAACAGATTAAAACGTGAATGACGTTTTCACATTAATACTCTGCACTAGGGTTCTCTCTGTCGCAGGTATCATGAACAAATACAGAAACATAAGACAAACACCCAAGATCAGAAAACAAAATTTACATTGATCACAGATATCCGCTTCGAAGGCAAGCCTGCTACAAACTACAGGTGAACATGACGTGAAAAGCTTATTATGAAAAAAAAATATGTTAGATCCATTTTCACGAAGCCAATCCACAAAGCGTTGCGTAAATCGAGATAATCCATTACAATGGATCCTTTTAAATGATCCTTCATACGTATAAATGGACGTGTGTGAGTCTGTGTGAGTGTGTGAGTATCGACGGTGTCAATATTGGAAACAGACTCAAAATAATATATAAATATTCATGGCCTTTTCGACCAGCTAGCCACAACCTTAGCATAGCTTACTATAGTATTACCACAGATATAATAATACTATACGTATTACTATAGGAACTAGATACTCACTAATATTATAAAGGCGAAACTTTGTATGTATATGTATGTTTCTTACTCCACGCTCAACGGCTCAACGGATTTGAATTAAATTTGGTATCAGGATAGCTTATATCTTAGATTAACAAAAAAATATTTTTGATCCCGAAAAACCGCGACCGACACCGCGGGTCGCAGTCACTAATAAATATTATATAAAATATAAACAATCTAATTCAACTTCCCCAATCCAGCCTCAAGATATTATTTGTTTCAACTTTGAGAAACAGCGAGCAAGAAATTTCAAGAGATTGCTGTCATCAGCAACTTTACTCCGTTGTTCATCATCAAACGTAATTTTAATGTAAGGGTCTATTTTAACTGGCAAGTACTTAAACACCTTTAATTTCATAGTCTATTCGAGAAGCAGCTCATTAAAAAACCCGTTTGCCGGTATTCCAATTTCCTCTGCCACATACGATTGAACGATATCATGGTACGACTCTATAGCTTCGACGAGTATAATAAGTGTTGCAAGTTTTTTATTTCAAACGTACGCAGGTAGGTACTATTATTTGATATAACTAGGCATAACGATCACTTTTCAGATATTCACTCCATCATATTTTAGTGATGATAGAAAACATTTGTGTGATGGTGAAAAATATCGTCGTTATTATAGGAAATCCCTAGTTAAGCGATTAGACCTAATCAGGATTATTTAATAATCCAATATTTTTAAACGTTTATTTTTTCACAGTCACAGTGAATAATTATACGTTTACCAAAATCATCGTATTTCCTAGAACTTAGTTGTTTCCAAAACAAAAATTATTGATAAAAAATAACTTTTACTTTTTGTGCTGAACGTGAATGGACGATCTTAAGGCCCACCTGATTTTAAGTGGTTACCGGCTCCCATAAACAAACTACAATATGCCGCAGGTCTTGCCCTACCGATGAAGACTGACGTGTATCATCTAAGTATTTTGAAGAGGTAAAGTCTATAACTTTACCTCTTCAAAATACTTTGTGAAAAATTTATCGTTATTATTATTACACAAAATTATTAAATTATAATATAATAATATTAAGCAATAGTAATAAATAACAAGGTTATTTCCCATCAATAATCTTATTAGGACTGGCGTTTTAAAAAAAGATTGTGTACAAATCCGTGACTTTTGGCAATATCGTGTTCAGCCGCTGACACCGCGTCAGCGCAAGCGTGAGCGAGACGTCCCCCCTCTCGCTTGCACTCTTACACTCATATCTTCCTCTTACGGTCTAACATAAATATATTTCCAATCCCAATAAAGAACTGCATAATAACCCTTTATTGTAAAACAAACTCTGGCTCGACAGGCCTCGGGCGTGGGCGTGGCGATGGTAAGGCACGCGCCGGGACCATTACTCTGCACCTTCCTGTCTGTACGTACTTCTATACTATACTCGTAGTACACGGAAATGCCATTAACTTACCAATAGCTATATTCCATCACAGGGTAGACTATCATAGCTTTAATTTGTAAAGGCCTCAAAACTTTTTTACAACTTTGGACTGAATTATCTTTTATAGAAGACGGAAAGGTTTACATTGCCAGTTTTAACTCTATATCACCATATATATTATCGTGCTATATTATCGTCAGTATCTATATCATCATATATATAAGTGCCACAAGCAAAGGTGCTCCTTAATTATCTATTGAGCATCCTTTGTTCCTTTACCTAAAGATATCCTATATTATTACTTTATACAAGCTATTCTTGTAAATTTATTTATTTATTTCATGTATCTCGGAAACGGCTCTAATGATTTGGATGAAATTTGGGGTAAGATAGGGCTATGCTGTATAACTTTACCTGTCTAATTGTATTTTTTTATAAAAACGCATATTTTTACAAAATATACATTATTTTTTATAAATATAGTATATAAATTTTTATGGTACTTAATTGGTAAGATATTGTTACTTTAAAAAACACTATTTCCGATAAAAAAACTATTTTACAAAAAAAAACTGAGCGTAGCCCGCTCACCCAGGTAACTACTAATAATAGCGTAAAAGTTTACATGTCAACAATCATTTTGAACGGACTACAAACAGGTAACTGACTTAATTTAACTACCAATAATTGAATAAATTTTAATTAAAAAAATATGGGATTCCGATCACTACCCATTTCAAATAAAAAAAAATCCTCTCCAAGTCGATTGAAAAAGCAGGATGTTATCAATATGGCTGCATGTGTTATTGTATGTTTGTAACGTTATCTTCATCACCCCTAAGGGCCAAAAATAGAAAACCAAAATTTTGAAGTCGGTTTAATCGATTTTTAAATCAGTCACTTGTTATCAATTAATCCCTTGAAACAAAATTTCAATCTTTGGTCATTGATGTGGCAAATAAACATCGCATGTGTGTAACACGCATGCGATGTTTATTTTACTTTTGAATAAACTATATCTAGCATAAACCATGACTCATGACATGACACAAGGATTATTCATATCATGAATGATTTGATCTGTGTGCTAGCTGGCATAGTATCTGAAGCAACCTACCAGTGTAGTATGTAGTTGTGGTTCGCATTCATTAACAACGTTCAATAAACGGCATTAAACATATTATATTATTATATATATTTATTTAGCCTCATACGTTCGCACGGATGTACCTAACCTATCAAACAAAAGGAGCCTTATCTTAAAATGCTCATTTTACACACATAAACATCATCAATCATCGCGGTCAACCATTTGAAAAAAATATGAACGGTTTTTATCGTTGAAGATCATTCGCAACGCAGCAATAAATCGAATTACCAGCAAAACGGCACCTCGCTATGTTTCGCTATAAAAACTGTAATTACGGAAGGTTCTAAAAATGACAGTTAAGATAATATCACGTAGGGCGCCCGCGTCTTTGCGTAGTCATTTAATTAATTAAAACCTCACATTTGCTGATATGCAATTATTAATCCTGTGTGTGTCAAGTGGATGGAGCTAAGTGCAATCACTAATCAAGATGCAGGTGAGAACCACCTGCATGGTAGACATTCATTTACTTAAGTGCTTCTAGTTGAAGCCCCATCGGTAACCGCGAAAAAGAAAATTAGTGTTTTCGATCTATCTGATCAACGTGTTTATGCCTAATCCGTCTATGTCTAGAATAAACTACACTCTTTAAGGATAATCTTACATAATTATTATAGTCAGCTGTTACTTTTTGTCATCACCTTGCAACTGTATTTGCACGTTACAATAAAATGTCAGCAATCCACTTTACTAGTTTGGCATATGTAGATAAGTGCTCGAATATATGATGAACAGAAACTTAAGCTTTATTAGGCGTATTTACAAAATGTCATTTACTCAATTGATTCTAGGTCCTATACATAATAGTCATTATCATTTAACAATAGGCACCAATGAACTCAAGATTTTTCGTACTTTACACCCAGGAGTCAGGATGACTACTGATAGGATAGGACTACTGATAGGATCATCCTTAGTTTGATCATCATCATCAGTCTTGTTATAATCAATCGATTATAATAGACATATAAAATACCTAAATCAAACAAACCCCCTCGATGTAATATATCACAATTCCAATAATGTTTACTTATTCTACAAATTGAATACCGTTGAATTGAAAGGAAAAATACAACGTATTATTCCTTTCAAATCAACGGCCTGTCTCCGAGAAACACTAAAGCCATTTTATCTAAATGTGCTGTAACATTTATACGTGGTTATACGTTATAAGAGGGTAAATGGTCTGCGAATTAAGCCGTCACTCCTTCCACCAACGAAGACGCGTTGGTGGAAGGAGCAATGAAGACATCCCATAATATATCAGGCGGGACTCGTGTGGAAATCGAATTAAATCACTCACTGGCTGAAAAGAATCGTTTCTTGGCACGAATGGAAAACAATGCCTGTTATTAAAAAAAAGAATGGTGATAAAGAAGGTATAATTTGTAACGTAATTAATGCGGACGGTGTGACGGGTGGAGCTTCTTATTTCGCATGTAGAAACCCGCGTTCTGATTACCGGTTCGGAGTCACTCGATAGCTCAGATAAGGCGACGTAATGCCAGATAAGGCTTTTTGTACGATTAATTGTGGCTAATTGAGATGTGAACGGCAATTAGGTTCGCATTGTATTATGCAAATCGTGCGGAGGGTATGTTCTGTGGCGAGTAATGGTAAAATAGCTTTTATTCTTGTGTAGGGTGTGTAACTTGTGTCGGAAAGTAGAAAGGTAACTCTATTTTTAGAATTAATCGGTAAGTATAAGACATTTTCACTCATGATTAGATGATTTTGTGAAATATTAATCTGCTAAGTATTGTTTGTGTGTATTGAAAATTAATTATGAAAATCTTACTTTTCGTTTGTTTGTATAATAATGTTTATTATTATTGCATGTCCGATATGGACAAACTGTAATATCTACCTATATATTTTTTTCATCTTTTTTTGTGTTGAAGTCAAAGTCAGAATAATCTTTATTGCAAAACATTCCTATTCTGATATACTCCCCATAGGTGACGAAGATATTTTGACATACCCATCCGAGTTGGATTGCACAGTGAATATTATTGTCGGCTTGCACATGATGGGCGGTTAAAAATCTCATCCCGATCGAGACCGCAACCTGACATGTGAATTGAATCGCAATGTCAGGTGATACGCGCCTCGCGTCAATTCCAATGCATGTTTCGAATCACTCGACTAGCATCCGTTTTCTTGGCAAAATACGCACTCCGAACACGGTTTCATTCACAGGGGGAGTGCGTTTTTAATTGCTTTACACCGATTACTCGTCCAATCTCAATTAACGTGGCGACTTGGATAGGTAACCTTTTTCAGCCCCGAGTACAAAAAGAGTACGTACATATCGTCTGTTTTGTAATTTTGTGTTCAGTTCTTTCGAGACAAAATATGTAAATATTATAAACATTAGTATATTTATAATTTATCATATAACTATCTAAAATATATGGCCACAAGGCATAATTTATAAATTAATGTAGATTTTTGGGGATTTGAATCCCCATTAAAAATTCGAATTTAAAAATCAACTGAGGCACCGCAACTGAGGCGGGCTGCGATGTCTTATGGAAGGCACCGCAGCTGAGGGATAGGGGCCGCGGTGGGAGAAGAGTGCCGGTATTACGGTGCGAAGCTCTCCCTACCTTCCGCGGCCATTACGGGGTCACCACCGTTCGATGGCGGACGTGGTGGGGCCACAGGGGAAGAGGAGTGTCGGTATTGCGAGACGCCGCTCTCCCTATCCTCTGCAGCCGCAGTGGCAAGCAACGGGGCCACAGATCTGACCCGTCACAGGGGGGCCCAAGGCGTCTAGACACGGGGTCGTCTGACGCTCTTTCGGTGACCTGGTCCCCGAGGTGGTTGCAACACGCAATGTGTTCTGGCGTGTCGCAAACAGAGGATGCTAACAATGTGCCAACAAGGTGCCCGGAAATGGACAGCCGTGGCGGGTTCGCGGATGTTGTGAAAACGTTCCCGTGTTCTCTCCACTAAGCGGCAGAGAAGACATCCCAATTAACTTTATCAAGTAAATATTATTATATAACTATCTTATATCATTGTACCAAACTGCATACCCTAATTTCGCAGTTTTGAAACTATTTAAACACCCTGAATATTTCCACAAGTGACCTTCATTAGGACTACATTATATTCATTCATTGATAAGGTCTGGTCAGTGGCCATACCCCGACAGCGGTAACTATTGAACGCCAATCCAGTATCTAATGATGCAAACTGTCTGTAAAAGGCAATTTACATGGAAAGATTCCAGAAGATACGATTATCGAAAGAATATAACAAAAGTTTCTTGTAAATATTCACGATTGTAAACATCCACGTGGGCGACAACGGCCTATTGAATATCATCTTCGTTTAAACAAAACTTAACTACTGAATCCGAATACGATTCGGTGGGGGCCCCAGTTGCTCGCGTTCATACGAGTAAGTGAGCCCGTTTAGATTTTACAGGTACGCCCTGGATGGTAAAAAAAACAACAACTATAAGTAGAAATTTAGTTCATCCGTCATTCTTTATTTGAAAATAATAATGTTTCCAGATATTATTTATTTAAGGCTCTTTTTCTTTAAATTTTTGGCGTCTGAGGTTGAAGAGTTTTCTGGAGTTTGAATTACTGTGATTATTAAGAATTCTATAGAAATATAGTTTTGTCTTTGATACTATCAGAGTGTATAAAAAAAAACTCGTACTTGATAAGATTCAAACTGATTTGTACAATACTTGCATGCCTATGATATTTACAAGCTTCGCTAGTAAGTAATAAGCTATTTTAGTTGTTGCTTTTATATACGATCTCGTCGATAGTACCGTACAATTTCTCTCCACAAAACGTGCAACAAACTCTTTCCTAAAAAAACCAGTCTCCTTCTTTTTTAAAGACAAAAAACTGAAGACAAAGAGATGAGTGATCGCTGATTAGGATATGATTTTTTTTGTTTGTTTGTAACTGATTTCATTGTTACCAGAGACGCAATGCGATACATAGTAGTTCTCAGCTCAAACTCGAATCACTGGACAATGAAACCTATATCGATTTGTTATGGAATTATATTAGTTGAAATCAAAAGTCAGATTACTGTTGTCATAGGCGGAGGTAACTCAAAACATCAGCTGGGCCTTCAGCATATCACGTAGCTTCAGTAGTATAAAACAATGTTACTATGTCTACAAGTAGTAAAATATGCGATAATGATAATACATAAAGAGAGTCGCTAGTTGAAATCGCTAGTCAAGTCGCTTGTTCAAATCAGGACTTCTCGTCCTGATTTGAACAAGCACATAATGAGTTATTTGCTTGAAAATTTTATGGGCGAAATACCAAATAAAATTTCCGTTTTCAAAACCTAAAGAAAAATATCGTTAGGAAATCTATTTTCTGAGCTCAGATACTAGTTGAAAGCTCATTTACTCTCATTTGTCGAGAGAAGGCCGGTGTCCTATCCGTATCAGCGTGTTCCCAATACAGCAACACGCTTAGACATATAAGGAACATAAACTCGGTATTAGAAAAGAATTTTAGATTAAGTTTCAAAACTCATTTTATTCTTTTAGATGTCAAGTAAAATTTTGTATACACAAGTAAAATTGAATGTAATATAGAATGCAAAGTATTTTTGTTATTTTGCAATCTCTTATTAAATCATCCTTATACACGCACATTTTTATTTCGCCGGGCGCCTACGAGAACTCTATTTAGACTTGTTTCGACTGAAACCCGGAATAACTTTGCATACCATGAATTGCAAAAGCCGTAAAGGATGCATGCAGCTCGTTCAGATTTAATAGAATATAGGCAGAGCGTGCCTTCTTCTCGGTGGTATCTTTAAGTAGAGATTTAAGCTTGTTTACAGACATTTTTCTATGGTTTTACTTGATTGTTTTTGCGCTCCTAGCTGTGTAGTTTGAAGACGGTACGTCTCATGTGCCTAGTATATCACCGAAATCCTCAGCCGGTTGACTACTGTAAGTAAATATGAGTATGGTATCAGTACTTCTCCATAGTGTTAAATGCAATTATATCTCGCTGCGGGACGCATTCTTGCAACTTTACTACAATCACGTCCATTATGGATTAGAACCTAGACAAATATGAATCGATTTTTTTTCTGGCGGAAGTTATGCAGAAATCGTGCATGCAAAATTACGTTTGTACTTAAAAGATTTTTTCGTCAAGTCAATCAAAATGGCGGCGGGTGGCAATAATCGCACTTGAACATCACAAGGTCATTTTCCGCGACTAAACACTTTGTAACATGTTATCTTGTGGTTAAATTCTTCTAAAAGTTATTACGTTTTCCTTCAGATCTCCATTTCTTAGCAAGTCGTTGCATTGTCCAATATCCGGAGCACTGGATCCGTTAGGTATCAGGTGAAATAGGTTGCACTGTGGTAATTCTTAAGCTTAAATAAACAAATGAAAGCTTTAATCCTTGAGGGGCAATCTCTTAGCTATTTTAATCAAAACGTATCGTAGGTCACATTTTATCCACAAACTTCTTATCTCTATACTATTTCAATAATCGAAGCGTTTCGTCGTGCTATCGTGGAGTTACCGCGTGCGATCTGGTCGAATCACGTCGTTTTAGGGTAAGACATTTTATTCGGTAAACATGTGCATAATGTTTGCTAAGAGCGTAGTTCTATAATCGAAGCGAAAGGCCCATTTTTTCCCAAGCATACCTTATTAACATTTTCCTGTTATTCGAACTTGATCAAGTCTAAATCGTACTAACAAGTCTTTCAAATTTGAAGCGCTTTCTTAACATGGCTATTTAAACCATCTATATTTTTTTTCTAGAGCGGCTTGGTATTTTCTTTCGTTCAGTTTATTCGAGGAACTTGTCATTTAATTCCATGATCAAGTCTTGAGTGCGTAGCTCTATATCCGAAGCGCTTGTTTCTGCGTGGGCGGTAGGCGGAAATCGCGCGTGCAGTACTGTGGTAGTTTTATAGCAGAACATAGTAACTATAGCTTGCATATATATTTGCCTTAGAAGCACATCTTGCCCTTAGTTTGTTCACCAATTGTATTCGATGAACTTGTGATCAAATCCTAAAATCGTAATTGAATATTCGAAGCGCTCGGTTCAGCGCGTGCGGTAAGCGAAGTTGCGCATGCGGCACCGTGGTTTTTTTTTATAGTTAACGTGACGGAATGAGCCGAAGGCCCACCTGATGTTAAGTGGTTACCTACGCCCATAACAACTGCAATACAACTTAGGTCCTCCCCGACCGAAATATGAGAAGACCCAAGTTGCACCCCATTGCCCCTGTCACCCGAGACGGAGACAGGCGCCCGATTACGTCCGATTTGACCGGCACCACTGCTTTGCGGCAGATTACAAGGTGTGGAGGCAGTATTCACCGAGCTAATTTCACACAAGTGCGACTGCTACTTTTTGTTGCTCCTTTAGCACCACCTAGGGGTACGTGTAGGGATTCTGTGGGTATTCACCAACGGACGCGACCAATTGGATTTTATTACAAGATACAGTAACTATTGCATATATATATTTATTAACGCATCTTGCTCACATTTGATTCACCCATTTTATTCGATGGATTTATGATTTCGTACTATGATCGAGTCCTAAGAACGTACCTAGTTCAATAATCGAAGCGCTCGGTCCGGCGGCGCGGGCGGTAGGCGGAGGTCGCGCGTGCGGCACCGTGGTCGTTTTGCGCATGCGTCGTGACCGCGCGCGCGCTCTCGTCACGCGCAGATCTGCGAGCGCGCGCCCGCCCGCACTATTTTATCGCATTAATTATTTGGAAAAGGATTCCCAGCGAGGGAATTAGGGCTGTCAAAACATTGACACTCGAGCATTTTGTTATTAAAAGCGACTGTTCATCTACGAATCGTTATTTAAATCGGAATTTTACTAGTTTCATATTATAAATAGTCCCCCTCCAAATAAAATAAATGTGAAGTTGTTAAAACTGTCATCTACTCGATTAAAGGATTATCAGGAAAAGAAAGGCATAATTTTAACACGATCTCATACGGACAAAGCCGTAGGCAAAAACTAGTAATACCATAGACTATTTAAAGAGACTTTATAGACACCTCACATCGCAGAATTGTTAGTGGAAATTACACACGTGTGAAGTGGGATTAGACTATCAGCTCATAATTCAATTATCAACGAGGTATAAAGGCGACAATCCAATTACTCTACAGAGGCAAGTTTAGTAGTTTTAGCGAGGGTGAGTGTCGACCCTATAATAAAGCCAACATTCTTGGTAAGCCTGTCAGCTGTGGGAACCTTTCTAAGCATCCTTTATATCACGTATGTACGGACAGATTATGCGAAGATAAAAGGTTTAACTTTTAAAGAGCATTACCTCTCGTACTTCATACCATTTAGTTCACTGCCTTATATTCGCCATTTTGTATTTACAAATAAAAAAGTTGTACCAACAAATCCTATTTTAATTTTTATAATAAGTATGCTACTTGAGTTTGCTTGGTTGAAAAAAAAAAACTTAAATTATTAGTACTTACTTAGATAAAAAGTCGCAACTGGGACTGTTTGGCGCATGCGGTGTAATTTTTCAATGGTTTTTTTATGAGACCAACTTCGGGTTACTTAAATGGGGTTAAGTTTTATTGCTGTTTTTAAGGCTGTCATTTACTATCACTCAAAATAATCTAGACTTACTTGTTCCCTTTCACCTTCTTAATAGATACCTCTGTAACCACTTGTCCAATTATTGTCTAACGGAAGAGCTCCTCAGGCGCATTCTGAGCGCAACACAAATTCCAGATTGTAAATTGTAAAATCAACATATTGGGTGTGCGTGTAATTTTATTGATTGTAATATTGCAGGGTGCATGTTGTGGCGTTAGCTTCCCGCACTAAGAGAAATTTTATATAATTATTTGTTTAAAAACCGAGTAAAACGACTTCAATGCTTTCATCACTTATTTTATAGTCGTTCTACAACTAGATCTAGAGGTGGAATTCCTACATGAAATTTATATGGACGTATACCTAGGAAGTACAATCAACCATTTAAAAAGTATACATCCATAACGGTCTACAATTTACGAGGAAATTGCGTATAAAAATATAGATCAAAATTGAGAACCTACTCTTTTTTTAAGTCGGTTAATAAATTTATCTATCTAACGATCTGTGGATTGATGTTTTATCTACAGGGAGCCAGTGGGGATTGCCATTTGTATAAAAATCCTCACGCGTCCCATTAATAAAGTTGTCGTTTATACAATAAATAACTAGCGACCCGCCCCGGCTTCGCACGGTTAGTAAAACATCAGTGTCGTATCAGAAACTACCCGTGGGAAGCCGGGTAGACTTGCTAGTGCATTATACATATAAACCTTCCTCTTGAATCACTCTATCTATTAAAAAAACCGCATCAAAATCTGTTGCGTAGTTTTAAAGATTTAAGCATACATAGGGATATAGGGACAGAGAAAGCGACTTTGTTTTATACTATGTAGTGATTTCGGGTAGATGAGGATTTCGGTGATAAGCTAATCTATTTTTGATTACTTAGTTTCGAAAATAATTTCAGACTTGAATTCATTTATCAGATGATAAATGCATTTTATTATAGGTATTTTAATACCACAGTAAGTATGTGGTGTTTAATTGGCCCTCATGAAAAAATGTTACGGTCCGACGTAAGTAGCTTTCATACGCGGATTATTACCTCCGAGACGGCTGTACCAATTTTGACGGTATTAGCTGATGTTGTAAGGGATAAGCTACTTTTATTTGAGAAAAAAGAGGTCCCACACAAAAAAAAAATTCATGCGGATCAAGTCGCTAGGAACAGTTAGTAAATTATGTTTCAAATTAAAATTGAATTTAACGAATATGTTTTTCATTTATCAAGCCATATTTTATCATGTATTTTTATAGTTAATGAAGTTCAAAATCCGATTGCTTTAAATCATTACAGCAACTTGAGAAGCAGCCCATTGATGCTGCATGTAATAGAACGTAAGGTATATGCGGCTCATCTGCTGTCAACGGAGATAGAAAACAAATTTAAATGAATTGGATGACTTTGGTTACATAGCTATTTATGGGACAATCAAGGATAGAGTACTGTAGTTTGAATACTGGGAACGACCGACACGTGTAACAAAGTAAAACAAAATATTCTTAAGAAATGCTCCAATATAACCTTCCCTCAGCCCTCATACCACTTGATTTGCGGGCAAAAACGTAAGTAGTAGGCCAGAGAGTACCGCAAACGCTTACACAATGCGATCCGAGGGCATCGCTCTCTGCTTGTCCATTTAATATTTACACACACTAACTACACCACTTAGGTATCTTTATCGTAACGTAAAACATAGAGGTCGTAGGTTGCGATGTGAGCATCCGCGATTGTGAAATTATCTCACGTTACTTTGAGTTAGATGCATATGTATCGTTCTTATAGTAATTCGATTTTTTATCTAATACTAGCGACCCGCCCCGGCTTTGCACGGGTGCAATGTAAATACTAAAGCAGGGCAGGAAGGTTTTTAAGTAGTATGCGTGTATACTACTTAAAAACCTTCCTCTTGAGTCACATCTATTGCTGAAAACTACATTAAAATACTTTGCGTAGTTTAAAAGCGTACAAAGCGTACAAACAGCGGGAGCGACTTTGTTTTATACTATGTAAGGAAGGATTTGTATTGTTTTCAAATTACGCCTTAGAATAAATATGGAAGTCCAAAAATATTGATCGTGAATTATTTCAAATGTCAGTTCGTGAATTTACAGAAAAGACAAAAAACATGACTGAAATATAACGTTCAGGTTTTATAAAAGACACAACCACGGTCATCCTAAAGCGCTGTCATCACTCCATTTAACCATTTAATTGAACTGGAAAGGAAATGTTTTTAGAAAGTAGCTTTTATATTCTTCTTCATGACCAAAAAGGATTATTTTTCCAAAAAC
This sequence comes from Aplocera efformata, assembly GCA_921293045.1. Taxonomy (NCBI): domain Eukaryota; kingdom Metazoa; phylum Arthropoda; class Insecta; order Lepidoptera; family Geometridae; genus Aplocera; species Aplocera efformata. The sequence goes on from OV121045.1 coordinate 9,069,606, forward strand.
TTTTTCCTATATTTTTTTAAATTCTAATTCAATACCTTGAAATGAAAAAGCTCATATTGAAAACATACTAACTGTGGTTTGTGAAGTGTACCTTCCAACATGTTTCTAACGGCACATAAAAAGTCTTTGTATACAATATGTTCAGACGACCACACAAAGAGTCTTCAGATACTGATAACATAGTAATCTTAACTAATGTTATAAATACGAATGTGATTTTGTTTGTGATACTTTCACGCTTTAACTTCTCAACCAAACTTTACGAAATTCTGCATATAGATTTTGTCAGGGGCACCCCTGAAACGACATAGGGTAACTATTAACCAAAAATATATATTATAGTTTAAAATTTACATCAACGCGAGGGAAATCACAGGCAAAAGCTAGTTTAAAAATACAACTATAATAATATTATACGAATTAAACAATATAACCAGGATCATCATGATATTTATCTGACTTAACATCATATTCATCATCACATAATCATGGTGATGTCGCGAAAAAATTATGTACACATTTAAAAGAAGCTCTTTTCCAGAAAAGCAACATTTTCGCGGAAAAATATCTTGGCCAAGTCTTGGCCACACACCGGTCCCATTATAATTGAGAGACACGTATCTCGCGTCTCCAAAATAGTCTACGTAGACTGCAAAGCCTTATCTACAAGTAGCGCCTCGGTATCTAGTCCCGGCGCGCTGGAAATTACATGCCTGGAAGGGTTTTCTTTTCAAAATTGACAATTAAAAGTTGCCAGTTAAAAATTTCAACGTCGTAAAATTCGAGTCTACATGTGAGTTTGTCAGGAAGAACCAGAAATATACGCATTAGATTTTTACAGAAAGTGTTTTACAATGGTAAGGTTTATATTTGAGTGGCAATAACAAGTGACTGATTTAAAAATCGAAAACCAAATTCAATATACTCCCTATTTTTTGCCCTTCAAATTTAAATCATGTACTAGGTTAAAACTATTTAGGTCCCAAATTTCGACTTCTTTCACCCTGATGGATTCTAAAAGTTTGGAAAGAAAAAAGGCCGTATCACTAATTGTGCCAAGTGGAAATGGAGACACGGAACCAATGATCCTACATGAATTCCGTTTTGTCATCAGATGTAGAAACCTTAAAAAGAACCACAATAGATGTAAATACGTAACCAAGAATGGATACAATAGCACAGACCTTCGGAACAAATAACTACGACGACGATAGCATAACACAATAAATTTCTAACAAAGAAGCATAACATTACGCTTGTAAAGTATGATTTAAGCGACCCCAATCCCGATACAAAGAACAGTCAAACTTCTATGCGTCGCATCATTTTCGTATAATCGGATATCCGTCATACAGGCGCATAGATTTCTGGGTTAAATTAATTTTGGCATAGCTTACCGTAAAATTCATACTTTCACATGGAGGATCAGCTAGGGATTGATTGTGACTATAAAATGTGCCTGCCTTATGCCTGCACAGACTTTTATTCAACAAGCGAGAGTTAAATGTCCTATTTAATCTGGCACGGGAGCCCGGATCAAGAACCGGATATAAGCAAATGCCACAAGTCATTGAATCTTTGATTCTAGGACAGAAAATTTCAGTTTTTATTTTTTTGTTTTGAAAACGTGGTATTTCATGAGTAATTTTTCATGTAAAAGCATAGAATCGTGGTGGCATAATATGAAATGGAGATAATTATGTTTGTTGCCTCACGTGTTGTCACTGACATTCATCCCCTCGTGTCGTCTGAATAAGTGTAGGATAATCCTCTGTCTGCCTGGTTACTTTCAAAGGCTTTTTGCAGCTGTATATTCAGTAACATCTGCAATTCATTCTGAAAGGAACTGTCAAGATATCTATTTCGCCACCAAGCAATAATGTATTCGCATTTTTGTATTCCAATTTGAAGTCTGAGTGTAAGTGAAACATAAGCAATGCAAAGTAACTTGGGGGCGTTCATAAAAGTTTATTTTTGCTAATCTCTGTGCCAAATTTCATCCTGATCCGTTCAGCCGTTCTGGTGTGATTGAGTACCAAACATCCATCGATTCATCCAAACTTTCGCATTTATAATATTACTAAGATGTAAATGAAAAATAAGATTCTGAAACCCTGCAAGGGTAGTTCAAAGGAAGTAAGTTTTCAGTTCTTCAAGTAAATCGTAAATCAGACAGATATGGAAGTACTTACTTTAAGTTCCAGAGTCGGTTTCAAGTCTGCATTATTCCATTTTAAAATATCCTACGAACCATTCAAGCCATCCGTCTTCGAAATACCACGCGAAGTCGCGGCGATAATCATAAACTTGGGACACACGAACGGTTTTATGAACCACCTAAACTAAACCATCGCAAAGTTCCTTGCCATGGAAATATTTTATCATAGTCGCAACCACTGAAATAAATGTACGTACTGGGATATCTCTGAACTATGATTTTGATTCTACGCAAGAATATTCAGAATAAACTTTATAGCTCCGTAGAATACGATTTATAGGGTGGTCGATGAAACCGCTAGTGCAGCTTCAGCATAGTTATGATCATAATTATCTTTTATGCGCGTGTTCTAGATAAATGCGTGCTACACAACCAGTGAGTATACCGGTTCTTATACTTTACTATATTTTTTTTTTTTATAATATCGGGATGTGTTTTGGTGCCGATGAGATTATAGGCGCATGAGACGGAATGCAACACGATGCGACTTGGATCTTCTTATACTTGGGTAGGGGTTGTTGTTTTTTATGGACATAGTAACTATTTAACATCAGGTGGGCCGTTAGCTCGTCATGTCACTTTGGTTCCAAAAAAACCCAACTAATTAACTGTCTCAGATTATTTTTTATTTTGGAAATTGGTAACTTTATATTTTTTTGATTCAGGAAATTTAACGTCAAATTATTCTTACTCCCAACGGTTTCCAAAATACAACTTTTGTTTTTATTTCACACTTAAACTCGCCCAAGCCCTCATCCGCAAAATATAAAGTATTACATTGAATGTCAGTTAATCATTAATTCAATCAGTCAGAACATGTTCTTTTACAATACACATTGATAATATAATAATATATATTGATAATGAAAGTATCAAGCACTCGTGGTGAATAAAGTTAGTGTAGACATCGATCTGTCTGTCTACAAACTGACGTGAACTTTGTGGCGTGGCGCCACTGACAGCGATTCTGCCGCTATGGGAGCGAATTGATTTGGTTTGGTCGTCTTATACTATTGCTAAAATCTCCATTATAGGCATATAATGGCGATTTTGGCAACAGTAAAAGACGACTAAATCAGGTGGCACTTATATGAAATCGCGCAACTGAGGCACGCATATATCAGCCAAAAATAATTAAACACTACTAGCTAATAAAACAAGCGACTCATGCTTCAATTTTGCTTTAATTTGAGGCCAAACAAATACTCAAACAAGTAACTGATTTAAAAATCCAGAAAAGCGAGAAATAAGGGATGATTTTAAAAAAGAAACACACAAATTGGTATACAACGGGCGAAAAAAGTCAGGCAAGCAAAATACGCAATTTTGTATACTTGGATAACATATTTTTTCCGGTTATTCTTATATAGGAATCTTATATAGGAAACGAACAAAGAATGCCTTCCGTCTAGGCCAGTGTAAATTAATCAAGCAGACGGCATTATATCCAAGTCATTAAGGCGACGGATGGCTGCACGGCCAGACACTTTTTTATTTCAAGCTTTTTATGACGCGTGAAAATAAAGGCTTTGAAGTGTGTCATATCATACACAAGTAGTGTTGGACGTTTCTCATATATATTATCTACTAACTAGCTGCGAAAGGCAATGTCAGCCGGGACTAAAACGACATGAGACTTTGGGAAATTGACAGTTTTTTCTTATCGTCTCATTGAAGTGTTTTTACAAGCCAGTAAAAGTTTTTACAAGCCCGATAACGTGATGTACAAACGTATCGGGCTTTCATGACAAATTTTATCCAAATCCATGCGTGCGTTCAACAAATAGATGCGTGAAGGAGTAACAAAGATAATCTTTCGTATTTATAATTAGTATGATCGTGTGTAACGCTAAAAGCTGAAAATATTATTCCAACAATAAAATAAAGGTATAGGGAACTATTTTTCAAGAAAAATTCTCAAAGTTCGGTTGTTTGTGATACCTATTACCAAGTATTTGCTGGTTTTCACTATTTTCAATCCCAAATATGCATTATCAGTTCAAACAACAATATATCAGCAAAAAAAAAATAGTGAAGGTAATTGAACCTCCTATCGACTCATGCCCCCTTAAACGTTCAGTTCACACGGCAGTTAATGGTCTACGGCGTAGCTGCGTAGCGCGTAGGTCTACGTCCGGTCGTTGAACCCGTTTTGCCGCCGAATTCGTGCACCCTATGAACTCATACCTTCTCTATCCCAGGTCAAAGAGTAATGCACTTAGGCATTCACATAATGACTAGCCAGAAATTTTAAAATTACTGTCATCAAATATCGATGAGCGATTTCTATGCGGATTGATTTTTTATTTTCTGAATATATAATGAGCAATAGAATCACGGGGTTCGGAATACAAAATTTAAGGTCACATAGAAGAATTGCCACATAGAATCTTGCCAACTTGCATGCGATTATTCAATGGCCGAAATCACTGAAGCGTTTCAAGTAATCCACTCTTTTTCTGTGAGCGCGGAGCACCAATCATGGTGCACTGAAAACTTGAAACAGACGAGTGGAGCCAGCACGTACCGCTCCGAAACCATCGATTTTGAGTGTGCTCTAATCGTTCATTTTTATCGAGTCGGGCCTCGGGCGTGATAGATTATCCTTTAGCTTCCTTTTTCCTTTTAGAGAGCGTCGACCGTCGGCTATAAGGGGGGAGGAGGTAAGGTGGGGGTGGTATGAACCGCTGCGCTGAACCGCCAACGTCATTGCCCTGTCAACTGAACAATACTAAGCAGACGACGTTACGTACACCAGCCAATGTGAAATAGGTGCTGGAAAATTCTCCAATCTTCTTAAGATTGCCGAACTTTTTTCGGGTATTTTTATGACAGATGTGGTTAAAGACCTTGTAAACATATTCAGTTGTGTTGAACCCAATATGCAGAACAAAAAGTGGAGATTTCTATATTTCATAAACACCATTTTGCGGAATCGCTTGTATTATTGACGGCTAAACCGTCGGAAGTATTCTTGCCTTCGAAGCGGAAGGTCTCGAGTTCGATCCTCGACCAGATCATCACATAAGCATGCAGCTATCAGTTTTTGGATCTTTGTGTGTGCACTTGCAATATGGGATGCAATTGCAGAGGCTTTATGTGTTAAAGTTTATTTGTTGGTTGTTTGTATTATGTTTGAAGTAAATTCTTAAAGCATTTTATTCAATATTATTTGACAACAAATGACTTTGCAGATTATGTTCGCTGTGAAGTGTTATGGCAAAAAAGAAAAAGGTAACTCGAAGTGGCTTGAAGTAGTTGGAACATTGAAACTTTTAAGAGCACTCTTCTCACCTAGAGTTATTGAGGTGCCCTCCAACACAAACTTTTGTAATGACTGAGTAAGTTTTGGAAATTCTTGTTGTGGTTACAAATACTCTGAAAATTCCACAGGTTGAATAACCATTTGAAATGTAATAATTATGTAAGTGCGTTTTTTGTTGTAAAATCGTGTTTAACAGTAATTATACTAATTAGATACCTACGAATTACAAATCCTTAACATATATATCCAAATCGTTAGAGGCATTTCAGAGATGCGCGAAATAAATAAATAAATATACAAGAATTGCTCGTTTATTTCACGTAATATAAAAAAATATGTAGATCGAACTGATTTGACAGATTTCGCTGTTTTGTCAAAAAGTATTTCAGTCACAATAGCAAAATCTAAGTCATTTTACGGCTACTTCGTAACGGTGACATATATTCATATGATGATGTTTAAATTATCTATCTAATCATAAATTATTAATCTTTTTAATCACCCGGTAACACATACGGCTGAGTATAGGCACGCCATTATTATTAATTATTATACGCAATTAAATTATGAATACCTAATATATAATCTTACCTATAGGTCTATCTGGTTCGGATATAAATGTTTGTTTTGATTTGATTGAAATAAAGCTTTCCGACGCAAAATAATGTTGTCCTCTGTAGACAATCAGACAGTCCTATGTAGAAATCACAGGCGCATGAGACGTGACGGGCGCAACGGTGTGCGACTTGGGTCTTCTAATACTTCGGTCGGGGAGGACCCAAATCTTATTGCTGTTGTTATGAGCGGAGGTAAACACAAAAACACCATTCTCCTTATCTAAATTAAAAAAATACAAAATTACATTTGATTTTCAATAGTTATGAAGTATGGAGATTAAACAGCGCCATCTGATGTTAATTTTATAAACATGACTACGAAAGCCCCTCTATTTTTATTCTTTGAGAACAAAGAGATTGAACATAATTAGTTATTATAATGCTGGAATATCAAAAGGATCATTTTATAATTGGATAAAGAGCAGTATTTTAAAACAGCGTAAAGAGTGACTACATTGGCTCAGTGATACAGATGCCAACTTTCAGTTAAAGGACACGTGTTGAAAACCAGAGGGGTTCACCATTGAAATTTTCTGTTTGAAATATGATGCCTACTACATACCTACTCAAAACAGTAAGAAAACATTGAGCGTTCACCGGCATGGTAGATACACTCTCGGTTGTCGAAAACAGAATTGTGCCCTTCCAGTGGCAACTATATAGAGACTAAAAGAAAATTCCGAGCTTTTGGAAAAACCGCACCTTCTTACGGGCATCTAATACACTACAGCGTCTTATTGACTCTTATGGGAGCTCTCAGCACCAAATGCAACGTCAAAGAAATAAAAAACAAATAATTAATAGACAAGATAAGATAAAAACACTAAATAGCTAATACAAAAAGCTCTATTCTAATTTTATAATCACGTAATAATAACAATTAATTATAAGTGAATGTTAATTAGCGGTTAACATCTGCGGGTGCAATGAGGCGATACGATCGTAATGTAAATGAATAGGAACTATCTTAGGGTGAGGGCACATTGGGGCCAGCGAATACTACTTACTACTGAATAAAAAAAACTACTCTCACTCTTATTCTCAGCATAATTATTCATAATAAGACATAATTGACTGATTAAAAAATCGAATTAAACGACTTCAATATTTTATCACTATTAAGACGCACTTAGAGGTGAAATCTCTTCATGAAAATTCAAAGGAAAGTCCTTGGACGAAAAAGAATCATCCAAATTGGAAAATTATCTGTAAGTGGATATTTGACAATGTACCTTTCGTACCACTCGGGGGAAGGACACAAAGATTACTCTGCTCACCTACGAACGCAAGCAGCATAGACCCCTCCACCTACAGACGCGAGCAACCGCAAGGTAAATGAAAAAAAAACAAACGTTTATTCGAAATGTACAGACTTAGCTTTGGGTACAACCTAGGATTTAAAAATTACTCTACAAGTCAACTAACTCATACCAGAGATGAATGAGTCATGAAAATATATTGATTGGCGACTTCTTTATGAATAAATGACTGATTTGACTACCTTGCTGACCTCATAATAGTCATAATAGTCATAAAAACCATTAACAGTTTGAAGATCGTAAAATACTCTGATAGGTATATACTAAGTTTTAAATTTCCAGGTCCAGCTATTTTCTAGAGCGTAATCACTAATTAGTTATGACTTCGGATTGGTGAAGTATCTATTGTAGGTAAACTGATCTATATTATGTACCCCTGACTTATGCTATAATTCATACTAATAAATATTTAATTTATTTCTCTCATTGTGTTAACAGCCTGGAAACTGTTCTGCTCAAGTCAGCTAAGCATGCATTGGATAAATTTAAACTGGATAATTACTGTATTTACGTAAATAGGTAATTATATAGGGTAATTATATGTACCAACTGGTACATATTATCACTGCTATTAGTAATTACCTACAAATAACTAAAACCATTCGATTGTTGGTTATTTTCAATGGTATAAGTTTTGACTTGGTTAACGAATATATGTATAAGGAATTATGGAAATGAATGGAAAACGCTTTGTTTTTTGTGGATTTAAATAATGGCATTCCAAAAACATTTATATTAATTTCACTTTTGTTACTTGCCCATACCAATCTAGACGATTCCCTTTCAGTATTTCTGTCACTGGTGCTACTTAAAGCATCTGCGGTCAACAAAGTAAAGATAAACAAAACATCACAGATAAACAAAATAGTTTATTTGTATGTTGACCAGATTTTGTTAATGTAACGATAGAGAAAGGCGTATCTTCCTACCGGTTAAATCAATGCTTGCATATTATGAAAATTAGCATTGCGGACAAAAGGTGGAGCGGCAATAAATATACAGTCTAGACTGGTTACCGTGCGTCACCCTTCGGTTCTCACGCAACGGCTGTTAAGGTCCTCGTCCATGTTTCAACGCGACTTAATCTGACTGATTGACTGCGACGACTGATATAATTGACTGATACTACTATTATAAATGCGAAATTTTGTCTGTATTTCTTTGTTACTCCTTCAACGGCGGAACAGATTTGGATGAAATTTGTCATGAAGTTGGCTTATACCTTGGACATACATAGGCTACTTTTTATGCCGAAAAAGTGAAGTATTTTTGTAGAATAGTAACGGAGCTAAGCTACTCGTAGTAGGAACTAATACCTACCGGTAGATTTTGTTTTCCATTAAATAATTAAAAAGGTATATAAGTTTATTCTGTAAAAGTGACGGAACGATCTGAAAGCCCACCAGATGTGGCCTTGTCCATAGACAACCGAAATACGACTCAGGTTCTCCCTTACCAACGTATGATAAGACCTAGTTTGCAGTGCATTGCGCCCGTCACTCTGATGCGGAGATGTAACGCCTCAAGTGCCTGTAATTTCACCGGCTCTCTCCACCGGGACACAGTAACGCGTATGCACCACTGCTTGGCTGGGGGATTACCAGGTGTGGTGGCAGTAGTCAAAAATGCCTATGTAATATTAAACGAGCTATAAAAGTTCCGGTGAATGTTTGATATATAACGTATAATGTTTACACACTCATAGCACTAGGATTCCCTGTATCACAGATAGCATGGACAAACACAGAAACAGAAGACAAATACCCAAGACCCAGCAATCGAACTCTCGCTGAGCAACCAAGCCAAGGAGCCGTCTATAAAAGATTCAAGTGCATGTTTTGGTATATAAGTGAACGATGACCTTTACAAGCCTTAAACTCAACCGCCTGCACTGAAGGGTAAATAAAGCGGAAAAGATAACCATCTATCTATGAAAAATGAACGGTTAGGCAGTAACAAGGCAATGAGTATAAAAATCTATTAGAAAGGCAATTAGTAAGCTTTTTTTGTTGGATTTAATTGACAGAACTCTATGAAGACCTACCATCTTCATAGAGTTAAGAGTTAAATGCTAAGTTGTAACTTCCGCCTAACATCAATATGAATAAAGACCTAAGTATGAGAAGACCTAAGACGCATTGTTTCTTCCATCACCCGAGACGGAGATGTAATATTATTGTATTATTATTCCTATTTCTATTACTGCTTTCCATTGGTATTCCCATTGCAGGGACATCGACCTACTCTCGATAAGTGAGTGTGAATAGCCTTTGATCAAGCTTATTCCCAGATATCCATAGTTTTATTCCCACCACCTCCATAGCTATAATTTAAGTATACAATTCACAGCAGCCCAATTCGCATTGGTAGATGTCACATTTCTTCGTATTTTTCGTTCTGAGATATGCCGGTATCCTCACGACATTTTTTTTATTGTTGCACGTTTTGGATTCGAGTCAGCGACCTTCAGACTGAAAGCACTATACTATAGCGACTATACTATACCCCTAGGCCACCCCATGTTTGATTTGTTAAATATAATAAATTTTAAAATGTAAGTAAGTAAATAATAATATCATAGTTTTATTCAATTATAAAACTAGTATTACTTGTACTTATAGACCATTTCAATTTCAATTTCAAAAGTTCTTTATCGTATTTAAGAAAAAGTACAATTCCAGTGTAAATTAATGCTAGATTTATAAAACATCAAACAAACAAGCGACGACTTGTACAATGAGCAGATGCAAGCGTGCACAAAAAAATTAAAACTTTATTTCTGTAGAAAAAACCATATTTTAATTATTGTTTTTACAGCTGCTACAAATCACTCTCTTGTGTTGTTGGGAGATCTCGTAAGACTGAGATTCGGAGAAGATACGGCGGAATTCAACGGACAAGTCTATTCCACGCTCGACTTGTCTCAGTCAATCCTTTAAGCATGAATAATTCCATCTATACAAGATTTTTTAAATTCTATTTGTTTGAAATTTTGCACGGAGTATATCCAGATTGCAATACCTAGTATATTTCGTTAGCTAATTTGCTATTGAAATGCGATTTGAATTTTACCTGAGTCTAAATGTTGGTTATTTAGCCTTAGGTAAACTTCAAATCGCATCAAACTAGCTAACGAAATATACTAGGTACCTATATTAACAAGGTTCACGAAACGTTAGACAAAACCCGATGCGTCATAACAAATTTGTGGAGCTGTAAGCTCTGTTCGTGCACCCACGAGACCTCCCAACCCCCTTCGCCCACCACCCCCCCGTTTCCCACGCAACGACCTTTGTGCCTCCACGATGCACTTTGACAGACTTTACTAATTCAATAGATGGACGGTGTGGGATCTTTTCGTTACGTAATTATGCTTCTAGTTTTCATATTTGAATAAGAAATTGTGGACTGTTGGATAGATCTTAATTATGATTAATTTATTTAAAACAGCATTATATTTAACGTGCTCTGGAATCGATTCTAGTTTCCTTTTCAAAAACATGCCAAATGAAAGAAAAAATAAGTTTGTTGTGTTTGTAGTGTTTTAAAAACGGGTTTTATTAAAGCTTGTATAAGTTTTTCAGTTTTTAGTAATTGGTGGAGCCATTTTAAGGGTCATTAGACTATGTTTGAACGGAATGATAGATGTTCTTGTTTCAATGAAATTAAACTAGCGTTCACAAAGAAAAACGTGAGACACGAATTTTTGTAAATACAAAACTATTACGAACAAATCCGTAATATTTTTGTAGTATTAATTGTCAGTCGTAAAAATAATTTAGGTACTAGTAACTATATTTACGTGTTGTAGATATCAGTCTTGTTTGCAGAATAAACAAAGAAAATAAATTAACGCCTTAAAGGTGCCTTCAAACATTTCTTTGTGTTTATTCGGTGGAAAGGTATTCTTAGATGGATAAAAGCTAAACCAAAAAAATATTTTTTCGGCAATATATTACTAACCTAAAATGGAAATCTTTTGAAGATAAGTTAGTTCAATTAGAAACGCTATTAAGGGTGTCCCTGCATACTATTATATTGTATGTGTCCTCGGTAAAGGTACTGCAGCAGAAACCACACAGTCCTCAAAAATACGACTTATTCCCACCCACCCCATTCTACGGGAGCCCGATGGTTTTGGAGTCTCAAACACATTACAATTACTTTACTCCGTGACGGCTCCGTGGCGTAGTTGGTAGTAGCCCTGCCTTCGAAGCGAGGGGTCCCGGGTTCGATTCCCGGCCGGGGCACACTTTGTGTGGTGAGCATGAAGTTTGTTCTCGGGTCTTGGGTGTTTGTCTTGTGTTTCTGTGTTTGTCCATGCCATCTGCGACACAGGGAATCCTAGTGCAGAGGTATGAGTGTGTAAACGTTTATTTACTTATATAATTATCGCTATAGCTATAATTCTGCTCTATATATGTTATGCAGTCGTATGTACGTCGTGGGTTCGATTCCCACCCGGGACTAACATTTGTATGACGAATATAAATGTTACATTTGTGTCTGGCATGTATTTACAAAAAAAAAGTTGAATATCTATCTATCAAATGGTGTCATAGTATGCTTAGTTCAAATCTAGATAGCGCTATGTGAAATGTCCATGAACATATTAAGATCCCGATTAAAATTAACTGAAGCCCCTTTAAACATAATCCACATACTTCAAGACTACCCACATGATTAGTGTCTTTATTAATATAACCTCAGGTAACCCCACAATGTTCAGTGTTTACAGAAACAAATTGGTGTGGTGCCGCGTACCGAGGATAATATCTCGCTGCCTGCAGGTACAAACTTATTATCAACGACAGCTCGCTACGAACCAGAATCTATAAATACTAAATGCATTAAGATGTCGGGTCTCCAAAAAGACGACTATGATCAATGTTCTTAAATTAAAAGGTCCGACTGACTTACAGTGATAATTAACAAGTTAAACCATTGGTCTAGAAACGAATTAAGAAAAACAGGATTTAAAAAATCTGGTAAAAAATATTAATTATAGTGATAGTATATATAATTAACTAAAATTAATCTAATTATTAAGCTAACTAACTATTAATTAAATATAATTAATAAATTAAACTATATAATTATAGTTTGTATATGTTGAGTATAGAATTACATTATAATTTCAGCACCTATAATGAAAACGATTTATCTTTGGTTCAATTATAAAAATAAAAACTGTTAACAGATTACATTTACAACCTTTTAAAATAGGACAAAGAATTAGGAAGTAGACTTATAAAATAAAGGTATTTTTGCCGAAATTTTTGTATGTTTAGCGTTACCAAACGACGAAAAGTACTGAGATAAAATTTACTACAGCGGTAAATTAATAGCATTTCTTATCACGGGGAAATTTCTTCGAAGAAACCAGACTCTTGATGATGCATAAGTTTGCTTATGCTTTATGGATTTCAAATTATGTATTATGCTTTAACGACACACGCCTGAGCTCCGCCCCACAACGCTGAACTATGCACGATCTTATTCACTAATTACACAAACAACCAAATATCAACATTAATTAATACTGTACGCCGTAGGTAATTAATTAGGAGTTGAGTTTGCTCTATTGATTGCTTATTAAAGCCTTACTACTGACACTGCAGGTGTGTGGCAAACACACAACATAATGTTGTGGGTATGCTGTGTGGCCATTTATTATGGAAAACATTTCACACAGCGCCATCTAGCCCCAAACTAATAACTATAGGAACCAGATTACTACAAATATTTTACTCAGATAAGACTTTTTTCTTATAAATGTATACATGTTCATTTAATACATAATAACACCCAGACACAAAACAAACATCGAGTAAATGTTCGTAGGTTTCCGTATAACGAGCTAGGATCGGCACAGAATATCTTATACATTGAGATAAAATATTTGATAATTTTAATCTATTTTATCCTCTGCCTAAACTGAAAATTACAGCAAATACGGTTTCGAAGAAGTTAATATGTGAGTAAAAGATATACAAACAGCTATAAAAACAGAATTACTATCAAAGTCACAATATGAGTAGGGAATAAGATAGTACTTAGTTACCCATATAACTTTACACACACTTTTCACAATTTCGATATTTCGTCGAAGACGATAATTTTGGGTCACTTCAAACAATTATAAACTTAGTTATTTTAATTGAGTACATACACGAAAAAGATCTGCTGTTAAATATATATACTTAACAATCACGAAGACAGAGACAGCGAGTTTCCTCGCAACGATCCTGAAATGAATCTCTACGTTTTTATCTTCACATACATTTTAAAAGTCCAGGTGGATATCTTTATTTTCTTTTCAGTCCATCCCGGGAGGAAAGTAGGCACCTCGTACAAACTAAACTATCGGAAAATTTATTGGACAAGATATACGACGCCTCAGACCATTTTTGGCGCACTGCGTAATACCTAGGTATTTCTAATTCACATCGAGTTCAGGGTATTTTTATCATTACCAGCGCAGCAGTAATTTAAAATTCGAAGTGTCCTCGTACCATGAAATGAGCGTTGCGGAATGAGGTAACGACAGGCGAGCGAGTGGGCGAGGGGGTGGCTTGGTAGGGGGCTTGTTTTGGTCTGTTTGGTCCTAGGACGGCCGCACAAAGACGACGACCGATCCGCGCACTAATTCAAAGGAGATCGATAGTGCACCACCCAATGCGCCCTTTCAAGCCCACCTCATGATGGCGCACGATAATTAAAATGTTTTGTGTTCGTCTCACCTAATTACAAGTTTTAAATTTCTGTTTTGCTAATTGAAGTCAGAAAAACATGCTAGTTTCCAAAGTGAACACTCAATGTTGAAGCTCTTAACTTTTGATTTGATTTAACCATTAACTTTTGATTATTTGATGTATTTCCCAACGAAATTGCTAATCATATTCAGCAGTCATTTATTTAGCTCAAAAATAGCTCAGAATAAATTTATAAGACAAAATACAAAATGAAAGTGTTTCGATGTTGGAGATTCATTTCTAGTAAGAAGTTTTGAACGACCTTCGAGGGGAGGTTGTTCAAGTTTCAGTTTCAGTTGCAGAGGGCGCCACCCACCCATCTTGGAAAATTTGCATGATTAGACGCGCCACGAGATGCATAAAAGAACACGGGTAAAGTGGAAGTGGAAGGGGGGATAAGTAAGTAGGTATCCTACATATCTGAAAAACTTTCAAAAGTTAAAACAAAAAGATGGATGAAATTTAGCCCTTAGATATCTTGCACTCATAGCTATAATTTTCAAATTTTTTGAATTGAAACATGATCTCATGACAAACTACTAAACAAAGGAATCATGTGTAATTTTACGTCTGAAAAATTAAATAAAATCACGTTCATTCCCCAAAGGCTAACTGTTAAAGCAAACTAAAATTATAATTTTAATCAAATAAACTAAACTAGACATAACATGGAGAATAAAGGAATGTAGTCGAAATACCTCAGTAGGTACTTAAACACATAACTAAACGAAAAAGACATCGTAGGTATACAAACATCGAAATAGCTAATCCGATATTCGGTATATTCAGTACGTTCCGAAATTGGAATCCACAACAAAGGCACGTCAAAGAAACTAGCAAGTGCACGCGCGCATGCCAGCATAAAGAGCGAACGGCCGAGGAGCCTCGTGCGTCCATTACCCCCTACTACCCACCAGGGGGGCAGGGGCTGCCGAAAGTACGGGGTGGCAAGCGTCTCACTCGCACCCAAAGATGCATCGAATTTCTGGACGAAACCACACTGCTGCGCACATAATGTTAATGAATTTCGACTCTATTTATTCAACGCTGTACCTATTGGGAACCGGCGGTAATTTGGATAGAGCACAGCCATGTATGGTGAAAGCAAATATTGGTGCTGCTGACAACGTTGGCAAATTTACATGGAATGAAAAGTTTGGTGTGTTTAGAAAATATTACAGATAATTCCATTGTCCACAACCTCCCCCTCACCCTCTACAACCTTGTATGGTATAGTTATAAATTTCTGTGGGTGTAGTGAAATCTAGCATGTTCATATGAAACGTAAACCGGAATTCATAATTAGGAAAGTTCATATTTCTTTACAATTTCTGCAATTAATTTTCTTCCAGCTTTCTGGTTCAAACAGTCAATTTCTCGCAATCAAATATGCGTAATAAACTAAATAACAAAATATTTAAAGTGAAACTGATTAAAACAATACAATATTTTTTTTTAATTCAATGTAAAAGAAGTTTTTGGGTCAGCTGTAAATAGGCACCAATAGTAAATTTCAAATTATGATAGTTGCCGTTATGATAAATTTATACCTACAGTCAGAATATTTAGTAAAGCATAATTGTGATGACACACAAGAGCCATAAACCAACTAACCTAAGAGCTAATTATTTACCTAGAGTTCATTGTGCTATTACAAATAAGTACAAGTCAAAACATTCAATTTTAATTATTAATATCCGAATTTGCTGAATATTCCGCATCATCCAATCTGCTATTAAAATCACAATATATATTGAACCCGTATCATAACCGAAGAGCAAACACAATACCTACCCATGATGTATTTTGCTCAAAGCAGGCAGGTACATACCCCAGTCACGACATACCCTGCACCGATAAATCGCATTATGGCCCACGTGCAGAGAATACATTTTTAATCTTGTTTCCTTTATATTATCCGGCTTAGAAAGCTCCAGTAGGTATGACTTTGGGAGGTAGGTGGAGCTAGTAGGTAGATCTTTACAACACAAGACGAATTGGATATCTTTCAGAACCCCATAATCTTATATCCCAAAATTAACTACTTGGGATTTAAAATACTTAGAGAGTAACCGAAGTGAGGTTAAATATTATAAATGCATGCACAATTCTTCGAAAATAAAAGAAACAGGGGTTATATTACGCCATATTGTGCATTGTTACATCAAATTGATTTTATACCAAATCAGGATGACTACGTTTAAAATGACAAAGATAAAATACTAAGGAAATATTCTTTGTCGTTTTCCTATTTAGACGTAGCACGTTCAGCGTGTGCAAATATAATGTTATAACTAACATCATATTTACGGGAGGACCGGAGTCGTATCGGTTGTCTATTAAGGGCGGCAGTAACCACTTATTCACCAGGTGGGTTGTCAGCTCATCCCGTTACTTTAGTCAAATAAAAAAAAAACGTAATATAAAGCCCTAATCTCTTGTAGTTCAAAAATAACAAACACGAGTTTGTATCAGAGAACTGATTTGAATGTTTGCACCTGTAAACGATAAACCGCCATAGGATAAACTAACATTAGTGGCCGAGAATAATTTTAAGGATAGGAAGCGACCCCATTACCATACAATACCAATAATAACAGAAACCTACAAATATCTATTGACTTAAGAAACATTAAATGTGACATTAAGAATACATTGTATTTAACGCGTGGTCGCATCTCACCATTTATCACATCTGAAATGACCACGATCTACGTAAACTAACAAAACATTGTCTTAACATACTATTCAGAAAAAAAATCGCAGATACAAAGTTACCAAAGATGAGTTTTAGTCTTACATGAAGAATAAACACGTGTTAGAACAACATGATTAAGAATGACGAAAAATTTACAGATGACGAGGCGAGAACATAATTGAAATATTAATTGAAATTTTCATCTCTCAGTTGGTAGGACAAAGATTTACTCGAGGGTACCACGGGCAGAAAGCATTTTGGAGTATTATGAAAATAAAACCTCAAGTGACTAAACCAAAATAACGGGTCCTGAAATATTAAGCTCAGCCATCGCATTAGCGAAATTAAAGAGGAATTTTGTCGGCGCCTCTCGAGACAGAACTTCCGCTCAAAGTGAACAACACAGAGCATTCAACACGCAAACATATCATCAACGGAAAGTTACCAAAAACAAACACGAAAACAGCGAGGTAGCGTTAATAACGCTCGCGCTGGCATCCATAGCGGCATGGTGCAGCCATAGCTCTTTTCATTCGACGTGCAGCCTGTGTCAAAGCACGTAATTAGTATTTAGGAAGGTGGTAAGAAAGGCGAGGTCGTGGGCCAGACGTCGGGTATCGATCCGACCTGCCCCACGCTCGCCCGAGAGGAGGGGGCCACGCACATCGACCCACCAATTGACACACTTAAGGTAATACTTGGCACTAAGAACCAGGCCTCATTTGATCCTGGTTAAGATCAGCTCTTTAGCTCAGCTTCTTTAGTTGCTAGCTGTCCATCAATTAAAACTACAAGAAAGGACTTCGCTAAAACTTCCAATGCCCTGATTTCAGTTGTTTTGCATAATAATTCTATTGTGATGGCGGTAGTCAGAAACAGTTGAAAGTTACAGAAAGCTCGACCCACTTGGCTCTCGGCCCGCCTCTGAGTCGTTCTCGCCGTATGAAGAAAAAAACCATTTGTTTAACCTTGCAGTTGCAACTGAACTATGCAATAAATAATAACACGGTACGGTAGTTACAAAATATAACGAACTCAAAAGGTCCATTTCAAGTAGAGAGTAGCTAGAAACATATTATTCTCAATTACCTACGCCTTGGCACAAAATATAAGTAGTGAATATCTTATGTAGAGATGTATCAGTATGTAGGTATGCTTAAGATTATTCAGATGAATTATAAACAATTACTCATGCACGTTCTATTCACCCTTCACCATGCCTTACAGCGTTTCTCCCAAACTAAATTCTTCGTTCTTTATAAAGGCAATTTCCGGCCAAGGAATTACTGGTGAAAATAAGCAGAGCACGCAGATTGTCCGGAGCGACGTCGCGTCGGCGCTGCACTTCGGGGGAACACCCGAACCCCCACAGTGGAGTTAGACATTGGGGGGATGGGTGGTGTAAAATCACCCGCAATCATTTATACCCGAACTGCCTGCAGAATTACTAGCCGTCACTGGATTCACGACACCTACCTACAAGCGGCGCGCCTTAGATTGCCGCATCGCATCTGCTATTTCACTTGGATTTTTACTAAATATTAGCAAAATGTGTTAAACACTAAAATAATACCAATCTTTGAACAAAATATTAGAACTAGAATTCTTTTAGTCAACCGTTAATATGATTTATATGCAACGAGACATTTAAAAAGCTTCACGGAAACCATACATTTAGGCGCGTTTAAGGTCGTCATTCTTGTAAATAAACGTTTACACACTCATAACTATACACTAGGATTCCCTGTGTCGCAGATGGCATGGACAAACACAGAAACACAAGACAAACACCCAAGACCCGAGAACAAACTTCATGCTTCATGCCACACAAAGTATGCCCCGGCCGCGAATCGAACCCGGGACGCCTCGCTTCGAAGGCAGGGCTACTACCAACTAAGCCACGGAGCCGTCAACATTAGTTGTTTGAAATTAGGAATCCGGCAAGAATAAATCTTATACCCATCATAGGTAAAAGTATTAATTAATTCAAATTCTGGGAGAGCGAGCGATCTAGGCATTCTATTAAAATTTTAAGAACATTTTCAAATTATTATTTTTTTTCACTGTAATTTAGTAGTTAGGACCATTTTCTAGTTCCCTTAATGATATAAATAATAATAGTAACGCTAACTTGACTATTTGAAACACAAAATTAACAGGAATATTTATTACCTACATTATTGTAAGCCGATCATTACTAACAAAAATTTACATCGGCCTTTAAGTGCGATTCAATTTCCCTATCAAATTTTAGATGAAAGGCCAGATCAGGGCGGAATCGGTTATTACCAGAATTTATTCTAGTAAATCCTTACATTGTAGATTGTTGGTACGTTGATTATGAAGTAGGTACATTAGAACCTTTAACAGATTTAACAACCGCCATAGTTTATTATAAATTTAGCGGAGTACAAAGCTGCCGTAATCCCTAATATACTATATACCTACTACACATAACATGCACATACGGACAGAGGAAATTTGAGAGGCGACACGAGGCCACGTGGCTAGATGCGACATAGCTATTTGTGTCAGGAGCCTGCATCCGTGACCTAGTTAGCGAAACACCCCTTCCCGATCCCCCACTGCCGTATATTTTGGTCTAGGTTGTGCCAAGTTATATTGCCGCCATTACCAACGCTCTTTTATTCGGATGCTTGATTCTGTAAGTAGCCGTATCGTAATGAAAAGTTTTTTTTCTTAGTCCCTAATTCCCAGTAAAGATATATTACGAGTCATTAAAATTTGCATGTTGTAAAAATTAAAATGATTCTCGGTAAAGAGTGCAGCTTTACTGTATCTAAAGATAAATATAGACATTGAAGTTTTGATCATCCGAAATGAAAATAATGACTTACATTTAGATTTTTCTCTCATGATAGCGGCACATTTGCGGTAAGCGTTGGAAATTAGCATTCATAATAAACGGTTCGCACCATCACTGTCACGATTCGCCTCTAATTACGTTGCCTAATTAAACAGCATATCGTAATTATTTCACGTGGCTCACTCCAATCCTGTCGGCAAATTAGACGCATTGGCTGCCTCCATTGAATAATGAATTTAATCGGCACCAGAACGAATTGCCTCCGTGCGTGCGAGACCGCGAAAGCTCGAATTTGCTTCAAAGATAACGATCGAAATATGTTATCCGCCTTTTGTACGTGTTTCTACCTAGGTCTTAGCATAATGTATGTGTGGCGAATTTACTTTTTTCATTCGTTACATAATTTTGTATTTCATTTGTAATTTAACTTGCTTAATGTTCTTTACAGATCATCGGAGTTAAGCAACTATCCTTCCGGTCAGTATTTGGATGGTGACCGTTTTGTATCAGTTAAACAGAGCGCATTCGTACTTCGGAGGCCACGTTAGATGTCGGACGCGGCTATATAAGTCGATATGCCATGCAAAGACATGCACGCCACACGAAGAGTTAAGTTTGGATTATTAAAAACTAATTGTTTCCCCAAACTGAAAACTCGTGATCTTACTTACTTACCTGAGTTAGTAATCTTATATTCGAAAGATATTCGCGTATCTCAGAAATGGCTCTAACGATTGGGATGAAAATTTGGTTTTAGATAGGGTTTTGCTGTTTAAGTTTACCGGTATAATTGAATTTCTTGTAAATTTCGGGCGCATTCAGATAAAATACTTCGTATGCCGCAAAAAATTGCATTGCCTTGGTGATCATTTCATTTACAATAAATAAACATATATTTTTATTATCACCCCGTGATTGATTAGCGCGTAGAAGTGGTCATTTCAAGGGGGTTGTGCTGTGGCTGAAACACCGTATAATTAAATATTTAAAGGAAGTTCAATAACTATACAACTGCCATGTTGAGCTACTTAACAATATGCATACTTTTAATCGGTCATTTATAGAGATAATACTTTAAATGGTCACCATTACCACGCATGAGCTTGAGGCAGATCATTTTTATAGTTAGATTTTTAGTGAGCGAATACTTAATTCCTTTTACTTTTTCTAAATTAAAAGTTAAGTTACTCCTTATAACATCAGTTACGTGCTAATGAAAGTCCCGTCAAAATCGATCCAGCCGTTTCGGATTAGCCAGAACAAACACACAGACAGGACAGAATTTTTTCTTTGTAACAATGTATATGCTTTCATATATTACAGAGCCGTTGTATTCCCATTACCACCATTACAAATAGACGCTTCAATTTTATTTATTTATAAAGATACATATCATGGGTATCTTGACCATATCAAGATATTATTATCAAGATATGATTGTGATATAATGGTCAAATGTGAATGACAAGAAATATCTTTTCTGTAACAATGTGGGTAATGCTTAGTTTTATAGAATTCAAAAACGTATTTCTTATTGAAACGTTCTTTTAATCAAGTTTAATGTGTCTACACATCGTACATGATTATCATATGAACACAATCTTACCAAAATAGTACTTGCTGTATGTGTCTAACACATAAAAATACTATAAATTCTAACATTTACTTATATAACAACTGTCATCTTTCGCCAAGATATAGCGGCTAACTATTTGTCGATAAAATGCTACCTTTTTTAGAAACTAATACATTAAACACTTCTTAAGTAATTTACACTTCTTAAACTATTCTTAAATAATTTAGAGTCACTTTCACCAACATATCTTTAAATGAGACTTTAAATGAGACACAGAAGCAGTGAATGACATCCATAAATAACAAAATAAAAAGTCTACATTTATCTCTCGTTACATTGCACCTGCTGTAACTTTGAGAGACATTTGGTGAATGTGTATTATATATTTACAAGAACTAAATCTATATGTTAGATGCTATGGTCCATGAAGTTTTGTTAGTACAGACTCAATATCGATATTCTGAATACTTGCAGACGATAACAGATACTTTGTCTTCTTGCTGTCGGCGACAGCTTCATCAGAGCCAGTCGATCTTTTACGCTTCTTCGACTCTGTTTCATCTTTCCCTAATTTATCTTCTATAACAATTTCTGTTACAGTAGTTACACACTCTTTTCTTTTAGGGCTATGAGCTTTTAATGGCGTATCTAAGCTTGTTAGTGTAGAATCAAAAATTTCATAACACTGAGCTTTAATAGATTCTTTGAGCGGGGTATATAATCTGTCCATATTGCTTATAGAGTCTACAGCCATTTGTGTTTCCTTATAAGTATAATCTATCTCTTCAACAGTCATCGGATCTTGATCAAGTATGTAGCTAAACGGCGTCGCCCTTAATCTCATTGTAATCCCACCATCTATACAAACTTCCATAGAAAACTTATCTCTCAATGTTATCGGTGATGTTTGCGCTACTTCTTTGGTATGATCGTGGTGAAACACAAAATAATTGGTTGAATCCTCGTTACATTCATGCGTCGCAAATTCAACTTCATCTTCTTCAACATCATTTTCTTCAACTTCATCTTCGACTACTTGCGCATTATTCGATGTACTGTTAGTTTCAACATTAGTAGTTACCGTTTCATCTTTTTTATTGTCTGGCTCCTGTACTGCTGCAGTAAGTCGGTTTGTTATGAGATCAGAAGTTGGAGGCGGGGAATCCAGTAAATCTCTCTCCAACTTTTTCGCAGTTTCTAGATCGAATCCTCTTTTTATTAGATCTTCTCGCAAACAGCCAGGCAAATTGTCTTGTCTGGCCTTATTGGGAACTGTGTTTTGTATATATTCTTGAATTTGAGATATATCTTCACCTTCATTTGTATCTGTTTTGGTTACATTTTTAAGTTTTACATCTTGAGAACCATCATCTGACCATCGCAGAGCTATTTGCTCGGCATCAGAATCTTGTGGTCCTGTATCGCGAGTTGCATTTTGTTTTGTGTTGGCTATCGTTTCTGGAGAATCATGACTTAAGTTCTCAGAGGTAAAGGATTTAGTGCAATGGAGTTTCCTAGGTGTTGATGATTTTCTGCGTGATTTTGTTGGAGCAGCCACTATTAATGGTGTTGAATTTGGTTTTTCTTTGCTTGAAGTTTTATATCTCCTGTGCATATTAGGAGAGTTGTTATGTGAGATTTCAACCTTTTTTCTGTTTCTGCTAGGTGTCACTTTAGTTGGAGTTTGTCTCGGTTTCATTTTGATAAACTTCTTAGATTTCTCTTTGGCGGTAGATTTTCGCTTCTGAGTCGATACGTTTCGCTTCTTAGCCTCAGTTTTAGATTTTGACTTATCTCTAGGAGTTTCAGAAGATTGTATGTTGGCATTTTCTATGGATACCGTAGAATCACTACACGAAGAGGCAGCGTCGACATTTTCACAAAGTTCTTTTGCTTTGGAGGAAGGGTTTGCAAGTCTATAGTAAGATACATTTTTAGTACATTGCCGCACTGGTCTGGATTTCTTTTCATCATCCTTTACATTTTCTATCGATTTATCAAGTGTATTACCCTCTTTAGGCGATGATGACACTGTGCATCTCAAATCTGGCAATGGCATATAATCTAGATCATCGGGTTTGTAATAAGAACCGCCACTTGAATAATCTGTAGGACGTGATGAATAAGATGATGGCGTAGCCGATACGGGTTTCGGAGTGTCCAAAAAACGAGGGGTCGGAATATTCATAATTTTTATGTCCGACAATGGTTCATCAGGTATATCTGGCGCAAAAAATTTAGGTGTGCCCATCTGTATGTCGTAAAGTGCTTGTTTGTAAGGAGTTTCTAGTAAATCCGATATGTTTAACCTAGCCCCGATAACGTTTTGCAATGAGAGCCTATCCACTTCAGGAGTCTCGACGCAATCATCATCCATGTTATTTGACTCATTTTTACTAACTTCGTTTTCTTTGCTTGTATCATTTTTTGCGGCTGTTACACTGTCTTTGCTTATTATATTTATAGTAGGTTTAATTAGCACCTCTGGTTTTGGGATTTTGTCTGGTAGAGGGTCTACAACCTCCTTAACAACTTTTCGTGACTTTCTAGGATTCTTATTTGCCTTATTACTAGATTTGTTTTCATCTAGGTTACCGTTTGATAATTTACCTGTAGATTTTTTCTTTCTTG
Source organism: Aplocera efformata (assembly GCA_921293045.1). NCBI lineage: Eukaryota > Metazoa > Arthropoda > Insecta > Lepidoptera > Geometridae > Aplocera > Aplocera efformata. The sequence continues at coordinate 9,093,512 of OV121045.1, forward strand.
TATGTTGTGTTTTATTTTTACGCCTCTGCACTGACGAACTTCCTGTGTTTTCTCCTACAAGAGCACGTAAATCCGCATCCCAATTGGATCTCTTCAACTGATTTGAATACATTGTAGTGTTTTCTTTGGCTGACCCATCTCCTGCTTTGCAAGTATCTTTTTCTTCAATAGCAGCACTATGTGGTGCAGGCGTAAAAGTATTCACCACAGTTGTTTCAGCAATACTTAAATTTGGACTACTACTGAGTAACACTTCAACAGGAGCATCAGAAGTTTGACTAGTGACTTGCTCTTCGTTAGTTTCATGTAAAATCCGTCTTGGTGTGGTAAAATCTAAAATTCTAACGTGCGTAGTTCGCCGGGGAGTAGACGATGATTTTCTTAACGGCGGTTGCACATTCGGCGTATCGCTGATTCCTGACGTCACCACGTCTTTAGGAACCGAAGCATTTTTACTAAAATCTACATGTTTCAAATGACTCTCTTCGGAAGGATTGTTTAAATTCAAATTGGGTAGATTTTTAGATTTCGGTTCTATCGGAATCGACGAAGTGGGTGGCACGTCGATAACTAGAGGACCTAGCGACCGAGAGGTACTGGCATTTGTGATCGCATTGCTAATTTGTGTCACGGTAGATTGACACGTATTTGTTGGATTATTTGATGGACCTGAAACACAGCCAGGATTACGTTTCACGATCACTTTAAATAATTTATATTTAAATATTAAGGTATTATAAAATTTGCAATATTTACCTGATGCTGGTACAACGATGAGAGTAGGCATCGCCATTATTTCGTCTTTTGTAAATGTGTGACTCGTAAGTGAAGGATTGTGCTTAAATGCCGGTGTACCATTTATATAAATAGTTTGCATTGGCATTACTGGTGTAGAAGTCGCATTTTTAGTAGTCAACAGCTTTTTCTTATCTTTGAGTTTGTTAGTCACTTTGACATCGGATAAAACTTTAATCGCCTTGTGATCGTCAGTGTTTTTTTGGAATTGTATATATTTAGGAACATCTCTAGATGTCTGTATATCAATATTGTCTTTATTGTGACTAACTTTCAAAAGCAATTGACATTTCGGTGGTCCAATAACGTTATCGTTATAGTAGTCTTTGGCTAAGGGTGCCCTAAAAACCACAAATCTATAAAATATCTTATTTATATTACAATGATTTAAAGTTTCGTAGCTCTGGGTATAATTATGATTGTTGAATATATTACTTCAGTACCATATTACGTCTTCACCAGTTTTGAACCACACTTAGGAATAGGATAAATTCAAGTGGGAACTTCAAGTTTCTGTAATGCCGATGTTACGTTTTACTTAGCCGTCCAATTTGGTTGTCATGAAACATAAAAATAAAATCATTTCGCTATCTTACGCGTCTACGCCTTTCAACCAAATTGTTATTAGTGACCATGTACAACACGATGGCGTTTCACTATATTTATCCGTTGTAAAAATGATGTTTAGCTACGAAACCATTGTCAATATAAAAGTATATGTACTTACTGCATGCTCAGGCTTTCAGAAGTGCTTGAATCAGGTATATTAACATTTTGGCTCTCCCCACCTTAGTAAAGAAAGACGGTCTTATAAAGCAGCAAGACTGTGACTGGGCCGGCGTTACCCGCATTGCGGAGGAAATTTATTGCGTAGGTATGTATCGAAATTTAAATATTCATAGTCATTTCACACAAGGCCCTCTAGCCTCAATTGGCGGGCCAGAAGGTTCGGTTGGTGATTTCCAACTTGAGAAAAATACGATATAGTTGCCCATTTCGTTTCGACGACAAAGTTCGTCGGTGCGTCGGTGGATCAGCGGGTTCAGTTGGTGTTATCCAACTTGCGAAGACAAAGCAGCTATTCCAACAAAGATTAAATGAATGGTTAGCTTACCAGTGACACCAGAAGCGAAATCCTGGAATGTACTCGCATTGGATACTTTTTGGTTAGGTACATTCGCTGAGCCAGAAACCGCGCTGTGATTGCTTACGACAGATTGTAAGATGCTATCAAACTCTTCAATCTTATTCTTTGATTCTGATGAATCAGATCCTTTCACCTGAATAAAGTTGAAATGTGTGCAATAAGTTACTCAATTAGTTAATTGTGTTGGCATCATAATAGTGTGCAAACAAAATAGAATTTGACAAAATTAAATGCTGTCTATTACTACATATGAAATTAATAGACTCTGTTTGGTTTAGTTTTAGTTTAGTATTGTATCAACAGAAACAGCATTATTTCAAATTACTTAGGAACTTCATTTGTCAGTTTATTTGAGTACTGATGACCAAAACGTAACACAGGCCTTAGTAATTCCTGTCACAGATGACATGGGCATAGACTAACACCCAAAATCAGAGGACAACCTTCATGTGCATTATTAGTGGGAGATTAAATCCAGGAGCCCTAATTTGAAGAGAGGGCTATCAACTAAGCTTTACAGGCATATCCTATTCAAGTAAGACTGATTTAAAAATCAACAAAACCAACTTTATTTATTTATTTTTATTTTATTTATTTATTATAGAAAAACATATTTCCCAGTATAACTTAATTGATCAGCTTAAATAAGTAATACAAGTACCTAGGTTACATATAATTAAGTTCGGTTTGCGGCATCCACACTAAGTAAGTACTTGTGTTGTGTTATATATTTTATGCATAAGTTTAGATTTTTCTATTTATAATTTGGATTGGTCAGGTCATCCTACCAAATAAAGACATACAATACAACAATACAAATACATATCATGAGTATTGTTTTAGAATTGGCAGAGATACCAAGTAACAAACATACAAAAAACGACATCCAGTTGAATTGAATACTTCCTCCTTTAACATATACCTAATAATAATCATGTTTACTTACAGAAGTGACTGTAGAGATATCACTTTTTGGATAAACAGTCCTATTGTCAGTGACATTGCTTGGTAGAGACTCTATCACACTTGCATCACTACTCTGACCATCAGTATTATAATAAGTGTTGTCCTTGTCCAAGACTCTTACTTGCTTTCTTCTAGTTGTCACATGATTTCCTGTAAGAAGATTGGCCATTTGTTAATAATGTAGGGTTAATGAATAAATGGGAAAATAATCTTAACAATTAAGACCAAATTAAACATAAAAACTGAATGTAATATTATATTTGACATATCTTTGTGCCAAGTTCCAACTCTAACCAACTAATTTACTTATCTCTATGGTGAGATTAAGTTATTGTATTAAACAAGGATAACTGTTGTAACTTAATTACTTGCTTGTAAATAAATTTTGTATATAAATGTCTATACAGATATACAATAATATAGTAGAGCAGGCTGTCTCAATATATCGAAATATATTGAGTCATCCTGCTCTACTATGGAGGATTGGCAGGCATGGTGTGTAATTAAATCCTCCAGATTTCTACATTCAATAGATAAGAGTTAACACCACTCACCGTAAGTCAAACAGATATCAAAACCTAGTGTATATTTAAAACCTTTTAGTTAAATGATTAGCCTATTCCTAGACCAAATGAAAAGCTTTGAATACTTTTTTCCTTTATAAAATGAAGTGTTTGATATTAAAACAAATCTAAATATAATAAATTAACCATATTTTAATAATAATTATACCTGGTAAATCTGTCAATGGTGTGGTTTCAACAGAGCTCTGAAGAGAAGCCTCAGCACTGGATGGATTTTCCGATACTTGGGTCTTGTTTCCTCTACTTTTACAAATACAAGTAGGTAACTTTAATGACATACACATTTCACATGATATTGGTTTAAAATGTGCAGTTATATTATGTTTTTCTGAGCTAAAACATAAAAATGCCAATGTCAAATGTATACTGACTGTTGGTTGCACTGTTGGTTGTGGCTTTGATTCCCACCCAGGCCAAGCATTTCATTGTATTTATAAAAGTAAGTATTGCATCAGTAATCTGGCTCCCATAGTACCTGCTTAGCTTGATGGTGTGAAATGTCCATATATATTTATTAATTTAAAAGCTAACTTTAGGACAGTGTTTTGATCACTGAGTCTGAACTAATTAATCATAGTTTTTGTGCCTTTTACATTTAAACTACAGAAAACAAATGCATTCATGCACCTACTAGGTATTTGTGGATAACGAGCTGACATTTTCTAAAGCAATGATTACTTTGAACTAAACTAACACAGAAGCATAAGACCTTGTAGTCAAAAACCAAAACATCAAATCCACCTATTGTACTTCGATTAGTGGTTTTGGTGTGCAATAAGTAATTGAATAATAAAAATAATGCAGATCATTGAGAACCTATGGACATCCCTATCATGAATTAGAATGCAAATCATTAATTTCAAATTTAGAACCAGCAAATCAACTAACAAACTGACTTCAAAAATCTGAATGAAATCACGCACAATGCAAAATCTAAGACAGACAGATACAACCAAACCAGAACCAAGATTTGGGCCATGCAAAATTAGGATAGTTTTCAAGGGATTGAACTATGAAAGATTGCACCGGGCAAGTTTAGGTACAGCACTGATCATACAAAAGCATGAAGATTACTAGTAATATTTAAAGAAATTTAAATTTATATTTACCAAGTCTTATCAGCTTCCTGTGACTGTAATTTATTGATATCAATATGGTTCACCAAAAACTTTACAATATCTAGCAAATTGGTACATTGAAATATTTTCTTCCTCAGCAAAAATGGCTTGCAAGTTTCCACTGAAAAGAGATAAGAGTAATAAATTAATTAAGGTATGGACATGGTACCAAATATAACTCTTATTCAAAGTTATCACATTTTGAGCATAGCTTACTGCTTTGTGATTGGTGTTTACATAATAGCAAGTAACAAGTAACATAACAATACTGAAACAAAAACTTATCAGAAAGATCAGAAGTAGTGAGGGGCTTCTCTCATATACCAACCATATATTTTTACAGCCCTGTATTCAGCCAAAATGCTCTTGAGTGATGTCATGAAAATCCTGTCATATTCATTGTGCAGAGCATCTAAATAAGGACTCGCCTGCAGGAACTCATCATATGCCGTCATAAGCTGCTCTTCGGCCAGATACCCTGTGCATAAAACAAAGGAATTCATGGATCCATCACAACAGGAAGGCCGTTAGAGCACAAGGTTCCCGCCAAGTTGTAAACAGATATTTACCAAGGACAAGTTTAGCCAAATCCTGTGATGGAAAAGGTGGTATTGTCATAATTGTGATTTTTTTACACTCTTTCCACTAAAACACACGCAAAATCATTCAAATTTGAGATTATTAAACATAAACACATAAACGAAACGAATACAAACGAAAACCACGCACAAACAATTTTTTTAAATATGCCATTTTGTCACAGACTAATAAAACTTAGATCTAAGGACGGACGGACTGACTTACCAATACCATGGACAAAGAATTTATTTTGTCAGTCGAGCATACTTTTCGTGTGTGAAAAATGCAAATCATTTTTAACTTTCTGTCGCTAAATCATAGTTTAATATCTCCTAATTTTTAATTCCTTATCATTCCTCTTGCCACTGAGCTGATGATGTAACCAGCCTTTCTATGGTTTCCCAGGATAATGACCAATTGAGGATATTCTTAATGTTTAAGAAAGGTACGATTTCCATCATCAGCTCAGCTTCATGATTGGTTTAGATGGGTTTTTGCTTTTCTCATTAATTTCTTAATAAATTATTCACTTGTTTACAAAAAACTGGGAAAATGTATTAACATAATCATCCTAATTTCAAATTATTCATACATTACAAGGTAACTCTTAATTACTTCGTATGTATATTGTTAGCTTATTTCATTACAATTCTATTGACATTGTTTTACAAATAAATAATTCTGTAATCATACAAGCGGCTTTCGCGCTTAACGCACGGAATTACCGATGCGCTAGGTCGTGCAATCCTTACTTAGACCGTGTCGCACACGAGACGCGTATTTTATTTTAACACCAAATTCGCATTGTGCTCTCGAATTGACACATGAACTGACAATGTTGACAACGACAAGAGACGACGCCATATTTCATTGCCAATTTGAGTTTGAGTTGTCTTGTCTGTCGTCGCCATTTATTTGTTGCGTTGGGTTATTTAGCGTCGCAATCGCAAATTTATTTACATATCTGTTCAGTTTTCAGTATTTCTGAACGTTTTATAAAACATTTCTGTGATTTTGTGTTTGTATTTTCAAATAAATAACTATGACTTCCACGGCTTCTACACCTCTCTTTGCGTGTTCCCGTTGTTTCTCGAGGCAGCCTTTCGAGGAATTATCTCCTGGGGAACAACTTTGCAAGGTAATTTAAATGCCACGCCAACAAAATGACTTGGAACCAAGTGACCACCAATGTAATTTAAATTTATAAAGTATAATTCAGTACGTGCGCCATAGTTTACAGGTATTTGGCAAACTTACATTTTTATGACGACTATTGTTTGGTGGTTTTCCAGGAATGTCGCGGATCGTTCCCCGTCGTCAAGTGTACTTACTGCCGCTCGGAGTTTCAACAAACAAGGTCAGAATCAGTTGCCAAGGTTTGATTGTATTTACATCTTCTGGATATAAAAGAAATTGACCAAAAAATGGGAGGTTATAAAAGGGTTTAGAAAGGGTGGGAGAAAGTTGTAACTTAAATCATGTTTCTTGGAATGTTTTTCAATGGCATGTAGGGTTTTATTTAGCTTACAAGCAATACCCTTATTCTTCCTTATTGTTATGATATGTAACCTTCATATAATAATATGAAACTGACATTAGTACTTAGTGTGGTATTTTTGTTTTACATGCTCATTGCTATCCTATTATTGCTATCATAAAAAGGTATGCCTGCAACAAATATAGGATACTCATGATAAAAAAACAATAAGATGCTCATGATTAAAAAAAACATTCATGCAACTAAAACAAATACTTCTTATTGTAACACTATTTTTTCATATTTGCAGTAAATCAAATACATCTTCAATATGTAAGAAGTGTGAAGCAAACGTCAAGGCCTATGGCAAGCCTACAGCTTGTGAATATTGTAATATCATTGCTGCTTTTATAGGTAAGATATAATCATAAATAATTTATAACATAAGATCATGTATTATATTTAAAGCATACAGAAAAATGATTGTTTTTTGAGTGTATATTTTGATTTGCTCATTTGAGATGACTTACCAGAAGGAAAACCCTCAACATCCTCATTAAAACTAGTTATTTTCAATTACATATAGTATTAAGTAATTATTAAAACAATTTCATTATTCTTACAAATAGCTGCTACTGTCACATATTTTTCCTCGTTGTCATGATATACTAGCACAAAAATGCTTTATATGTGAGATACAGTTCAATTAAGTTTGAATTGAGATAAAGTGGAACAAGAGGATGATAATTTTTGGGGGTTTAGTTGCTTGCATCTCTGTGTGAGACCTCACTTGTATCCCTACAAGTATGTCCTCAGTGGAGCCAAAGGTGCAACTATAAGTAGCAATAGAACTTGTGCTGAGTTCATCCGAAGAAGCATTGCCTCCACACTTCATAGTCTGTTGCCAAGCAGTGATGGTTTTTTCTTGCTGTGATCAGTGAAATCACAGATGTACTCTGGTAATGGGCGCAATGGGATGTGATTTGGATTGGAGGACCTCATTGGTTTTGCTCTCGTAATGGGCAGAGGTAACCATTTACCATCAGGTAGGTCTTCAGCTAGTCTTGTCACAATACTAGTATTAAAAAAAATATAGATTTATCTGTCTACTGTTATTTATACTAAGCAAATATCTTGAGTAATGATGTTACCTCATCAACTGATGAAGATTAAGATTCAACTTAACACAGTGGGCTCTGTTATACACTAATTCCCCTTCTTGTAGCACTTCCCCATGACTTTTGAGGGTCCTGTCACCCTAAAGGTGGAAAGGGGCAACCAATAAGCTAGAGTAACTAGGTGTTTTGAAATGTGTCTTCCACATGTCTTAGGGTGAGCCACTTGGGTCTTTTTTACATAAGCCGAAGAGAATAAGTTATGTTGTTGCTTTTGAAAGGTAGACATGACTACTTAATGTGATAGGTCTTTAGCTGGTTATATAACAACCATCTCCTCCACACAAGAAAGTGAATTTGTTTGTTTCATGCTTATACCACTGAATTGATTATGATGAAATTTGATATGGACCCTGGAAATGGTTATAGGCTACTTTTTCTCGATAAAAACATATAGGGGCTGGGGTAAATTTTGTATGAATTGGTTAACATAATCAAGTTGTTAATAAAACAAATCACTGTTCTTTAATAATATTTGCAGGTAACAAATGTCAGCGCTGTGCCAACTCAGAGCGGAAGTATGGGTCGGCCGTTACCTGTGAACAGTGCAAACAGCGCTGTGCTTTCGACCGCCATGATGATAGCAAAAAGGTACTGCTAACTGGATATGGTTTCTAGTGATTAACTTACGACGCAGCTTCATAGCTCAGCAGTCAGAGAGCCTCTAAGGTTTCCACTGCAAGGACCTTCTCTTGACAACCAGAAATTAATGTGTAGGTCCTACCAATTCAGATTGGTTGTAGAGACCTTTCAATGTTTTCCTTCACTGTTTTGAGGATGTGGTACTCAGAAGTAATCCACTGCTTAGCTGTACAAACTTACTCTATCCACTAGATAAGGTTAGACAGAGCTTAGCTATAGTTGATATAAAAACTATTTGACCAATTAAGGTGATTCTCAATTCAGCTGTATGTTATTTTTTTATGTTTGTTACGCCATTTCGTCACGAAATGTTTACCGATTTAGATAATTCTTATAACTCTAATGACTCTATTTGATAGGGTATACCTCCGGAGGAAAAAAGCCCAGGGTGTTCCCATAAAAAAAAATCATGAAATAAATTATTTAATTATGTTTATTCTCAGGTGGATGGCAAGTTACTATGCTGGCTCTGTACCCAATCATTGAAGCGTGCATTAGCTAGGACAAAGCAGCACATGTCATCAGTCGATAAACACAAACATAGGAGCCACAAGTAAGTAACGAGTTTCTCGGTTATTTAATACATAAACCAAGTTGGCAAACAAGCATACAACCCAGTTAATGGTAAGCTGTTAAAGTAGCCGGTAGATCTCATGTTTGTGATAGTTAAGATAACTCTAATGTGTGTTAAAAAGCTGCCAAGCCTGAGTGGTGCTGGTGAAAATAGAGGAAGTCTTTACCTGTGGAAAGTAGCAAAACTATAAAATAATATTCAGCTTTATGTAGTCTGACCTGGATTTAAGATACTTTATTAGAGTTGACAGCTTTGACAGTTTGACAGTTGACAATTTAAGAATGTAACATGAAACTGTTTTTATAGTCACTGTTATAATTAAACACAAATAAATATGCATGATACGAATAACCAGCTCACCCCACAGAAGTTGTCTTCATTCTCATTCAGCTATCATTGTAATTATGTAACTACAAACCTAGCAAATAAAAAGTGTATGTGTAATGTGTATCAGTTTAAAAAAAAGATTTCTCCTTAAAAACCTTAGTCTGATTAGTACGAACAAGGTTAATTGACTGATTTAAAAATCGAAAAATCCGAGTTCCAATACTTTCTTGCTCTTACGGGTAAAAATCTTAAAACCAATTTAAAAAATAATCATTCATATTGATCCACAATTGGCGCAGAAATCAAAATGCATACAGATTGTCCACTGGGGGGGTGGTCGCACCCCGACACTGGCATGAACTTTTGTTCGAGTTCTCGAACCCGACTCAGTCGGTCAAACAGCATTTCATTTTATTAAATTATTTAATTTATCATTCTAAGATCAAAAAGCAGCCACAAGGAGAAGCGTAAGTCGGACATGATGAAATCGATGAACAACAGCGACTCGTCTCTGAATGATTCACAGCCACTAGAAAAGAAGTCGAAAATGAACCCAATGCAAGGTAACTGTCATGTCAACTCACATTGTGGCGGGGTTTGAGTCGAGGGAGGTGAAGTGAGGTTAATTTTGGGACAGCAATATTTTACATTGCCGTTTGAATGGTATACCCTATAATTAGGGTTGTCACACATACTTTATTATAAAATATTGTACGTTATTTCGGGTAATTGTACTCTATACTTAATATAAAATAGTTTATTTCGTATGATTTGATTTCTCTGGGATTAATTTTACATTTTTTGAAAACTAAATGTGTCGTGGATCTGTTTAGAAGTGATAATTATTTGGTATAAGTTGCTAAAAGTGATGATCGCACTTTACTTTGACACAATGTATTTTTTCTACCTTTACAAAAGTGTAACTAATATGCTTTATTTATACAAAAATACACATTATAATATAATTACCCCAAACTTACTTATTCCTTTAGATCTCAAGTATCGTTTAGACACGTCAAAATTTACATGCACATGTAAATATATTCGTGGGCACACAGATATGTCAAATAACAATCCGTTTTCATGTTTTATCTTACTTGTTAAGATTGTTTTCGTTCTAACCAACCAATCCGAGAGATAATTAAATATGTATAGTGAAATATTGCTGTCCCAAAAAAGGCAATCGAAGCGGAAATAAAATGTAGGGCAGTCGAATATTCGAGTACATTATGTTATGATACATTGCATTTTAAACTTTAATTTCTATCATGCAAAAATCATATTATCTTATATGATTTTTGAATTTTGATGTTGTTTAACATCAAAATTTCCGCCTCGATTACTGATAAATATTTTTTTTTTATTGGAAAACTATGTTATTGATCCAAACTCATTTATTCCTTTAGATCTCAAGCATCATTTGGACTCGTCAAATTTTACACAACCAAGTAAACATTCATGCGCGTAAAACCTGTCACAGTACCTAGGCACCTACATGCACATAGATATGCCAAATTAGTCAGTTTTTATGTAGCTAATCTTATGTATTAAGTTGTTCCAACCGTAATCCAATATACAAAGTCGATTGTTTGCATCAAACTAAACGTCAATTGCGTTCAGTCGTAAGCATTTTATTGCTATACCATCCACTACAAATGAAACGGAACGTAATTGATTAGACTTAGTTTGATTAGACACCAACGAAGTCAGAAACAATGGCTATTTCTAGATTTTTTTTTAATGCTTGTTGTAGAGTATTTTGACAATTTTTTTTTTTTTAGCTTTTTGAAGGGATCGAGGAATCCCTACTTAGCCCTAGGATGCATGAAATTTTCTGTTATTTTTGAGTTTTTTTTTACTCTCTTCTAATTACATAACAGTGGTTTTCTTTTCAGGCGAGTTGGACCCCAACAGTTCGGACCATGTGGTCGCAATGACACAACTCAAAGAAACTATAGCTAGTCTACAGAAGAAGGTCCAACAAAAGGAAGCGGAATTACTCTCCAAAGACAAATTGGTGAGTTCTTTGAATAAATTGGTTTTCTACATTAATATCAAAGAGAGTATGAATATTTTTTTAAATGAGGTTGGTTTAGCATGCCCTTCAGCATGTGCTGCATCAACAGTCTCCCATTCTGTGCTAGTTTTCTGTGCACGTGCAGTAGACAATAGTAATCTAAACACGCTCTAAATTTAACATGAAAAGCTAAAATAAATAAACTACTTATTTGTGAAAATAATGTATATAAATATTTATAACTTTATTTAAAGATGATCTGGAAAATGTAATATGTCCAACTTAATGATTTCGTGGTGTTTGTGCATAAGTCTAGCGAGACGGGAAATTTCAGTGGCTACTTCTTAATCTACACTTAGACGGCTAATTATCTTAGTTCGCTCCGTGGCTTAGTTGGTAGTAGCTCTGCCTTCGAAGCGAGGGGTCCCGGGTTCGATTCCCGGCCGGGGCTCACTTTGTGTGGTGAGCATGAAGTTTGTTCTCGGGTCCTGGGTGTTTGTCTTGTGTTTCTGTGTTTGTCCATGCCATCTGCGACACAGGGAGTCCTAGTGCAGAGGTATGAGTGTTTTTTTTTTTTTACAAAACCGTATATTATCAAACAATATATTGTTACGTTTATTCCAGATAACTGAGCTCAAAGCTCAGCATCACAACAACACGTGCGATCTCCGCAACGAGATGAAAAATAAGGAACGGCTCAATGAAACAAAGTTCAATTTAATGAACACAAAAATACAAAATTTACTAAAAGAGGTTGCTACTTTAAGCAAATCCGCTAAGAAAAATAATATTAAAATAACAAAGTCCGCTCTGGCCAGTACAGAGAACAGCGGCAGCGGAACTGACAGCCCAAGCACTAACTAAAACTATTATCTCGGTAAATTAATTAAAATACTTAAAATACAGAGGAATAACTTCCCCATTATTTTTTTACTCTACAAATGGTTTTATTTGTAGTTTTTATAATGATAAGCTTAAGTAGGATTGATGACATTTTAGTTAATTAATTTATTAAAGGGACATTAGATTTTTTACCGATTTACCTAAGTAATTATTTATTTAGTCACAATAGGTAAACAATCACTTAAAGTATGATTTAATGCGGGTGCATATGGTATTAATGATGCTAAAATCGAGTTTCAATCAATGTGGAGATTATTTTTGTATAATTTTTTGGTTGATCCAGCAGCCATTTTGTTTCGCATCATGCTATGTTAGTCACCGTAGCAAAACTATGTTACGTGTTGTAGTTAGATAAATTAACAATGTTGATCATAAGTTTACGAAAGTGAAGATTCGGCTATTGATCAAAATTATGTCTCGATTACGTATGTTATGTTTTATCATATGTGTATGTAGTTCATAAGTAGATTCAAATTACTTTGTAAAGTGTCGTTAATTGTCTTTGATATTTTCATGAAAGGAATCATGTAATTTATCCAAGTAAATCAAAAAAGACAAATAACGATTTATAAAATGAGAATCGGCGAGACGGTAGGTAGTGTCTCTTTTGAAAAGTTTCTACAGCTTTCAGAGGATAAACGAATAAAGTCACCACTTTTTGATCATTTTAGACGGGCACACAAACGTTGTCTTGAAATTGCAAAAACACGCGCGCCTGTTAAAATTTGGTTCGTTTCAAGACAGTTTTTGGCAAGTTGTATTTGCCGTATTCGTATTATATACGAATATAATACAATTCCTAAATATATGTTTATCGAATTACATAAGGTAGATATTTATGTAAAATAAATAAAACATGGCCTGTAATATAGATGTCAAACACAATATGCCAAAATTCGCTCTTCATGAAGCCACGTTTTTACTGCAAAACAAGAATTGTTTCAAGTATTTTTGCATTTGAACTCTGATTTATTTATATCATAAATAGATGTTATCGTGCAACTTTCTCCAGGAGTCGCTTTTTCGCGACGAGACGTCGCCGCGTCGTAGAGGTGGACGTACTAAAATATTTTTTATAAATACTGTTTTTCGTACAATCTTATTGAAATTGTCTTCTTATCTTCCATATTCCGGGTAAAAAAAAAACCCGCTGTTTGGGAAATATGTAAATTTGTATTTTGCTTCAAAAGAATTAACCAGAGACAATGCCGACAAACGTAAAACTTGGAAGTTAAAAATACATTCATAGCACCGCTTTCATGTTAAGGAAAAATATGGTAAAATTTCCATTATGAATTAATTTTTCTCGGACGTTTCAAAACCATCTATCTACACTAATAGAATACCCAGGAGAATATGTTGACAGATCATTCTCGAAGCGTAGTTTCGTGATTATATTTTATGGCTAAATAGTGTATGTGTGCCTGTATCTGAAAAGTTTATCAGTAAATACGTGGCTTAAGCACTATATTCTTGCAATAATACTAAGGACTAAGCAATACATTTCATATCAGCGAATTTAGATGTAGTGGAATTAATGATTAATGTTTTCATAATTTTATGTTAGTAACTAGTATTTGAACTTTGTGACTTATTGTGATATGAACCATTATCTAGTTAAGAATAATTTGAAATAGTCAGAATAAATATGCGTGGTTCCAGCAAGGGACAATGGAAACAAGGTGGCCATATAAAACTACTGTAAAAAAGGATACTAAAATGTCAATACTATAAACTGTTAATTTAGTATGCTGATTAACTAATTAAATTAAACTTCACTATCAGACATAAACTTCAAAAATTCACATTTTTTTACATTTATATAAAATGTTTCAGATACTAAAAAATATACCTCTAGCGAACATTTAGTAAAAACTTTTTTTTATTGCTATGTTTACTTTTGAGACAGCGTCAATTGCCTTGTTCTCATTTATCCCAATATTCAATAAAAATAATTGGCCCGAAGATAATAAATTACAATTTTAACAAATGAATGAGGTATCTTCGTATTTTATACACAAATTCAAAACTTGTTCCATCATAAATACATCATCGGTTAATTTTGGTACATATGGATAAAAACTTATTAGTGGTTTTGACAGTCATCTTGTTGTTATCCTTACACTACTGCAGTTTATTGTCTTCGGGCTGTTTTGTTTCGTTTGCTACTGTATTATGTCCCGGAGAAAGAGTTAACTACGAGTAAAAACCACAGCTTTGACAATCGTAACTTCGACCAGTTTTTATATCGACAGGACTGAAAATCGATAAATGACACTTCTGGCACGATTATATAATTATGGCATAACATCTACCTGCTATGATTTATTCCGCTTCCGGCTTACTACGCTCGCCTCGTGCTGTATTTTATCGCAATTCATACCTAACCTAACCAAGGTTTTCGTAATAAAGAAGTCGTTTCGAAGTTCCTTCTTTCAAAGTTGTTATACGGTTCACAAATGTCTGTCAGATCTCTATGTATTTAGATGAAATGAGTAATTTTGCAAACTGCATTTGCGATTTGTCCAAACTAAGAACTGTTACTGATATTAGTAATTTTACTATGTATAGTTTAAATTGAACAAACGTATTTTGAAGCTTTTCATTTTATAAGTTAACTTTATGATCCAGAATGGTGTGGAAAAATGACGGAATTATCTGGAAAATATACTTTGTTAGTTATGAAAAGAATGAAAATAAAAATTTAAAATAGAATGTTTTTTTTTATTGCAGTCGCGTACTTTACACGTGAAGTTTATTTCCATTCCATATCCTTACTCCAATACACAATGTTACATTTCTAGCATATTGCACTTATGTATACCCATGTTATTGCGAACAGTTAAGTGTTTGTTAAAATCAATGCTATTTTTCAATGCGATGATACAACAATAGCGAGAAAATATGTTTACATTAACTGCTGCTTAGGGTTCTGTAGTCAAAAAATTATTGTAAAACGGGACCACAAAATACCTAACATTACATACATTTTACGTTACGACCTACCTAAGGATAACTTCTACAGCGTAGGCACACTACCTACATGGGCCATGTGTATTAGGCCCCAAATATATATAGCCTTTAGCATACTTGAGTCCTACCGATATATGAGAAGATACAAGTTTCAATGTGTTAAGTATGCGCGTCAATGAGACATTTCATGTGCCTGTAACTTCACCGGCACCTTTCCACCGGAACAGCTATGCTGCAGAAATATAAGATATGGTGGAAGTAGATACTAACCGGGGAATATGTGTTGAGCACTCGCACTTCTACAGTTACAGAACTATTGTACCAAGTGAGTGCGAAAGACTACGGAACCCATTGCAGGCTATCATGACTGACATTTGGTGTTGACGATTTTCTGTAAACACATCTATTTCCACGGACAAAACTCGGCACGTTTCAGCCATTATACTTGTACAATATCTGTCTATCTCAAGTCACTCGTGTGAGATGTCCTCTGTCTGTACCTAATATTTTTTTCAGTTTGTAACTGTTGCGATTCTCATACCTTATAGGTATTATATATAATACGTAAAATTATTTGTAAATAACAAATTTCTAAAGTTGTCTGTTACTTCGCTCATTAGCGTTTCTCAAATCTTTGTCCCGCTCACACGCCCCATGTATCCATACATACTATCCCTGTCAACGACTTAGTGGGAAGCACGAAATCGATCTTAAAACACTGGTATGTCGCACTCTTAAGTGGTTAAGTCTTAGTCGTTTTGCTGTTGCCTATGGTTAACAGCAAAACGACTAAGTCCTCTTCAACCAAAAGATGAGAGAACTTAAGTCGCATCACGTTGCTCCCGTCGCTCTGAAACGGGGATGTAGCGTATCATGGACCTCCAATTTCACTGGCACCCATTGAGGAAATTTACGGTAGACCTATTTATTTCTTCGTAGTCCTATTAATAGTGAGTGAGTAGGTAGGTATTATTTTTATCTGCAATTCTTAGTCACCGGAATACCTACAACTTACCTGCGATTTGGTCTGAACTTATAAATTTAACAAGCGTTGAAGATCCAGTCAAGCCTTAGCGTTGGAACTGGTAACTTGTTACGTGATTTCTAACAATGGATATTCGCTTTGTTTACATTTTGTTCTCGTTGGGAATTGTTCAATGCAAATGTGAGTACCTAGTTACACTTATTCCAAATACTACTAAATTTAATATATTTAGTGTAAATATTATGTAATTGTTGTATGTTGTGAAATGTTAATTATCTGTTCCTTATACTTAGCTGTTAAGTCTTATCTAAGGTAACTTTGATTTTAGTTGGAAATATATTATGTATAATGAGTACTTAGATAAAATACTTGAACAAAATTTTATATTTACCTCTTTATATAAAGAAAAATTATAGATAGTCAACATAAATTAAATAGGTATTAGATGGACATGAACTTGTGAAGAATTTTCACCAGTTCATGTCCTCCTATCAACAATTATCTTTCTTTTCTATAAATAAATTTTCATTTCAGTGATAAATCTCAGATGTAATGGGATTAAGAAATTCGTTAATGGTCACAATTCGAGACGCCTCCAGGTCGCCCGTGGTGAGGTCCCGGGGCAACCAGCCGCCGCGAACATGAACGCCATGGTGAGAATTTCAAAATCTAATTTCGTAACTCTTCACCGCCTTCGTAGGAATCTTTTCAGGGAGGTGCATCCGCATCTACACACTCATCAGCATCATTGGCCTTATACGTCTTTATCAGACGATGTAAGTAGTGTCCGGGAGGTAGGGTGCCTCTCAGACACAACTTGCATTTGCATTGAACATTGAACATGTGTTGTAAAAAGGATGTAATAGTCGGTTTAGTAGATGCAGCGTGCCTTTTTACTCTCTTGTCTGCAACTCCGTAGGTGTGTACCCTTTGATTCCTTACACGTACCTCCTGGGTGGTGCTAAAGGAGCAACCAAAAGTAGCAGTAGAACTTGTTCTAAGTTCGTCCAAGCAATATCTGGTGCTCGCATTGCCGTGTTCATCCCCGTCTTGGGTGATGGACGCAGCAGGATGAATGCGACTTAGTGTAAGATCCAAATCTTATATTGAGTCGCACATCTGTTGCCATGGGCGGGGGTTGCCACTTACTATCAGGTGAACCTCCAGCTAGTTCCGTCACTTACTCAAATAAAAAAAACAAAAAAAAGTGAAGCAAACCAAGCATCGTTGTGTTGACAGTATACTATTAAAAATATCAATACTATAGGTACTATTAAAAATATCGGCGCCTATGGTTGGTAGCACTGTTTCTGCCTTTGTTTTGGTATGGTTCTTGGCTTGGCATATAGACAGAAAAATGTTAACTAAATGAAATAACTCTCATCGCAGATTCGCTGTCTGTTGAAGCATTTGATGGCTAGGTAAATTATGTCCTTCCTTATCGTTTCTATAATATTTATGAATTACAGGTTTGGGACAAAGACTTGGCCTCCAAAGCTGCCAAATGGGCCTCGAACAATAAGTACGGACATAGCCCGAACCGAACTATAGGTAAGTTTAATGTTATGTACCTACTTTGATATAACTATGATAAGAATAAGTTTGTACCTAGGTACGGACAACAGACAATTTGTAGTAGCGTTTGGAAGCGATGGGTCCCGGGTTTGATCCCGGCCGGGACAGTTGTGTGGTCAAAAAGTCAAAAACTTTTGACTTTTTTGACTTTTGAAATAAATGGTTTTAAGCAGTGCGACGACCTAATTCCAAAACAAAATCAACATATTTTTTTTGTTGTGAATGTCACTTTGATGTCATTATTTTGTATTAATATAGTAATTAATAGATAATTGTTTATGTAAATATATAACTTGAATAAACAGTATTCGATAAATATATTTTTTTAACTAAACTCCAAATAATCACACAAAAATCAGAGAATTAAAAAATGTACTATGAATAATTTTAAACGATTAAATATTACATTTGTATACGGTTAGTGAATGGTTTCGGTTTAATTAAGTATTATTATATTTTAATTACGTGCTAAGGATATGTACATACTAAGTATACGAAATTGAAATTTTACGTAATGGTGTTATAATGTCATTTAAATAATTCTCATTATTTAATATTATAATTTACAATATTTTTTTTTATAATCTTACCTTGATGCCTTAGCACCTCGAACTTCAGCTGAATAAATAAACAAATAAATAATGATTACACACTCATACCTCTGCACTAGGATTACCTGTGTCGCAGATGGCATGGACAAACAGAAACACAAGACAAACACCCAAGACCAGAGATCAAACTTAATTCTCACCACACAAAGTATGCCCGGCCGGGAATCAAACCCGGGACCCCTCGCTTCGAAAGCAGGGTTACTACCAACTAAGCCACGGAATTAAACCGAAAATCTTTTTTAAGAAAATCTATTTTTTAAATCCATATATCCTTTATATCTTTATCTATATCCTTTATCAGACATCAAGTGATTATATAAAAAAAAAAAAATTATAAAAAAAACTACAATATATAAAAAAAAACTAAACTATTTGAACTAAATTTTGGATGTTTTTGGTATTAAATAACATGTAGAAGCTGCTGACAGTGCGCTATCGAGTAATTCCTTGAACATTATGACGTCGGATTATTAAGATTTATTTTTAAGATTTTATTATTTTAAATTGTTTTTAATAGATTAAAAAAAGATATTTTCGCGTCGACTATTACTATAATTTATATCGTTGCATACCGCAATAACAAACACGAGAAAAATTTGCTAAATGGTCTACCCGTTCACGCGTGATACCGTGACCAAGCGAAATAGGAATTTAAGGTGTTGCAGGATAGTGGGCAGTTCCCACTATCCTTGTGATCCAATTCAGCCTTAATCTCTCGATGTGTCTCTTCTCCCGCAATACATGAAGACGTTTTCATGAGTTCAGTTGTGGGTCGGCCGAGGTTCTCTCGAATGTTTAAATTCACGAAACCAATAAGTAACTGTTGCTAACGCAGGAGCAATGCAGTTGCAATTGCATTTTGTAAATTTTCGTGAGATTCCTTAAAGTGTAACCCTCGTTTATAATCATAAAAAATCATAGCGCGAAAAGCTTGCCGTCGTCCATTGATGCAAACAAAAAGAGAGTGACAGAAAAACTTTGATAATATGAAAAAAATTAACTACACATTGGTGGCCAATGATTTTCACTAAAGAGATTTGTATTGAAATGAGCCGTCTAACAGTTTCAAGAAAAAACAGATTGTATTTCTTCTGTTACTAACTATTTTCGGAATAACCCATGTACTTAAATCCTTGACACCCTTCTATTTCGATCAATTTCCGATCTGTCCCTTACAGTTTCTAAGAGATTTAAGAAAACTGGCGAGAATATCTTCAAATACAGTACGACGGACCAGAAATATGTATTCGACCCTGACATGGCTCTGGAGAGCTGGTTCACGGAGTATAAGGACTTCAACTACAAGAAACTAGAGTTCAGCGATTTCAAAGGCCCCGTAGACATTGGACACTACACACAAGTAAGTTCTTACGGTTCCGTACCCAAAATAATATTATACTATGAGCGAATGGTGAGGCAATACAGCGTACATGTTGTATTCCAGTTTTCCAAATCAAAACGCACAAAATAATTATTATATAAGTACTAAAGACATGAAAACCCCCAACTCCCTCAGATTTTTATGAATCTTTGAAGAGGATATTTTCAAGTTATTTAAAAAAAGTCGTTGATACAAGTTGTACGATTTGTTTTTTTTATCTATAACAATACCTATGCGTATACCTATAATCTAGGGTATATAATAAAAAATACCAAATTTCGTCAAAAACCGTCGAGCCGTTTAAAAGTGAAAGAATTACAAACACACTCACACATACGCACGCCCGCACATACACACATCCGAAACCGTTTACGTATTCCGTTACGGTTCTTGACATAAAAATTTCGATAAACTTTGGATAGCGGCGGAGCCTAATAAATGAGACACGTGATGAGGATTTCGCCCGGCCGAGCCACTAGCCTGTTCACTAGTTCGTATTTTCCTTTTGCGATTGCTTAATAAACTAATATCCGTAACCGAAACTATCGGATATTCAGAAATAATTTTATATCGGTATCTAAAAATTATATAATATTATTAATTAATCCGTTTTCATATCCACATATCCAGATCATTTCATAACCAAAAGCTCATCCACACGTAGCTAAATATATATTATTATTAATTTAACGTCATAGAAATATATATTATAGCTGCGGTTGCGACGACTAACCGAACATTTTGAAGAAAATACATATATATTGTTATATATGATTTATACCAATATTATAGCTACGTGTGTGATGGGCTCTGCCATCCTTAATTATTGCCATGTGAGGTGGTGTGACCTCTCTTGCGTCTGTAATATCACCAACACCAACATAATAATATTAAAATCTTTTGTTTTCAGATGGTCTGGTCTACTTCAACATATATTGGTTGCGCTATATCT
The DNA here is from genome assembly GCA_921293045.1 of Aplocera efformata. Taxonomy (NCBI): domain Eukaryota; kingdom Metazoa; phylum Arthropoda; class Insecta; order Lepidoptera; family Geometridae; genus Aplocera; species Aplocera efformata. The sequence goes on from OV121045.1 coordinate 9,114,293, forward strand.
CAGTACAAGACCGGCAAATGGAACAATTTCTTTGTTGTATGCAATTATGGTCCTCCGTAAGTAAACTAACTTCCGTATCAGCCCCTAATGTTCTCACCGCCAAGAGACAGACTTAGTCTTGACAAGCAAAAGTCTACCACGAAAGCCCAATCCCTTTAGTAAATGTCATATTCATTATTTAGGTAGGAAAGATGATGCTTCTGTGTTTTCAAAACACATGTGTAGGATAACATTGTGTGTTGTAAATCGGCGCGTTAAGAATTCAAAGACATATAAATTTACTAAATGTATTGGGCTTATGTTTCGCCGGTGGATTTGACAGAATTTAATTTATATTATACGAGGAACCCGCACTGCCTTCGCATGGGAGCATACAATTTCTAGCATTATTTCTCCGTATTCTCCGTAATCTGGGAAGATCTCGTTGCTTGAACAATTCATATGACTTTCTTTAGCGGCGCATGCCAATAAAGCTCCCGTTCGGCATGAAACATTTATTCCGTCACCATTATAGTCATTATTTAGCCAATTTACAAAAAAACAATGAGTAATACAATAAAACCTTTCTCGTGAATCACTCTGTCCATTGGAACCGTATGAAAATCCGTTTTCAGACCATGACCAGACAGACTGCCGAACCGCTAAAACCTGTAAAAGAAAATAAAATCTTTTATTTCAGAGGCGATTATATTGGCTTAGCGCCGTACGAAAAAGGGAAGCCAACCAAACACTTGACGTGCAGCGATGATTGCAGCCGACCGTACGGCGACTCGTGTTAACACCTACTAAATCATTTCATCTTAATTTAAATACCTATCAGAAAAGTTACATCAAGATGTTTGTACAAAAACTCTTTGTTCCTAGTAGGACAGGACTCTGTACTCCTATAAAGGAGTACAGAGGCCTGGCCCCATATCTACATCGAGCGACCGGTTCTATAGAGTATGTAGAATAAGGGATTTTAGCCGAGACGCGAGTCGATTGTTTGTCATCATCTCTGGCAAGCGGTGCACATCTCTGGTGTGCAGGGTTCCAACCTGACCAGTTCCAACGCCATCCTGAAAGAGTTCTAACAAATAGGTCCTGAAACAAATAGTTTCGTTACATATGAAATATATTGGATTTGTGTATCATGAAAGTAATTATTGTCATTTATTGAAATTAACGAATATATCAATTCTGTTCATTCTATTATTAAAAATAATTTTAATTTATTCCGAAAAGCCCTATATTGTCTAATGTGTCATGGATGGTGATCCTATGTTGATTGAAGAAATGAATTAATGATTATATGTAACATTGTTTTATAAATATGTTGATCTACTTGCGTGTCATTTTAACCTACTTAATTAAAGATAAGAGAGCCGAAAGTAGGTAAAGAAATCAGTTAATGGGTGACCTAATAAACATGTGCCCATGATAATAGTAGAGAAGGTTTATAGTATAAAGAAAGAAAGAATGAAAGTAGATGTAGGTCATCTACATATTATTTTAGTCCCGTGGCATTCGAAGAGGTACCTACCACCTATACATAGGGACAATTGGAGGGTAGGTACCTCTCCAAAAGTATCATCTACCTACCAACCTATCACTGCCCTTATAAAAATCACCACTTACACACACTAACACAAACTAATTCTCTCCGTCACTCACACACACTCACACATAGACAGTATGTGTGACAGTATGTGATAGTGACACACACAAAGTGTTCTGCTCTGATACCCAAACTCTTATGAGACTGGTACTATCAGATGAAGCCAAACAATCAATCACTCGCACGCAAATAACTTCACTCTCTTGCAAAACATACACTTCCCAATCTATACACCCCATCAGTATAGTATGCTCTTATTGTAGGGCACATACCTTACACACACATTCAAATACCCTCTAAATTTTACAGTGGAAAAGGTCAATAAAAAACAAAAACAAACTTGAATCAAATATTACTTTATATGAAATCGTTTTAAAACATTTATTATTTACAAGAACAAGAATTCACATACATACATAAATACTTAACACCAAAACATTGATCCTGATGTGGACGAGAGAGGCTATCTACCCACAACACAGGTCTTAACCTAGGGTGGGGGATAGTGACCTTGGCATCAATTTCGTTCATACATATTATAAAATACCTATTTAATATATAAGAACTCAAATTGTTAGTGTTTTATTGTTAAATTGAAGCCATGTACTAAATTGTTTGTTCAAATAAATTATTTCTCATTATTTATTTTATTTCTCATTTGTATACATTTTTCACTACAAAATAATACATTATTTATAAAATAAACAGTATAAAAACATTGTAGTAAAAAATATATAAATAAATTATTATTATTATTATCTAAGTAATTACAAAAAATTACTATATAAGTATTCTATCAGTTACCTACTTTCCACAGTACGAGGTATGCTTAGTTTGGGCTATGTGATAACGGTGATCAACTTTTTCCTATAGGGAATTTTGAAATGACTAACATCCTATGGGAATACCGTTTAATTTAAATTTATCCGTATATAATATCCATTAATTGCTAACCTAGATGAGTGGAAAGTTAATTATATAAGCTTTCGCCCGCGGTATCACTGCCTTTAATGTAGATTTTTAAACCATATTTTAATTTTGGATAAGAGGTCCGATGTCCGTTTCTGTCTTTGACAGCTCGGTTGAGTAGCGTGAAAGCGTAAGAAACTATCTAACGACATCAAATTTGTATTAAAATCTTAATAAAAAAAAAATATGTTAAAGTTAGGCAAACAAGCAGACGGTCATGATTCAGGTTGATGATGAAAAACTGAATGTACATTTTTTTTGCCACATGTTTGACATCCGATTGTCAAATTGTGAATCAAGATTGGAAAACACTTGACAGGTCAAGTAGTATTAGGCGCTAGTTTTCGGCACCGTACACACCACCCGTCTGCTTACTATAAAAAAAATGATGTTCATCTTACACTGACACGTTTCAGGACCTAGTTATAGTATACCAAACCTTAAACTGACGACAATGATATAAAAGATTATGTCATCTCCATCTGGTACTCTTCTTTTCCCGTGGTTTTATAATACTTTATTACACTTTTTTAAAGATGACAATTTAGGAAATAACTTATACACATTTATAACGTGCTCCAAAATTATGTTTGTGAGTAATGTTGTAAGCATCTCATAACAAAACAAACAGATAGCATTAGGTATGTTGTTTTTTTAGAGTTAACGGCCTGCATCAGAGTAAAACGACTACGACTGACGCGAAGTAGTCATTTTACTCTGAGACTATTGAAAAAGGAAAAAACGTATTCGTATTCAATGAACCGCTACATAACACTGTAGCTCATATACCCAGACAACAAACTAAATGCGAGATGGCTTCCCATTTCTATTGATAATGCTGGCAAATATGTGTGGGCTGGCAACCCACCTAATGTTAAGTGGTTACTGCTGCTCATAAATAACAGCAAAACAACTCAAGTCCTTTCCAATCGAAATATAACCGAGAATACCCAAGTCGAATCGCGTTGCGCCCGTCGCTCTGAGACGGGGATGGAATGTCTCATGCACCTCCAATTTCACCTGCACCGTTACACAGGAACACAGCAACGCGAGTGCACCACTTCTTTGAAGCGGATAACCAGCCGAAAATGGTGGCAACGCGGACGAACTTCGAACAAGTTCAACTGCTACTAGGTATAGGTTACTGATTTCACAGTGGGATTTCCTGTAGGGACTCCTATGCAGGCCATCTATGGACGTCACCAACAGGGATTTTCCGAATATGTAGTACACATATTAAATTTGTGGTAGTCCTAATAATGATGTGTACAGGTAGGTAGGTATTATTTATATCCGCAATTTTTGTACACCCGAATACCTACCATATACCTTATAAAATGAACAAGCGTGGAGGATTTTGACTGAATCCTCAGTTCCTTAGCATTGGAACCGGTAACTTGCTACGGGATTTGTAATAATGGATATTCGCTTGGTTTACATTTTGTTCGTGGTGGGAATTGCTCAATGCGAATGTAAGTACTTAGTTTCATTGTGTTTTGAAACCGATAATATATATTATAGTTTGAATATTACCTTATTTTAGGTTCGAAAGCTTTGGTTAGTTAGTGACTCAGTTGGTAGTAGCTTCGTCCATGCCATCTGCGACACAGGGAATCCTAGTGCAGAGGTATGAGTGTGTCAACGTTTATATGGTTTATATGATATTATTTTATTTATTTCCAACAATTTGAGACATACTGGAACACTCTATTTCGTCAAAAGCCTATAAGATCAAGCTTAGATATGAGTACAATTACAATTCTCCTTTTTTCCATTAGTAACTATGTTTTCAGTTGTAAATATGTACAATTAGTAGCTATATCAAATGCATCACCAAAATGATATCTATAGGTACCTTTTTAGATATCGAAAAAATATTAATAGAACTTGAATATCAATATTATAGAATAAAATAGTTGATTGAATAAAGCGTTACACTGCAGAGGTTCATTTTAGTTTAGCGCAGGTGAACTAAATATTACCCTAATTCATTTCTGAGGAAACACTTAAAATTTTAAAAAATAATACAAACACACATTTTAAGAGTATAATTAATAATTCAGCATTTTGGGAACTTAGCATCTTACAAATTCAAATTTCTATACCATACCTACCATTCCACGTTTCAATAGTTCAGGTAGCCTTCGTAGCAAACATTCTCTTTCTTTACATTAATAAATTTTTCGTTTCAGTGATAGATCTGGGGGACAATGAGATTAAGAAATTCGTTAATGGTCACAATTCGAGACGCCTCCAGATCGCCCTTGGTGAGGTCCCGGGACAACCAGCCGCCGCAAACATGAACGCCATGGTGAGAATTTCAATATGTAATTTCGTAACTCTTCACCGTTTTGGTACAAAACGGTGAAGAGTTACGAACTACGACGAGAAACTATATCTAAAATATACGAAATAGAATACTTCTGGGTGGGGGTGACTGCTCTTTATTCTCCTTTGTTGTTAACCAAATCTTACCCCAACCAGATAAACCCCATGAAGTACCGGAGATGGGCTCTGGGTTGTTGCAGTCAATTACAATTTTTAAGCCTGTTTTGACTCTAATTCCTTAAGTGATTATGCAATTCGTAGGTACTAGTAGGTATTATTTGGAAATACGTCGCGATAATACGTCACTTGGCCTGGATTGCAATGCCACTCCGCATAGGTCCAAATATTGCCACATAGGTATTATTCTTAGTTCTTATAGATGAGGTAGGTAACGGTCGAGGCTCGACGCAATTCTTAAATACTAATCGCCTCATTAGAATGATAGGTATTTATTAACTTTTAATTGTTATTCTGAACACATTTTATTAAGAAGACATGCTAACTACATAATAACAATAACAAATAATTGTTACTGCATTTCTGTTGGCGCACAATGACCAGCGCTAACTTTTTCTGGTACCGTACCCAATGGAGAAAAGGAACTCTAGAGACGGACCAAGAGGGCTCCGTAGCTTAGTTAGCCAGCTTATTGGAGGGTCCTTAAGTCTTTGCTACGTTTTACTTTATACGATTTGTTTATAAATTCCAGACTTGGGACGAAGACTTAGCTTCCAAAGCAGCTAAATGGGCTTCGAACAACAAGTTCGGACACAACCCGAACCAAACTATAGGTAAGTTTAATTATTTTTGTCTCCATCCCCATTTGACGTTAAGTAGTCACAAGCAACAGCAATACGAGTCTGGTCCTTCCCTACCGTAGTGTTAGAAGATCTAATTCGTATCGCGTTGCGCCCATCACTTTTTTGGATGTCTTGTAGTCTTCACCAGTACTTCCATCCGAAGACAGCAATGAAAGTGCACCTCTGGTTGAGGGAAGATTACCAGGCATGGTAGCAGTAATTCTGTGGACAAACATGGCACATGTTCTACTGCTACGTGTGTCAGTCTCGAACTAAGCCTAAAACGGCTCAGCCGATTGGTTTTTGTTTATTTTGTTCGCATACATTAAGTGTTTCTTTAAGCGAAACAAATTACGAAAACTAAGAGCAACAAACAATTGTCTAAAAAAAAAATTGGCAATTTTGTATGGGAATTGCCATTTCGGAAAATGAATATGTATGAAATTCACGCTAGTTATTTAATAAAACACATCATATTGGCCATAGATAACCCCCTTGTTTGTAAACAGAGACATTCGATTTTCAATGACTACGCTTCTCGGGCGTGGCCAATTTATATTAGGTGTATGCACACAATTTGTCTTCAGTCTTAATCGGAATGGAGTTCGTGAAGCTCAGCAAGCGTGTGTTACGTGTTTCTCCTCTTACGTGCTGCATTTCTCCATCTTTTTATGAGATACATATGAAACAGGACATTCAAGATAAAGCTGTTTGGGTATTTGTATTGTATCAGGTCCAAATTTTGTTAACGTTATTTTAAACAAGCCGATTCTATCTATTCATAAAATCTACACTGTTATTTAGATCAGTTTCCGACCGTGATACAAAAAGAAGAATGTCCTATATTGGTACTAATGCATACCTACCGAGTTGATGCCATCATCCATTACAGATTCAATGAAATTCCAAACAACTGGCGAGAACATCTTTGCACTTGGTCCAACGGACCCGAATTATGCATTCGACCCTGATGTGGCTCTGGAAAGCTGGTTCTCGGAATATAAGCACTTCAACTACAAGAAACTAGAGTCCAGCGATTTCGGCGGCCCCGTAGACATAGGACATTACACTCAAGTAAGTACGACAATGTAGTAGTAGTACAAAAGTAATTCCTCTGCAGACAATGCACCACCTGCTGGAATGCCGATCCTGCCCAAATTCCTGCACTATGGGTGACTTAATGCGGGCTACCAGAGGGGCCACTGATGTAGCGAACTTTTGGGCGAAGTCTATATGAAGGTTTATTTTATCGACTCGGAAGAAGAAGTACGGTTTCGTGCCCAAAAAGGAAAGGCGGAATTACTAAGCAAAACGTTATACGTGCTATAGCCAGTTTCTAAAATAAAACAATAATTTGTGAAACATGCTACACCCACATCTCCCTCAGCTTTCTTTGAACCGTCGAGGGCACGGTACTTTTTTTTCTATGTTAGTTAAAAAAAGTAGTTAGGATAAGTTTTACTACTTGTTCTCAGTTAATTTATTACCTAACATAGGTATACGAGGATTGGCTACCACGAGATTAAGGGTGAAGGTCAGAAGAAAGAAGAAGTATAGAAAGAAGTATTGAGAGAGCACATTTTTAACAGACTTCAAAAATCTGCATTTCTTGCTTCATTTGAAAGGGCCCGATAAAATTTTATGAAGAAATTTCACCCCTAAAGGATGAAAGGATCGAAGTCGGTTTATTTCATTTTTAATTCAGTCAATTATTGCAATCGACTTCTTGACATCTCTAATTATTACCAGGTGAAGGAGAAGTTACCTCTTATGCGTCACCGGTACCAACAGAATAATATTAAAATCATTTGTTTTCAGATGGTGTGGTCTAATTCAATATACCTGGGTTGCGCTATATCTCACTACAAGGTAGACGACAAATCGTACAATTTCCTTGTCGTATGCAACTATGGCCCTGCGTAAGTATATTAACTAATGTGTTATTCACACCCAACACTATTTATAAATGCTGTGCTACTTATAATAGCAGAGCTGGGGAAATATACAATAGAACCCCCTTTGTATTGCTACACTTCGCCCTGATGCTGGGGCTACGGGTACGGCGTCTCTCTTCCGCGGCCCCACTGGCGTTGATCCTCAAGTATCAGGACCCCAACACTGTATGTTACTTTCTATGGCGGGGATCTTATCCGTTGGACGGCAGATTCCCCGGATCTTCCGCACGGAGGTTCCCTTTAGGGTGGCAGGCGGCGCTCGTGCGCCTGCCTACGACGACCCACTCACTTGCGTTTAACAGGGTGAAGAGATTCTTCCTCCCTCACGCTCTCAGCTGCTTCTTTCTCCGAAATCACTTTCTCGCAGAACCATACATAGACGACCCTCGAAGACGTGACCCTGCGACCCTAGAACAGTAAAATACCAAACCGCCAAAACATGAAAAATAAATAATTAAAAACCTTTTCTTTTTCAGTGGCAACTACATTGGCGTAGCGCCGTACGAAGTAGGGAAGCCAACCGACCACTTGACCGGCAGCGGTGATAGCAGCCGACCGTAACTACCTACCTTGTTACTTTATGTTTTCAAAAATTCTGATAATATTTAGTTTTGACATTAACTTTAACTTATTTTATGTTGTGAAAGCACTGATGGCTTCTGATTTCATTTTATTTATTTTCAACAATTAGAAACAGAGAGCGTGGTGGCTCAGGGGCACAGACGCTTACTTTCAATCTGAAGTTCGCTGGTTCAAACCCACAAGTGCACCAATGAGTTTTTTCAATACCACGGTCTCGAAACGATAACGGAAAACATCGTGAGGATGTCTTGGGACCATAAATTCGATGACATGTGACATCTACCAATCTGGATTGGGCTCCCTTTGTATAGATCAAAGCAATTGTATAGTAGGCCGGTGTCCCTGCAGGGGGAACATTAGAGGCTGGTACGGTGTCCCAAATAAATTCAATTTATACCAATATATATTATATATATTATCCATCCATCCTTAATTATTGCCATGTGAGGTGGTGTGACCTCTCTTGCGTCTGTAATATCACCGACACCAACATAATAATATTAAAATCTTTTGTTTTCAGATGGTCTGGTCTAGTTCCACATATATTGGTTGCGCTATATCTCAGTACAAGACCGGCAAATGGAACAATTTCTTTGTTGTATGCAATTATGGTCCTCCGTAAGTAAACTAACTTCCGTATCAGCCCCTAATGTTCTCACCGCCAAGAGACAGACTTACTCTTGACAAGCAAAAGTCTACCACGAAAGCCGTTTAGTAAGTGTCATATTCATTATTAAGCTAGAAAATATGTTTTCAAAACATGTGCGTGTTGATAATTCAAAGACATATTACATTTACTAAATGCATTGGACTTATGTTTCGCCGGTGGATTTTGACAGAATTTAATTTATATTTATATTATACTCGCAACCCAGTTTTTTTTTAATGTGAATAAATGACGGAACGAGCTGAGGGCCCACCTGATGGTAAGTGGTGACCTTCGCCCATGACAACAGTAATGCGCGCAAATCAGTATGAGATCTAAATCTTTACTGAGTCGCATTCATCCTGCTGCGTCCATCACTCGAGACAGGGATTATGCGCATGTAATTTCACCGGCAGCCACACCCTTCCACCGGAACACAGTAATGCAACCACTACTGCTTGGCGGCAGATTCCAGATGTGGTGGCAGTTCCCTTTCCGGACGAACTTGGCATAAGTTCTACTGCTACTTTTGGTTGCTCCTTAAGCACCACCCAGGGGGTACGTGTAGGGAATCAAAGGGTATATAACTACGGACGCGAGCAACTGGACCCCCCCAAAAGTATACGGCATTTATGCCAGTGCGGCTTCGCATGGGAGCATAAATGCCGAAAGCGGTTGCCCACCGACGCGTTACAATAAAAATGCTAGGATATAAAATACAATAAAAATGCCAGGTAGGAAAAACATTAACTTGGTCAGACTAAAAATGTAAATGAGTTTTATCGGCGCAAAATAGCATAACAAAAACTTGTATTAAAAAAGATTTAAAGATTTCCTTACCATAAGGACTCTTTTAATCTATATAAAATACAAAAAACGATGTTCTAATTCAATATTCCAAGTTATTTATTTTATTTACCACTAATTTTAAAGATATTTTTACATTTACGCTGAGTAAATATAAAAATATCTTTGACGTATAGAACAGCGTGTTAAAAAAGTAAAATGTAAAATACTGATCCGAATTGATATAAAAAGTTTAAATCTGAATAAACTGCAGAAAATTATTTTTTAAGTTATTATTTTTTAAGTTATACGTACATAACAATCCTAAAAAAAGTTTAATTTAAAGATATGTTTAAAAGCAATTTCTAGCAATATTTCTCCGTATTCTCCGTAATCTGGGAAGATCTTGTTGCTTGAAAAATTGATTTTAAATACCTCTTTTTAGCGGCGCATGCCAATAAAGTTCCCGTTCCCCGAACATTTATTCCGTCACCATTATAGTCATAGTTTAGCCAATTTACAAAAAAAAAAAACAATGATTAATACAATGATACCTTCCTCGTGAATCATTCTGTCTATTGGAACCGTATGAAATTCCGTTTGGTATTTTTGGCGTTCAGACAGACAGACTGTGCCGAACCGCTAAAACCTGTAAAAGAAAAATTTTTTTTTTTCAGTGGCAACTATTTTGATTTAGCGCCGTACGAAAAAGGGAAGCCAACCGAACACTTGACGTGCAGCGGTGATTGTAGCCGACCGTACGGCGACTCATGTTAACACCTGCCAAATCATTTTATCTTAATTTAAATACCTATCAGAAAAGTTACATCAAAATGTTTGTACAAAAACTCTTCGTTCCTAGTACAATACAAAAGAGTACAGAGGCCTGGCCCCATATGTATGATATCTACATCGAGCGACCGGTTCTATAGCGTATGTAGAATTAGGGATTTTAGCCGAGACGCGAGTCGATTGTTTGTCATCATCTCTGGCATGCAGTGCACATCTCTGGTGCGCAGGGTCCGGACTAGTTCCAACGCCATCCTGAAATAGTCAACAATTTGGTTTGGATTAGTCTATTATGAAAGTAATTATTGACATATATTTAAATTAACAAATATATTAATTCTGTTCACAATTCTGTAAACAATTCTGTAACGAATATATAAATAAGTTATCGAAAAAAAAAAACATTTTGCATTTTTTTTTTGTTCATTAATTTTTGTTATTAAAAATAATTTTAACTTATTCCGAAAAACCCTTTATTGTATAATGTGTCATTGATGGTAATCCTATGTTGATTGAATAAATAAATTAATGATTATATGTGACATTGTTTTGTATTTTGATCAGCTCGGATGTCATTTTAAAAATACCTACTTAATTGAAGATAAAGTAGATAATTACTAGTATTCTGAGAGAAAAGTAATGATATCAAGTTTTTAGACACCGGAATACCTACCATATAGTACTTATAAAATGAACAAGCGTGGAGGATTCAGTCAACTCTTAGCATTGGAACCGGTTACTTGCTACGGGATTTGTAATAATGGATATTCGCTTGGTTTACATTTTGTTCGTGGTGGAAATTGTTCAATGCAAATGCAAGTACCTAGTTACATTGTGTTTTCAAACATTCTGACAATATTCAGTCTAAATATTAACTTATTTTATGTTGTGAAAGCACTAATGGCTTCTGATTTCATTTAATTGATTTTCAACAATTTGAAACATAATTGGAGAGCGTGGTGGCCCAGGGGCACAGATGTTTTTCACTGAAAAAAGTGATATGCGCAATACCACGTTCTCGAAACGGTAACGGAAATCATCGTGACATGTGACATCTACCAATCTGTATTGGGCTCCCTTGGTATAGATCAGAGCCCATTCACTCTCAATTATCGATAGTAGGCCGGTGTCCCTGTAGGGGGAACATTAGAGGCTGGTACGGAACATAATGGGACACTCTGTTTCAAAACCTAAGCTAAAGCTTATAAGATAAGCCTGATATTACAATTATCTATTGTCTATGTCATATCATAAGCATCATCTTCTTAATATATATAAATCTCGTGTCACAATGTTTGTCCTCAATGGACTCCTAAACCACTTAACCGATTATAATAAAATTCGCACACCATGTGCAATTCGATCAAACTTGAGAGATAGGATAGTTTAAATCTCAAATTATAGTCGCAATTTTAATTTATTGCTAATTATAATATCGTATGACAAAAACGTTAGCCACAGCAACGCGTGGCCGGTCAGTATTCATATATAATCAACTAGCTGACCTGGCCACGCGTTGCTGTGGCTAACGTTTTTGTCATATGATAATATTGCGATCATAAATTGAGATGTGAGCTATCCTATCTTTCAAGTTGGATCAAACTGCACACGGTGTAAAAATTTGATTAAAATCGGTTAAGTAGTTTAGGAGTCCATCGCGGACAAACATCGTGACACGTAATTTATATATGTATATTAAGATTAGAAGCATATCAAATGCATCACCAAAATGATATCTATAGGTATAGTCACTTTTAAAATGTCAAAAAAATATTGATAGAAAATAAATATCAATAGTATATGACAAAATAGTTTATTGAATAACGCGTTAGGTTAGGTCCCTCTGCGGAGGGACATGTTAGTTTAGCGCACGTGAACTAAATATTACCCCTTTTCATTTCTAAAGCAATTAAAAAAAAATTGAAAAATTTATACAAACTCGCATTTTACCTTAAATGTTATGTAGAGTATAATTAAACAATCATCATTTTGGTGACTTAGCATCTTGCTCTTTCAAATTTCTGTACAATACCTTGCATTCAACGTTTTCATAGTTCAAGTAGTAAGTTAAAAACTAGTAAGGTACTATAATTCGTTATTTTATATTTCAATCTAAATGGTCATTAGAAATTAATTAGGCATGAACTTGTGACGAATTTTCACAAATCCTAGCAAACATTCTCTTTCTTTACAATAAATTAATTTTCATTTTAGTGATAAATCTCGGATGCAATGAGATTAAGAAATTCGTTAATGGTCACAATTCGAGACGCCTCCAGGTCGCCCGTGGTGAGGTCCCGGGACAACCAGCCGCCGCGAACATGAACGCCATGGTGAGAATTTCAATATGTAATTTCGAAACTCTTCACCGTTTTGGTACCTACGGAAAACTATATCTAAAATATACGAAATAGAATTCTTCTGGATGGGGGTGACTGCCCTGCATTCCCTGTATAGGGGTATTTTCTGCTTTGTTATTAACGAAAGCCAACCCCAGCCAACTAAACTCCATGAAGTACAGGAGAAGGGTTCTGGGTTGTTGATAGCACTGTTTCAGCGTTTGCTATTAAATTTTGTAAGCCTGTTTTGATTCTGATTCCTTTTGTGGCAATATGTACTAGGTTTATTCGGAAGGGCGGGGCTGGGTTTATCCAGGTGGCTTCACTGCTTGGATAAGGCCAGGCCTACCATATTCATCCCGTGATGAGTATGGTGGTGAGGTCTTGGTGGGTAGCTCACAGTTGCTATGATCCTCAAGGCAAGTCCGGTGGTTAGCCTTCACGAGGTTCACCAAGCCTGTTAGTACTTACTTCTTCTGAGTAAGGAACGAAAAACACCGGGCGCCGCGTGTTTTGGGTTGGGGGGGATCAGTAGTTGTAGGGTGGGGTAGTTGGGTTAGGGAAGGAGCCTCTCCGCGTGACCCTATGAAGGTAGCATAGGGCACAGTGGATGAGGTTCGCGGACTCACAAGTGAGCTCTGCAGGGGATGGAGCAGTTGCGAGTCTGCAGCTGTTGCGACTAGGTAGTCGTGTATCATAGGGTGATGAGGAGGGGTGAGGCTTCCGTACCTTGCGGTCGCATCATCCTTCTTCAGTGCCTCCCAATCCTACGGTCCTCGTGCCCGCCTAGGGGATGCGTGGTCGGAGGGAGTCCAGCCGCAAGGGCACGGTGGCTCGCTCAGATGAGCAGTCTGTGGTGGGGGTTTGCTCTGGACAGAGCAGCCTGATGGTTATTGGGTGCCGGGGCGGGATGAGGTTTCCAGAACCTGTGGGATCACCATCTCGCCACGGCACCCCCCAATCCCACGGTCCTGGTGCCCGCCTAGGGGATGAGTGGTCGGAGGGGGTCCGGCCGCGAGGGCACCACCCCAGGGGACCATACCCCATTAAAAAGGACCAAATATGAAGGCGAATGTTAAAAAACAATTACCCCAGGAGGGTACCGGCCTCCCCGAGGTCGGAGAATCCCTCGGTGCTACGGCATCCAGCCCCTCGTATTCTGGGGGGGGCAACAAACGCCTCGAGAGCTCCAGCTCTCTCACTAAAAAGGGGGATCCTTCTGAAAAGCGGGATCCTCCGGGCTCTTTTAAGAAGCCCACGCCAGTAGTGGCGACGGACGGCGAGGATTCGGACTTCTCAATCATGTCCGTCTCCTCACATACTTCGACGGCATCGAGTGCTTCTCGAGCCAAGAAGAGAACAAGGAAGGCAAACGATGGTGTGGACATCACCCCAGCGCCGAAACGTACCGCGTTCTTAAAGGATAGACCGGAATTAGACGATGAGGCGATCCTTGATCCCTCAGTGGCTCCGTCTAAAAGGAGGGCCAAGGTGAAGCTTCAGAAGGAGCTTGCGCCTAAATTGTGCAAGATGGTGGGATTACCTACAGAGGAGCTGGGCACCTGCATCAGGCAGAGCCTAGATACCGTAGAGAAGGTGGCGGATGAATCATCCAATTTAAAAACGACGCATGTGCGATACATTCGTATTGCTGTGGAGACCATCCAGGCCGCCACAAAAGAGTTGGCACACCGAACCTCCACGAACGAGAATGTGGAGCGTTTGGAAAAGGAGAACGCCGAGTTGCGGGCCCAAATGGCTGAACTTACTGCCAAGGTGGAGGAGCTAATGGCGGAGATCCGTCAACCGCCTAGCCCCGTGGCCCCAAACGTGGCAGTAACGCCTCCGCCTGCGGCCATACAAAATGCAGACCCCCTAATTGAGCGCATCTGTGCGCTCATGGACAAGAAGCTGGAAGCCTTTAAGGCCCAGCTTCCTCAGGCTGAACGGCCAGTTGCGTCTCCCTCACACGACACAAAAGCCCCTGGAACAGCAAAGAGCGGTAAGGCAAAGCGCCAGCGAGCCACAACCCTCGCGGCATCTTTGCCCTCGGAAATACCAAAGCCCACAGGGACTTCGGCACCTACGGAGTCAACTTGGGCCACGGTAACGAGGCGAAAAGCAAAAAAAACTGCTGCAATAAAGAAGGCTGTCCCACCAACAAAGCCCCAAATAAGGGTCGTCCAGCCAGTGAAACCGAAGCCAACGCGCCTGCCGTCGTCCGCAGCAATTACTGTGACGATTCCGAATGGTTCGGACGTCACATATGCTGCGGTAATGGCAGCCGCCAAGCAGCGGATTAAACTGGCGGATTGTGGTGTAGAATCCGTCCGAACAAAGAGGGCACTGACCGGCGGTCTCATTTTGGAGATCTCGGGGCCAGACTGTGCAACAAAGGCGGACATGTTGGTCAAGCGTATGCATGAGTCTCTCTCAGACTTTGGTGCGAGGATTGTGCGGCCAGTCAAGACCGGGGACATAAGAGTTATGGACCTGGATGACGCTGTCACACCTCAAGAGGTTGCGGAGGCCATCGCCAAAGCAGGAGGCTGCTTAGCGACGGACGTTAAGGTAGGAGAAATTCGCCGCGCACCCATGAGGCTAGGTACTGCCTGGGTGCGCTGCCCCTTAACGGCGGTACGCGCGCTATCCATATCGGGACGCCTACTGGTCGGTTGGACCTCAGCCAGGATCTCAGTCCTGGAGCGGAGACCCCTTCAATGCTTCCGTTGCCTGGAGAAAGGCCACGTCCAAAGCACGTGCACTAGCCACACAGATCGCTCCGGTCTGTGCTACGCATGTGGGGAGTCAGGGCATAAGGCGAGCCAGTGCACGAATCAACATCGTTGCCCTGTCTGTGCCGATCTAGGTCATCCGGCTGGACACAGGATGGGGAGCAAGAAGTGCACCCCTCCTTCCAACAAGAAGAAAAAGGCAGTGGCAGCTGCGGCAGCCCAGCTAGGACGGAAAGAGCCACCCAATGATGTGGCGCCCCTTATGGCGGACAATGTTCCGCCTGAGGAGTTAATGGACGCCACATAATGGGTGCAAATAAAGTACTGCAGTGCAACCTGAACCACTGCCGAGGGTCGCAGGATTTGCTCCTGCAGACTCTCGTGCAGTGGTCGATTGCACTAGCAGTGATTTCGGAGCCCTATCGTGTTCCGGATCATCCTAGATGGTTTGGAGACGACGGGGGCTCCGTAGCTATATACTGGGCCGGCCAGCAAGGTGACCCCCCCTGCTTCCTTTTGGAAAAGGGACCTGGCTATGTTGTAGTCCAGTGGGGTCGCTTTATAGTAGTGGGCTGCTACATTTCTCCCAACAGTACCCTCGCCGCTTTCGAGGCGTACTTGGACGGGGTGGGTGCTTGCATTCGCAGACACCTATCTCGTCCTGTCCTTGTCTCAGGCGACTTCAATGCTCACTCTTGTGAATGGGGGAGTCGCCGAGACAACGTAAGGGGAGAAACGTTGGTAGAATGGGCGGCAGGAATGGACCTCCGCCTGTTAAATCGGGGATCTGTTAGCACATGCGTGCGGTGGCAGGGGGAGTCGATCGTAGACCTCACATGGGCAACTCCTTCTGCCGCACACCTTGTGTCGGGATGGCGCGTAGCGGAGGAAATGGTCACATTATCCGACCATCGCCACATTGTTTTCGATGTGGCCTTCCAGCCTCCCGACAGTAATACTCGTCGTAGTAGCAGTCCGCCGCGACGATGGGCCCTCAAGAGACTCAATAGAGATCTTCTCGAAGCGGCCGCTATCGTCGCGGCTTGGCCGGAGAATCACGCCCGAGATATCTTACCCGATCCGGAAGGGATGGCGTTCTGGTTCCGGGGCACCATGACGTCGATCTGCGATGTCGCTATGCCCCGAGCCAGACCTTTCAAGCGCCGACAGGTGTATTGGTGGTCGGAAGGGATCAGACGACTTAGGGAGCAGTGTCTGAGTGCCCGACGCCAGTACACTAGATCCAGGAGGCGCAGGCGAGCTACAGCCGAAGAGACGGACAGAGCATACGAGGCATACCGAGGCGCTACAAAGGCACTCCAACTCGCTATCAGCGAGGCCAGGAATCGGTCTTGGAGTGAACTCCTCGAGGGACTGGATAGGGATCCATGGGGGCGCCCGTACAAGATGGTACTGGGGAAGCTCCGGCCATGGGTTCCTCCTCTGACGGAGACCTTGGACACCGCTTTTGTGGGGAGCGTAGTAGACGCTCTTTTTCCAAGGTCTGCCAACAGTTCCCCTCCTCTCCCTGAATTGTTTGAAGACCCGAGCACGTGGTCAGATGATTTGGGGGTGACGAGACAGGAGTTGGACCGAGCCATAAAGCGCCTTAGGGCTCGTAACACCGCCCCTGGCCCGGACGGAGTGCCGGGGCGTTGTTGGGTGATTGCTCTGACCGTCGCCCTGGGAGATAGACTCAGGCAGCTTTTTACGTGCTGCCTTCGTTGTGGAGTCTTTCCCAAGGGTTGGAAAGAGGCTAAGTTGGTCTTGTTGAAGAAGGACGGCAGACCCGCGGACTCTCCTTCCGCGTACCGCCCCATATGCCTGCTAGATGAGGCTGGCAAATTGTTCGAGAGAATAATTGCCGCTCGTCTTTGCGCGCATTTGTCATGCGAGGGCCCCGATCTGTCCGATGACCAGTATGGTTTTCGACAGGCACGTTCGACAGTGGACGCGATTCGACGCGTCCGAGCACTGTCGGACCAGGCCGTCAACCGGGGTGGAGTTGCGTTAGCGGTGTCCTTAGACATTGTTAACGCGTTCAACTCCTTGCCCTGGGGGACGATCAGGGGTGCACTCGTGTTTCACGGTGTACCGCCCTACCTGCAGCGCATCGTCGGTGCCTACTTGCATGACAGAAGCGTGCAGTATGTGGGTAGTGATGGGGTATTTCGACGGAGGGAGGTCGTCTGTGGGGTCCCACAGGGGTCTGTTCTTGGGCCGTTACTGTGGAACCTCGCATACGACGCGGTTCTGCGAGTCAGTCTCCCCACCGGAGTCAGCATAATTTGCTATGCGGATGACACCCTTGTGGTGGCCGGTGGGGACACCTTTGACGAGACCAACGTGCTCGCCGAACAGGGGGTGGCATGCGTGGTGGACAAGATCCACGAGCTGGGACTACGTGTAGCGCCTCAGAAGACTGAGGCGCTGTGGTTCCATAGGATACCACGGAGTAGAGGACCTCCCAGCTCGTCGGTTCGCGTAGGTGACGTTGACGTCGAGGTGGGGTTGTATCTTCGGTACCTTGGCCTCACCTTAGACGGTCGCTGGGGTTTCGAGGAGCACTTCAGCAGATTGGTCCCCCGGATCAAGAGGGCAGCGGGCGCTCTGCATAGACTGCTGCCCAATCTTGGGGGACCGAGTGAAGGAGTTCGCCGCCTCTATGCGGGGGTCGTACGGTCGATGGCCCTTTACGGAGCTCCCGTCTGGTGGCATCGCCTGGCGGGTGTCCGGCGTTGCAGGACTATGTACAATAGCCTGCAGCGCATAGTGGCCATCAGGATCGTACGGGGATATCGAACGATATCCTTTGAGGCGGCGACTGTCCTGGCGCGGTTTCCACCCCTGGACATCCTGGCGGAGATGGACGCACGTGTGTATGATCGTCTCCGCCAGGATGTAGGTACCGCGCCTGCTGAGGTACGCTGGCAGGAGCAACGACGGGCGCTTGATCACTGGTGCGAGAGGCTCCACGAGCCGAGATCTCTGCGCCAGCGCGCCGTCGGAGCCGTCCTGCCAGTCTTCGAAGCCTGGCTGAGGAGGAGGTGGAATGTCACCTACAGACTGACTCAGATACTCACCGGGCATGGGTGCTTTGGTGAGTATCTGACTCGGATCGGTCGCGAACCGACACCGGTTTGCCATCACTGTGGGGGGGACCAGGATTCTGCTCAGCACACACTCGAGGAGTGCCCTTCATGGGAAGCTGAGCGAAGAATCCTGGTGAGCCGGATCGGGCAAGATATCTCTCTTCCAAGCGTAGTTGCGGCTATGTTGGAAGATGAGGCGGCGTGGCGGGCGGTGGTCTCTTTCTGCGAGACCGTTATGGTCAAGAAAGAGACCGCGGAGCGGGATCGCGAAAGGTCCGATCCCGCTCGGAGAAGGCAGGGCCGGGTTGCTCCCCGAGTTCAACCCGGACCGCAACCCCCATAGGGGTTGCGGTGTCTCTCCTGCCCATAGAGGGAAGACCTTCTGGATCCGATAGCAGTCTGAGTGGGGGCTCTGGCTGCTCTACTCGTCGGGTCCAGGGAAGGCTACCCTGCACTGTGGCGTGCAGGGTACGCGGAGTCGGGGGGGGGGGCTCTTTTCACCCTCCCCCGGGAATGGGCCTCACGGCAACGTGCGAGAGGATTTCTGGTGAAGTTCCTTTTGGAGAGCCCAGAAATCCTCGAATGCGCAGAGGTCGGCCACCGGAGGGGTTTAGTTGGGTAAAAGTCCCACATAACTCGGTTGTCTCCCCCAGGGCAACCGATGTATCTGTTGCAGATTCCCCTTCGTCAACAAAAAAAAAAAAAAAAAAGGTTTATTCGGAAATACATCACCATTGCCTGGATAGCAATGGCAACGACCATCTTTCGTTCCCAAATCATAACATATCGTAAGTAAAAGGACCGGTGCATCTAAAAATCATTTAGTGTTAGAATGCATTTGTAGTAATAATGTTATAAACCAAGTAATATGCAAAAAGAAATGTGTATGTGTGTGTGTTGTGTGTGTGTTCATTTATAAACTCTTCAACAGTTTCCTCGTACGTTAAGGACTGGAGCCACTGTAGACATTTCATTTTGCACTTGTAATGAGGAAGAGGGAAAATATTTATTAATTTATTAATTCTGTTATAAAGATAAGAGCTCATAAAAGGAAAATGACGACAATCGAGAGCTCGGCGTGGTTCAAAATGGGCAAAAGGAACCCTAGGGATGCACCAAGAGAACTCTGTAGCTTACTAAGCCAGCTTATTGGAGGGTTAAGTCTTTGCTACGTTTTACTTTATACGATTCGTTAATAAATTCCAGATTTGGGACCAAGACTTAGCTTCCAAAGCCGCTAAATGGGCTTCGAACAACAAGAACGGACACAATCCGAACCAAACTATAGGTAAGTTTAATTATTTTGTCTTCATGCCCACTTGACGTTAAGTAGTCACAAGCAATATGAGTCTGGTCCTTCCCTACCGTAGTGTTAGAAGATCCAATTCGCATTGCATTGCGCTCATCTCTTTGAGACGGGGATGTCTTGTAGTCTTCACCAGCACTCACGCCCTTCCACCGGAACACAGCAATGAAAGTGCACCACTGCTTGGGCACGGACTACCAGGCGTGGTGACAGTACTTCTCCGAACGAACATGGCACATGTTCTGCTGCTACGCCAGTTTCGGGGACGCACTAACTCGATTTAACACTAACTAATTTAGTTCGCTTCCATACCTTAGGCGAAAAAAAATACGATAAAAATAGCCTAAATTATAATTTAAATATAGACTGAAAATGGCTAATTAGTAAAATTCATTATAGTGTTAATGAATACTTTGACACAAGTTAGCTCTTTATTTTTTTTTACACAGTTTAACAATAAAATATATTCTTATCCTCATGATATAAAAAAACGAAATTGGTAATTTTTATGGGAATTGCCACTGCGGAAAATGAATATACAATATTACGACATTCACAGGGTCATCTAGTGATTTAATAAAACACGTAACTTCGGCCGTAGATAAGTCCCCTGTTTACACGGAGATGCTCCATTTTCCATGGCGAGGTGATTGTATTGGGTTCTCGGGCGTGGGTTGATTAAATTAGGTGCATGCACACAATTTGTCTTTAGTCACAATCGGAACGGAGTGCGTGAAGCACAGCAAGAGCGGTATTCTTCTGTTACGTGCTTACATCTCTGTGTCGTTATCAATGTTGGAATTATAAAACACTACTATGGAAATATAGGTGTCTGGATATCTGTATTGTATAAGGTCCTAGTATTGTTAACGTTTTTAAACAAGCCGTTTCTATATATAAATTTTCGACTGTGTTACTACATATTGAATGTTACAAAAAGAAGATTTTTCTATTAAGGTACTAACTAATACATACCTACCAAGTTGATACCATCATTCATTACAGATTCAAAGAAATTTCAAATAACTGGAGAGAACATCTACGCACTTAGTACAACGGACCCGAAATATGTATTCGACCCTGATATGGCTCTGGAAAGGTGGTTCACGGAGTATAAGCACTTCAACTTCGAGCAACTAGAGTTCGCCGGTTCCAACAGCCCCCTAGACATTGGACACTACACTCAAGTAAGTGTGTACGGTTCCGTACCCAAAAGTGAATGGCAGAATGCAGAAGCAAAACCTTCTACGTGTTATTTGCCAGTTTCTAAAAGTAATTTTTAAAGCATGTCACACTGACAACCCCCTCTGCTTTTTTTTAAGATGTTGAAGAGCAAGGTCGGTTTTAAAAGTAAAAGAAAGGTTTTAGGGCAGGCCATACATGTTTTCAATTCTTTAATTACCTAACAAAGGTATTCGAGGATTTAAGGGCTAAAACGAGATTAAGTGTGAGAGTAAGAAGAAAGAAGAAGGAAAGAAAGAAGGATTGAAGAAGCATATTTTTGACAAACTTCAAAAATCTTATTAGGCTACTTCTTGCTTCCTTCGACTAGGTCCGATAAAATTCTAATGAGGAAATTTTACCCCTTAGGAGATGTATTATAAGGGATAAAAGTATCGAAGTTTATTTGATTTTTAATTCAGTCAATTATAGTAAACCAGTTCTTAACATGTCTATTTATTACTATGTGAAGGAGTTGTAACTTCTTATCCGTCTGTAATAATAATAATATTAAAATAATTTGTTTTCAGATGGTGTGGTCTAATTCAACATACGTGGGTTGCGCTATATCTCAGTACATGATAGGCAAATGGAACAAATTCTTTGTCGTATGCAATTATGGTCCTCCGTAAGTAAATCAACTTGATTTTCTTATGAGCCTTTAATGTTCCTACTGCAGGGACACGGACCTTCTCTCGAAAAGCAAGAGTCTGCAGAAGCCCAATTCGTTTAGTAAAATTACTTATTACTCGTATGTATATTATAATATTGAGATTTGACAATATCTGCCTCCTTCGGAGTGGTCTAACTTTGACTATAGATCTATCCATTAACGCCAGTTTAACATGAGCCGTACGTTCAAAGGACCATATACATTCCGGGGTTGAAGTTGTTTGGACTTAGTACCGACGGTTGTGATGTCTGTAATGTAATTACTGCAATAGAAAACCGATAACCTGGAAATATTTACGAGACAATATAAAAACTAACACCTTACTAACAAAAAAAAGAAATAATGAATTCAGACTCCGTTTTAATG
Source organism: Aplocera efformata (assembly GCA_921293045.1). Classification (NCBI taxonomy): domain Eukaryota; kingdom Metazoa; phylum Arthropoda; class Insecta; order Lepidoptera; family Geometridae; genus Aplocera; species Aplocera efformata. The sequence goes on from OV121045.1 coordinate 9,136,477, forward strand.
AATTCCAACAAAGAACACATTTTGACCTTCATCCCCTCTTCCAATACCTTGGGAGAGGGGATAAAAGTTCTTGCTGCGGTATAAAAGTATCCAGTGTCCTACTTCGCAGTATGAAATCAAATTTTGCCAAGTATAAATTGAATTCATTTAGCAGTTACGGCGTGATGCGCGACCAAGATACAGACAGACAGAAATGAAAAAATACAGGTGTGGCTCGACTATTAAGTACCTGCCAAAAAAAAGTTCTAAATATCTTCAATTTACAGAATCGGAACTGTTATAGTTTAATAATTATGATGCCCTGAATAAATACATGACCCTGCGAGCCTATCATAGTTCACAAATAAGATACAAAGAGATACGTGGATTTTTCAGTGGCAAATACATTAGAGTAGCGCCGTACACTCCCTTCTTCGTACGGCGCACAGTGGGCTGAAACGGGCCGGTAGAGGACTTAGCATTTTAAAAAAAAAAGTTTCTTTTTCTGAAATTTTAAATATTGTGTTGGATTTATCTATCGATTATAAGTAATTATTTCTATGAGGGTCGTTCAGATAACTTAGTATTTTCGGAGTTATAAATATTCAAAGTAATTTTTGTATGAAGCAAAAGAAAAAAATGTGAAAATCTCGCAATTCTCAAATTTTCTCAAAGAATTGACTCTATGTATGCATAGTACGTATATTTGTCCTATTTTAGCGCCTATTCTCGGGTTGCGATTTTCTGCGATTTGGTCGCAATTTCAAGTTTTGTTCTCTATTCCACACCACCATAGAGGTTAAGAACTAGGCGCGTTTTTTTGGTAGTGGTCTCCCCTTTAGGCGTAATCCACTAAGGACTAATAAAATAAATAAATAAATAAGTAAAAATCACAAACACTACTGGACACTGCACTGTTTTAATTTAATCACTGTCAATGGTATCCACATTAACGAATGCAAAATTTTCGTATTCGTCATCATCAAATGTTTCCGCTTGTTCAATTACTAATAAACTTTGTGCTTCTACTGACAAAGTTTTGTGTTTTCTGCGAAGTTTGTGACGTTTCGCTGAGATGAGTGGATCAGAGCTGGACAATAAATTATTTAAAATGTCTTCATTTGTAGTTTTTCTACTGCATTTCCTGGAATGGTGTTGGCGGTACCTACGAAAGTCTTTATTTCTAGCTTCAGCAGCTTCTTCAGATAGCTGTCTAATTGGTCGCAACTAACAAATCGCCTTATTAATTCTTCACCAACACCAGTTATCTCAGCAGTCATTTGCAAAAAATCTTCTAGCAGTATTTCCGTCATTCGTGGAGCCGTGCCCTTGTTTAACAACATCAATCAGAAGTCCCATTCTATATTTAAAAGCGTCTTGTATGTCTTTCTTTCTTCTTTCCATGATGCACTTGTTGTCTCCCTTTACTGTCCATGTCTGTATCGTTAATCTGTAGGCTATATGCAGAATGCATTCCATCATTCGTATCCAGGTATGCAATGATGACAATCCGTATTTACAGAGATCTGGATCAGTCGGTTTTGGTGCAATTAAGGGCAAATTATTCATCTCTGTTGGAGTGGCTTTACAAATGTCGCATCTCCGAGATGAAGTATCACATAAAATTGATGTTGCTTTTCCGTTAGTCATTAATAAAGAGTGTGAAATTTTTATTTCTCCAACTTCTGTTTTCACAAAATTTTTAATATCTTCCTTAATAGCGCTTTTTTCCCGCAATATCGTTATTTTATTTTCTTTCACAAATTCGAAAAAGATTGGACGACACCAGTAAGATGAATTTGGTGAATCGTTTTGCCAGATAACTTGTTCGCCGCACATTAATTTTATTGGCACTAAACTACCCATAAATATGCTTGAATCGTCAAGTTGACTTTCTTGTTCATCGTCTGTTTGCATTTTTTGTTTGTAATTGGCTTGATTAGAAGCACCGTCAAATCCCCACTTACTGATTAGTGTAAATTCTTTACAACCACTATCTATGATGAGTGACGTCATTATTCTTGTTGTCGTTATATCCACTAGAGCTTGTAGCTTTATTTTAGCTGAGGTTTCTGTCACTGTAATAGCATTTTTTGGTGGATAGCATTTCTGTTTCGCATGTTGCACTTGATAATGAAGTACATTTGAATGCAACCGAACATTCCGTAGATACCCTATCGTTGCACCAATCACGTCATAACTTGTTGTTGTCACTCTTATCCCTTGATTCCCGGAAATAAGTCTCAAAACAAATTACGTCATACCTACCTATGGTAGTGGAAAATGTCGAACATTGTTTTTTTTTAAAGAACTAAGTAGGTATTGAGGTTTTCAGGCCGTTTAGTATGCATTATTTTCAATTTCAATATAATTGAAATAAATTGCTTAACTAAAATAACATGACTCTTCATACAAATTTGATATGGCTATATCTCCGAAAGTACTCGTTAAATTAAAAAAAGTCAAAGAATAAAAACGTTTTAAATTTATGCTTAGATACCAAAAAAATACATTTGATCTCTTAAGACCCAACTTTGTAATCCCAGCCCACTGTGCGGCGGTACGCCTGAATACATAACCCTGCGACCTAGCATACTGATGTACTGTGCCGAACCGCTAAAACCTGTAAAATAATACACTTTTTTTTTCAGTGGCAACTACATTGGCGTACTGCCGTACGAAAAAGGGATCCCAACTAATCAATTGACTTGCAGCGGTGATTGCAGCCGACCGTACGGCGACTCTTGTTAATACCTACCAAATCATTTAATTTAAATACCTATCAGAAAATTACTTCAATATGTACGGAGAGCTTGTATTTAAAATTTACTCTGTACAATCTGTACTCTTCGTTCCTAGTTCTGTTCTCTGGCACAATAAAAAATAATACAATAATATCTACAATACAACAAGCGACCGATAATGTCGAATCTTCTTTTCGTATGAGTAAATATAAAAATAATAAATAAATATAAACTGTTTTTAATTTTGTGTTTATGGCCTTTTGTAGCGTCTGTAGAATCAGGGATTTTGTCATCTCTGGCGCACAGGGTACGGGCCAGTACCAACGCCATCCTGAAAGAGTTAATAAATAGGTTTGGTATATACCTAGAGTACCTAGAGTAGTAAGGGTACCTACTCTACATACCCTTTCACCGGAACAGCAATACGAGTGCATCACTGCTTGGCGGTTAAAAAGTGTTATCTATCCATCTATCTCATAGCCATAATGTTGCTATCAAGCAGTTGTGCATTCGCATGTACTGAAAACCAATTTTTCACTAGCAGTTGTGTTTCGAGTGAAAACTGCTGGTGAAAGTACAGGGACAGAAACAGAGACGACTCGGCGTATTGCAATGATTCTTGATATTTTTCATACTGCGGTCGAGGATCTATATTGTCCGTTATAATATATATAGGACTGTATGTATGTGGAAAGCCACCGTCGGCGTAGCAATTATAGAAAGATACCTTTTTTACAAGATGGAGATACCTACTTATATACACACAACCGGGGGCGGAGTGGTTATGTCAGACACAATTCGAATAATACCACCTCAGTGTTTCTTCTCGCACAGAGTCCAGAGAGCAAAGGGGACAAAGAACATTCTTCCGCGGCAGATAGAAAGAGAGTAGGAGGGTAATCGCAATAAATTCTCACGGACAACTCATAAATAGTTATTAATTCTTTATTGTACACCATACAAATAGATTAATACAACCATGAAATAGATAGGTATTGTATATACACAGGCGAACTTAACCTTGAAAAGAGGGTGGTGGGGTGCTAGAGAGATTTGACAAAAAAGGTAGGAAACGCTTAAAAATACAACTCTTTAATATCAATGATGAATACTTCGTGGCATAATTAAATCTTTTGATAATTATATCTAATTATTTTGGATTAGTAGTTAATGCTTGTGCCATAACATAATCGAATCTTCTAATCGATAAGTGATAAGGATAAGGTGTACTATTTGATAATCAAAATATGCGTTTACACAAAATTACCCAGTGTTTGAAGTGATATCGAATGTAGAATTAGTGTTTATTTAAAATGGTGAGTTTTTTTTTTTTATTTAAAAGTTTTTTATTTTGATAAATTACATTACTGTAATCTGATTACAGTCATACGGAATAGCTAATGAGTTATTTTAATCTTACTTAAATTTGCTATAATATCTAGAATATTTCCAAGAATGTGTTCATTGTTGTTCAAGAATGTGTTTTCTCAAGTTAAGTACTTCTCCAGAAAAACTTGGTAAACGTTTTGCTGCTAATTTAGGTTGCTCCTTTCGTACCATCCGGGCGATATTTGTAGGGACTCATAGGGTACTCACCTATGGACGCGAGTATAATGCTTCCCCAAACATTTCCAGATGATACTGTTCCTACTACTTGCCTGTGCTCTGCCCATGTCGTGGGCAGAGCCGAAAGGCAGATTGGTCGAGCCTCCTCTCCGCGTGGAAATGCCCCCGCCCGTGGAGACTGAGGGAATGAACCCTAGGAACGTGTTCCAGAGCTGGATGCCGATGCCGATTGATCACTTCGACCCTCAGAATACTAACACTTTCCTAATGGTAGGTGCAATACAGTTATTTATATTATTTGCAATTCATATCTTTCATTCACCATACACTTTCCCGTGAGCCTAGCAAGTGAAATAATGAACAAGCACAAGGCAGCAGCAAGGTTCTAACAGCTAGTAGGTGACTATATTGGCGAAATATCCAGACCATTCAGAACCAAACTGTAAAATGGTCCCTAGACTGTAAAATGATAAACTCATAATCTGCGACTTTGACGTGCCCTCAGCACATTACTGAAGCAGGCTCAGTTGTAAATAATATACAAGCAGATAAACGCCAGAATTGATTCGTGGTGTTTACATGCTTGTCTTTTTTTTCAGACATGTGAGGCTCATGCGCGAGTGAACTCCTGGTTTTTTAGATGGTAAATTTATCGGCCTTTGTAGGCCATTACTAAAACATCCAATATGATAGAGATCCAATCGTATCTCCAGGGGTGGCCTTAGTGGGTGGCAAGCAGGGCAACCGCCCGGGGCCTCGCTTTTGTAGGGCCGCGCACCCTCGCAGAACAACCTGTTTTTTGCTTTGATGTACTGCAGCTGTATTTAAGAGGATGCTGATTACCAGTAGCCCTGTACATTTCCAACTCACCTAAATTCCTCATACGCCAAGTGCCTCACAAAGATCTATCGCCCGGAGCCTCGCAATATCTAAGGCCGCCCTTGCGTATCTCCTTCATCGCTGAGATATTAAACGGTTACATAATTGTACCTAACACCTTATTATATGCTTTTCAGCGATTCATGTTCAACCAAGAGTTTGTGCGCGCTCACAACCCTCCCATTTTCATTATGGTCGGAGGAGAATGGGCTATTGCAGCAGGCTGGTTGCTGTCCGGAAATATGTACGAGATGGCGCGAGAGAACCATGGCTATATGATATACACCGAACATCGGTACTATGGTCTCACCTTACCATTCTTGTGAGTCAACTCTGCATCTTTCCTTTTTGAGTTCGTCACAATCGGGGTAATTTAGAATATCGCGGCAGGTTGATGGAAGACTTTTATTATTGACAAGAAATTACTAATATGACTTCGCATGACGTAGTTTGAATTAGCAACTGACGCTTAGGTGGTGCTGAGGAATTCTAACAAGGCGAGCATTCAAAAATTCTTTTGCAAGGGGAATACAATGCGCTTAGAGCGTCCTTCCATATGAAAGGGGTGGAGCTAAGTTGTACCTAATTTTGTTGTAATTCTGAAGTCTAGTGGATCTGGTTTAGCGGAAGCACAAGACTGGTGCCCGAATGTCTCTCGTGAGTGCAGGAGATATATTATACCGAATAATTACAGCCACAGACTCAGGTTATTCACGGGTTATCCACTGGCAATCATCACCTAAATATTTTTTTTCAATAAATTATTCCGATTTTATTTACCGCAATCTTTACTGGTAATTCAGACAAAGTCAAAAATCTTATTAATTTTGAACTACTCAACTATGTCTAAAATATGTCTTCGCCTTACCAGCTCACGTGGTCGTATCGCAAGGTTTGGCGCCTGTCAATATCTAACTTATACCTGTCTAGAAACGCACAAGAGAGCGGCAGAGCATGGCATTGAGAGCTGCTCCATAAGCACCACCCACGTGAAAGTATTCAAAGAGTTTTAAAAACCTGAGCCATCAGCTTTGACCTAAAAAACGATTAGTAAGAAATTTTTTTCGTTCACAGTTCTTTCACAACCGAAAATCTTCGCTTCCTAAACGTAGACCAGGCACTGGCGGACTTAGCTCACTTCATTAACGAGATGAAGAAAAACCCGTACTTCAGCGAGAGCAAAGTAATATTGTACGGAGGGTCGTACGCGGCAAATATGGCGCTATGGTTCAAGCAGCGATATCCACACTTAACGGTTGGGGTGGTGGCGTCAAGTGGACCAATTAAGGGGAAAGTGGACTTTACTGGTAATATTTTTTATGAGTAACTAAAAAATTAAGTGTTCGCGTCGGTAGGTGATTAGTGATTACAACAAAAATCTCCTGGGATGAAAAAGGAGCAAATCGAAGGAGCAATCCAAAGTAGCATTAGAACTCGTGCCAAGTTTGTTCAGAAGCTTGGTAATCCGGCACCAAGTACTCAATGGAAGGATGTGGGTGCCGGTGAAATAACAGGCACCTGAGGCGGTTCATCCTCGTCTTAGTGACGGGCGCAATGCAATGCGATAACTTTAGTCAATGACATCATTCTTTTTAAATGTTAATTGTACTTTTTAACGTTGTTGTTGTTGTTGTAATCATTGACTTATTTTTTGACCTACATTTCAAATAAAATACCAATTTGACCAATATTAAGATAAGTTTACACACCTATCTTTACGATGTTATAATGTTATATAACTTAATTTTGACCTTTTGTTACTAATTCTTTATTATGACATCATGTGTAAGCTTTTTTGTGCACAAAATTATTGTTTTGTTCATGTTAGCATTTGGGCGATTTGGTTATACTGTGTATTTTAATAAATTCAATAATTAATGCGACTTGGATTTTGTCATACTTAAGTAGAAGAGGATCTGAGTTGTATTGCTGTTTTATATGAGCGGCAGGAACCACTTAACATCAGGTGGGCCACCGGCTCACTACGTCACTTATGCCGCATAAAAACTTTAAAACGGTATGATCAGAAAACTCGTCTGGTGAAAAGCTTGCCTATGCCTCCGTACTGAAGAAACGAAAGGGAAGACCCAATTTGTACGATATTATTAGGTAGGTACATTGGCCACTGTATGTAGGAGACGTCTTCAAAGACACACTTGGAGACATCTCTTACATTCGAATGTATTTTCGCCACCCAAGTGACTCTACTAGTTATACTGCTTTGCTTCGCGGCATAAATGATAAATGAGGTCTATAGTACCTATGTTCCGATACTTTACAGGACTCTTGAATTTTGGTGAAAAGTTAGTTAAAAAACACAATTTTATAAATATTGCAGGTTATTTAGAAGTGGTCCACGATGCGTTCTTGTGGGAGGGCGGCGAACAGTGCATATCGCACATCAGACAGGGTATCGCCGATACCATTGTGGCGATGCAGACTGAAGAGGGCAGGCGCTCTTTGGAACGGGCGTACAGGTAATCCATAAAGCGTAAAGGACCAAAACCATAAGATAAAACCGCAGGCAGGTACAGTCCGATTATGCTTTTTGGTTTGGCGCCATCAGAATCGGCACCACAATATTTCCCCAAACTAATTGCTCGTAATTTTCTGTAGGCTATGCCATCAATTGGACTACGACAATAAGTTCACACTTGGCTATTTCTCCGGACTGATCAGTTGGACATTCTCCACTTCGGTGCAGCAAGCCGTACCGGGCAGCTTGTGGCAAGTTTGCAACAATTTTACGGGCTCTTTTTACGGTTAGTAGGTATAAATTTTAACTACGCCCCATACTAGTTTTTTCCCACTGAAATTTAATTTTAGCGTAGGATTGGTTTTTTTGGTTAATTATGAGACATACCGCTGAACATACAGCCTTCCCTTCTCATAGATAACCATAACGAAGGTTGACTCCCATCGTTATTGCCGTCTCTTATGTAGCCACGCTTAAACTATATTGCTGCTATATGTTTTAGAAAGGCAATGATTCTCATAGCAAAGCCTCTAACTTTGTTTACTCTTGTAACTCAGGTAATACACCCATGGAAAAAATTGGTGGATACATCGCACGCATTCGTAACTTGGGTAATTTCTGTTGGAATATCGACTACGAAGACTACGTGGCATCATACATAGGAACTACGCCATCCATCTGTAAGTAGTGATTTCCTTTCCTAAACCGACATGTTTGTTTTGTATAAGCACCTCTCATCTTTCGATAGGAACGGAGGTGGTAGGATTTGGGAACTACTAAAATTCTAAATAAGCGGATATTACGCTCTATTTTTCCGCAAACACGTTTTCTGATTTGAAAGCTATGGGTGTCGATGAAAATAGGTTTTCCTCTACTTAGGTATGGGTAACATTCTTTGTACAAGTGGAAATCCACGCATACGACCCCGTACACGGTGAGTGCGGAGAATTTATGTCGGACGCAAACCGACTAAAGCCGATTTTCCTCGTCTTATGTAAGGGTTAGGTACATGTCCACTTACAACTTGAAACTTCAGCGTCAGGTTTGAGATGACCTAGCATTGTCGCACTAGCCGGGTAATCAAGCATGATACTTCACAGATAGGTATGCAAAATTTTTGCAGTAAAAGACCTAATTATACCTACATTTGAGTCAATAAAAAATTTGAATAATCTGTTCAATAAACCTTTTTAATAACAACACAGCTACCCGAGTACAATACTACTTGGCGGCAGATAACCAGATGTGCAGGCAGTATTTCTCCGGGCGAACTTTTCACAAGTTCTACCACTAGTACTTGTTGTTGCTCTTTTAGCACCACCCAGGAGGTTCAAAGGGTAATCACGATCATTTTACTCCATTGTGAACAGCCTTAACTACTTTACTTTGTTAATACAAACCGCATACAATTACAAATTAATACGCATTATGTCTTCCCAGTAGGTACCTACATATTTTGAATCATCATAATTTTGTTCGTAGCTCGAGCGTGGTATTACCAGACTTGTACCGAATACGGGTATTACCAGACTGCCCCGCGAAATGGCACCGCTTTCGACGCCTTAGAGTGGCTAAGTGTGGAGTTCTACGTGGACCTATGTAAAAGGATCTTCGATGAGCGGTAAGGGACCTCAACCTACAATACTTTTTCCATCAGAATAATTAATAAATATGATATTTCAACCGACTTCAAACGGAAAAGGTTATCGATTCGGTTGCTACCTCACAATTCCGTCATTTATCAACCAATTTAGTCAATTATGTTTTTATTTCAAAGGATATGCTTTCATATTAGTCCCATAGAAGTTTTATCAAACCAAATTATCTGGGAAAAATGTGTCATTCATGTAAACGAAATCAAAGTACCTATTTATTACGAGCGGTGATTACTATTGAAGGTCAGGTGGACTGTTAAATTTTATTTCGTCTATAAAAGCACCTGCCATCTGTTTACGTAGTAAATATTCTACAAAATTACTTACCATTTTGGAATCCAAAATATCAGTAATCTTCTAGCTTCGACGAGAAATTCGTGTATGACGCCGTAGACCGCGTGAATTTGGTGTTCGGCGGTTTGAATCCCGACGTGAACAACACGATCAACATCCACGGCGCCATCGACCCGTGGCGCGCGCTCGGCGTCTACGATAGAGACATCAAGGAGTCTTCGCCTACTTATACCGTGCCTAGGTGAGCTTCATTATATGTGAAACATCCGCGTTCGGCGAAGCTGCCCGATCGAAACCGGAATCCCCAATTTCTAGGCAGATGTCAGATCTATCAAGCACGGTTCGATGTCAGGAACAAGCAGTTCTCGGTTCTTGCATGTATGTGTAACTCAATTGCAATTAAATTTTCACCTGTTTTCGTCTGTTTCTCCCCTAAATTAACCATGCAACGGCTTTTGATATAGTTTTTAATATCATTCGATAATTTCAATGATTTGTAATGATGTCGTAAAAAACATATTTTTGGTTGGTTACATTGCTAATGCCGGCTAAACCTTACGAGATAGATCAACATAAGTACTATAGATTTGTATTCATGTCACAGACATTGTACAACCGTGCGATGCCGAGGCAGATCGCTAGTTTAAGTATAAAAGAAAAGTTCTCATCCATGTAACCAACATGCAGTTATGCCACTGTTTATTAGACAATTTTAACTATGGCTATCGTGCTGGTGCGTTGCATCTATTTAAAATGATTCTTGTCAACAGGGCATCACATTGCTACGATATGAGAGCTTGGACGACAACAGACACCATAGAAATGACCCGAGTGCAACAAAACGCGCGAAGATTAGTTGCATCCTGGCTATCTGACGCTTCTTAAACAAATTAAGTTTCATTCAATATGTACCTAGCTAGTTGCAAATAAATAACAAAAAACATCAAGGTCGATACAATCTTCAAGTTATTACATCCTTACTTATTTTCGGCCTTCAAAGATTTATTTTATTATTTTGTTTCGTTATGTAGTACCTATAGTTCGCGAAAAACATAAATTAAGTAAAATTTAATATAGAACAAAATATAAAATTCGTAGTAGATAAAAATGGTATGGAACAATTGCTAAAGTACAAATAATATTCAACTAAAAATAAATATATTGCCGAATCACTTCAGAACCTATTTGGCTAATTAATTTTTTGTGGTGTTTAAAATGTCAGGACAAGGTTTGTATGTAAGCAAATGTTTGAAAAATTGTACGGAAAAGTGAAAGATTTAGGTTAAACCCTCCATAAGAAGTGGGCGTGTGAGATAGAAGACCGTAGGAGATCTTCAAATATATTGTCAGAATTGACGTCCGTTTGTTCAGTTGCTTACATTACCTGGAAGGGATGGCACCTGGATTAACATTGGCTACTTTTCATCTCGAAAAAGTGGTGATTTTTTTTAGTCACAAAATAAACAACTGTTTCTTCCCATCGTCTCATGTCGACTAACCGCGGGGCGCAGCTTGTAGCTATTAAAAATGTCGAAAAATATACAGGTGCCGTTTCGGTTTATAATCTGTAGAATATGTCAGAGCATGTTTTATTTTGAATGTAACGGGGCTATGGAACTCGTGGATTTTAAAATTACAAACAGGAAAACACCAACGAAACTATAGTTTGACAATCATAAGTTGGCGGACCTGAATATAGCTGATGATGGCCAAAAATACTGTCACAGATACTGTTATCTTTTACATTCTGTTGCTAACTTCAGAGCAGCCAGGTTATTGTTGTGGCACTCTAGCTTTGAGGTCAGCATAGCACCAAAACTATGTCAAATCTCATCATTATACCTACACAAGATACCACAAGTCGACCGATAAACTTGTTTTGTCACCGATCGCAAGTATTTAGCGAATCTTAATATCAACAAAAATTGCTATCATAATTATTACAATAATATTATGTTAATGTTTTCATTAAAATTATCTAGACGTTCTCAATTCTAATAATATTGTTAATAACTAGTCTTTAGTCGCTTCGAAAACCTCTTCCTTGCGCGTGGTCAACAAGTTATGACCTTCGTTATATATATAAATCTGCCGTCTAATAAATAATCGACTAACACATTTCTGGATAGATTACGATGGCAACATTGTTTTGTTAAAAAGGTCCATATATCTCTTGACAGTTATCAATGTTGCTATAGCAATCTATCTCCAGTAACCTGTAAGTAGATTATAGGGTTTGGCTGTTACTAAATAAAATACTGTCGATTCTTTCATTATCAAATATACCTATCAACTCTAAAATTATAGCTCTCTTTTATATAGTATGAAATAGGAAAGAGCTACCATAAGTTTAGTTTGGTTTGACACCAACAGAATCAGCACCAATGCTATAGAAAATAAAACATATTTATTCTCCGGTGTCCCGGAGGACATAATTCATTTTATTAGTTTTAAATTCCACAATCGATAATCCACAGAAGTTAATAAGAAACTTGAACAGGTCGAAATTGAAACATTACAAAATAGAATCACAAACAGATACATATAGTCACTACGAGACCTACGTCAATCTTAAATATTTTCTAAAACGTGTGTAGGCAACGTATGCTATCTTTTCACTTAAACTTACACATTGCATCACAATAACTTTAATTAAGATATAAATGCACAGTGCACTACTTCCCTGGATTTGTCGGTGTGTTTTCAAAATGGCTCTTTTCCACTATTTTTCCTTTTCGGAAACACAACACAAATTGTACAACGCGGGAGATGCAACATTTTCAATTTAATTATTTACACAGCACGCTATCAATCATTTACAGATCTAAAAGCGAATCGGTTGTAATATTTCATTGTACATAAAACATTCACCTCGCCGGGTTGTACTATATTTGCAGTGAGCGAAAGCAAGCGAAACTTTGTTTCTCGAACATTCGCTGCACTGTGACGCCGCCAGGGAAGTAGTCTACTCTACCTATTTTGTCATAGCACTTATAATTGTAATTGAAAAATATCTGAGATTTCCGGCAGTCCATCATTTTAAACTTTGTCAACATAATTAATAATATAACACAAAATTATTGAAAAATTGATTACTTAAATTACAGTGCATTTTTACTAAAATAGGGCAGTGTAAAACTTGTCTAGGAATTCATAAAAAGTATATCAGATAAGGATGCCATAATTCACCAATAAATAGGACTGCCATTATAAACCCCTGAACTAACTCAAATTCAGAAATGACGGCACCTCGTTACATCTATGTCTATATCTAGTGAATACTTAGAATTACAATGAATCTCGCTTATGCAACCGTCTTTAGATCTTCCAGTTATACAGACGAGGTTCGATTCACATTACATACGTCTATTTGCCTTTCTAGATGCGTCAAAAATGCTTGTCTACCATATGTGGGACTTAGAGTCAGAATTCCCGAGCTGCTTATGAGCTTTCACAAACGTTATAGAAACTGATGCAACTTGCTTAACAATCATCTCTTGATGGAAGGACACTGGACAAGCATAGACAAAATATTTTCATCAAGCATTGTCATATAGTTTGCTTGTCAAGCACATCAAATTTCGGTTTGCAAATGCTTGGGAAAACAAACATTTTTAAACATCTAGTACGGCGCTAAGAGAGTCTTTTGTGGCTCTCCCGCTACAATGACACACGTAGAATAAGAGCTAACATACTGGTGGAATATTTACAATGTACTAGGTTCAGGTTTGAAGTCATTCTACCACAAGCGGCTTGGGGTTCTCCCATGGGAAGCCCTCTCGTCCAAAGTGACCGTAGGTACTGGTCCTCTGGTAGATAGGCGCTCTGAGGTTCAGCTCCCTGGTAGCGAGAAAAAATTACTTAAAATTTATGAAAAATTACGGTTTAATCTATTTTCTGTATACTAATTTGTGTCCGGCTGTGGTCTTTACTTCATATAATATAATCTAACAAATGTAATGTACATTTGTTACATTATATTCATATCCACATTCATAATTATGTATACAGTACAGTATGTAATATTTCGGTTGACACTCATAAAATTCAAGTTCTTTTTCTAATTCCTTTTTTTTTTTGTTTGTTTTTTGATATATCTTTTTATCTTCATAAAGAAGCTCACTTCTTGCAAAGTCTATATTACCAAGATAGTGATACAAGCTACAAAATGCCCTAATAAAGCTCTGCTTAACACTTCGGTGAAAAAGTCGTCGTCATATGTAAAAATAATGTCTAGTAGATTTAAAGTGAATACTTACTTAACAATTTTTCCCGGCCGCAGATCGAAATTCTTTTGTACAATGGCAAGAAGTTGTTGTTGTGTCTTGTGCGAGGTTCCGTAGTCGAATACGGTGATAGAGAGTGGCTCTGCTACTCCAATGGCATAAGCGACCTAAGGACATATAGATTTTAAAATTAAAATTACCCTACTACCACTTAAATATTACCATACTGTGATCTGACGTGGAAATCGTGGAATGCTCTTTAGACACAAGAGTTTCTTTGGTCTGCACGAGTATTTAGTGTACGTCGTTAAATTGGTTTTCATACAAAGGCACTTAAATTTTATTGTGAAACCAGAATAACTATTATCGATAAAGACTACACTGCCTTATACATATTCCAATTTATGAACTCCTGTACCACGCGAGCAGAAACTATAATTGAGACAACAACCCTTTATAATTAAAAATAATTCTTAAAAAATTAAATTCTTCTTAACGTCATTTTGTAGTTGCTTAAGACTTTTTGATTGCGTGTGCATGCATTACAAGGCATCCTATTGAAATATAAATTAAAGTAAGTGGTGTGTATTGATCCTCACCTGCACCATGCAGCGACGGCAGAGGCCGGCCTTGACTAGCGACTTGGCGACCCAGCGCGCTGCGTACGCGGCAGAACGGTCCACCTTTGTGAAGTCCTTGCCGGAGAAGGCGCCGCCGCCATGAGCGCCCCATCCGCCGTATGTGTCTACTATGATCTTGCGCCCCGTCAGGCCCGCGTCCGACTGGAACATTCCAATTTCTTAGGAACTTACACGACATACCTACCTAGCTTATGTTTCCACTGCATGAACACAGGCAACCGATAAGCGAGAGTCAATGAACTTTACTATGGGAGGCTATCCCAGATTGGTAGGTTCTAGAACACGTTCCGGTTTCTACGTGATATCCTTTAACAATAACTGGCAGGTGCACGTAGTAGTTATAGTAACGAGCGTCTTACTTATTTTTCAATAACTGTTTTTTTTTTTTTTTTTTCTTTATATAGGTATACATTATTATATTAACTAGCATATTTTTTATTTTTTTTTGATTATATATTATTCGATAATCATGGACTGCAGTGATTGTGACAGCGGAGAAGATAATTTTGAATCTTTTTCTGAATCTGATACTAGCAGTGACGCAAGCTTCTGCAGTATGCCTAGTCTTGAACAGTCCTTGGAATTTCAGTTCATTGACGTGGCCAAAAACTTCAATGTTATTCACATAAACGCACAGAGCATTCCTGCCCATTTTTCTGACATGCTGGCGTCATTTCGTAACAAAAATATTCATGCTGTATTAGTCTCCGAGTCCTGGTTGAAACCTTGTTTGCCTTCGACGTCAGACAACTTGCCAGGATTCACACTCATTCGTAATGATCGCACTGGGGGAGGCGGTGGCGGCGTCGCAATTTACCTACGTACTCATCTCCCTTTTTCTATCGTTAGCGTTTCACCACAGCCTCCGCCAACAAATGCGGGTGAACATATTTTCATTGAGGTCACACTCAAGCATACTAAGGTATTACTCGGAGTCTATTACAGCCCTTCCCTTCGCATTAACTTCTTCTCTTCCTTTGAAAAACTTCTTGAAGATCTTACTCCCTTGTATAGTCACACCATTATTATGGGTGACTTCAATACTTGTCTGCTTAAGCGCGATACACGTTCTACTTCATTTGAAACTCTCTTAAAAGCTAATAATTTGACTATTCTCCCACTGAGTGCAACGCACAATTTTCCTAATTCCACACCCTCCCTTCTGGACTTGATGCTTGTTTCATCCCCTAATAATGTTGCCAAACATGGTCAATGTCCCGCAGATGCCTTTTCTTACCACGACCTTGTCTTCCTGTCGTATAAAGTCCGTCCTCCTAAGGCTAAGCCGCAAATTATCCTGCAGCGTAACTTTTCTGGTATAAATCTAGGGTATCTTCGTCAAGACGCCCTGGACATTGACTGGTCCGAGGTTATCAACGCGGCTACCATCGATGAAAAGATTGCATTGTTTAATATGATTATTACAAAACTATATGACAAGCACGCTCCCTTACGTTCAATCAAAATAAAACATCTTCCTGCGCCATGGCTTACTGATGAAATAAAAGCATCTATGCACAGGAAAAATGTAGCAAAATTTAATCTAAAATGTCGACCAACTGATTCAAATAAAGAAAAATACTTTACTCGTCGTAACACCTGCAACAGAATGTGTAGGGACGCTCAACGCCAACATATTCACAAATCTGTAGAAAATGATGATCCATGCAAAGTATGGAAATTTCTGAGGTCTATGGGGGTTGGTAAGTCTCGCCAAACCAGTTTTCCAAAAGATCTCAACATCGAATCTCTAAATCAACATTTTGCTTCCTCTTCAAGCTTTGACGCCACTGCTAAGGCTGATACTTTAAAATATCTTTCATCAATTCCACCCCCGGACATATTTTCATTTCATTTCTCTCAATTTTCCGACTGTGATGTTATCAAGAGCATAAAATCCATAGCTACGAATGCAGTCGGCAGCGATAATATTAGCCGGAACATGATCATGCCCATCCTAGATGAGATCACACCCGTTATTGTGTATCTTCTTAACTATTCTATTTCCTGTTCCACTTTCCCTTCATGCTGGAAAGATGCCCAAGTAATCCCTTTACCTAAAAAATCCAATCCATCTGCCTTATCCGAATTTCGTCCCATATCTATTCTACCTTTCCTTTCAAAAGTGTTGGAACGATTAGTTCATCAGCAACTTAATACCTTCCTAAATGCAAATAACCTCAAGAATCCTTTACAATCTGGTTTTCGCTCCGGACACAGTACAGTCACAGCTCTTGTTAAGATCACTGATGACATTCGTCTAGGCATGGACAATGGTCAACTGACAGTGCTTTCCCTGCTAGACTTCAGCAATGCATTCAATAATGTAGATTTTGACATTCTTCTCGGAATTTTTCGCTCTTATAACATATCTCCAGCGGTAATTGAATGGTTTCGTAGTTACCTTTGTGGTCGCCGGCAACGTGTACGCATTGAGGATACATATTCTTCTTGGCATAGTCTCACTGCTGGTGTACCACAAGGCGGTGTTCTGTCTCCTCTTCTTTTTTCTATATTTATTAACTCTATTTCCCAAAAATTGTCTTCTTCCTACCATCTGTATGCAGACGACCTTCAAATCTACTCACAAGCTCCTGTTGATGACCTAAACCGCGCCATTCTAACTATTAACGAAGACTTAAACAGAATACTTGACTGGAGTAAATCCTATGGCCTTAGTGTAAACCCTGCGAAGACACAAGTAATTATAATTGGCAGCTCAAGGATGTTGTCTAGGGTTGACTGGTCTTGTCTCCCACGAGTTACATTTGATGGTACACATATTCCATTCAGCAAAACCGTCAAAAACTTAGGTATTATAATGGATAATGAGCTTTCTTGGAAACCTCAACTTGCTGAGCTCAGTAGGAAAATGTTTGCGTCAGCTTCCTCTTTGAGGAGAATTCGCAACTTTCTTCCTACGGCCACTAAAGTTACGCTTGCACAGTCCCTTCTACTTCCTATTTTAGATTACGCTGACGCCAGCTTTCCTGATCTCACCGAAGAGCTTGTTAACAAACTTGAGCGTCTTCAAAATTTTTGCATCAGGTTCATATTCGGATTGCGTAAATATGATCATATCTCTGCATTCCGCACAAGGCTCAAGTGGTTGCCGATCCGTTTTCGCCGAAATGCTCATATTCTTTCACTCCTCTACAATATTTTATTTAGTCCATTATCTCCGCCATATCTCAAAGAACGTTTTACATTTTTACATAGCTCCAACTCTAGAAACTTACGCTCTTCGGAAACCCTTCAGTTAATGACCCCTACTCATAAATCTAATTTCTATAGTGACTCTTTCACTGTTAGTGCTGTGCGTTTATGGAATAACCTACCTGTTTCAGTTAGACACTCCAAATCCCTTACCATATTCAAAAGCGAAGTGAATAAATTTTATCTTCAGTCCTGTCACAACCGCTAACACTATGTCATGGATTTTGTATATCTCCTGTATTTTTGTATAATATGTTAGTCTTTTTATTTTGCTATATACAATTGAGTAATGTATTTGAACGTCGTAATTTTATTTTTTATTTTATTTCTTTAGTTTAACAATTAGTATGTTCAGGAAATTAATTATCTTTTAAATTTATATTAAGTAAACCACATATTTTTTATTATTACAAAATTATTCATAAGTAGATACTATTGTGACACCGCCTCCCCTTTTTTTTCTTTGTTAAAATTGTATCCATCCAAAGGTTGCCTGGAAGAGATCGCTCTTAGCGATAAGGCCGCCCATTGTGCCACCAATTTTATGTTCTTTTTTTGTTAATTTGTTTCTCTGTACAATTTCTGGTGTAACAATAAAGAGTTTATCTATCTATCTATCTATCCTTTGTCACCGTTAAGATAATGCGCATAAATCCAATTAAGCACGTCTGTATTTGAACCAGCAATCATTTGATTGAAGTGCGATGTCCGTACTACGGGGCATCCACGCTTTCACAACTCCGCCTGGAGCATATTGCTTTCATTGCGTTGTTATATGATTGTGTGTACTTTTGGGAATAATAAGAAACTGGCTCACACTCCAGAAAAACAAGTATAAAAATACTCATAAAAATCTTCAGTCATGTTTCATAATATCCAAATGGCAACATCTCAAATTATCTAAGTTTACCAAACTTAAATTAATGGAATTGTTTTCATTATAATCCTGGTTAGAGCAAAGAGCAAATGATACATGTGCACTTGGAGTTTGATAACCTTTGTACAAGTTCATCAAATCAGAGTTCATGTCCGAGGCTCATGCGTCCTATATGCTCTAATTGATTTGAAACTATGCATTTTTAGTACCAGATTACTTTCCATGAGCGAAAAAAAAACTTAAATTCAATGTATATTAAAACAAAAAAGAATTTAAAACTCTATTACTATTCTCAACTTACATCTCCAAACAGGAGATAGACTACGATGGCAACACTTAGTAAGTCGACATGAGAGTGATTTAAATATCGAATAAACCAAATTCAATACTTTCATTCCCTTCAGTGTTCCATGGAAATAGATAGAAAGTGAGATGCTATAAAATAAAATATCATTTAAATCGGTTCACAATTGAAGAATAAATAGTGTAACAAATTTCCAAAGAATAGTACAGAGTCTGTACTGTTCTTTTTCATCTTTTCTTTTCGTACTATTACTACAATTTTCGAAAAGAAAAGATAATGAACTCTTTTAAAAAATATTTATACTATATATCTATAATATTTACCTGTGGTCCGCCAATGATGAAATTTCCGCAAGGGTTGATGTGAATGACGGTTTTGTCATCAATGTACTGAGCTGGGATTACTTCTTTGATCACCCTCTCTTTGATTTCGTCGCGCAATATTTCAAGTGTGATCTAGAACAATTAAACATACACAATTTGCTACGGAACTCGACCCGCGACGTTCGACAGTTGATAAAAGTCCCCTTAGCAACAGTTTTCGATTACAGATTTCTTCAACGGTATCACTTACGGAAGCTAAGAGAGTTGACCTTATGAGTTTGTTTGATAAAGTCTGGTTCCTTTGGTCAAGGGAATAATGATATAACACGTGTTGCCCCTGAAATTTGATGCCGCTTTTTTATACCATCAACTTTGAGTATTTATTTCGTACTTAAGTGGCCAACCCCCGACTAAACTAAACTGAGGGGTGTATAAGTTATTTTTTATGTGATTTAAGTGACAGAACGAGCTGATGGCGCACCTGATGCTCAGTGGTTACCGCCGCCCATAACGACAGTGAAGTTTGATGGGTATATGTGGTCAATTTATTTGCGACGGCTTCAAAATCATTACATGATTATATTTCAGTACACAGATACACGCCTTTCCGAACGTAGGAACATAAACGCGACGAGTTGTGAGCTCAGTAAATAATACAATCCTTAATTACCGATGTGCAGGATAAAACTTATGTGCAGATAATTATAGCAAAATAATTATCCACAAATACGCATTATTTTTAATATTTTTAGCCGTGTTTGTTGGAAATAATAGGTCGTGGTAGCTATGGATATTTTAATAGAAATTTGGCGACAGCTGTATTTAAGAAACATACAATTTCAATATAATATTATACTTGAGTTTGAAGCAAAACACGTAGATCTAGCGCAGTCTCGACCATTAATTTCATGTGTTATTTTTATGTGAACTAACGGCACCAGTTTTGAGAGTTTTGAAAATGCTACAAGAATTATATACAAAGTAGTAGGCGACATGTCGATGCCCAGGAACTGATAAATCTTAACCTAAAACCTCTTATCAGACATGTGTATCTACGTAACATTTCACATAATGGAAATAAAGCATTAGCGACGCTTTAGTCACGGAAGGAACCCATATTATTTCTGATAAACAAAACCTTTGAACTTCCTATTATGTTAGATATATTCGATGCTTGTCTTTTCTCCCAAGTGGGCTTTGGTGAACCACTTGTCAACTTGTGACCATGGGTTACATTTTCGTAAAAATAATCTATAGAACCCAACATAGCCCAACATTAAGAATGATAAACTTGGTATATTAATGAATTCATAATTGTATTTTTTTAATAATAGCATAAGTTGACGGCTCCGTGGCTTAGTTGGTAGTAGCTCTGCCTTCGAAGCGAAGGGTCCCGGGTTCGATTCCCGGCCCCCTGGCCTAGCTTTATGCTCACGACACTTTGTGTGGTGAGCATAAAGTTTGTTCTCAGGTCTTGTGTTTGTGTTTGTCCATGCCATCCGCGACACAGGGAATGATAGTGCAGAGGTATGAGTGTAAACGTTTATAGCTTAGCTAATCAGTTTAAACTAGGCAGCCTATTTTAAATCTTAGTACATATTATAATACAATTCTTACTTTATCAGAATGTTGGAGTGAGACGACAACAGTGTGTACTCTTTGTGGGACGGTCGCGCCGCCAGCGAAAACGTATTCGCAAGTGACCTGAAAAAAAGTACAAAAGAAGTTTTGCTATTAGCGATCGTAAATAAAGAACATTCTGTTTTCATCCGACTTCCAAAGGAGATTATCAATTCGGTTGTATTTTTTTTCTTGTTTGTTACTTGAGAACTCCGAGAACCAATATGGAAAGTTAGTTTATTTAAAAGGACATATAAAACAAGATAACGGAAAAAACCGTCATCCAAGTAATTTGGATGTTTAATTATAATATTTAATTCGAAATGACGGGGCATTGTACCACAGTATATATAAATAGCCATTGAACAGACACCCCATAGAAACTAGTAACCAAAACCTTTAATAATAATATAATAAGGTCCATACCACGTTCTCGAAACGGTGAAAGAAAACATTGTGAGGAAACCGGCATGTCTTAGAACCATAAATTCGAAGACATGCGACATCTACCAATCCGGATTGGGCTCCCATGCTAGATCAAAGCCCATTCACTCTCAATTATCGAGAGTAGGCCGGTTTCCCTGCAGTGGGAACATTAGAGGCTGGTACGGAAGGACCATTCATTAATTCAACAAATAAAAATTTCCAATATTTCTCCGGTCGTCTGTTAGTAGATTATAGGGTTTGGCTGTTCATTAAAGAAACATACTATAAATGAATGGGGTTTATTGCCCCTAAAAATTTGATTGCTTGCATTATAATAGCATTTGATCTATTGAAAAGCATGCTTCGTGTGTCACCATTAAGTGCATTATACATCAATTTAGCTTCATTGTGTAGTCTCGGTGTTCTATCGAGGGTCAAATTGTCTGTTCTCAAATATCACTTGACTCTAGTGTCAGTTAATCGCTAAGTCATCACAACACTTATCGCTGATGGTCGTAATTGTAATGAAACACCGTTCAACTCAGATTGGAGCATGAAGAAGTCATTAATTTGAACTCCAACAATCATACCTACTTTATTATAACGAGCCCAGCACTTTTTTCAGTTTTAAGAATTACACAAACATTGATAACCTTATTGGTCAACTTATTTGTCTAATCATACAAGTTTGAACATAAAATACAAAAACTATCTTTAATTCTATCCTATACTAGCTGATCCCCACTTCACCCGCGTGGTTAATTATTTTTTGAGCGGAACCCTAATTTGTTATTCTTTTTCTATAATAAGAATAGCCTATGTTACTCTTTATAAATATTTAGTTTACTCCTTATAATATAAACTATCTGACGGTGAAAGTCCCGTCGTCCATAGGTCCAGCCGTTTTGGAGATTAGCCGGTACAAACACACAGACACAAATATAAGTACCATTTAATATACAGTATTTTTCAATAAATGCTTTTGAAAGTATATTAAACATCAAATGCATTTAGTAAATGCAGTTATTTTGACATTACAAGCAGACAATTCAATTTCATTTATTTTAGAAGATTGAATTTTGTATAGATTGAAATGAAAACAAATAAATTGCGCATATAATACATTTTATGATTCATATTATTTTTAGTCAACAACAATTTTAAGTGCGTCATACAATAATATTTTTGTAACACGATTCAACACAATCGTGATTATAAAAATTAAAACGTGAATCTAATTTATGTGCTTCAACAGTTTACAGTGAAAAATAACGTCGGGATCCAGCCCCGAAAATAAACTTTAGCTTTAACTATATAGGACTGAAATTGATATGGCAACCTATTAGCAAGCTGCAGCATGTTGATTTCCCAATGAGAGTTGTATATAGATGGTTTTAAAGTTGAATTTAGACTGTTTAATCTTTAAGTCCTAAAAGATGGTCCCCGCAGTTCTATAATTGCCGTATTATCAAAAGGAAAGAGGTAAATGTTTACCTGTGTCTTGGAATCAGGGCGCGCCCACCAGAATTCGCCATTTCGTCTGAGCTCGGCAATCTTCTGATTTAGTCTGTGCGCAAGAACCACTGTCAAGGGCATGCATTCTTCGGTTTCGTCTGTTGCATAGCCAAACATCAAACCCTGCCGAAAATAATAACATAAATCCAAATATCTAATGCAAGTATAAAAAATATGCATGCTCTTGCTAATGAAATAGGTTAAGTTTCTTTTTCGTAAATCTTACTCGCGTTATATGAACTCGTAAGTTTGAAATCTAAATTTTTCTCAATATTTTTAATTGATAAAAAATATTATAAGGAAAATTTAGATTCTAATTCATTCTGTAAATTAAAACAAAAATGGTATATTTAAATGATTAGAATATGAATTATGATAATGATGTATAATGATCAATCTATATATGACTAGGCTTGAGATTTGAGTCTACAGAGAATGCATAAAAACATAATATAAATATATATATTAATGGACATTTCACACAGTGCCATTGAACCCCAAATTAAGCATTCAAACAAATTTATTATGTCATTGAATAACAAAATTTGAGAGCAGAAGCAGGCCTTCTGCTTTGAAAAAATAGTCTGCACATCTCTAGTAACTTATACAATGGGAAATTCCAATTGATGTCATGAACAGGAAAACGAGTTATAAAAATAAAAAATGCATCCCAAGTAAAATGGCCGTACCTGGTCGCCAGCTCCAACCTCTTCATCTATTCTGTTCTCATGCACACCAGCCGCAATGTCTGGAGATTGCTGATCCAGAGCGAGCATCACGGAGCAAGTCTTGTAATCAAACCCTGAGCCCAACATGCTAGTATTAGTTAATGCAACCATGAAACAATATTCTTCTGTCTATGAATTAGGTATTATAGACTGATGAAATCCTGGTGCTTGCAGTTGATCCTATAATAGGTATTCAAAACTGTTTTATCTTTTGCAGTTTCTATTTGGAATTTAATTTGAAACATTGTACAATATTTGTCATGGAAAATACTATTTTATATTATTTTGTGTTGATTCTTTTGGTTTTATCAGCCTTGGACAATTTTTATTTTGTAATTAGTGATAAGTAGTTTGAATCATACTTACAAAATAAATAAATTTAAAAAAAAGTTATCCATCTGATATCTGACTAAAAAGTTATTAAATTATTTGTATTAAAGACTTTAGTGAGTACAGGTCTTCAAAATATTAATTAATTTTTCTTAACAATCACATAAATCATTAAATTAAATTGTACAGCTGCGGTATGAGTTTATACCTAATATTTATCATTTCAGTAACTGTTTGCCATATGGATATTGAAAATTATGTTCATGGTATTCAGCCCATTGGCATTCCATAATGAAATTAACATGCAATGAAGTGATATCCCATTGTTGTTTTGGCCAGTATTACGTGCAGCAGGCCGTAATCCAATTTATACCTGATCTCCTGCCCCAATGTCTAGTTCCTCACGAGATTGGTGCACCCCATTGGCAATATCAGGGCTTTGCTCTTCAATGGCCACTAGTAAGTTTAGTGTACGCCAATCAAAACCTAGTTTATGGAACATCATTAATGCTAGGTGAAACAAAATTTTGAAATAACCAATGTGTAACTGGCTAGGCGCCAATGCACTATATTGCTTTAGGTAAGTAATTCAAGGCTCCTACATACCTTTGGAAGAATCGTCATAACCAATGTGCTTCACTGTGTCTCTGACAACTTTCTGGTAGTCAACATTGGCTTTTGATGTGATCTCTCCGCACAATAGCACCATGCCAGTTTTAGTCACTGTTTCTGTTGGTGCAGATATTTCATATTAGCAGCAGTTACACATTATTACTTAAATTTGGCCATAAAATTTCGTTTGCAAGCTTACCACATGCTACTTTTGCATTTGGGTCCTGCCTCAAGTGTGCATCCAATATAGCATCACTTATTTGATCACACATTTTATCTGAAAATGTAAACAAACATAGTAAATCATAATAAATAGCCCTCGAAATATCATATTAAATATCTTTGTGGCCCCGACCACGTGCTAGCTGAGAATATAATGACATGGGAAGCATGATCGATTGACCGTCATCAGAACCCATGATGTAACAAAACATCGTCACTGATCATAAACCATGCGTCATAATGAGGTGCATGTACAGTTTACATAAGTTTCCCAGCGGCATACTGTTTATTTACAAGAAAACTGGAAAATCTATTCAAATCAAATCTACGCACATGTTCTAAGGCGGCCATTTTTCGTATCGAACACAATTCCTGCATCGGCATTTGAAGAAAACTAACCTGGATGACCCTCGCCGACTGATTCAGACGTGAACAAAAACACAGATCCATCTTCCATATCATAGCTGTGTCCGTTTGTTTTAGCGTATCCATTCATTTTTGCGGTCTCCGGCATTCTGAATTTAGAGTAGCTCACAAAAATAACCCGATATAGTCCCTCTGAATTAACACTGTGGAAAAGAGGTTCAGCGCAAGGCAGCACTGTTATTTATAAGATCGGCGGGGCGCCACCGAGCTCTGAAATATAGCCAATCCCAACGTTTGCTATAGTCGCAATATCGTTTTTCTATTGGTCCAAAATGTTGTTTTGGTTTTCCGACCTGCAACAGATAATAAAACTAAGCCCGCGAATTTATAAACTACCATGATAGTTACAAAAGGGAAAACAATAAATTAAAAATAACGATATCACATAATATAAATAATATCTATACCAACACTGCACAATTGTGGTTATAATGCCGGGTGTGTAACCGCACTACAAATACGGCGAGCATTTCCTTTTAAAAACAATATTTTCTTTTCCCTGCGCATTGGAGTATTTCGGAATTTTTATGAACATGAATCTCTTGTATATTGAACAAAATTAATATAAATTTGAGACACACTGAGTTTCTAGTCACAGTCCGGCACAAAAGATGTAGGTATTTATAGAGTATGGATTTTATTATTGAAAGGTTTTTTCAAAATTTGACACGAACAGAAATGACACCGATTAATGTCCACATAATTATGATTCGAAAACATTCGACATATTAAAATTTTTAAGTTTCTAATAAATTTAAAATTAATAATTTTAATTTTCGAATATAATTCCAAATATTGCTGTACAATACTTAAAACTTAGCGACGCGAATCTTTGAGGTGTGGTTCAACCATCTCATCATAAATGAATCACGACACTATATTTTCCAATGAAACCACTTCATTACGGAGGTTTCCCTTTTTCCATAAAAATAATAATGTTAGTATAATTTTCTATATTATAACAAACAAATTAAATTAAGGTACAATACCTACACTTATTTAGACTTAGTTCACAACACCAATTGTTTTACACTTCACTTCACTATAAAAAAAACTCGACGGTTTTATTTTTATTTTAAACTAGTACAACACTACTACGCCGCTACTGGTTTTCAACTGAGATAATATTTTCTAGACTTATGTTTAAGTGCTTTGAAGTTATGCAAATATATTCATTGCTAGTAGATAATTGGTATATACATCTACTCTTATCTAGGAACATACTATTAAGATGTATTCACAATGACTTGAGTAAAACCAACAAGAATTTGCATGTCGTTCCATCTGTGCGATCCCTAATTTTGTGAAAAAGTTTATCCTTTCGGATCTGTATCGATAGACTATCCATCCGTAAACAGTAACAATATGACTCTGGTTCTTTTTCTTCTACCAAAGTAGGAGGCACTAGTCTCTTCGCTTTACGCCATTAAATCTGAGTCGGGGATTGAATATCTCATGCGGCAATTTCACCGGCACAAATATCCTTATACTGGGGCAGTCGAGAGTCCACCACTGTTTTACGGCGGATTCCCATTATCGTAGCAGTTTTTCTCCGGAAGAACTAAGCACAAGTTCTACTGCTACTTTATAATATGGGTACCAACGGTAACCTACGAATTGATTTATACTAAGAAGTTATAAGACTCGAACGTTGGGACAGGAACCGCCTTATCCCCCAAATGTGTATGGACCCTTATATTTGTTTAAACACATAAAATAAGTTTTGGTGGCTATGAAACTCAGTTGGTAGTAATGATGACTACAGAACAAGAGGTCGTAGCTTTGTTGATTTGCGTGATGGGCATTTGAATGTAGGGCTTTTTGTTGTGACCTCCAGTCCAGTAGGGAGTCTTAGAATCAAAATCTTAGTCTCAAAATTATGTCGATAAATATCTTTTTATCGAATTTTTTTCGTGCATGTCTTGGCACTCAGAATGCACTGCACAACAATTATTACCATCGTCAAGGCTAGCTGTTTTTTATTCAAAATTTAGATGACATTTAATTTAACGTAAATTTAATTTTAACTCACGTTTAATGATTAATTTAAAAGCCCGAATATTAAATTTACGTGATTAAAAATGTAAAAAAGAGCCTAAAATTTTAACCTTCAAATCCTTACCAAATTTATTTTCAGATACCCTGAAAACTGCTCCACTAATTACCACTAACTTTATCTATGTAAGTACTTCCATCAGACTGTTATTGAACTTAATGCGTACACAACACAAATCCTACATAAATGGTTCAATAAAAGGCCGTAGGTAAGTAAGGCCGTAAGTAGATAAAGCCAAAGGTAAATGATTTTTCAATATGTTTTCTAATAGAAAACGAATCATGACATAGCTTATTAACTCAATTAAGGATAAACTTTGAACTCCAAAGTAAACAAACAGTGCGATAGTCTTATTTTGATTTCAAAAGTAACTATCATGAATGACGCAATTTATTTGAAATTTTAAAGATTTCTGCAAGCTGTTGGTAATACCTTGGGTATTAGGTATTACAACTTGCAAAAATCTTAAACTTCACTTCAAAGATAAACTACGATCCAGGTCCGATTCCCAAGGCTCTTATTATAGACCAAGGTCAAACGGTACTTGTCATTTTTCGCCATATTTGTTGCATATGTATAGTCTATCTTAAAATTATAAATTAAATTGTAAGCTATTTCATGACATTTAATCAGTCTACTTTACGCAAAATGCCAGTACACATTTATTCCACTTTGGTAAAGGTAAATATCATCGCGGACAACAGCCTATTTGAATTTCTTATAGGCAGGAAAATAATTAATTAGTTAATAATTGTATGGCTATTGGACAATGCTCGCCTACGATGCTGAAAGACGAGATGCGCAGCATATTTTTCAGCGCCTTTACATTATTAAACGAACGATTAAATAATGTTAAAAATTAATCATCCACGTACTTTCTGCGTGATGGGATTGAGGCGGATGCGCAAACATAATCTGTAAAGCACATGTAGCGTAGTGTCATGATTAGGTATTAGGTATATAATTTCCCGTAGTGACAAGACGCGCAAGCGCAGCGCATTTTTAAATTGTATCCAAACGAGGTTGACTGTTCGGCTGTTGGCATTTCGGCTGTTTCATATCGCCATTGACTTGGGCCAAAAACATATCCTCCAAGTACGAAAAAAGCTGATTTAAAATGTCACTAACGCTGTAAATACTAGGTCATCGTCAAAGATTCACCGTCCCAAGCTTCCACCGCTTATAAATGACCATGTAATTTTTTTGGTCCAGCCTTTATAGTGATTGAAATGACTTTCAGGTTTGGATGTTTTATTATCATTTACATAAGCAGCTCGGTTATCGCAGAGGTCGAGTTTTTACATAATTTTGATAAATAATTCTGCGATAAATAGAAGGCACGAGCGGCTAAACGTTTCACCAATTTATCTCGCTAATGTCAGTCCCCTCAATCTGAGACCCTTGAATATCTTATCGTACTGGCTGAGTGCGATTCAGCCTCGCTCACCCAGGATTCCGTATTACAAACTGTATATTATCAGGGTCCTAAAGGGTAAAAAGAAAAAAAGAAACCCTATTACTAAGCCTACAAAGTCCATGTCCTACAATTAAGAGCGGCTTATATTTTGTTTATTAATTGTATCCAGGGTTGATTCCCAGCCGGGGCAAACTTTTTGTGATGAGCGTTAAAGTTTGTTGGGTCTTGGATGGCCGTGTTCTGTATATGTGTTTGTTTATGCCACCTGCAACACAGGAAATACTAGTGTTATTCATTTTATATTATTCAGGATGGTAAATCATTGCAATCATATTACGGAAATCACACTAACATTGTAAGTTATTCTAATGGTCGTTTCCTATCCAGGCCAATACTACTCAGCCGGCCGTTACAGTTGCATATAGTATTTAATATGACAAACACACCGAGATTTCCATACTACCATTGATTTTTTTTCCATTTTGAAGGTACATACATCATTCTCACTACATTTTCCCCAAAGGGTTAAACATAACCATAACGACCACCATAGGTTACACTATGAAAATGATACAAGATAATTTCCGCCATTTCTGAGGAACTAAACTTAACTAAAAAACAGTGCATTAAATAATCCGACAACCAAAATGAAACTTTTACCGACAATTCTGGGCATGGAATTTGAATATTTACACAAATTGTGAAGGTAAAAACGAAATATGTAGGTACATATTATTAATCCACAGAAAAATTTACGACTACATTTATGATCGATTACAATTTTCCGCCATCGATTACGGCCGATTAATACATAATCGATTATCTAGGAACCCTGTTACAAAATCTACAGCTATGACGAAGTCTTACCTTTCTTTGAGCTGTAAAAGGTATATAAGCAGTTCAAGCTAACTATACTATGTTTGAAATACTCATATATAGGAGATGATATGAAAATTACAACGCATATGCATACGCATTATAGGTACACAACTTTTTATAGCATATTTGTTGCCATGTTTGCTTGAAAACATCACTTCTAATAGAGGTCTCTGTTAAAAGTTAGACAGCTTTTTGTTTCTTCTGAAAAGTAGTGAAAGGTGCACTATGGAATGCCCTCAGTATCATACCATCATTTTTTGCTGGTGTAATAATAAAACAACGGCTACAGAATACTATTGGAGCATCCGCGCATCTAGCGCATCAGAAATCATCCACAGTTGTGATATCCGCCATGACTTCTGGATACCAGTGTTCTGGACAACAGTGTTATGAGCAGGAACAGCTCATAGGGAACATTATTTCGCCGAAATGCGTGTGGGGTGCCACCGTTGAGTTGTACACCACATTTATTTGTATTGATCACAAAAATACTATTTACAATGTTATCTACCTACTTGTTTTATATTTATTTTTATGCAATGGTATAAATGGCAATAACTGAACGATCTGGCGGCCCTCCTGATGTTGGGTGGTTACCACCGCGCATAGACAACAGCAATAAGACTCAGGTCCTCCCCTACAGAAGAATGAAAAGACCTCAGTGTGATCGCGTCACTCCTGTCACTGAGAAGGGGACTCCCGTCTCATGCGCCTGTCGTTTCACCGGCACCGGCACCCTTCCTCCGAAACATAGCATTGCGATTGCAGTGGGCTAGGCGGCGAATTCGTATACAATAATTAATCAAATTTTGTTGCAGATGGCTCTCAACCAGGCTAAAAATATATTAAATTATCACGACGCATCACCACTTCTGTCTCTCTCTTCCTTGTGATGTTTTAGTGTAGATTTCAATCTGTGTTGGTTGGCGTGTACGGTCATATTTTAACTACATGCAATTTCTCTGATCTGGAGATATAGGTATATGGCCGCAAGGATCCGTAAGCGTCATTTAAAATGTTTATCTAACTTGACACAAGGTTGGTGCAGGTCAACATCCCACTATCGTTAGGCATGCGTGAGAAACAGTATCCGGCAACTAAGATAATTTTTATTGCAAAAAGCTTTTTTATAATTATTACTTTGAGTACCATCATATCGAATGCTTGGCGCATTGTAGGTTTGAAGGATCTAGATTGTTCAGTGGAAGGCCACCATATTACCTTCTAACAAATAGAATGCCACATAAAGATATACCAACGTTCCTATGATAAATACAAAGGAATGATATTTATACATAAACGTTTAAACATACCCTTGCACTAGGATTCCCTGTGTCGCAGATGGCATGGACAAACATATAAACACAAAGACAAACACCCAAGACCCGAAAACAAATTTCATGCTTACCGCACAAAGTGTGCCCCGACCAAGAATCGGACCCGGGACCCCTCGCTTCGAAGGCATGGCTAACTAAGCCACGGAGTTGACTATATATATTTTAAAGTGTTTCTAAGGTGTTTCTATTAGTAAGAGATCCGGCTGTAAGATTGACCGACATTTTTATAGTTATAAGTATTTGTTTTCTCAGAATTCTGTCATTTATCAACCGATTTGGAAAATTATTTTTTTATTTGAAAGGTTGCGTTCATATTGAGATATATATGAGATATATATTATCAAAATTCATATCACAGTTTTGTTGATAAATCAAAATAACAGGAAAAAAATTGTTATCAAAATAAACGAAATTGCTTATTTGGCTTCTTGTGATCGTCTCGTTTGGGTAATTGAAATTGAAAGAAGAAAGAAAGAAAGAAAAATATTTTATTTGTGTCACTAGGCTTACAATTAGACAGCACAATAATTATAGAAAAAAAACAAGAAAAAAAATAAAGAGAAAAAGAAAATACAAAAACTTAACCTAGTAGACACAAAAAGGACCCTGACTCAGCATAATGTTGATTGACTGGCAATCAACGCTGGTCTTCCGTCAGAGCCGTTTCAGTGACGGACACGGAACGAGGACGAAACTAAATACTACCTATATATAACACATTAAACGTAACGAAAAAATAATAATATATCGTAATATAAAAATAAAAGAATATATATTATATATATATATAAAGTGTACAGTAAGGAAGTCAACAGGATTGATATATAATTAGATTATAATAAAAAAACAATGATATTATTAAATGTAAATGTACCATTCTATTTGCTGCCTATAAGATGCTTGTGTCGTTTACTTGACTTTCTTGCTCTTTTTGGTTCTCAAACAAATAACATTTAAGGTTATTTTTAAATATATTAACGTTCTGCAGATTCCTTATCGGGGGTGGGATATTGTTCCAACACTTAGATGCAGCGTAACGGAAACTGCAACTGAAAAAACGGAAACTGGAATTGGTAGGGTGTAGAGGGTTATAAGGGCGAGAAATATGGGATGAGTATTGAAGTAGGTTTTTTTTAGATCTGTCACTCGTTATGTATAATTTTAATTGGGGGAACATATTTTTGGCCAGGTGCCTATCAAAAAGTAGCCGCCAGTATTTTGAATTAAAACAATATTTATTGATTACATATTCCGAAAAACATTCGTTCAAAAAAAAAATCGTTCAAGTGTTTTTTGTTGAAAGTATTTGGGGGAAACAAAAAAAAACCGTTTTAAAAATGGAACTTTTTGTTTTCGACCCATAGGAAGATAAGATGATTCTTTATTATTTGCACCTTTGTCTGTTTGTAATGTCAAAAGAACAGCTTTTTACTAAATGCATTTGATCTTAAAAACAAACAAATTATTTTTTTGTCTTTCTGTCTGTTTGTTCCGGCTAATCTCCGAAACGACAGTGGCACTGGCAGCTGATGGTATGAGGAGTAAATTAGACTACTTTTATCTTACAAAAAGAAAAAATTATGCCGTGCTATGATTGTTAAATTTCAAGCGGACGAAGTCGCGAGGAACAGCTACTTGAAAATAAATAATAAATTTGTGGTGGCACAATTGGCGACCTTATCACTTAAAAGCGATCTCTTCGAGGCAAACTTTTTTACATCTTTCGTTTCCAACTATTTTTTATCGTGTCTCAACTTCTACAGTTGTACCTTAGGTTACCATTTAGATTTAGGTTACGTTTCTCATGGGGGGGTAATCTTGTCTCGCATGTGTTACCATCAAACCAAATTGCAACCAACATTTGGTGAGTAGACCGAAATCGGGAATGGGAAAAACTATAAAAATGGGAAAATTAACGGAAACGGGAACATGAACGGGCACGGAAACGTGAAAAGAGACTTGAATGCGAACAGGAAACATCGGGAACATAATCGGAACGGGAGCGTAAGTATTAACTTGAACATAAATAGGTACGGGAATAAAACACATTTAATGAAATTTTTGGTTTGGTTTGGGGGGTCTCGTTGCTCGCGTCCGTAGGTTAGTACCCTATGAATAACTACATACTATACTCCCTGGTAGATCCTCCTCAGGAGTTTCAAAAGTAACATATCAATCAAATTGTTCGGTAGGTAACTACCGAAAACATCATCGGGCGTTTCGTACCTGAAATAACGTTACATGAAATCATTATAACATTACTCCGGTGTCTGTCCAGAGGATTTCATATTTTATAGTCCTTGTCACATATAACTGTTATGTACAATCATGCTTTATTTCGGCGATAATCGAAATTCAGATAGCGCGTATTATCTGAATATTTTGAATCACAGTCTGATATTGCAAATAATTATGATTAGCTGAGATATAGATTTGATTGAGGATGAAGATAATTTGTAAACATTGTGTTGTTTAGTTCGGCGCCGACGGTCGCTATTCTAAATACCTCTGCATTCAACTGTCAATACAATTGACCACTGTTGTGAATTGCACGCGTCTGTGGAATGTTTTGTGATTTTGTGCATCAAGAACTTCAACGAAACTGTAGATCGGAGGATTTATTAATATATAATGTGCTAAGTGTATTTGTGTAATCCATTATGTTTCATGATGCAGGGCAATAGAATTGGTTTTATAAAATGCGTTGTGATTGGACATTGTGTTTTCTGACGACGTGCTTCTGTGTTCTTTTTGAAACGCAGGTAAAGGCTTTGTCTCCAACCTACTATCTAAGGCCTATTATTGACTGACCGTGTCGAGTAAAATGAGCGAAATTTTTAAATCGACTGGGACATACTGAGTGTCTTTAGCAATAAATGTCCGTTCGACGAAAATATGAATATTCTTAAACTTAAAATTTGAAAGTAATAAAAGTTAAGATAAAATGACCAAGTGCTTATATTAAGAAAAAAAAAGTGATTCTATCAACTCAAAGCTTTTATAATAAAACTATTATACTATAATATATAAACTATTATAATTTAAGGCAGTGCCCCGCGGCTTCACCCGTTTATAAAAATATGAATGTGGCTTATTTCTAAGAGATAGATAATAATATAGCGACGCTGACTTTTTCTGATCTACTTAAAACCAATATCTTGGTAGTAGTGCGCCGGGGTAGTGGCTAATACATGCTCATGTATATATAGTGGACACCCCCATAACAGAGACTGATTTATTTAATACTATTACTTCTCAAGACCTCCAAATTTTTAGCTAACGGTCCGGGCTAGGTTTTTTTTATTATTAACTTGTCTTTTCACAAGCTATCATAGTCATAGGCATAGAATAATATAGAACTTTTTTGTAAATACATACATTAATGTTTGATAGATAATAACACCCAGACACAGAATAAACATCTATGTTCGTCACACAAATGTTTTCGAACCAACTACCGAAATATATACAAGAATTGCTCGTTAAAGTTAAGATACATAAGACGCAGAAAGTACGGTAAATAGTAAGATATGGCACAGTAAGGTGTTACTGCTTTTTGTAATTTTAAATTTCTATAATTTATGCGGGATCCCGCTGGATTGAATTAAATTCAGCAATTACAATTATCCCGCAGGATTGAAAACAGCGCTGGATTGCAATCCCTAAGCTACTACCAACTTAGCTGTGAGACTACCAGGCTCATACAGAATTCCTCACCGAACTTCATATTCTCTGCAGGTGGTATCGTGTATCAATGACATCTTCGAGTGGAGTGCAGATTCAAAGGAATGGCATCAGCGAGATGCTCGCGTTGCAATTCGGAATGATCAGGAGCACAGCGTTCTAGGGTGCGAAAGGCCCAATATCTACATCTGTGAGGTAAGTAGACAATTTTTACTTCCTGCTTCAGTCAGTACTTTTGTAAACATGCATGTACAAATTATGTAGTTATAATGGTACTCGGCCTGATACTACTTTGGAGTAGGAAGGTCAGAAATCATCAAAGGCACTGATGACATGCTTGAACAGACCAAATTACAGAGACTCGAATATAGGCGCCAAGTTGCTTTTCTATCGGCTTTTTATAAAATACACTTCGGTGAGTGCGCCCAGGAACTTCACAAACTGGTCTCTCCCTCTCCATTCCATCATCGGACGACGAGACCTATCGGCAGTGTACCACCTCTGCACAGTAGAAGAAGTCCAGTACCGTTTGGGTCAGCAGAAATGCTAGTGGCCTGGATATGAAGTGGTTTTGTACTTCATATTCAGGCCACTAGCATCAATGATCATTTTAGCTTTTTTGTGGTTCTAAAAAAAATACCTAATGCTTACTTTCCCGAGGTATCAAAATCCAAAAACAAAGGTTAAGACACAGACATCGCTATTGTTCTAAGTCTGAGTCTTTTGTCTTTGTCTGAGATCCGTCATCGTGATGTGATTGAATTCTTTATCTAAAAGACGCACCCATTCACGATTTTTTTGTTAATAACAAATTAAAGTTCACTCGGCTTATAAAATAAGTATCTTACTGATACCTAGGTATCAGTGGGATGGGCCGACTCAAGTAGCCCGCCTAGTGGTAGTATTAGCTACATTAACTACAAATGTGGTACTAATACGTAGTAAGTATTAGTACCACATTTGGTATGCTTCTGGTACTTCTACTAATTGTATTTTAGGAAAGATCCTCTGACGCGTTCTCACCATACTTCTGGAAAAACTTATTGAGTTGTATTTATAGGGTTCTGTACGTAAGATAGGACTTTCAAGGCCCATCTTTTAAACCATAAGCCGTAACCCTCCAGAACTGTATATGTACATTTGACAAGGCCTGAGTTTCCTTGTTGTTTCTTTCGAATTTAATATTATGACATTTCCAGGAGCCTCCGAACGCCATCCACTTCGAAAACGCTAAAACATGCAACTACAGGAACATGCGATACCACGAGCAGGTTTACAGATGGGTGGCCGGCCGAGGGTGTCTGCTCTACACCCCTGACTTCCTGTACCAGGCTGGGTACAACACGATCAACCTCACAGCGTCGTGTATCTATGAAGGAATGTTTGCACCATGCATGGAAATAGTCAGTATTCCATTCATTTCAAAACGGGGTTAATTAGAATATGTGTCTTCAAACATTTTTATATCCAATTCTATTCTCTCTTTTTGGCCAACTTTAAAAAGGATTTGGATGGATGTGTTTATCCGATTTCTTCGACAATTGTGGACCGATTTGGATGGTTCTTTTTTATAGGATGTACGACTGAAGTTGTCCCATACAAATTTCACAATGATATTCCACTAAGGGCTATAAGTAAAAGATATGAAAATAAAATATTTTGTATTTGGATCATTAGCTGCGCCCCGCAGAGTTACCCTCGGCTAAAAAGTTAACATAGGACGTTAGGTAAAAACTAACAGAAGTAGTGGTTTTTAAGTCACTAAAAAAATAACTTCACTTTTTCAGAATAAAATGTTACCTACGTGTTATTCCAGGGTATGAGATACCTTCGTAAACCAACTTCATCTAAATCTGTTCAACCTTTGAGGCGTCAAGGAATAACAAATATACAGATAAACTATATACAGATAAACTATTATATGTATGTTAACTTAATAAATGTGCAAAAGTATTTGAGCCGTTCGATTCTCCAGAACAGACTTTCTACCTCTTCCGTTTCATCGTTTTGTAGAGATACTATCGTTCATTTTGTTTTAGTTATATCTGGGGATATGAACGAGTACCTATGGGTAGTTCAGATAAAGTGTGATAGTGATTTAATTACCGTTAGTCACTGTTAGGCAATGTCCGATATCGGTTCGATATAAACTTCCGGGTGTACCTTGCCCACATGAAATATGTTGGTACCTACACAATTATAAAGTCTGAGATTCAAGAATCAAGATATTTATTGCATAACCAAGTGTAAATTTCGATATTAGTACCTATAATGATGGAATTTACGACTTAGTCACCTGTTTAGGTATCGCAATATTATGCTAGAGAGCGCATGAAAATAATAATAGTACGAGTTAACTTAATATAAATAGTTGGTTTACATAAGCATCGTACCTTTACGGTTTTGATTAGCTAAAAAAATCCAGGCAACTTACTTTTTAGAAAAATGTAGACCCAAAAAGAAAATAGGTACACGGCATTTTAGACCATAACCTATTTCCGCCATTTAAAATCAAAAATTGTTGAAATAATTCTTCTATCATTGCCAGATATTTAAAAAAGAAATGATTACTGTCTCTATCATACTTCAATCTATGCAGGCTAAAGAAGACGGCACTTGTGGCTGTTTTCCTTACGACCCTGGGTTTGAGGAGGTGGCTAACGAAGTTAGACGAGCCATAGTACCGGCAGCTCAGGGCCGATGGGAGAGATGCTTCTACACAGCCAGCGACTGCTGCAGTCATGAAATGAACGGGAGTGTTACAGGTACGAGAAACAACAACAGGCCTTCTTCTTCTCGCAGCTCAGTTGGTAGTAGCTCTGCTTTCTGCGATGCAGGTCGTGGGTTTGATGCCCGCCCAGGACAAGACTTTTATTAAAAATATTATTTCGGGATTTTTCAGATAGCTTGTTCTATATTAACCAGGAGAACTTATCGAGACAAATCAAATGACAAAACGTGTCGTTCAGCTGCATCGTCATGCTTTGGGAGTCCGTAATATTGTATACATATAAAAGTAATGAATTCGATAGGACAGGTCATAACATAGAGACAGTGTATCTACTATGAAAGTAGATAAAGGATAGATATACTCAGACTTTGTTGCAATTAACTACGACACATTTATTAGGTACACTTAAGTGCATACAAGTTAATTTTACGAAAATTTAAAAACCCCAGTCTCGGTGCTATGCTAATGAGCTGATGACCTGGTAATGGCTGAACTGATTTCGATAAAACATGTCTCAGATTCACTGCTAGAAAACCTGCTTTTAAAAACCGCAGTATAATCGGTTCACCCGTTTAAGAGCTACGGTACCACAAACAGACACATATACCGGTCAAAATTGTAAAAAGTGTACGACGAATAACCACTTTCCCCTACTTATGATTTAATTCAAATCATTTTTTTTGTTGATACACAGCAAACCATTGTGAACCAACATTTGACGGTTGGACTTGCTGGCACGAAGCGGGTGCTGATACAGTAGCAAATGAAGTCTGCTCAGAGTTTGCTTACTCCAATGTTGGACCTTCATGTCATCGTAAGTATTCTACCATTTATAAAGGGGTTTTATATTTTCTTATATAGGGGTTTAAGTTTTCTTACGTAAATAACCTACGAGTGTGTAGGTATACGAGTGTTTACAACTCTAATTAAAAAAAGACAATGCTACAGATCTTTCGAATAATAGATTCATCATGTACTTACTCATATATTGAAAACATTAAAAAGGGACAATGGGTAGGCAAATAGCGAAATGAGTGTTTATCTCGTATATTTAAGCATACGGCACCCAGGCAATATTTGACGCTAAATAAGATATTAAACGAAAATTTATTGAATCTGACAAATTTGTGTGCATGTAACGTGCCTAAAAAACTTCTGTTTTATATGCGCACGAATATGATTACTTTATAAATTTTCACGTGTTTGAGTTTGAGATTGAGTGTGATCGTCTTCATTATTTTCAGACTACAGCACGAAACAATGCTACCACAACGGAACCTGGGAACTCCAGACAGACTACAGTACTTGCAGCATAGCCCCGAGGCTGCTGCGTCGCTACCGTTTCCATATCGCTGTTCTATCGTTTTCCATCGCCTCTTGCCTGCCAGCGGTGTTCATATTCTTCTTTTACAAACGATTGAGGATCCCCAGAGTGGCTTTGCATAGAAACTTGCTGATTGCTATCATTGTGAGGAACATACTGGTCATCATCAGCAGAAGTGAGGTGAATTCCGTTTCATGTGTAACTATTACATACACAAGTAAATACAGTTTTGATAAAATGTGTTATAGCTAAGTTATCCCGCACTTAATCCTGAAGTGAACCATAATCAGGACATTTACATGAAAGTAGAGGTCGGAAGACGATACCACTTGACCAGTGCGCTCCTCTTACAAAAAGCGCCTACTTTTTACCTACTAAAAACGTTTTATTACTCTAACAGATTTATATAGATGAGCTCACAAATGCAGGCGACACGGCTATGTCCACTCACGGTGTGGCCTGCAGAATTCTGGCAATAGCCGAGAAGTCTGCTGCGAATATGGTCTTCGTCGCAATGCTGGTCGAAGGAATTTTCCTGCATAGAATGATTGCTGCCGTGTTTCGGTCGAAGCTCAATTTGATCTGGCTCTACGGAATTGGGTTCGGTAGGTATAGAAAGCAGTTATTATGTAACTTTATTAGCTCCGATAAATTCTAAAACCTGAAAGTTTATTTTTGGAGTATTAGAGAGTAAAAGTTAGCCTTATAATATATGTTCGAACACTAAATCTATAGGCAGATACATATATTAATAATTACAATGAAACGTGGTTACGCGAATTCGAAACCTGTTCAATTGTCGCTCGCAATATTTATATTTATATTCTAGCAAGCTTATGGATATCTATACTTACAGATCATCATTATGTTCAAGTTTTTGTTCATTTTATGTGCCGTTAAGGAAGAAGAGACGTGAAGAAGTGTTTTAATCGCTTCCATTATTTACCATAAACACTCAAAAAAATTCTCAATTTGTTGACGCCACAACAAAGAAGCTAAATAAAACCTAAATGTTTCAGGAATAGGGCTACTCCCAGTGCAAGCATGGGCGGTGGTCATGGGAATACTCAACGACCACTCGTGCTGGCTCATATACACTGTGGACCATATCCAATGGATACTAGATGCGCCCAGGGTAGCCATACTTATCGTTAATACGATACTGTTTTTGGATGTACTGAGAGTGCTATTGACTAAACTAAGAAACAGCGAAAATGCAAGCCAGTTGTAAGTAAGATTTCTACCACGTACTTATGTGGTCAAAGCCTAAAGGTTGAGTGAGACAATTATTTTTTGTAACCAATGTTACGGACTTGGCCCAGCTGATTTTAAGCGATTATCTCCATCCATAACAAAATCAATACGACTTAGGTCTTCCCCGAGCGCAGCATGAAAAGACCCAAGTCGTATCCCGCTGCGCCCATCATCTAAGATGGGGATGTTACGTCTCATGCTCTTATGATTTCACTGGCACCCTCACCTTTCAACCGGAACACAACAATGCGAGTGCAGTAGGTACTTCTCCAGGCGAACTTTGCACAAGTTTACTGCTATTTTTTGTTGCTCTTAGCACCACCCAGGGGGTACGGTGTAGATATACCAGAAAGTTCTCACGTACGGACGCGAGCAAGTGGACCGTCAAAACTCATGCAGCCGGTGTATAGCCCGGATTGGCTCGCATATCCAAACCATGCTGAATGACAAGTTCCCGAAATGTTTAATTTGTAGGTAGTACGTAGAGTCTGCACATAATCATCTCTCCGCCTCTTCTTTCTTTGACTGATCTTCCACAAGTCATCGCTTCACTTAGCCGCGAGGCGCCCTACATTAAGTTTGTCTACACGCAAACTCATTGATAGACGATTTTCTAAAGAGTCTTTACACACAACCCTATCACACAAATATATAAAAAAACCCTACAGAGACCTAATACTGTTTACAGGAGTACAGCAAAAGCAACTCTTTTCCTGATGCCAATCTTTGGAACTCAATTTCTTCTGACAGCGTTCAGACCAGCCACGACGGACTGTGTAGGAGAACAGATTTACTATTACGTTTCATACACAGTTGAAGGTCTGCAGGGATTTATCGTGGCTTTGCTGTATTGCTATATCAACAAAGAGGTATAACATATTTTTTTCTAGATATCTCTAGTTTTGTGAAGTCGGGAACGGGTTTAGTTCTGTAACCAGTCTGCGGCTCAGAAGGCCTTTCCACTAATGTCTGTTTTTTACAGGTCCATATGCTTATAAAAGCTACCTATCGAAAAACAGAAAATGCCGTGGTATCCCGCATTAGGGGTGACTCTTCAAACCAACGCATGAGTGTGGGCCAATCTGATAGAAGGTACACTTGCAGCACAGCTTTACCTTCTCAACATGAAGAACATATCAAACACCAGTATGCCACCATTCCACCAAAGCTTCACGTTGCAGAAATCATATCCATAAAAGCTAGTGAAAAACTCGCAGATATACTGGATCCTGTGTATGAGACTATACAAAACGGTGTTGTGAACGAAGGATACGATTCTTTGGAAAGAGACAAAGACTCGGGATTCATACCAAACAGAGATTCGAAAGACGAATATTATGCTTTTACTAATGCCTCCAGTATTTCAATAGAATGCCAAGATTGGATCAGATGTGTCTCTTCACCTTCTAGCAGTGTCTATAATAACTCTCTCAATGATTACGAAACGAAGTACTTGGAAAGAAAGTTCCCCAATCATCCAAAATTAAGAGAGATAAACGAAGTTCATGAAAAGAAAATAGCTAATATTGATGACATACGTAACTTGACGAGAGAACGCTTCGGCACATCTGGAAAAGTCGACGAAAAAGATGAAGAAACATCGGAACTTGAAGAAATTGGTATAGATTCAGAAATAGATATTGAAATGATCGACGAAATAATGCAGTACATTGAGAATACTGATACTAAAGATATTATTTTAAACCCTGCATTACTTCGACCGAATAGAAAAGGAGACGATAGAGTCATATTTTTAGACCAATAAAACTTTGCATCATATTAGAGTTTCATTTTATTACCAATATCCTGTAAAGAATGATAAATTAAAATATATCAATTAAACCAAGCACTCAATATCCTTTCTATTTAGTTAATTTGATCTAATGATTGTGTAAGAGAGTCAATAATTAGCTGAGATTAAGCATAAAATGTTTTTTATATGACCAACACATTCATAGTTACACATTTGCGCAACCGAGGCAGTAAACGGCTATTTCGGCACACCTAAACCACCGGCGCATGAGCATTAATTGATCTGTCAACTTGTTTAAGATCTAGATCCTTTCGGTGGGTTACAAAAGTGAGTGGAGCAGCAGGCCCGCGCACAGTTGAGTGCGGGACCTTTGACTAACACCTTCAAAAAATCGAAAATGATATCAAAAATCGTAGTGGCCTTGGTACTGTGTTGGGGTGTGGAGAGTTTTCCCGATGGTGCACCTATTGACACGTGTGTGAGGGAGCGGGCGAATCAGCCAAATCACAGCCAGCACAGGACGCAGCCGTTGTCCAGTCTTCCATATAGGGTTCTGGCATCAGGGACCGCGTATGCTCCGAATACGCCGATCACAGGTTTGTATTTCCTTTTTTTAATTAAAATTAGTAATTATCCTCTGTTTTTTTTTTTCATTTTCTCTCATTGCAAAAATGAAGACACGATTGTTGGCGCACAGATTGGCTTATTACATAACATTAATCTTTCTAAGATTAATGTTAGTCTTAATGTTTAGCTGTTTCTACCAAGTCTAAATGTTTAGCTGTTTGAGAAAAACCTTTTGGACATTGGGGTACGTATTTTATAACAACGAGTTCGCCGGCGATATAGTAAGTAGGTCTTGTTAGATAGGAATGGATCCAAAGATTACGGTACCAATTACTTCACGTCAAAAGGGTTCGTATTCAATTAATAATATAGGTATAACACGCTTTTGTAACTGCACTGCATCACGCATATACCTACTTATATTATATATAACGCAAATTCTCAAAATGCCTACTGGAAAGGTATCCATTTGTGTATATTTCAAGTCTAATGTTAGTTTTAGGGTGTTTTATTTCATACCTTTAAATTTTCTGTCCCAATTTTAGTACCTAGTTTTTTATAAGTTGGAATAGTAGGTACTTCTAAATCTGTTTACTTTTTTTGCAATACTTACCACCCAAAACATATTTATAGGATCGTGAGATCACCAATCTTTGATGAGGATAGCTCCAATAGCGACAATAATCGTTTTCGAAGGGTAGGTAAATGGTTGTATTGAATTGAATGACCTACAAAAGTTGTCAAGTAACCGTAGCAAAATCGTGGGAATCGAGCTTTCCAGATAGGGGCAACATAGCTCACATACAGGCTTGGTTACGCAAACGCCCATACACACATATTGTAGGTCACACAGCCTGCCCTCAGTAGCAGACCGGTTCATTCTCCATTGATGAACTAATAAAAATAAACACCTTGAGCATAAACATAAATCAATCGCGTACCTACTGGAACGAAAAATAGGGACGTTTCGTAATGCGTGTTAGCCTTGAATTTCAAGAACGCTTCCTTTTCTTGTTCAGTGCTGTTACGAAATGT
Source organism: Aplocera efformata (assembly GCA_921293045.1). NCBI lineage: Eukaryota > Metazoa > Arthropoda > Insecta > Lepidoptera > Geometridae > Aplocera > Aplocera efformata. The sequence goes on from OV121045.1 coordinate 9,179,573, forward strand.
CAAATTAATAGACACATGTTGTACCTGTGCAGTTTCACTCGCGTGGAATTCATTGATAAGAAGCGATCATTTAAACAACAAAGACGACAGCGAGATTCTATTAAAAAACGTTAAGAAATTTAATTTCTTTACTAGGTACTCTAATTCTCCATTATTTAAAAAAAAAAGTAACCCAAGTTACTCTTTATAGCATCAGCAATCTGCCAGTGAAAGTCTTGCCAAAATCAATCCAGCCGTTTCGGAGATTACTTGGAACAAAAAGACAAAAAATTTGAAAATATTCTTTTGTTATAAGTGCCGTACATAGGTACTTTGAAATGCGTTTGTATAAAGCTGTTTTGACATAAGAAACCGACACTTGACGATGCGATTTGGGTCTACTATTATTTCGATAGCGTATTGCTGTAGTTGATTAGGCCACTTAAAATCAGCCGGAACATGTTGATTTCCATTTCCATTCTCATCGCATGTTTGTCCAAATGTTTTGTTTTTCTCGCATGCAGTAACCTAGTTTTTTTAATATATTTTCAACTTTTTTAAACTGTTGTCTAGTTGTCTCTATTATCATGATCTGACGCCCTATAATTGCGGGACCACTATTATCTAAGACCTTTGCCTATTTTAAGTTGTATGTTCAGTGTATCCTGTGTTGGGAGTCCTATTAAATAAATAAATATAATAAAATAAATTCCATCACCAGTCACATCTGTTTTTTTGTGTGACTAAATAAACAGACAAGTATATAGTCTTCTAATCGTTTTTTTTTAGAAATACCTTTATTAATTTTTTTAGACGGCTTCTTGTCTTAGTAGCCTTCGAAGCGATTCCCGGGACACACTTTGTGCAGTGAGCATGAAGTTTGTTATCGGATCTTAGGTGTTTGTTTTGTGTTTCTGAGTTTTTCCGTGCCATCTGCGACACAGGGAATTCTAGTGCAGGAGTTTGAATATGTAAATGTTTTAAGCGTTTGTGTATACGTTTTCTGGAAATGTAGGTACATATACGCAAAAAAAAAGTTTATTTTCTTTACGAGTACAATTTGATTACAAGTTTATTATTCATTTACATATAGAAATTGTTAACCGTTGATTACTTATCTCAATAACTGACTTCGATTGAGATAAACTTAAACTCATTCATATTAATGCAGTAGCTATGATTGGTTATTTAATAGTTAATTCATTACTTTAGATACCATGAGTATAATCATGATTCAAGATCGTATTAATTATTGTGTTCAGCAAATCCTTGGTAATTAATTAGTGTCCTCACTTGATTGTCGCGTGAAGTAAACGAAACAATAAATTGATAACAAATTGACTCTACAGGGAAATTCTACTTGATAAAGACGCTGTGTTGAGCATAATTCATTATTATTTATATGCGAAATATAGGCTACAGAGATTGTTACACAGGTATTTAGCTCAGCCCTTTGCTGACACAACATCATGGAAAAAAAATCCTGATTAAGTTAATAATTAAGACAATAATTTCACTACCTATTGATAGATTGAAAATTCTTTATTGCACATAAAATAGTACATAGGCGAACTTAATGCTAATTAGCATTTAATGTCACCACTAACCAGTAAATAAAAATAAATATGATCAGAACCTAAAATATTTATAATAATTATATGTTATTTATTATATTGTTCTTGTTATTTATTTCAGTGTCAATAGAAGGTGCAGAGCCGTTCAAAGGGTTCTTCATTCAAGCTCGTTCTGTAGAGACAAATCAATGGTTGGGAGCGTGGGAAAACGCTCCCAACACTACCATCCACCCTGAGTGCGCGTCTATTACTCATGCAGACCCAGTGGAGAAGATCAGAGCTACTTTGTTATGGAGAGCACCGTCAGATTCCCACGGCAGAGTCTATTTTACGTAAGTTTTATTTATATCATTTTAGTTGACTTATATCCTAAGTCGTGTGGGGTTATGTGTGACTCTCCTCCAGCGCTATTTATAAAGGTGTAAAATACCAAATTGAAATTCGTTTTTTTTACATTACAAGTGAAAGTATTCAGTTCCAATGTATTTACCCCACTGTTAGGGTGGAGTAACAATTATCTTTTATTTATTTGTCTCAAGTGACGGGACCATCAGAGAGCCCACCTGATGTTCAGCGTTTTACCGCTGCTGATAAACAACCAAAAAAAAAAAAAAGTCAGGTTTTCCCTCAAGTCGCATTGCTTTGCGCCCGTAACTCTGAGACGGGGACAATTTCACGGATGGGGTAATTTCACCTGCACACACACTCTTCCACCGGAACACAGCAACGCGTTTACAGTACTATTTGACGGTGAATAACCAGGAGTAGAGGCAGTACTTCTCTGGACGAAATTCGCACAAGTTCTACTGCTACTTTGGGTTGCTTCTTTCGCACCAACCGGGGTTGTAAAACGTGTAGGGACTCTGTGGATTTTCACCTACGGACGCACGCCAACACGGACCCCCAAACTTTTACCAAGTCCTCATACCTACTGTTACTAGGATTTTATTGAAGCAATACATGATAATGAGGTCATCGAACCGTGCTCTGTAGCACTCCTTCCTTTCACTAACGCATGGTTGCGTAACTTTGCTGTCACGATCATAAGTGCTTAGCATGTGACCTCAGATAGCTTCAAACTAAATGCGTCTATTTCATGTTATCTTAGAAGTATCAAACTTCGATCTCGGTACTTTTGTGTAGGAGATATGAATATTTCAAGAAGACAAGTACCTAGAAGATCAAATAGAATCCATAAATCATCGTTGTATACCTAGTATTTTGATTTTTGTTTCAGCATTTTTATTTTGCCTTATACTATATGACACAACGCAAAATTAATGAAGCTTAATACCAGTATGAAAATAATTGTGAAAAAATTATTTTCATACTGGTTATTATTGTAAATGTGTGAAAAATCCAAATAACATTTAAGCATATAAGTTGTATTTATTTTTGTAATCCTTTTATAAAAACCAGTATTTTGATAGCATACTCGATAGGTTTTGTAACCCACAGTAAGTTATTTGGTTTTTGATTTTTCAAAGTTTTTTCAAAACTTTACATAAGTAAGTAAATTTATTACACGATAGGTAGGTTATAACCTACATGATTAAACGATAAATTTGTTCCAGTCTAACAAATACGAAACAGCCGTATCAAATAAAATATTGCCATTTATGATTAGGTTATGAATATTTATTGTTAAATTATGAACGCACAGCCTAAAATCCTAGTTCTAGAGGACTGGACGTCGTTTTCCATCCGCCGCGAAAAACGGAGTGTTCTTTTAGTACGCACCTAGCGTATTTAGAAGTGGATCTTCAAAAGTCTCATTTCATGAGGTCGTAAAATAAATACCCGATTCGCGGAGTTTTAATTCGACGACTCGAAGTCTGAAACACGAGCCCGCCATCCGCCATTGCAATAGGCATACTGGTGGCTAACTCTGGACGGTATAGGAATTGGGATTGGATTGACTTTTTAACTCCTTCATTTTGCTGGATATCTAGCTAGAAAGAGATAAAAAGTCGATCATCGGATCTACTTATTATCTATAATAGTTCGAACAAAAGTTTTTCGAACTAGATAATAAGTAAACAATTTCTATTGTGGCTAAATCCCCAATAGAAATTGTTATTAATAGTTATAATATCTGTGCCGGTACCTATGTGGGCCACGGCAGAAGCTTATTTCAATTATTCCCAAGTATATTATGTATCATTTTATTGTATAATAATTACATGTAGCGGTTTTCCTAGGACATATTCAACTTGAGTAAACTGTAGTAAATACAATTTTGCTCTTTATCTTTTCAGAGGCACGGTTCTGAAGAACTATGGAACCTTTTGGGCGGATTTGATTGCAGAAGCGCCGCAGGAGCCGTCGCAGCTACAGATACTCGGTTGACTTGATTAATTGTAGACGTTGTTTTAGAATAAGCATTAGATATAAGTAAGCCTAACCGTGGGTTTCATGATGAATCATCTACAAATATATTCTGTTAAGGTATCTCGCCTATCCATTGCTGTTGTGCACAACGTTTGACCTATTTTTTTTCCATTTTTTGAAAATGTTAATCCGAAAAATGTAAATTTGTAGTTACATCACAAAAAAAAGAAAAACTGCAAGTTACACCTACAAGCTCCTGCGGCACCCGCGGTGCGCGAGTCCGACTCGTACTTGGCTGTTTTTTTTTATTTATAGCTTTTTTATCTAAAAATAAAAATATACACTAATTTTTTTATTCTATAAACAATTTGAATGGGTTGCCCATTTACGAAACATTCACATAATTAATGTTATTGATGGAAACCCACAGTAAGGAGAACGTTTAAACTTTTATGATTATTAATTTGATTACTGAAACTATAACGTTTTTGTTGTACCTGTTGTATAGGATTTTAGTACTATTAGTACTAAGCATTGCAAACTGGGTTGGAGAGCGTCACATAACAAACTATTGTTTTAAATAAATTATGAGCTCTTTTATAATTTATAAGTAATCTTTCAAGTAACTAAAATGTAAGAGACGTGAGTCGCAACTTTTTTGTATAAAATCTTGATCTGGAGGAATTGGTGATGCTGTGCAACTTTAAAACTCGACATGTATTCCTATCATAACTAAATGTGGTGTATTCGCGGCCATGTTTGCAACACCGATACTAGATGGCGCTGGTTTTTCGTAGGTAGGACGTCAAAAACAAATTAAATGTCAATGTCAGCATTCGATTAAAACATTTCAAGTTTATTTGAATAATTTGAGGTTCCGCGTCAGGTTATCGAGCTGGGTTTGTTATCATTGTGTATCAAGATTTGTCAGAGTCTGCTAAGAAATCAAGGGTCAAAAAAATAAAATAGAAGAGTAGAAGAACTACACTTTTTAACGCCCTCATTAGTTTCCTTATTCAAATTATAATTTTTTCAAGTAACAGTAGACTACTAATCAAGTACCACAAAAATTGACGAGATGGCGCTGTATTCAATCAGCATAATTAACTATAAACGTTTTTTGCGTTGTTACAATACAATTAAACTTATAATATAAGTATAGCAAAACCCTATCTAAAAATTTCATCCCAATCGTTGAAGCCGTTTCCGATGTAATCCGTATATACAATATAATATATATTTATATATACAAGAATTGCTCGTCTAAAGTAATAAGATGTGGAGTAAGATATACAAAATAAAACACCAGAAAGTATTAATAAATGAGTTTTATTAGTACTGAGAAACAAATGCATTGCGGCATGACACCAATACGTCGTAGGCATTCAAAACCACATTCTAATTAAATAATCACTTGTAAATAGAACGTTAATCTTTATTATTGCAACGTGTGTGCCAAAGGTGAAGATAAGCTAGTAAAAACAAAGCACCACTTCAAACAATTACGACACGTTACGTGTTTATCACATCAGCGTTAAGCAGTAGAAAAATATAAATATTTTCGCCAAACTTTCGCTCGCACCTAGGATCACGCGACTTGTTGCCATAACAAGATAAGCGAATCAAAACTGGGGAGCTTTGTTATTATGTAGGATTCTTCTGTTTCATTACAGGCCGCCTTATGTCCATTAGGTCGCAAAGCTGGTTACGTATTGGCCTCAGTTCGGACACGTCGATTTCCCAGTCCGTGTCGGCTAGTATCGCCATGATCTGAATAAAATGAATACATTTCTGAGTGATAAAACTGTTGCACACAATTCATCTTTATCTCGAGGTGAGGTTGCAATACAATGTAACCCAGATCATTCAGAATCTCTGATCATTGTATAATATCCGTTGTTTATGGGCAAAGGTTATTTATTGAACGTTGAGACCTATATTCAACCAAACTTCAGTTAATGCCTTCTGCATTAACTGAAGTTTGGTTGAATATAGGTTGAATAAACGAATTTCGAATTTTCCAGAAGAATTAATTTAGTAAGTAGTATTTACTTATGTTTATTGTGTGAAATAAAATATTATTATCACAAACACCATCAGAATATCACTATCGTTTTTTTTTAAGGCGATCCCATACTCAAACCCTAAAGAAAACACCAATAAAAAGCATGTTTTAAGTTCAAAGGGCTGTAAACTTTTTACATATTTTTACGACATATTTATTATACAATGTATTTTAAAAAAAAGGTTTTACAAAACCCTCGGAGTCGCATTCCGAATATTCTGTCTGTGTCGCACTTAGCCTTAGTTTTAATTTTTTATGTGAAAATAACTTACACTTTTAACCTACTGTGAAAAATAAGATCTGCATACGTATTCATTCCGTTTCACCAGACGGAATATGCGAATGAATAACATGACATGTATCAGATTACAGTTTCATATGTGAGAAACGATAAAACTTTATAACGTCATGTAAACAAAACAGAGTTTGACCCAATGGCCATGTGCGGGGAACGAAACGCAAGACGGAATGACTATCAGTATATTTTATCGCTAATGTAACATTTCGCAATATTACGAAATAATGAACCATGTTCGTTTACTCGGCGCGTCATTGAGTATATTCGAGGAACTTAACATTGAGACGTTTTGCTTTGAGGAAAAAAAATAAAGCTCTTCGTAGAATATCTACGCACGTAGCGATACGCGTAGCACAGGTGATGGTTAGTAAATTTATAAACAGGCTACGTGTGATTCTGGCTGGCACACCGAGGTTTCCTTGCCACACATTTTCCTATATTATTTTTAACTCATTTTTATTAAATTTTGAGACATGTATAAATTACTTTTTACTTATAGTTTAGCCACGATGCAATTAACATCATATTTAATTTTTAAGTTTAAGATAAGTTTTGCATGCCCACGTGGTAAAAATATGTTGGATAGTACCGTATTTTTTTTCGAACATTTATAACCTTTATTTTATGCAAATAAAATTATTGATTGATCTTCTTATATATCCGGTTGGAAATCATTTACGTATTTTGTGAAAATTGAATGCCGCTACGGCTTATGGTTAAGATACAGACAAGACTGACGTTATAGGCTTAGTAATATATTCCCCTTATCCTCTGGTTACGAAACCCTAATTATGCTACGGAACAAGCAGGTCAATACAAGCTGACACACATGTCATATAAATTTCCTACGGCTGCCTTGGACGTTGCACAAGGGACCAATCCGAGACGCATCGATATTTGCCAATTGAAGGAAGCTAGCTAGTTATTCGACTTGCCTGATCCACATTGTCCTGTGGCACGGAGGAGACGTCTCCATACAATGTAAGAGCTTCGTAGAGGCGCGCGGCGGCGCATCTACGCACGTAGCGGTCGGCGTAGCACAGGTAGATCACCAACTGACCGAGAGATTTGCTACTCACTGTGCCGCCAACCTGTGAACAAGAATCTGTTAGCCTCGCGTTTATTGTGATTAATGTGACTGAACGTGATGCAGCGGCCCTGATGATAAGTGGTAACCGCCGCCCATAACAATAACATTAAGACTTGAGTCATCCCTGAAGTAAGAGAAAATACCAGACTTCTTGTGTTGCGTCATATTTCATACTAGCTGCGCTTCGCAGTGTTACAAGCGGTTGACTATCCTACGGGAACCGTACATTTTTACGGGATAAAAAGTAGCATATATGCAATACCAGACTATAATCTGGAAGAGATCTGTGTGAAATTTCATCCAAATCTGTTCAACCGTTCTGGCGTGATTGAGTAACAAACACCATACAAACTTTTGTAAACAACAGTAGTAAGATGCATCAGAAGATTTATTTCTCTGGAATTTGAAACCAGTTATCTGCTGCTTTATGTTCGCACGGCCCAGGAGATACGTGCAGAAAATTCTACACCACAGCTCGCGCGGCTTGAAAACTCACACCAGAGTCAGTAAGTGGCCGAAACTAGCAGAAAAAAAATCAAACGAAGACATATGTTCTCAATTTCAACTCACCTGAATCAATTGACACAGAACGTTGATAGAATCCAGCAGCTTGTATATGTTTTTCCCACCTCGCAGTTCCAGTTGTAGATACTTTAAGATGTCCATCGCAAAGGTCGATTCTGGATCTTCAAGAATCGGTGATATGGATCCTGTTACAAGAAAATTAAAAACAATTAAGCATGATAACAAACACAAAACTTAAAAGCACCCCCCGCATTGCATCGGGGATTGGAGATGTTTATTGACTTTACTTTCCATGAATGCAGCCCTAGATCACTAGAATATCCTGTATAATGTATAAGAAACTACAAGAATGACACCCAGACCATTGTAAATTATGCAAACATTTATCCACATTGGTCGCTTAAACAGCATAAGATACCCCATGCATAACACGACATTTGTTATGAGGTTTTGTGCGTTTGTGTAGTATGGTTGTGTGGCGATGCCACATGTATAAGAGTGCAAGGGTTTGTTATTTATTTTGTAATTCCGCCATTATTATTATCTCACAGTCCACTGGGCGTTAGCCACTCCCAGTAAAGGTTGGTTTTTATCTTAACCATTAGTAGAGGGCATTAGCAGCACTAGAATAGTGCTTTATTTATTTATCATTTATTGCAGACAAAATCCATACATAACATAAACACATTAACATAAACATACAGAAAGCTTTAATGATTTAGGTGATTTTACAAGTTTACACTTCTTGGAGTATTTCGTCGATAGGATCGATAAACAGCGTCAGAATATTCGCAAGATACTGCGCAAAATATTGTTAATTATAATGGAACAAGAAAGTTGTAGAACAGGGCTCCAGCCAACTAAGTTATTACCTTCGTTGCCAAAATGGATCTGCTTACTAAATTGTTTACATGCGGGTAGTTAAGCGGACGCGGGAAGGGATTTAGAAGCCAATAAAAAGCGATTCTATTTTATTTTAGCAGAAAGAGTGCGCCGTAGCTGCCGTTTATAATTTTCTAGTAACGCATCCTCCCACTATCTGATGGCCGAGAATGTAAACTAGAATTAAGCGCGTCGGTTTTCGACTAACCGTACTACGTCATGTGGTTACATAATACTGCGCACGTGTACGATACAAACGCGTGATCGTTAACATCACTTATTCACGTGATTTTGTCGCGTCATTTAGGACACTTAAAACATTTCCTATATTTAACAGATATTTCCGTGAAATATTGAATATTAAAAACCAGATATTGAAATTGCTTATCTGACTTTTTGACTAGCTCTGTCTTCTGCGCTGCATTGGTGGTTCGATTTGTTACTAAAAGAAATATTTGTGTGACGAACATAATGTCTCTTTTGTCTTGATTTAATTTGAAAAAAAAAAAAAAAAAAAATTCTATGTTTCGATCGATATTAATAAACAATACGCCTCAGTTCCCACTACCAGTCCACACTAAGATTGAGAAGACCCCATTGCGCCCGTCACTTTGTAGGCGGGGATGTAATGTCTCATGCCCCTGTAATTCCACCGGCATCCACACACTCCCATCGGAACGAAAAAAGTAATCTATCGGATTACCAGGTATGGTGGCAATACTTCTCCGGACGAGCCTGGCACAAGTTTTACTGCTCTTTATGGTGCTCCTTTAAAGCCAGCTGACGATACGTGTAGGTGTACCTCAGGGTAGGTGAGTACGTACCCTCTTTTGTGTGGGGAAAGGTACAAAATCAGAAAATGCGATAAGCACGCTCTATACACGTGATATATAAATAATGACGCATTCACTTAGGATAACGCAACAACATTTCCTATTATTGACACACAATTCTAGTGTCGGTTGAACAACAATTGGTGTTGAACTCTCGTTTGCTTGCCCAAATTCTACATGGACGAGTTTTGTTTTATAGACCTTATATTGTTTACTAGCTGCGCCCCGCGGTTTCACCCGCATAGTTCCCGTTCCCGTGGAGAATACGGGGATAAATTGATTTTATTTTTTTCGTTAATTTTCCAATGTTTTAATAGTTATTCTGCTATTCGGGACGGAAACAAATCCAACAAATCAAAAACCATAGCAATCGGTCCAGCCGTTCTCGAGTTATAAGTGTTGTAACAAACACGACTTTCTTTTATATATATAGATTTTATAGAAACCTCAAAAATTGTAGCCTATATGTTATTCTGATGTATAAGCTATATTGTGGTAAAGTTTCATTCAAATCCATTCAGTAGTTTTTACGTGAAAGAGTAACAAACATCCATACATCCATACATCCATACTTACAAACTTTCGCCTTTATAATAGTAGTAGGATATTCTTTCTCATCACTTCTCACTTAAAATAAAGTTGGGCGAACGTCTTGCGAAAGTGCTTGGAGCTTTAGTGTATAAAATCATTTAATAATATAATTAATTAATTAATAAAAAGTGTGTGCATGTTATCGCCCGTACCATAATTTACGTCAACTTACCTTTTTTATTGTTGAGAAATAGCTCATGGATACCCATTATTGTGGGGGCAAGAAGAGAGTTACGTCGGACACTTACAAAAAGTTTTTTTAAGACGTTTACCTCATACCTCATATTTCATACCTCTGCACTAGGATTCCCTGTGTCGCAGATGGCATGGACAAACACAAACACCCAAGACCCGAGAACAAACTTCATGCCCACAGAACAGTGTGCCCCGGCCGGGAATCGAACCCGGAACCCCTCGCTTTAAGGCAAGGCTACTACCAATTAAGCCACGGGTATTCTCGCGAATTATTCCGCGGTCTCGGCAGCGTAGACCCATTTAGGGCTCCAAACTTTTTTTGGGTTGAGGCTAGAGATTCCCTCCCCCCTTTGTTTGAGAAGCGAAACAAACCTCGCGAAATATCTCGAGACCTACCTGAACTAAGTAGCCTGTCGATGAAGTTGAAAATAGGCCCAGTAATTCTCTTCACGTGCAAGTTGTCCGCAAACACTTTGATTATGGTGTCGCATATCGCCTTGAGCATCGGTTTGTTGTCTTCTAACGTGTTGAGATACGAGTACAGGGACTGAGTGGTGTGTTTCACCTGAAAAGGGAAAAATACTTGTAAATACAGTTTACGTGTGGTAAATTTGATGCGTTTTAGTTCTACGATATAAGACAAATCCTTGTTTTTTTTTTATAACAAACTTATAGGCCTCAGGGCTCAATAATTGAACAAATCTCGGCATAGTATGTCTGGAATGAGCCATAGAATCATATTACAATTCTCGCTGATAAAGCTACAATACCGATGTATATGTAACACTAGCTGCGCGCCGCTGTGTTTACCCGCAGTTTTCCGGGATTAAAATTAGCCTGTGTTAATCCAGGATATAAGCTATCCTGTTACCAAATTTCATCCAAATCCGTTGAGTCGTTTGAGCATGAAGGTGTTACAAACACACACACACACACACACACACACACACACACACACACACACACATACGAACTTTTGCCTTTATAATATAAGTAAGCTAAGATAGCATTGTGGTGACTCACTAAACTCTCGGTCAATTCTCCACCGCTGACGATAAGCCCTTTGATCACGTTGTACCTATAGTCGTCGAAGCTCAATAGTTGTACAAATCTCGGCATGGTGTGTCCGGGAAAGAGCCACAGAACCACATTGAAATTTTCGCTGGTCGCCGCTTGTTCCTCCTCGGTTTCCTTGTGAGTTTTGAGCTCAACCTCCTCGGACGGGAATATGCGTTTGAGCGCGTCGTGGTGTGGAATGTTCGAGATTATTGGATCGCTGTAAGTGTAAATTAATTATTGTTATGTCGCTACACGATTTTTTTTAAAACTGACCTTACTACTTGGTCGCGAAAAGAAAGTAATTATTTAAAAAAAGTGGTGTTGCCCAGCATTTTTTTAAGAATCCGATGGAAATAAAGTATTTTGACTTTGACATGTTGGGTATAACGACAAATTAAACGGCATTGCATGCCCGTCTTTCTAAGCCTTAAAACTGTCGGTATCACCGAGAGAGCAACGCCAGGATTGGAAGGAACTTAAACATTACTGTTGCTTTAGCAACGTTACTTTTACTTTAACAACGTTAATGTTATTTTAACAACGTTATTGCTTATGACAGCCAGGCGGTAAAATACTTGCGAGGTATTTGCTTTACCGCCATGCAATTGTATCACAATGACGTTTTTCTTAACCGGAAGGACGCTGTAGAATTTAAACCGACAACTGAACCCCTTACAATAAAACCCACAAATAAAAATCTCTATCCTATACACACTACCTATATACCTATATACACTACTCGTAGGTATAGGCAGTGTTGTTGGAAGACATTCAACAGATTAACTCACTTGTATATAAACGAAGTGAATACTCTCCCTGCATGCGCTCGGGTCCTGTCTATCTTTTCCACAGCTTGTTGTGCGATCCCACACACGATGTCCCGTATCAGCTCGGGTGAGTTCAGATGCGGCGCTTCAACTGCGCATTGTCGGCTAATCGACAATAGACCTACAAAAGCAACAACAACATTATAATTAAAATCCCTATTTGTCTATAAAGAACGCAAACTATTTCATACTTTCTCAACTATCTGATTCATTATATATATTGGCTGTCTTGCTCACATCTTTGCAATACATTTCATAATTTCAAGATGTTTTGAGCAAGATACTCTTTCAAATTAGGAAAAACTAATTCAAGAGTCGGCCAATTATAACATAAATAAATATAATAATATATTCATGGATACTACACATAGCGGAAAACTGGAATGGGAATCTACCCCACGACCTACAGCGCAGAAGGCACACCAACTGAGCCAGTTTTATATATTATACAACTGTGTTACCATATCAGAATATAGGTATTCGACTTACCAGTCATGCTAGCTTCTCTGACCCACGCTCCGATATCACCTCTCATATCTATAGTGTATTCCAGTAGACACTCCAACAGTGCTTGGACTATCTCCCCTATATACTTCTCAACGCCACCAACAATGCCTTGAGTTTGGCAGACCTCGGTCAATCCTACCACTGCATCTCTGCGAGCTTCTGCCCATTTGTGTGTAGTTTCAGTGACCTTGGTGCAATCGATTAAAGAGCGAATTATCGTCGGTAGGTGCTCAGTCAGGACGAACTTCGGAAGGGAACCTGTCGAAACAAAGCAAGAAGTACATTTTTGCTGATGTCCCACCTGATGCAAAATGCTTACCTGATGCCTATAAATAACGGCAATACCAATCAGGTCCTTTCCTACCAAAGGCACATATGGCGACGAAATATCACGTGTGGTAGCAGTACTTTTCCGGACGAACTTAGCAAAAGGTCCTTTCAACGACCCGAGAGATACGTAAGCAACGTATTCCGAGGAAAGGAAGCAACATGAACCAAATCAGGATATTACTTCCACCATCAGCCTATCTTACTTAGCTGCTGTACAGTCTTTGGATATTTAGTCATATTAAGGAAAATATTTTTTTCTCCAAAAATATAACGTATTAAACATACCAACAGCCCGAGCATGCCCCATCCTCAATATGAGCCCATTAACACTAGTACTGCCCAGCTGTTCGCAGTACTTCTCAACGAGTAACGTTCGCTTCTCTTTGGCAGTCGTATCGCCATATTTTAGACTATCTTCGCGTAGATACTCGTCGAACACAAGCGGGAGTGCGTTGATGGCCTTCTCTCTAATCGCTTTGACTTCGTGACAGAGACACTCTTCAATGAGATTCAGCCATTCGTCTGTAACAAAAATAATGTGCGGTTACAATATAACCTCAATGTTTCGTCTGAAACCAGAACTGTGCTTGAACGCTTACTACACTCATATTTTCTCTTGGATTCACTGGACACAAAATCATCATGGGTAAAACAAAAACGAAATCTGAGATATTTATTAAGCTACAAAATAACTTACCAATAGTATCGTGTGAGTGATAAGGCGCGTGTGCGAGCGAGAGGGATGCAATACACTGGCAACACGCCTGACGCATCAGTTCCCCGCCAAGACCTCTGAATTGTTGGCGCGAGCGCAGACGAGGGACCAATTCGCGTACTGCTAACGACACCTTCTCGGATATCAGGGTGTCTGCGTTCTTCCCTGAAACATATTTTTATTGAATCCTATCGACTACACCAGGGCTGTCTAACTCGCGAACCGCGGTCCGCATACAACCCGCGGCCTAAATTTTTGCGGCCCGCGACTTCTTAAAAGGTTAATTTATCTCAATACATTTGGGAGTTGAATCGAACGAAGCATAACTCAAAAACAAAAACTTAAGATAGTATATATGATAACTAGTGGAATTAGCCTACTTAAATAGCCGATAGATTATTAAAGAATGGACGAGAGGCATTACCCAACCATGGAACTAGCAAGAATTTCTTACCATCAGATAACTTTGTTTGAGACAGAGCGCAAATGGATTCGCCGATTGCAAGTATAGCACCGTGCCTTATATTCAGGTCAATGGATTCAGTCTTCTCAACTAATTTTGGCAGCACATTTGTGGCTACGTACTCGGGTATCTGAAAACAAAATGTATTATTGAATCTAATCAATTCAGTCCTTTTTTGGCCGTATTTTATGTTCGTCAATGTCCGTGATCGCGTACTTTTTACGTACGTAATTTTTCTGCATTATGGGAACTTAATCTACCAAAACAAATCGAAGAAGTTACGATAACATTCACAAACCAATCAAATCCCAACACGTAAATTATCTTAAGTTCTTTTCTGGTATTGAAACTGAGGTTACATCTTCCATTAAGTACGTGATTTATAAAAGAACACAACATACCTGGTACATCTTTCATCTAAAGGTTTGAAAATCTGGGCTTGAAATAAAAAAAAAGTAAAGAAAGCTAAAGAAAAACCTAACCTAGCCTAGCCTAGCCTACGACATAAATGAAAAGATATAAATCAACAAAATGACAGCTACATGTCAGTATTTTAAGAATTTGGAACTCCTCTGTATCAGCCAGTATTTTCAAAAAGTACAGAACAAAAGTAGAAAATAGGTTGCATGTACAAAAAAAAATCAATATAAGACGATCCAAATTCTAAAAAGTTTGATTTCTGTTACCAAGAAGATTTTGTTACATTGAAGCCTTCTTAGAGCTATGCTGCGTGCTAGGTACGGTGTCATATTCTATTAGAATTGAATAACAGTTTTTTTATATTCACAATTACACTTGGTGCCACACTGCATGACTAAAAATGCGAGTCACCGAAGGAACAGGACGTATAGGACGCATCGAACACAGCAGCATTCAGAAGTTGAAGGTTCTTGCAACTGGACCGCCTTTGGACTGCACGTTTTAATGGGTGTCAATAATACTAAATGATTTCGCCGCCCGTACTAAGTCACAGCGTTCACGCGACTGATAACTTTCTCTATACAAACTAACGCCATCTCTGAGAACTGCTGAGCTGCATCTCTGAGAGGCGCTTGGAATCCAGTTGGAATTACGAGCAGCCCTAACCATTCACTTGTGTGTACATTCGTATACATACGTAAGCTTGCGTATGTAAGGTGTCTTTGGATTTATTTTATTACGAGTGACCGATGTGTGCCGCCGGTAAAACTTAAATCCTGCAAAATTTCAAAAGCACATACATACCTTAGGAGCTAGTTTGTTTAGCGCTTTCGCAGCCAACTCTCGGATCGCACTATCCCAATGTTCCACTTTCAAATCGACGATATGGTCGACCAGTGGCTGCGTGTATTCAGGGTATGAGGCCACTTGAGGCGCTATCACGAGGTACGCGTTGTTCCTGGGGCCGACCGATTGGAAATCAGCCGTGATGAGGACGTCGATTCCGTGAGGGAACATCCCATGACGGCCTACGTTCTCTTGGTAGGCGGCGGAAGCGGCGCGGCGGCAGTTTATCTGAAAATATTTATCTGTGAATAGGAATTTGTACAACTTTGAACTTGATTATACATCATTATTTTTGATAGAAATTATTTTTGATAGATTACCTATTATAATTAAGTTTAAGTTTGATACCAACCTCGGAAACACCAGCAATTTAAGAAGATTAAGATAGTTCATTTTATTCAAAGAAGTTTTAAGAATTAATTGCAGTTTAAATCTCATAGAATCTGGTGTCAAACTACAGAAATATATACTCAAGAAGCGCACCAGCTCAATTTCATGAAATAATGACAACCTCTTAATCTATATCAAATCAGGTCTTTTCATAGGCCTGCTAGAGCAAACATTGCTATTGAACGTCGTTTACCATACAAGCGAGATAGCAAGAACTAACCTCTCTATCGAAGCAAGCCGTGGCGATGAGAGCGTTTGCCAGCATGGGAGCATAGGGCGCCAGTGCGTTCGCGTCATACGCCCGGGCGAAGGCCCAAGCGGCGTGACATGCGGCGTCCCTAGCGGCTGTGCCACCGCTTCCCGCTCCGAAGGTCGCCCTCGGTTCGTCTCTAGCTAGAGCTGATACGATGCCCGAGATTCCACTGCCCACTTGACCGGGCGACAGGAGACCGCGGCGAGCTGAAAATTTGCAATTACGTTAGCACACCCATACCCCTGTACTAGGATTCGGTGTCATAAGTGGCATAGACAAGCACAAACATACCGAAGACATAGAACAAGCGTTATGTTTATCACACAAATACGCTTGAAGACAGGCTACTAAGGAACAGACCCGTCGGATTTTTTTAGATGCCTTTTGACACCTAACCCCGCGATTACAATTCTCTCCCAAACAACGCTAAGACACTCTTTTAGAAGTCTAAGCCGGCGACAGCCAGCAATCAGGCGCTGATGCTACCAAAATTATTCTTGTGATGGTGGCTCAATAGCGTTTTTGTTCTAGCAGCTCGGTACGGTAACGCAGTACCTACGCTGACTAATCCTGTCACCACGATGTTTCAGCAAAACGGCTCTTCTCGAAGTCCTCAACAATAAGTATGTAATAGGTGCATGCACGAAACATCGAGCTGATAGAAGTTTACAAGAAGATTACATTGTTGACACCTAGTTTTACGATTGTCATTCTCGCCCAACAATACGACACTCTCGCAAACGCCAGCGACGACATCGGCTGGCAGCTGGTCATATTTAGACTTACCCAGCTCCGCTAGTGCCATGCACCCGCCATGCCACGCAGTCTCGCGTTCGTTCTCGCCGAATAGCGCAAGGACACTCTCGCATACGTCGGCGGCGGCGACGGCCGGCAGTCGGGCGCCGATCCTACCCACGCCTTTAGCCGCCGACCACCTCACTACAGTGTCGTCGTCTTGCAGTGAACATAGTAGCAGTTCCACTACATCCTCCACCTAATTAATAACAAAAACCGTTTTTAGGGTTCGAAACCGACAGATAACAGATTACTGATTAAATACATATACAGTACAGAAATGTTTGTGCTGGGATTTTCTAAAGCGGTCTGAGTATTTTTATTTCACAACTTAATGATATCTTCCCATATGACTTCACGACGTAGATTACCTAATACTTGATTCGTGAGTCCAATCCCAACACCGTATATCTTATTCAAGAACGGCACTTCAAAAAAAAAAATGAATTCAACCCACTAAGTACGATAGGGACTTGACCTACAGCGCAGAAGGCAGAGCTACTACCAACTGAGCCCTGAAGTTAGTGAAACACCAAATCACATAAACAATCTCCAATTTATTGGATGAATATCCATGTCACGTTAAAAATGTTTACAGCTTAAAACACCTTTTGCTCAGTGCAGAAACTACTATGCATTTCATTAAGGCTTGATTAGTGATTAACATCATATAGTTTTCAATATCACCTCTTGTGGAATGTCCTGATCATCATCATCCACCGGCGAAGTGATTGCCTCTGTATCGCCGGCAGCGATCACTCCGCCCAGAGTCGTAGCTAGGGATCGTGAGCCGCGCGTATACCGCCAAGCCGCCACTCTTGGCCGAAGGAATGTTAACCCTAGGAAACAATTTGTGATTACTTTTATCAAATATCAATTACCTTATGGCCCTTACATTATTTTTGAACTAATTCTTAGGCACGAACACACACTTATCACAAACTTCATACTCATTGCAGTCTGCCCTGACCATGTACAAACCCAGGACCCCTTCGCTTCACAAACAAGGTCACTAATAACTTACACATAAAAAAACAAATGCTAGTTGTACCTAATGCAATGTGTCTCACCTATTCTTTGGACAATTTTGACACCATACTTTCTAACGAGCATTGCTTTATGCTGCTTATAGTCTTGGTTGGTGACCCAAGCAAGAAGCTTTGGTGCATAAGGCAACAGGTCATCTCTTTTGCCGTGCTTCAATACAGCTGCAACAGCGGCTAGGACACCATAGTAAATTGTGTTCTCTTCTTGTAAATTGGAATGTAGTTCACAGGCCCAGTCGAAAAAAGGTCCCATATAAAGCTCCTTCACATCAGACCTGAAATTTATTAGTTAATTGATAAAAATCTCATATAAACTGTTGTGTTTCATTTAATGCTCCAGTTGCTTGTGTCTGTAGGTGAGCACCCTTTGAATCCCTACACATACCCCCTGATTGGTGCTAATAGAGCAATGATAAGTAGCAGTAGAACTTGTGCAAAGTTCACCCGGATAAGTTCTGCCACACCTGGTAATCTGCCGCCAAGCAGTGGCGAACTCTCATTGCTGTGTTCTTAAAATTTAAATGATTAAGATGAATAATTGAAAAATGAAAATTTTTGAGATTAGAAGTCAAAATTAATGAGAAATTATTGAATGACACAATTTTCACTATACATACCTAATGAGGAATTTGGAAGCTAAATATGCACTGGCTTCAGCACATGAATCTTTGCTCATGGCATAAGTCTTACAAATGTTCAGGATCCTTTCCATTACTGTCAGCTTTTTAGATTCTGTAAAATCCAAAATAAAAATCGACTATAGCAAGAAATCATGTTGTTATAAAATAAAATCATTAAGACCAATGACAAAAAACTATTTTTCCATTGAATTCGTAAAAATATGATTTCGAATGTTACTTATTTTAAATATATGAGGTTACCCATGAGATTCATGCTAGGGTTTAGTGCCAGTTTAGTTGAAACCCCATCCAACCCTTTGTGGGAAAGAACAAGCATGGAACCCCTTAGTTACTATACCTTAATATATAAAAAAACCTTTACCTGGTTGTCCAGGAGCAAATCCATCAAGGCGGCTCATATGGAATGGAATAATCACAACAATGGACAGCCACAAAAGCAGCACAAATCGACTGCGCCAAGTCTCTTTGTCATTTGGGTCTTGAGCTTCCAAGTAGGTGAGTACTGTCAAGAGATCTGAAACCTATTTAGAATTGTTAAATTCATAGAATCTACAATTACTTTGACTGTTCTTGTATGGGACTTTGGGAACTGTCATAACAGTCACAACCTTTTATTAAGTAAAATTAACAAACATCAGTTACTATCATTGCAATATTATTCTGAGTGCCAAAATTAATCTCCTGCATGTACACTACTGCACAGTATTCGGGCAACTAAACAGTCTTATACATAGGCGCCTGCTACAGAAGTGGTGCATCATCATGCGGGGTTTGGATATAGTGGGGTAGGAAATTACTTGATGTACTAATTTCCATAGAATGGGTCAACACCCATATTGGGGATAACTAGGGACAGTAATCTGTATACAATTTTATAATAGTACCAACTATTGGGCTAAGAGGGCTTGATTCTTACCTCATGAGGCAGATGTCTTACAACTACTTTGTATCCTCTAACTCTTATTATCTGATACATATAGTAGAATACTGCATGCTTTAGATCAAAAGGCAATTCCTTATCCTTTATCAGAATTAAAATCTTGGCTAGAATTTTTTCTAGATGTGGGTCCAGTAAATGCGGCTGCTCATAGTACTGTTTCAGAATATTGTACAATTTATCGTACTCAACTTCAAATGTCGGAGTTTTATAGATATTTTTCACGTTGTCGATCATATTGAGCACCTCTTCGTACTCTGAAAAGTGCTCAAGAGCACATCCCAGGCCGATATTATCGCAGTCCTCATCCCGGTTAGGATCTGCATCGAGTGCGACCATTTCTATCACAGTTTATTTTGAATTAATAGTCTCGCACATATATAAAATTCAAAGAATGGTCGGTCTTGAGCCTCAAATCAATTTATCTTTGAATTCCGAGATCTTTGTTTTGTTTAAATATATTCTTATTTCAGGGAGTTTTGACTAAGCAAAACAAAAGTCGAAATTAATCAGCGTTGCCAGATGGATGAATGATATCCGACGACACAGATAACTAATATTTAAGTTATCTGTGTCGTCGGATATCATAAACTTGCTAGATTTTTAGTTAGTTAGATCCTCTATAGCTATCTGTGGTGTGGTGTCCGATTTTTGTAAAGGGAAGCTATTTTCATAGGTTTTTTTTGTATGAAAAATGTAAATTATACCCATTTATTGTGTGAAAATATTTAATTTACGTGTCTAGTGCAAGAAGGCAGGCAGTGGTAGTTGACGACCATGAGCGCTCGTAAGTTGATGCATGTTTGCTTGATATTACAGCAGGTATTGACAACAATAGTTCTCTAGAGCCTCGCTGAGACACCGGCTTGAATAGCCATACTCCATAGTCATGTCTAAGCAGTCAAAATTTCGGCTCAAAGCTTATCACGAAGTCTGCTTCCCTAGAAATTTAATAGGTACTCATTTAAATATTGTATTGCAGAAGCAAGAGGGCCAGAGAAGCGTAAAGTAAAGCCGGTAGAACCCCAATCTCTCCTCGATTTTGACTTGGGTGAAGGAGAGAGTTCGGATGATTCTGATTTTCGCATCGAAGATCATGCTGAAGAGAGTGATGATTACTCAATAAACACTGAAGATGAAAGTAAGTATTATAGCCTGGCAAAGTATACCCGTATTGCACACAATATAGAGGAGCAGTAACATCTTAAAATGTTAAGGCATTTGCCCTCCTAGAATGGTGGGCTGTAAACAGAAATTCAAATGTAAAAATATAGTGGCCCTCTATTTCAATCTCAATCTGTCACTGTCTCCATCAAATGGAGCTGGAAACTATAACTGAGTAAACTATAAACTTTAAAAATTTAATTATTCATTAATAATTAATTTGAATAATACCTAATTCCCTTCTTTTATTTAGAAAAAAAAGAAGAGAGAAGTGGCTCTTCGTGCGATGAATCTGGTTCTGATCTTGAAGAATTCAAGAATTCAAACAAACTTGGTACTGATATTTCCATTATTGATGTACTTGAGAAAGCCAAGCAGAATGAATTCAAGGTAAGGTCAAGTTGTGATTTCCATTTGCACATAGGGTTCCAAAAATAAAAAACAGAATCCTTATAGGATTACTTTGCTGTCTGTCTGTCAAGATCCTTTTTCTCAGGAATGCATGTAGGTATCAAATTAAAATTAATATCACATACTCATGTCTGTAATCCTTAGGAGCAGTGAAAAAATTATACTTCTAAGTCAGCACAATCAAAAGATGAGGCTGTTTATGCCTCTTTATGACTCCCACAAGGGAAATTATGTAATAAGTAATGTCTGAAAACTGGTAATTTGTAGTTGATTCACAAAAACAAAATAATACATGAAAATACCTATAATCCCTGGGAACAGTAAAAAAAACAAATTCAAAGTCAAGTCAATGCAAACTAAAGATAAAAGATAAAGCAAGTTAAAGTTAAGTTAAACAAGCAAGAAAAACCTACAGTTCTCATTGACCTAGAAACATGAAATTTGGCAAGAAGCAATATTATGTATTATTTGACTAAAGTTACGGCACTAACTAACATCCCTCCTGGCTGTTTCACCTGTTTATTGGCATAAATAACAGTAATTTAATTTATAGCATGCTTTGATTTGAATATATGTGAAAAGATAAAATGACAGATGCACTAACTATTATCTTCCCCATCTCGGAGGAAGTGTGCAACTGGATGAGACTTAAGCCGTTTCATACTTAATTGAGGAGGACCTAAGTCGTATTGCTGTTATAGGGGAAGGTAACCACAACATCAGGTGAGCCTTCTGAATGCTTTCTGACGCTTTAATACTTCAGTGTATATAAAAAAAAATGTTTTTACAAAAATGTTTTACTTTTCACTTAGCCATGAAGCAATCATAATAATATTATATGAAATGTCTCCAGTTCCCAGGTGAGCTAGCAAATGTTATGATCTGTTCGGGTTGCTTGGGATCTCGAAGTGATGACTTCAACGAAATAGTGGAGTGTGATGGCTGTGGAGTAACTGTCCATGAAGGTAAATATTCTAACTACTGGTAATTATTTATTATTATTGGTGGCGCTTGTAATTTAAACACCTTCGATAGCTATGGGAAAGCTGAGTTAATTGTGGCTCGTCGGAGATAGTTGGGGATGTATAAAGGAATGTGCAGCGTACCTGGACTCGACGTATGCGGCGGGCAATCCAGGGGTACAAACACTCTTCCACAACACAACAGTTCACTCGCGAGCCGCGGAAGGCCACCATAGAGATTTTACACGAATTTCAGCGGTTCAGCGGGAGCGGTCAAGGCAAAATGTATTGATATATATGCGCGTACGGCGATCGGTGCGGCGGGTGGTTTTGCACACTAAATTAGTATGGCGGACTGCGGACGGCGGATCCGGACATGTCACGTTGGTGCTTCCATCTTGCGGTAGTGTTTCCAACGCGTGCACATAGGATTGGGAAATGGTAGGGTTAACTCCTAAGCCACAATAACTTGAACATAATAATTTAATGTCGTAATAGATGGCGTTACCATTTCCGGCCGCCTTTAATGGGTCACCATTAAAAATGACAACCATAAGGTGAGACTAGGATGGGACCTAATATCTCATAACATAAATTAAGACGAGACTAGGATAAGACCCAATATCTCAAGAAGAAACTCATAATTGAGCAAATTATATCTAACTCATGAGACTAGGGCAATAAGAACTCATGAGTGCGGTTACCTAATGCTAAATAAGATGAGGTGTTACAATGTATGGTCTAAAGCTTAAACTAACGTAAAGGTAGAGTAATTAAATTTAAAACTATTGACGCGGTAGGGGGCATATGCGGACGGTCGGACGAAGGTAAGTTGACCCACTCGCGGTTCTAATGGTACAAGTACGGACTACGCCGTCCTTGGAGGGGTGAACCTTCTCTACAATCGCTAATGGCCAAGCAAGAGGCGGCGCCGCATCTTCAATAACGACTACCACTAATCCCGGAGTTATAGGTGCGGAACTCGTGTTCCACTTTTGCCTAGCCTGCAATCCATGAAGATACTCCGTCTTCCACCGCTGCCAAAATGACTGAACTAATTTGTCCAGTAGCGAGTGCCTTTGAAGTAGGCCGATATTATCCGTACCTACTTCAGGCGCGGGTATAGAATATAGCGGCGCGGTATGTAAAAAATGACTCGGTGTAAGAGCAGAAGGCTCTGCGGGATCGGAGCTCAGTACTGTGAGCGGACGCGAATTAAGCAAGCACTCAATCTGAGTGACGACAGTACAGAGTTCCTCATATGAGAGAAGCTGCTGTCCGATTACTCGGTACAGATGCGTTTTTACCACCTTAACCATACTTTCCCAAGCGCCGCCTTTATGAGGCGACCTCGGAGTAATAAACGACCACTTGATGCGATTCTCAGCTAACTGTAATTCCAGCTTAGGATGATATTCATCATTTAAAAACTTATACAAGTCGCGTAAGTAAGCGGCGGCGCCCTTATAATTCGTTGCATTATCGGAATGCATTACTCGAACGGGACCGCGACGCGCGAGAAAGCGTTTGAGAGCAGCGAGGAAGCTGGGAGTGCTGAGATCGGTAGTAACCTCAATGTGCACAGCCCTGGTTGCCAGGCATGTAAAGAGGCATAAATAAGCCTTTTCACTGTGCACACCCCGACGCCGAACTGGAGTATAAGCGATCGGCCCGAGTACATCCGTACCTGTTTCTGTGAACGCTTTCGGAACCTGACGGGTTCGAGACATCGGGAGGTCAGACATTAGCGGGTATGTTGGCCGCGGGTTAAGTCGGAAACAAGTATTACACATGTGGACTCTTTGTCTCACAATGCGGCGTGCGGACAGGATCCAGAACCTTTGACGAAGGAGTGACAATAATAGCTCTGGCCCGGCGTGTAAATATTTTATGTGATAATAATCTATCAGCAAATTAACAATATGATCACTGCGGGGTAAAATAACTGGATGCATTTGTGCATATTCTAGCGTAGAGTTAGCAAGGCGACCGCCAACGCGGATCAGACCGTTGCTGTCTATGAAAGGCCTTAATTTATTGAAGGCGCGAGATTTTGACACATCATTACGAAGATTATCAAACTCCTCTGCAAAGTATTTCCTTTGTAGGGCGAGTATTAATTTATTTTCAGCGTACCAATATAATGCGACTTTAGAGTCGGTGAATGCGTACGTCCGGATTGGGAGACGATTAGCGTAACTATCTAAAACTGAGCGCAGTAGCTTTGAGAGCAAGACTACTCCACAGAGTTCCAGTCGTGCGATCGAGAATGGTTTCATCGGTGCGACCTTTGACTTGGCGCACACGAGGCGTATGGTATTGCCACTGTCGGAGCTGACATGCATGTATACTACACCACCATACGCTAGCTCTGATGCGTCCGAGAAACCCAATAGGGTGACAACGCATTCGGAGGACACACCAAAGTGGCGAGGAATGCGCAGCTCATTGAGAGCTGGCAGCTCGGCGCAAAACTGTCTCCACACTTTAATAATGTGGGGCGGGGGCAAATCATCCCAATCGGAGTTGAGTTGCCAAAGCTGTTTTATTAACAACTTGGCGTAAAGAACTGTGGGAGCAACGAAACCCATAACATCCCACAGTCGGGCAATAGTAGACAAGATAGAACGCTTAGTGCAATTCTCATCGGCGGGAGCGGTTATTTTAAAATAAAAACAGTCAGTGTCAATTGACCAATACAACCCAAGTATTTTGTGATGTACTGATTTATCGAATTCAATATCAGTGGAAAGCTTATGTGAAGCGGGAACATTATTTAAAGCGGCGGGAGAGTTGCTATTCCACTTGACTAAATCCCACTGAGCACCCCTAAACAACTCGATCAGCTGGTTTGCTGTAACGGCTCCTTCTTCATCAGACCTGACAGAATAGACGATATCATCCATGTACAACGATGCAGATGCTATCTCACTCGCACGCGGACACTTGGAACCGTCATCTTGAATCAGCTGTTGGACTGTGCGTATCGCATGAAATACTGATGAAGCTAGACCAAAACAAACTCTATTATAAACATACAGCGTCAGCGGGTCTTGCGGTTTAAATCGATAAAGTATACACTGAAAACGTCGATCACACTCACGTACAACAACTTGTAAAAACTGCTGGCGACAGTCCGCGGTCATAGCGACGGCGAAAAGGCGGAAATTCAGTATAATTTTAAATAAATCGCCTTGCAGGTTTGGTCCGTGATGCAGGATATCATTTAGCGAGTTTCCAGAGCTGGTTTTACAGCTAGCATCTAAAACGATGCGAAGACGGGTCGACGTCTTATCCTCACGGATAACTCCGTGGTACGGTATTACATAATGCGGAGACGCGTCATCAATGGTATCTGGAGGCGCGGGTGAAATATAATTTTTCTCCAGATATTCCCTAATGACGTCATCATAAGCTGCCCTTAATTTAGGCGAAGCTTCTAATTTTTTCTCGAGACACAGAAAGCGTCGTCGGGCGGTTTCATAGGACTTACCTAATGAATAATAATCACCACTAAATGGCAGTCCAACAACGTACCTACCACTAATGGGATCGCGGGTTGTGGTTTGTTTATAAAACTCTTCACACTCAACGTCAGCGTGACACAGAGCGGGCGGTGCGCGGGGAAGCTCTTCGAGAGCCCAAAATCCTTTAATAACATTTTCTAAGCCATGATCCTGCACTAAGCAGCATGTCAAAGGCTGGCGGGTAAATAACGTAGGTACAGAACCCATTAAAACATATCCTAATACCGTACGCAGAGCTTGCGGTGACGAGATCGCCTCAGAAACGCGATGTTCGTCTGATAATAATAAATGCATAAAAAGTGGCGCGCCTATTAAAACATCTATTTTATTCGGCGTACCAAAATCATCGTCAGCGAGAGGTAAGTTATGCAAGTGCGATAAGACAGACTTATCTACTGCGGTACTAGGTAGCGGGTCGGTAATTCGATCGACTACTAGCGGTGAAATATTAAATTTTATATTATTATCGAAGCGTGAATAAAACTCTAAATTGACGGAACTTGAATTAATAATTTTCTCTGTGCCTCCGAACCCCTTAACCATAGTACGTTCAAAGTTATGCGGTGCAATACCTAATAAATCACAAACCTCCTTTGTAATAAAGTGGCTTTGAGACGCGGTGTCTACAATAAAAGAGCGCGCAACATATGTTTATTCCCCGTACTATCATACGCAACGACTTGAGCGGTCGCAAGTAACACGGTGCATTGATTACCTTGCACCGGCTCGCACCGGTTTGAGGCGATGGACGTCGCGCACAATGCAACATCTGTTCGTTCGCTAAGTAAGGGCGCGACGGGCGGCGGCGGCGGCGCATGAGACAGCGAGCGCCTGGTGTCTTCACCGCTCGCGGGGGCGGGAAGCGCGGGTTCGATTCCCGACTTGAAGTGCAACATACTGTGGTGACGCGACTTACATACGCGGCAAGTAAAATCTGATTTACATAATGACACACGATGTTTTATACTGAGACAATTCACACACGCGCTGTTGTCCTTCACGTATTTGAAACGTTCTTCGGGAATCATTTTATGAAAGTCAGGACATTTATATAAATGCTGATGCGTTATGTTTGTGCAGAGACACTTATAAGCGGTTTCGACCGTGCTCACATAAGCGTGATACTTCGGCGGTGGTTTATTTATATTTTCCCTTAAGTGATAGCGAGGTATCTTACTCTGTACATTAGTAATACCTGTAGAAGCGGAACTATTTATTGGTGTGCGTTCAAACACCTTAGAACGTGTTTTTATGAACAGCACGAGCTCATCAAATGATGGAATATTAGAACCTACACTCAACTCAAAAGCGCGGGCAGATTCTGAATCTAGTTTTCTCAATGCGATTTGTAACAAAATCATATCTTTTAAATTATCTATCTTTAAATTATCCAGGGCGCGAGCGGCGCTGACAAACTGGTCTATGAATAAATTATAATTAACAGCCGATGCCGTGCTTAAACCCTTAAAGTCAAATAATTGATTTAGGTAAGCGGTGGCGATCATTCTTTTATCTTCATATTTATCGATAAGCGCTTGCAACAGCAGATCATAATTCTCAGCACAGGGACTAATTCCTGCGCACACATTAAGCGCTTTTCCGCTTAACTTTCCTAACAAGAAAAACATTTTTTCTGCTTTAGTGAGCGAAGCATTTTCATGGATTACAGACTTAAAATTAGCGTAGAACAATGGCCATGAGCGAATG
Source organism: Aplocera efformata (assembly GCA_921293045.1). Lineage (NCBI taxonomy): Eukaryota > Metazoa > Arthropoda > Insecta > Lepidoptera > Geometridae > Aplocera > Aplocera efformata. The sequence continues at coordinate 9,206,936 of OV121045.1, forward strand.
TCTCCTGAGAAGGAAATAAGTTCGATAGGCGGTAAACGGATTTTGCTTTTTTGCGGTGCGACGCCGTCCAGCGGGGACGACTGCGAGGACTGCGATTGAAGCCGCTTGATTCGGCTGTACAATCCGGTTCGAAGGACCATATTATGGTGGCGCTTGTAATTTAAACACCTTCGATAGCTATGGGAAAGCTGAGTTAATTGTGGCTCGTCGGAGATAGTTGGGGATGTATAAAGGAATGTGCAGCGTACCTGGACTCGACGTATGCGGCGGGCAATCCAGGGGTACAAACACTCTTCCACAACACAACAGTTCACTCGCGAGCCGCGGAAGGCCACCATAGAGATTTTACACGAATTTCAGCGGTTCAGCGGGAGCGGTCAAGGCAAAATGTATTGATATATATGCGCGTACGGCGATCGGTGCGGCGGGTGGTTTTGCACACTAAATTAGTATGGCGGACTGCGGACGGCGGATCCGGACATGTCACGTTGGTGCTTCCATCTTGCGGTAGTGTTTCCAACGCGTGCACATAGGATTGGGAAATGGTAGGGTTAACTCCTAAGCCACAATAACTTGAACATAATAATTTAATGTCGTAATAGATGGCGTTACCAATTATTATATATAACTATTACTAATATTGCAGAATAAATAATAGTATCTGGTGTAATAGTAACTCCCTGAAGTCATTAAAATAAATAGAGACACCCGCATCAACACAATAAAGTACAATTTAGCTTGCACACAATGCTGCTTACCTATTGCCTTCCAATGACGGCTCCGGGGCTTAGTTGGTAGTAGCCCTGCCTTCGAAGCGAGGGGTCCCGGGTTCGATTCCCGGCCGGGGCACACTTTGTGTGGTGAGCATGAAGTTTGTTCTCGGGTCTTGGGTGTTTGTCTTGTGTTTCTGTGTTTGTCCATGCCATCTGCGACACAGGGAATCCTAGTGCAGAGGTATGAGTGTGTAAACGAAAAAAAAAAAAACGAAAAAAAAAAAAAAATCACTCTCGCTGTGACTAAAATTTAATATCATTATTCGTGAGAGCTGCTCTGACTGCTTCAGAATGACTGTCTGTAGTAGGTTTGTAATAGAGTGCAGTGTGCAGTGTGCCTTCAAATATTATGGATCTGAAAGTATGTCTCTTTAGAAGAATGAATCTGTTGTTGAATTTATTTTGTGATAATTAATATTATTTCTGCTTCTAATAATATTTGGGGGTCCCGTTCCTCGCGTCCGTAGTTGCGTACCCTTTGAGTCCCAAACGTACCCCTTGGGTGATGTTTAAGGAGCAAAAAAAGTAGCAGAACTTGTGCAAAGTGCAGCCGGAGAAGTACTGCTTCCACACATGGTAATCTGCCACCAAGAAGAGTGCACCACGCACTCGCATTGCTGTGTTCCGGTGGAAGGGTGTGGGTGCCGGTGAAACCACATCTTGGGTGACGAGCGCAACGCCGACTCGGGTCAAAAAAAATAAAGGCATTGACAGCTATTCCTTTTTTTTCCATATAGTGGGATCTGAGAACTAATTATTGTAATTCATTTAATTCCAGGTTGTTATGGTGTATCGGATGTTACAAGTGAGTCCAGCACAGTGAGCTCAGCCTCCACGGAGCCCTGGTTCTGTGAGGCTTGCAAGGCCGGTGTGACTGACCCAAACTGTGAACTATGTCCCAACAAAGGTATACTTTCTAAAGTTCATAGACTTTATGCTAATATATTATTAAATAAAGTGGCATCTTAACTTAGTTAGTTTTAACTCTGCCTTCGAAGGGGTTTGATTTCTGACTGCGATCGGGGTAAAATGTGTGGTGAGCATAAATATTTTTTTTTGGTCTTGGATTTTTATGTGATTGTATCCATGCCACCCGCCACACATTACTAGCGCAAAGGTAAAAGTGTTTTTTTTTCTCATTTTTGATTTCACAATAATGTAGTCTGTGTATAAGCCAGAAAAACTATAGGCACTTGACATATTTCAACTATGTTTTCAAAAATTATATCTCAAGTATGGGAATACCCAAGTCGCTATATGACGACGCAAAATAATGCAATTTTGTCTCCCTTTCTTACTGACTGGACCTAAATCTTATTCCTGTATTGGACTGATGGTAAATTTATATGACTAAGGTGACCGAACCAGCTGACAGCCCACCTAATGTTAAGGGGTAACCACCGCCCCTTCAACAGCATTACATTCGCTTTATTCATATTGTGTTTTACTTATACCTATGTTCAATTTATCATTTCAGGTGGTATATTCAAAGAGACCGAAGTTGGAGCATGGGTGCATTTAGTCTGTGCCCTGTATGTACCGGGAGTTGCATTTTCAGAGGTCAGTAATAATTAATATTTACTATTCACGTTAGCTAACTAGTTTAGTGTACCTTGGGGAATGTTTCGGCAGCCCTTTAAGTTTCTGTAAAAAAGGTAGCTAAGATATTAAGAACTGAACAGAGAGTATGTACATGTATTTACAAAAAAAAAGGTACTAATTATGTATTCTGTAATCTGGTTCCCACAGTACAAGCTATGTGAAATAAACATGAATATTTTATTTATATGTAACTAATTAACATCTAGACACAGAACACACATCCATTTTAGTGTCGCAAATGTTTGTTCTGGGTCGAAATCGTATTCCTACCCTTCTGTAGAAGGCAGGGTTATTACTAACTGGGCTGTGAAACCAGTCAATATTGAGTAGAAAGATAATTTGTCTAATTTAGAAATATAATTCTGTATTCCCTGATTATTTATCTCTGTATTATCCCTGAATATTATAATTATTATAATGAAAACTAGCGACCTGCCCCGACTTCGCACGGGTGCAATGTGGGACAGTTTCTGTACTTTAATATGTATACTATGTACACTTAATATACATGTATACTACATATAATCCTTCCTCTTGAATCACTAGCCAAATTTCATCATGTCCGTTCAGCCGTTCTGGCGTGATTGAGTAACAAAAATCCATCCATACATACAAACTTTCGCGTTTATAATATTAGTAGGATATATTTTCATATAATGTTTGTTTTTAAAGTTTAATGTTTGTGCTAGGTGGAGCGTCTTTCGGGCGTAACATTGTTCGAAATGGCGTATTCTCGTTGGGGCGCTCGCTCGTGCGCTCTTTGCGTAGACGCATCTCTCGCCCGGACCGGAGTATGTGTTGGTTGCGATGCGGGCCTTTGCAAGACATTCTTCCATGTCACTTGGTAATTAAAAGAAAATATACAAGAAATCTATTTATCAACTGACAGTTGATAAAACTGTTGTCTGTCCTACTGGTGTCGTCTGGACTCAATGCATATTTTCTTCCCTTTCCATATGATTTAGTGCGACTCATATCTGATTTTTGTCGGTGGTGGTGGAGGAGCATATCCTGCTCTTCCACCACCACCGACAAAATCAGAGAGTCACACATGTTTCCAATTTTTATTCGACTTAGACTTAGAAAATCGTTAATTTTGTCAAATTTGTTTTTAAGCTATTAAGAATATAACATATTAACAGTGGCCAACGCGAAGGACTGTTAGCTGAAGCACACTCGGAAGAAGCGGAACAAGCCGACCCGTTCTACGCTCACTGCCGCCTCCACTCAGACAAGACCCTCATCAAGAAACGCAAGAGGAATTGGCTATCACTACAGATCAGAACCGAGAAAAGAAAGCTGGAGTTGCAAAATAACCTTAGCGCGGAAGAGAAGGCGAGGATTCAGCGCAAGCTCGTGAAGTATAGGAGAAAGTATTTGCAGCAGAAGGAGAATCGAAACCCCCCTTGGGGTAAGTGACTTTTATTGTTATTTTTATTTACAAAATGAGTACGCGTCGGTAATCCATAGACATTTATTATATAATAATCAAATTATAATGAAAACTAAATTTGTCGGTATGATATGTCATTATCATTATCTATTTCTTTGTTATGCTGTAAGTTTTATGCTTCTGAGGAAAGTAAAAATTTGAGCGTATTTACTCTCACATCGTGTTTTAGAATAATTTGTTCTGCTTCAAACAGTACCAACCCAGAAAATGGCTCGGATGCTGTACAGCAGCGCGTGGGCGATGAAGAAATTCAAACAAAAGGCGGAGTGTATGGGCCTCGATACACATGCTTTGGAGTTTGAAGATGCGCAGGTAACATCTATCAATAACCAACATATATCACAGAAAATTTAACTGAACATTTTTGCAAACGTTACTTTGCTTTAGTACCAACTTTGTGTCAACCGACGGAAAAACAGACTATCGAGCCAGTTGGAACTACTTTTTCGTTTTAAATCGAAATTGAAAAGCTCTCATTACAGCCACCTGACATGTTCCTTTTATTTGTGGGCAGTGCAGTGATGTGACGAGCATACAAACTGTTGGTTATTTGGCGGAAACGCCACTTTATCGGAATTGCTCACTTTATTAATGGCTTACTTCATTAATCACTTAATTAATGGTGGAATTAAATGGAGCTTCTTATTTCCAAGTTCTTTTGTCACTTAAAAAAAGTTCGAACATCGAAACATGACTTCTATAGCCAGAATATCAAAGAGTCTTTAACAAATATTTGAGACTGAATTTGGAATGAAAGAATTGAAATATCCTCATTCTGATATATTTACCGCAATATGCCACTTGAATAATTGGATTTCAACAGATGCAAGCCTTGAAAGACGTATCCCGCCGTTGGCACGTCCCGCCTGCGTTCTCAGTGGAGTTCGTCGGCTACTATTTGGAAAGAAATACTCGGGTGACGTCACTGCGCCGTTCGCTCGAACGATTGACCAAGGAGAATGAAAAACTCTTGGCTGAGGACGAAATACTCAGGGCCGATTATGACGTGGTAAGTGTTCTTCGCAAAGTACAGACAATGTCGAAACCAAAAAATCTATAAAAACCGACTAAGTGCGACTCGGACTCGCATACTGAGGGTCCCGTACCACCGATTAATGTTTTATTTGTTCGAATATCCGCCATAATAACACCTATCTGAAACACGTATACAACATTTGTTTAATTTGAGAATTTACAGGAGCATGAAATTTTATAGCCTAGCGATGCGACTCGGGTCTTGTCATACTTTGGTAGGGGAAGACCTGAGTCGTTTTGGTATTGTATATGGGTGGTGACCACCACTAAACATCAGGTGGGCTGTTAGATCCCCGTCACTTTGACACATAATATGTCTTTTATAAACTTGTGTTTTTTGCACAATCGCACCCAGTAATCAGTTGAGCTATGTATAACTGCTAAATTACTTTCATTTTTATGTTCAGTTTCAATAAAAAAAAACATCAACAATGCATAAAAACTATTATGTTTTTTTAGGCTTCAAAACAAAACACAGACGGCCTAGCTGACATGGCGGCCACTCGTCAAGGCTTACTGAAGATCTACAATGCCATACTATCCGTCTGTCCTAAGAAAACAGTGCCGGCCATATTGGACGAAAGGCCTCTGATACCTCCCGTTATCCAACGGTCCATGCCCAAAGTTACCCTACAGCAGTTACAGAAACGGTATGATCTAGAATGTGATGTTAGATCTTTTTGACGGGTGATTGGGTACTGCGTGTACGTAGTCTGGTTCGCGAAAGAATTCCTTGAAATACGCGTTACTTTTTCCAGTGGTTTGTCAAACCTGAACGACCGACCGAAAAATTAATTAAAAATGCTTTTTAATTAATTTTTAGGTCGTTCTTGTTAATATGGACTTCTTTCGTGGAGCGGACTGTAGTGGGAATGGCTTACTCAAGGAGTATCTGGTAAAAATCCGTGTTAAATTCTACTCAGATTAGATTAATGAAATCATTCTTTTTTTTGAAGTTCACTGACCTGAGCTTTGAGGCTAACATGAGGATCAAAGAAACTTGATGACTTTATCAATACTTTTTTTCTATGTTTTGTTCAAAGATTGTAAAGAAAATGGCATAAAATATATTCTTTGGCAGTTATCGCATACTATGACGTTCCGGTTTAAAAACATGTATTTAAAATAAAATCAAAAAGGCGAATAGAACCTGCATGTCAAAGAGTCAAAAACTCGAAAACATAGTAACGTCTAATCTGGATTGGAATCTCCCGCAGTAGAATAAAGTCCATTCACTCTCGCTTCTCGAGAATTGTTGTGTCCTTGACTCAATAGCTCAGTGTTTAACTTGCTTGCAATGCATGGAGTTCTTGATTAAATCTCGATCGGAACAAACATAAGACAACACATCTTATATCTTGATACAATAATCTTTGCATTCACGTTTGTGTGTCATCTACATGATACAGAGAATACATAGGCATACATAAAAAGGTACATATATTAGTGTAAATCCTGGATTACATTGAAAATAGGTCTATCTGGGAAAGGCTGAAATGGTTTGCCTGGTGCTGGATGGTTAAATCTTAATTTTTGGATGCATTGATTGGACTTGGTTCAGTCGGCTTCTGTGCTGTTGGTCAACAACCTAGATTGTGGGTTCGATTCCCACCCAGGACAAACATTTATGTCACAACATATTAAGTAAGTTTTAAAAAAGTTCTGTTTCGGTAATCTGGCTCCCATAGTACAAACTATGCTTAGTTTAGGGCTGGAGGGCGCTGTGTGGAATGTCCATGTTTTTTTATGTTTTTTTATTATTTTTTCTTGATTTATGGATTTAACCTTTTTCAATGTAATTCAGGGTTAATGTTGTTTATATTATGATTTATTAAACTAAGTCTATGGTTTACTGTATAGCGACTTGACCAGCAGGTCAATGTCTGTGCCCACCGCGGCTGCTCTTAAGATGGGCGTTGGTTTTCCTCTTAGCGACAACCCGGACGCTCGCCATGGGAAAGTTTTGTCTACATCTTTGGAAGGTAAGATTTCTATATAATGGTTGAACATTGAAAATAGAAATGACATCTGAATCATGTCTTTCAGATGTCATGTCTATTTTCAATGTCCAACCATCTTTCAGCTTTAAGTACTTATCGCTTAAATGTGGTGGCAACATGGATTGGCGACCCTGAAAAAAAGCTTCCTGAGTAGCTTAAATACACAATAAAAACTCCCAATACTTGCTCGTCACACAAAGTTTACCCGACCTAGAATCGGCCCTTGGACTCATTCGCAGTCAGGTTCTAACTAAGCTACGGAGCCGTCTTACACAAACGACTCATATGTATTAGCATAAAAATGTGTCATTTTCAATGAATGGAACGAGTATCTTATAGTAGCAGAAGTTTATACATATTATTTTGACTTATAATTATATTGATAAAATTCCAAAGCTAGAATAATCAATTTGTTGAAGAAAGTATTAAATATAATTTCCCCATCACGGTTCCTATTCTACACACAATGTGACATGTTTTATAATTTTTTTTTATTCTATTAATTCAGAATTACTTATAAAGACAAAAAACTAGACCAGACAAAATATTAGAGAAATATTTAGAATTTTTCGTTTTGTTACTTTTTCGTGGAACGTTCCGATTTGGCAAAATTCCATTAAAATGTCGAAGAAAGGGCCCCAGAGCATTGACATCCACACAAAATTTTCATCGCTCAAAGATTATGTATCATCAATATTATTACATTCCACACAGCGGTGAGCGTGAAAGACGAAGACATAGCGGGTCGCGAGTGTGCTGCGTGTGGTCGAAGCAGTGAGCGCCATCTGATGGCCGCCTGCGACACCTGCCGCCATCACTACCACCTGCACTGCCTCAAGCCGCCGCTCCAGCGACCGCCCAAGAAGAGCAAGCTATATGGATGGTCAGTCAATCATGTTGAAGATTCGTGTGACGAACATTGTACATGTTGGTTCTGTGGATGGGTGTTAATATGTATTACTAGTATCTACTTACAAAAAAGTACATTAAGTAACCTGTTTTCTATATTACAAGCTATCCCTAGTTTGGGGTTAGATGGCGCTGTGTGGAATGTCCATAAATATTATGTATATCAATATTCTTGGATATTAAATTTATGTAATATATATACATATTTTGCAGTTTAATTAGGATCACCTCTGGTTACAAATAATAATAGAGGTGATTGCAGATACTATAAGATAGTGTCTTTTGCATTCGCTAGGATGCATAACAATCAAATCAATGCCGTTCAATTACTCTCAACTTAATTGGTTTCAAATGTTGAGTTTGAAACTATAAAACTTTCCTATATATAATTGAATCAATTAAACTTTCCTATATATAATTGAAATTGAATCTTAAACGTACGTACATAGCTTGTTCTGTTTGGTAGAACTTGTAGCAGTAGACTATAATAACACAACCAAAACAAATTCACGCCAGACTAAAATCATACCCTTTGACAGGCAATGTTCGGAATGCGACAAGACATCCGATTCGGAACCAGAAGTACTAGAAAAGAAGGTTCCGCGTCGCTCTCGAATTCGATACAGCAAAGACGGTGCCATCATAACCTCACCCTCAAGCCCTACCAACATTGAATCAACTGTGGTTAAACACGAACACAAACCCATCATGGAAACGCCGATCAAAATAGTGACCGCTGAAAACCAATCGCCTATCAAAGTAACAATAAAACCGTTTGAATTCAGCAGTGAGAACGAAGCATTACTCCCCGATATGAAAATAAAAAAGGATAAAAAAATAAAGAAGAAACGTGATCACGTTTCAACTTCGGAAGGCGATCACAAGAAACAGCATAAGCGTAGCTTTACATCGCCCGCGTTAACCAACACACCTCTTATGTCAATAACACCGATCGTAGCCGACAGTCCGAATGATTCCCACAATGAGAATTCAAACGCGTCAACCAGCATGAATCAGAGGGAAGCCTCTGCGGCGCACAATTTGTCGTTCTCATCCCTCATTGGTGAGAAAGAGAGAGACAGCAAGACGATCGAAAGCTCCATCGAGAGCACACTCGCCAACTTGTCCTCTGATATCGCGACGTACAAAGCTAATAGGAAGCGGAGGAAAGAGAAACACAGGTCGCGGTATTCGCCGGATTTGTTGCGGACTCCCTCGAAATCCCATAAGCATAAGAGGAAGAAGAAGAATCAGGATATGGAGAACCCAGAGATGCCACATCCAAGAATCACGATAAAGGTATGTTCTTTCCTACGCGTATAAAGATTCTGCTATACTGTATGTTTTCTTTTTTCAACGCCACCGTCCGTTATCATTCTTGTATACTCCAGTCCATCCAAAGGTTGCCTGGAAGAGGTTGCTTTAATCAATAAGGCCGCCCATTGTATTTCACATTTATTGGATACCTACTCTTAGTAATTGTTTTTATGTCAATGTGGTGTACAATAAACAGTTTTCTATCTATCTATCTATCTGCTGTGTTTTATATGTACTTATTCAAATCTATGCTTGATTATAGTTTACGGTAACCTTAATATAAATGGGCTCTTTAAAAAGATAAGTAAAACCTTATATTCGAAATTACCTATCTAATAGATTTTTACAATATTGTCCACAGATTAAGCCGATTCCGAAACCAGATGGGTCATTAGACACACAGATGTTCTATGTGCCAACGGACAGCAACGATGGCCCGCCGCCATCTGTGATGAAGAAAATATCTAAGGTAACAGCACAAGTTGAAATGCACATAATTCGATTTGAAGTGTGTTTGGTTGCTTTTTAATCAATTTGTTTATCATAACAACTATGCACTAGTATTTAATCTATTAATATTTGTAGCATGCTGAACCAGAAGTAACAGATCCACTGCAGGCGTCGGTCCTAGAAACGGTGTCCGACCCACCCGCATTGGACACAAGTGCTGTAAGTGATATCCTCTCACTCTCTCTAATGCTTAACCTAATACTTCTTTCTCTTTCCTCGACCAGCACTGTGCAAGTTTCGAAATAAGAATTAATTTTTTAACTATACTTGATACTATTGCCGAATTCATTTTTGTGCAAGCTTGACTTTGTTGAGGAGGATCCACTCCCACCGCCGCCGTTGCCGATATCTAAGCCAAAGGTCAGTCGTAGAATATAACTCCATGAATACAACCATTTCAATGTTTCTGGAACTATAATAAAGTAATATGTATAAAGTTTACCTCATACCCTCTCTCTGGCATAGACAAACATAGAAACACATGATAAATAATCAATAATAGAAAAAACTACGATCATCACTCAAAGTTTGCCCGCATGTGATTTCACCGGCACCCACACCCTTCCACTGGAACAGTAATGCGAGCACTACTGCTTGGTGGCAGATTCCAGGTGTGGCAGTACCTCTCCGTACGAAGTTGGCACAAGTTCTACTGCTTAGTTCTTCTGACATTTGCAGAAAAGAATATCTTTTAAAGTTGCGCAACAACATATAAGTAGATTATTTTCTGTACGTTGTGTGTGTTATCAACTATTTTTATGCGTTGACACAGAGAGAACGCAGCATTCGCTCGGCCCGCGGCTCCAGTGCTGGTACGTCCACTACGAACCACAAGACGCCAACTCCTCTGACGCATTGCGATGTGTGCCAGCAAGCGGGCGATAATACAAACCTTGTACGGTAAGAGTTCTTCAAGCAAAGGCGTAAAGTTAGCTTCTCTTCCTTTTCCTGCCTTTTTAAATATCCACGAACTGGTGTTGTGGTCCGCGTTATGACATGACATGGGAAGTGATATATGTCCTATAAACTCCCTATAATGTCCTAATCTCTCGAATATATCACTTGCGTGATGTAAGATTAGTAGTGTTCCAGCGCCATCTGGTGAAAAGTTCTTGTATCAATGTGTTGGATAAATACTCAGATTATTTGTATACAGATGAAGCGGCGACATTACTACTACCTAATATCAAAAATATTACCTTTAAAGCTGAATGTAAAAACAATTGAAAGCCAAACAATCAACTGTCCTATTTTCTTCTAATTTTGAATATTAAATTTTAATTCTTTGTGTCAGTATATTAGAACTGCAATTTCATTTTTTAATCCCTACCATTACAGTGATTGTTTAACTTTTGTTTCATTGAGTTTAACAATATTAATGACAATTGCATAATTATAAAATAACGAAAGATGTTTAATTGGCCTACTGGTCATGTCACTGTAATACTGAATTTCACAAAAAACATTAACCAGGACGGCCGGATTAAAATTGATTAATCTTATACTCAAATTATAAGATGTTAATTCAATTGTATATTATATATACTAACCAATTTTAACAAACAAACGCATACTACGATTATTAAGTTTGTTCAGAGTATATTTTCCCTTCAGATGTGACGAGTGCACCAAGCGGTATCACTTCACGTGTCTGGAGCCACCTTTGAACAAGAATCCGAAGAAACGCGGCTATTCCTGGCACTGCGCAGATTGTGACCCCACGGTGAGCATACCATATATACGTAAACACATATATATGTACTTACCAGCCAACTTTTTGTGCATGTTATTTTTTTAGGATCTTGTATATTAAATGGATGGCTTTAAGAAGAAGACTTAGCATTAAAAATAAGTCCTTTTTGCCTAAGGATATCCATTTGATGTTGGAGATTATCCTAATGGCTAGCTTAACTAAAGCCAAAGCTTACAAACCAATTTTACACTGACCAACAGTTCAGATTTGTCGAGCGGTATTGTGTCCCGGCTTTATGTAACACCGCGGGGCGCAGCTAGTTATTTCATAATTTCATCTTGCCAAAAGGACCTTCCCAAAATTCGTCGTCAGCTCTTTGACTGTACGTAATTGTCGTGATCGCGTGTTCTATAAAAATAATTTACCTAAAATAAGATGTCACATCGTTTATAGGATATGACCCCACGGGCCCTATTCTACGCCTGATTAGATATTTCACTTGACATTCAATTCTCACCAACTCGGAACCGTTCACAAAAAGAAGAGAACAACAACAAAATACAGACATGAAAAATCGTGAACTCGTTATTATTATCGTTATGATTATCTTCGTTTTACAATACTTATCTTGGATTTGTATGAGATAATTTAATAAAACATGTCACATCGGGCGTAGGATAGGCCCCCTGATAAAATTAAAGGATTGAAGATGTGGAAGGATAATGGAACTTCATTGTTGCAGGATCAGGAGGAAAACAGCTAAAATTTAGGCCATAGGAAAATTAAATCTCAGTTTTATATTAACATTCAAGGAAAAGGTCAAAATCAGTATTTATAAAGCTATATTAAATAACTGTTGCATTTAAATGTTTTAGTTTAAGCTGTCCTTGTGTGTTACTTTGGTAGGTGGTTTACGCCGAAAATAAAATGTGTCAAAACATTTAACTCTAGTTTAATTTATTCCCAGCCACAACCATTTCAACAAAGTAAATCACTGAATACAATATTCAGTAATAAATATGTGCCTCGGTGCGTGTAAAATCTGTCCTACTTTCACCAAATAATATAAAGAAGGGCCGTTTCCCACCGCAAATACAGAAATCCTCTCATTTTCCAAATTTATTACTAAAGGTGTCAGGTTAATATTTCTGAACGACCCACGGTTTTTATTTATCGTATGTGTGTTGTGTAATGACTGTACTTCATTCGAATTGGCATAAAACCGATGTCAATATTCAACGCTACCATAAAAAACTTATGAAATATCTTTTGCACAGTTTTCTCTATGAATGAGAAACCAGTTTTCTCGACAGGAAATTAAACCACAAGCTTCATAGTTCGTTGACTGGTTCTAACAACTTCGGGCCCGTGTTTTGCTCATAAACAATTTACAGGTCATTGTAGATATTGTGTAAAAGTTGGGCGAATGAATTCATACATAGTAGTGAGAGGCGAGGGGAAACTTTGCTCCAAAAAGTTCATTGTCCTCGGCAAGCGGGGGTAGATGGTGGAACAATCACTCGGGAGCGCCGCTTTGTTCTAGGATTCACCATTCGTCGCCAGGCACGTCTTAGAAACTGCGCGGACTTTATAATGAATTCTAATAACGAACATGAGAAGCACCGCAAACTTGGATGCCTGTTCGTGCCTGACGAATTCATTTGTTAGTTGGTAATCTGAATAATCAGATCCCGGCCCTGTACTCGAGTGGAGTTATCTAAACTAATATTAAGCCGATTCTGTTTACATTTGGCTAAGTGAGTCTCTGAGGCTCAAAGGATATCTTTCGCGATAATTTTGGCAAATAACATTAAGGGCAATAAATCCAGCACAATATTTCGGGACAAAGGTTTACTGCCTATTTCCAAGCCATGCGCTTCGTTAGGCCTTAGGCGTTCATTGGTTTCAGTGCAGACTTCAAAGCGTTGATCATTCGTACAAGCAGTGTACACTACTGATTTCAAGCGTAGAATTATTAATTTCATTTAATAATTCTGTGCATCATACTACGAAGCCGGTCCGAAGACTTCTTACTACAGTACTTACTTAGTTAGTCCAGTGACTAACTAAGTCAGGCAGTCCTGACTCAGCATCATAACTGTTTTTGAGCCACAAATAGCAAGACTACTTGTGCGGCTATCCACAGAAGACAAAGAACAAGATTAAAAAATCACACAGTGCCCTCTCTCGCCAAATTAAGCTTGTACTATAGGAACCACAATACTTATATATTACTTTTTGTAAATACATACATTAAATATGCATCTGAACCCAGATACAGAACATATATGTTCGTATCACAAATATTTGTGCTGAGTGGGATCGAACCTACTAGCTGTCAGACCAGATGAAATTCGTACCAAACTATCGTTAAAAGAGTTCCATTATTCAACGCTTTCGAAGTTGTGATTGAATGTCAAAACCTCTGAATGATGAAATACCACTTTTGTAGCACATAACTTTCATAAATATTTAATTCATCATTTGGCGGAATGTACCAACTTATCGCCGGGAGCGACGGCGGCATCACGCCTCAAGTTTGTTCATTTATTTCCTACAAACTTCCATCCCCACTGCATAATATCTTCATATGGAAAACTTCGTGTTTTCTCATAGTTCATGTTTGTCGTTAGTGCTCTGTTTAATTTAGGCAGGAGTTTGAGCGGTATATATACTCGCTCAGGAAATTGTGTTTATGATACATACAACGTTTAGGCGTAGTTTTAGGCGTACTAGGTAACTAAGCACACACATTTATCGTTGCCAAAGGATGATAAAGAAAGGATATTATGTTTGAACTATATTATATTCTAACTTTTGAAATAATTAGCAATTGTCAGGAAGGAAGATCGCTTTTCCGAGAGCAATTAGGAAGGTAAACCGAGATCGGAAACAAGCCTACTGCTTGATGTGAGATTAAACATTAAATTCTATTGAATCCAAGATGGTTTTAGAAAGTTTCATGTAATAATAATAATTTTAAAGCTTCCTCGAGTAAGTTATTACTTTTTTTTATTTTACGATAATAACACTGATTAGAAAAAAATGAATTTATTCCAACATGCGAGATCAAAATGATAAATTTCAAATGGTTGAGTCAAAATGATAGATTCACGGGGAAATCTCAGTGCATTCATTGTTTATTTAAATTGTGGCTACTTGCGTCCATAATTTTCAAGAAAATGTTTCAAAACGTTGAATCAAATAAATAAATGGTTTGGTGATCATGATTTTCTAATGCCGTAGAAGCCTATCCACCCTCCTAAGGGGAGGTTATAAGCAGACGATTGTTTTCTTAGGCAAAATATCGACTTGTTTATTTTGTATTACCGTTTCGCGTTTACATTTCATAGTGAAACAGCCACGACAAAGCTTCGCGGCTTCAAGATTATTATTATTATTAACTCGAAATTTAGATGTACCTGAAGTACTTTCTGTCGTATACTTCATATCTACATAATCTACCAAATTTGGTCGCAAATGGGACGAACACTTTCACCTCTGTGTATATTTAACCATAGCTTAAACTATCCTCCTCAGACTTTTCTTTCAATAGGTAGGTAGGTACGCAACTATTGCCTACCTTGTGCTTTCCTCCCCACGGTTCCCGATGTCACGAGAAAAGAAAAATCCCGTCCTTCCTTTATTGGGGCCATAAAATCACGCCTAAATGTAGACGTCGATGTAAAGGTTTGGGACACAAACGTGTATTTTTGCTGGCTCTATTTCAGTATCAAAACTTTTAGAAGTGAATGGTGTTTTATAAAAGTGTACTATTTTTTAAGTAGCTTTGCAAAATTTTAGTTGTATAAATGATACAGCTAAGTAAACACGAAATGTAGTATTGTAAAAGAATATTGGGTTATAAGTTAAAATATACTTTTTATTTGTAGCAATAACCCTCCTAACTCTGATTCCTCTAAGTTATGTAAAAATGTTTTTTTTTGCAGATATTGACGAGCCGTATTATATATTATATGCTATACGCGTCAATAAAGTATTGTATTATTATTATGCTAAACTTTCTTTTGTAGTTAGGTACTTTTATCTTAAAATGGTTCCATTTTTCCTTTATTCTAACGTTCGGAACCTGTAGAGACTTAGGGAGTCATCCCAGCTGCATACAAGGTTTTTTGTTACTGAATCTAAAGTATTTACGGAGTATACTAAATACATTCTTTTCAACCTTACTTTTGACACTTTCTTTAGACGAAACTTTTTAACTAAAAGTACAGACTGAATACCTAATAGCTGACTTCGCTCCTACACCAACTCAAAACTCAAACTCATTTATTCCATTAGATTTCAAGTATCGTTTGGCCACGTCAAAATTTAAACGCACTATTAAACATAATCGTGATCATACACCTAATGTGTCCTAGAAGCTTCTTAGGCTCATAACATATAATACAAGTAGGTATGTCAAATTATAGTCAGTTTCATGTGATAGTTAGTATTATTTCTTAATTTTACGTCTACGTTTGCTGACTGTAGCACGAAGCTAGATGTCAACCACTAATTTTACTTGGTCTACTGCAATGCCAGGAATCAATATCTGGTTAGCTTTACCATCCGTAAAACAATTTATATTTTTTTATTAATAGGTACTCAGATTTAACTCCATAAAACGGCCTCTAAAATGAATTATTATTCTCATGCCATCCTCGTCGCCACTGTTAAATACGGAATGGAGGGACGGACACGTGAAACTGATCTCGTTAGTAACGCACTGTTGTATGTAGGAGTCACATGCGGTGATGGACGCAGCCACGCACATATAATTCCTGAAATCGGATGACACATAATGTAAAAATTATAATTGTAAATGCATACCTATTGAATGGCAAATAAATATTATGGGTCGAGCGTAGAGGATACCCAAAAGCGTATCTGTAGAAGAATATCGCTTCTGTAGATTATTAGTATATAGGTAACACGAACATGAACAAATGCATGTGATCGTTTGACCAGTTATCGGACTACGGGCTTTGGAATCTATTTGGAGATTTGCTGTTACCTACCCACGACCTCTATGAAGCAAGCATTAAAATATAAAGATGTTTATGCTTTCCTTAAAGAGGTTCTTTTTTTGACTGTCATCAGTGAAATGGTTCGTTGTCCGTCTGTTTGCCTGTCTGTCAAGACTCTTTTTCTCAGGAACGCGTGGAGGTATTTACAGTTAAAATTAAAATCAAATATTCAGGTCTGCAATCCCCGGGAGCAGTGAAAACATCCAAGTTTTAAGTCAACGCAATTAAAAGATACGAACGTTTATGCTTCGTGTATGCCGTTTGACTCTCGCAAGGGAATCAAAACTTATAGGCTACTTCCCGCTGACTTAGAACCATATAATTTGACAAGAAGCAATGTCATATAAACAAATAAATCCAAAATCCATAAATTTGTAGTTACATCACAAAAAAAAACTCACGAAAAAACCTACAAGTTACACGTTTACCTACAAGTTCGTGCGGAACCCTCGGTGCACGAGTCCGCCTTGCACTTGACCGGTCTTTTTCTTATTTTCGGTTGGTAATCATGATGTTTTGTCAAAGAATTTACAATCCAGTAATTCAAGAATTTACGGTTGTATTTTATTACAGTAAATTCTTGAAACCTTCCAAATGGATTATTTATACTTCTTAACAATTGAGTGACCTTATCCGTTCTCCTTACCTCATTCTTTATACAAACACAAATCCAAAGCTTATCCTATTGCAATTTTCTTTCGAAAGAACATTTAATTCTTCACATGTATGAGCTAATCCGAGTTCCGATTTTGGAAACATTTTTGGTGTTTAGTTTTTACTTTCAAAGAGGTTATTATAAAATTTTCATAAAAGTTTGGAAACAATAGTACCACTATACTAAAAGTCATTTCGATAAATAAGGTAAATTTAATTAAACCCTTTTTAGAGAACGAGTTGATCTTTGCATCATTTTATTTAAAGTAAAAATGAAAGGCTTCGATCACTAAGTCAAGTAAAGGATTTCATTAAAAGTAATTTGAATACGATACAAACATGCACATACAAGCGCTATTACCTGATTATTTGATCTCTTTCCAATATATACTGCGCTGCAACCTACCTACTCGCCTGAATGAAACGTTGAATGTCTGACTCTCGAAACGGAACGGAGTAAAGGCCCATTTAATCACCGTCGAGTTCAGTAAGAAATGGTTGATTACCCACCTCCGGACTGCGATGTGCACTCATCCCCGCAGTGAATTGATAATCGATTCTGGACGAATAAAGGCATCCATGCAAGGAAGGGAGAATTGTATTCTAAGCCGTGCTGAATTTACTGTGGACGAGTTATAGTAAAGATTACTATTTTTATTTAAATGTAAATAAATATAGTACGTTAATATAATATATTGACGTACTATAATATTCTTGCTTTACGTACTCGTATATTATACGAGTACGTAAAGCAAGAATATTATAAAGTTAATAATAATAATATTATTAAGAATAGTAAGTTGTATTTATATTTGTTCATAATTAAGTGTGGTGGTGAGTCTAAAAATAATAAATCAAACAAATATAAATGATCATGTCGAGTTATGTAATTGCAAATTTGATCACAATTATATAGTTGAATGAACAAGATAACTGGGTAAAAAAAATCACCTGTAATCCGTCACAGTTATTTTGAACAAATCGTCAATAATTTCTAACTAAAAAAAGGCTTCTTATCAAAAAAGATACTCGTCTAATAGCTAAATGTTATAGCTTTTTTGTAGTAGCGTCAAAACCTTATGGTAGCGACCTGCGTTAGCCCAGGATTCTTAAGAGTAAAACATTTTGGGTAGGTGACAGCTTTATTCGCAACTTCATAACTAGTATTTACAAAAGTGTTCATATTCGTTGGTCTTTATTCTCTATCCATGTGTTGTCCAGGTTCAAATAAAAACTAAAACAAAATGGTTAACCACCAGCCGTCCAGACCGTGATGTGCACTCATTCACGTCGTAAATTGATAATCGATTCCGGGCGGGATAAAGGCTTCCTCTTAATGCATATACCGTAAAATCGTATGAAGGAAAATTTTAATATTGCATCAGCTAACGGGCCCGCATATTGATGTGATCATGCTTCTGGCAATTTTTATAAGATCATACATATAGGGATCATAGGGAGAATAGAAGCGTCATTCAAATAATCTTATTTCCGGAATTTCGAGCTTGTTTGAGAGGTTTGATAGCAGGAAAAAACACAATACTAGAAGTGACAAAGTTTGCAATGGCTTTGTTTCATATCGCTTGCTAATTATTGCATATTATATAGGGTTGATACTAAAATATAATGAAAATATTCGCAACGAATCAATGACGTACAGTTAGCTATAAAGATTAAAGTGGGTTTATGGATCATATGCTCTGTATTTTATACCAGTTGTTATTTAGATAACCCTTTCCAAGAGTACATTCCTTTTCTGTACATATACAGGGCCGCGATCAAATACAAATTTGGAAGCCAGGTAGGCAACGCCGGTTCCGGCGCTTGTAGGCTCTGAATCGCGTTGGTAGTCGCGCAAACTTCCTGTGACAGATTTCCATACTTTGTATGAATCAGATCCCTTCAGCACCGACAAACATACATAACTGTTTTCGCGTGGTTGCTTAGTTTAATCAAAAGGTACGAATACATGGGATTGTTTTGAAAGACCAATGCAGCATTAGCGAAGTAGGTAATTTTTCGAAAACAATTTTCCCACTCAGATGACTGATGTTTATGAGCGTCAGACATTGAACAACTTTATGCGTGTTACGAGATATGCGGTTTCATAGTACTTAAGCCTAATCTTATAGGAATTTATTTATAGTACAGATATATATATAATTCTTAGTTTGGGTTGGTTTCGTAGTTTGGTGTGTAATTGCGGTATTCCTTTATACAAGTTAACATTAACAATGTAAGTTTTTGGCAGCTCGAACGAACCTATCTCATGCAAAAGGGTCAGTTGTAGATAACCATCGGGCTGGAAGTTTCGAGCTCTCTCATGTGGTGTAAATTAGTTAACAAACATAACACCTACACTTGCGCGATTTTAATATGGAATAGCTACAGTTTTTTCTTGTAAATCAAACTGATGAAAAATTTGTAGGTTTTAGACAGAGCACATGGTATTTTACGAGATAGCTCATAGCTCAATAGCTCAGTTGGGAGTCACTGTGCCTTCTATGTTGAAGGTCTTACAGAAGATGTTTTAAAAAGGTCTGACGATACTTAAACAGTGCATGCCTAGATTGATCCAGAACGAAATTTACCATTGATGATTAGTAAAGTACGGCTACGCTTCGCCACAGGACCTATATAAAAAAATATATTTAAACTAACTATTTCAAGCGGCTTCGTTCGCGTAGAATTTAAAATTGAATCTACGATTAGCGGTTTACGCTGTGCGTTAAGCCGCAAGTCAGTCATTCAGGACAAAGCCTTTTATATATAGTATATAGATATAGCGATTTCGCAACTTACATATTAAATCATACGTACAAAACCCGAAATTGGTGGAAATTTCACTGACATTAAAAGGAAAAAGGCACTAGATAATATAGGTATATATATACATATGAAAACAATTCTTCGTGGTTGTAGAACTCGAACTCTCGGATCCGTCGACTTGTGACTGTCGGCTCGTTAGGCACGGGGCAATGTCGATATTAAATTTATCATCCCGTTGTTCGCTGCAAGATACGCCGGCGAGATAAAATCCACTCATGCACTTTACGTCGAGTTCGCACTCCTTGTGAACTGACGCTTTTGGAATTCTTAGTTAATAATAAAAATAGAAACAAAAATGCAAAACATAATTGAGTGACCTTCGAAATTTATTTTTGTTTCATTGTAATTAAAATTAATTGTTTTAATTTTAATTAAAATTAATTGTTTGAATTAGAAGATTAAAACAAGATTAAGTCGCGACGTAGTCTAACAAAATTTTGATTACAGACACAGGCTACCTACGAGTATGTCGTAGCACTGGCTACGACATAGGTAGCTAGGATCACTCCTTCAGTACTACGCCGCTACTCCTCTCTACGACGTAGACTTAATCTCTTTGCGTTTACACCCGTGTTTGTTTCTTCGATATATTTATAGAACGATTGGCTTGCATAATCATTCCAATACAGACGAATTCCAATACAACACAACACGGAAAGTGAGACACGCCGAGTACCTCTTTCAATATAAAAAGTTCGATTTATTTTAACTGAAAAATGTCAACTAAGGACCCAGGTGATACTCCCGGCCGCATCTAAAAAGGCTAGTTTGATACGTGAGACCAAAACTTTTCTATTTAACCAAAAGCTCACCTGCAAAAGTTCGAAAGCGTTAACCAAAACTGTGAGGTTTTGAAATAAGCATCGAAAATGTGAATAAACTTTTTGAAAGTTGTAAAAACTCGTGTCGTTGAAACGTTTTGGGGCATCAAAGGGTGATGTAAAATGCATAGAATATCACTTAAAGTTGGTAAGTGAATTTTAAACATTTTGGCGCCGGAATTCTACTTGAAGTTGTATAAAATTTGACGAAAACCCAAAAGGACTTACTTCGTTTTATACATTACTATTCAATTTTTTATTTCTGAGAGACGAGTGAGAGTGAGTGAAGCAGTGATAAATTGATCGGAACATATTGAATGTCTTCGGCCACTCTAAGCGTTCACATAAATTGCCTCAATATTATGGTATCGTTTGCGGACAATAATTTCCGCATGGATAAGTAATTTATGCTCGCTTCGGGCTAATTGAACAAACTGTGAATGTTGGTGACGTTTCCAATAATTACCACAACTTTGAGGAAGCTTCTTACTCCTAATAGCTATCAAATGGCCGTGTCTAATCGTCTCGCCACTTCGCTCCGGCGACTTATAATTACTTCCAAATGACTTTAATGACAGTTTTTTCACAGAATTCCCACCTCGGGATTTCATGAGAGGGTTTTGATGAAAATTCTTTACTAACTCAGCTTTCGTTTTTGGTTTCATTTCAAGTAATAATTATATTTACATATTTTGTATTTTGCTAGAGAAACTAGCTGGTATCCTTGTAAGTAGAAGCCACATTAAATATTCTGTTTATGTAGCAGCAGCGTTTCTGCGATGCTCCAGTAAATAACAAGATTGTTCACAGTAGTATGAAATTGAGATTTTTGAGGTAAAAATGTCCGTAGGTTAAATTCCCTGCGGCTCAGTTGATAGAATTATCGTAAAAACCGGACGGTGTCGACGCATGTCAGAGAAATATAAAAATTACCCTCGCATGACGCTTAGAACTGGTTTACGCTATCTGATTCCAACATGATGTAACATTTTTTAGAATCAACTTTAAGAAGTCTCACATACCATCTAGTTTTAAATAAAAATACACATTTGACTACCTACCAACTCGGCTGTGGCCTCGCCGATAATAAAGTTACAAAATAATTGAGACAAAATGGTTCCTAATGAATCCAGGTCATCGAAAGTGTTGATTTATCGAAGATTAGATAGGCCTGTGAGAGTAATATTCTTCCAGCTCAACCTAAATACGTTACCTATTTGTTTATTTTATTCAAGTGGAGGAGCTATCTCGGGCGTTGTCCGCTTAAATTAAGTGTATGCGCACAATTTCCCTTCTATACCAATTAGACTCGACTCTGTCAAACACGTCAAATTCAATATAGGGACAATAATTGTTATATAAATGTTGTTATTGTTACCATCAGGTGAGATAGCGGTCAAACGATGGCCTATAATGAGTAAAAAAATAAAATAAATCTCTTCTGTACGTATATCTCTTTCGGTCTTTATCGGTAGGTAGGTGCTGTGTGATTGTATTTATCTGTCGTCAAATGTGGACCAGTTTTTGTTAAATTAATCTTAAAGAAAGGTAGGTATATTCTCCTGCTATTTCAATCAATGGTTGAAATCCGTTATCTTTTTAATTTAAGATCTCCTTGTTCCTCCCATATATCATAATCAGTATAAAAATTTGCTTGATAATCTATATATCCTCCTTTGAATCGAGATATTTCACAAAATGTCATTGGTCTTCCACTCTAAATAAATCTCAAGCTACCGAGTTCATAGATCGTAAAGTTGAAATGTGGAATACGGTGGAGCGAAATCGAGTCAGGAACAAAGGTAGCACTCACCAGGGACATGTTCCCGTGCCTGGGTGATCCCGAGTCTATTCACTTGCAGATTCATGATTTTAAGCTCAATTTTTGAACGTCGCATTTTAATATTTTTAAACGAAGGTTTGAGAATTCTCTGCCCTCGAAGTTTGTGAAAGATAATCGGACGACTGACACAGTTGATATCCCAGTTGGCGAAAGTTAAGAAATTCTTTCTACAGACAATAACAGAATTCCAGCATTTAAATGAAAGTAGCCCGAATTCAAAGTTTCAATTTTGCGCGCCTTTTCCTCCTTTACTTAGAACAGGTATATAAGATACCTAATATTATTATAGACTACTTTCTGGCGAGTCATTCTTTCGGAAATTTGTACTTTTTGATACGCTCGCTAGTTGCTTTCCTTTAGTTATAAATGTTGGTCGGAATTCAGGTAAATAACTTCTTCCTCATTATTCTATTTTGAATGCTTTGAGAAAAAATAGCCGGTTATAAAAAAAGTTGATAATTACCTTGTTCTTAATACCAAGGCAAAAATCAGTACCCAAGTTCATTCATACCAACTAATTGCTGCCTCTTGATTGTCTCGTCCCGTTCTGTTCTGTTTTTTTCCTTTTTTTGACTCGCTCTGGTTTTCCATTTTGAAGTGAAACGCGGCCGGTGAAATTGTAGCAACTTAATCTTTCAAAAGGTCTACCTGTATTTTTATTGAGCTTGGCAAACAAACAATCTGAATCATTATAATGCAAACGCAGGTTGAGTGCTTCAGTCCAAGTATGTCAATGATTTAGGGAAATTAATGGAATCTATGCCAGAAGATAACTTTGCATCATCATTCAAATTAACCTCGATATATTGTCTAGTTCAATCAGACCACTGCTACAGGTCACTGGTTCGTTTCATACATGGTAGTATCATAATTCTATTCAATTGAAATTATGATAAATTTTCTCTTCTCTTCGTTATGAGTTCTCTTTCTAATCTAATTGGAAGTGAGGTTTTTTTCCAATATGCAGATCGTCGGTTCTATGATGAGTTTTAGCACCCAGTACAGAGGCGAGGGTGTTAGCCAATATAAAATGCATAATTGAGTAGTAAGATAGCAGCAGCTAAGCTTAGCAGTAAATTGAATTTATGCGATTTTGCTAGGAAAATTTAAATTACAAAAAAATCACCAGCATCCTATCTTTAGCCTCTTATTAGTAAATGTTCAGAAAATTCTGTTAGCTTAGATTTGTCGCTGTTTGGATTTCTCTCCGAGAGGACCCTCGAAAAGTCGAGAGGCGCCGACTTGGATGGTAAGATTCGGACCAAAATACCACTTATAAAACGATTTTCTCTTTGGTGTATGGACATAGCTTTATTCGTTATTAGACCTTTTATTAATATAACATTTCTTAGAGAGTTTTATGTATGAAAACGTTTCTTAAGTGTGATGTCGAATGATTTAACACTAGGGTCGGAAAATGTTGATATGGTAAATTTATTTTAGCTATACAATATTACAGCTATATCCTATTTATGCTTATATCACTTATATTGGTTACGGTAAATGACGAGACACGTTTACTGAAATTAATAAAAATTTGCTATAGGCCGATATACAGTCAACTGACAGGAGACAAAGTCCCGGAACATCAAAATTGCAAAGTGTGTAAGGATGAATGTTACTTTAGTTCACATTTGAAATATAGGAAGATAATTACTTATATTTTTTCCCTGTTTGTTTATAGGTTTTCTGTTAATTCTTTTGTATTTATGTACAAGCGTAATTGGTCAAACTAATTTGATTCGCCACAATACAAGCCCAGCCTAGTGTGGAGACCACCAGAATATCTTTAATTGCATTAAACCGTTAAGTACAAATAAATAATAAAAATAAACAAGTAAATAATAATATTTTATAGCTATTTTCTTCCGCTACGATTAAGCCTACAGCAACCATAATGGTAACCACCGTAAACCATAATGGTATTCAGTCCAGTTGCTCGCGTCCGTAGGTGTGTAACCTGGAGAAATGGTATGAAACCATAAGGACTGATTGATTTATCATTGCGTACCCTTCCATTACTTTCCTTACCACTAATCCCACTTAATATAAAAAAAAAATGGGTGAAGCCCTGGACAAACCATATTTACTAATCCTACTAAATTAGCTCCAAATGCATTTTGCATTTCTAAGTAGGATTACCTTCCTGAGGATTTTCAATTATAATTTGCATAATCAATCTTACTTTTGAAATGAAGAATGTAATATTTATCCAGACTACAAGTATACAATGACCCCAGTATAAAAACATATTTCTTATTGGCGATCTCTGAAATTATGTGATGCCTCATCGTACCCTTTTGAGTTCAAAAGAAAAAAGGAGATTGCTTAGTTAGAGGACTACGTGTTTCCGTTCCTCTTTGGCTCGTGCGAACATGTTTGTATCCTACTTTGTAACGTGGACAATTCCCTGTTGTTGCTTTATACGGACTAACTTTGGTCGGAGTGAACTGATTACTCTACTGGAGGAAATTATGTAGTTTTAATAATATTTCGCTACCAATTAACTGATTTTTAAATTGGCATTGTTTATTTGATTTTAGTTGAAAATTGAACAAAATCAAATAAACAAACTTGAAACTTGATTTAATATACAATAGATAGATGCATAGATAGAAAAATCTTTATCGTACACCACAATGACATAAAAACATATTAAGACTAGCCAAGAAATGTGAAATACAATGGGCGGCTTCATTGCTTAAAACAAATATAATGTGGTGAGCATAAATTAAAACCACAAAAATAGTCCAAACAAGTCTAGTAGAATATACAGCTGCCGTTATTGAGATGAAATTGCAAAAGTAACGCGCGAACAAACACGTTATAGAACCATCAAATATATTATTATATTTATATTCGCGACAGGATTTCTATTTCCTTTAAAACTGCGTGATAACCGAATTTCGTAATAAGCAGCATCGGCAATTTGCAAATGCCGATGCTCCGTTCGCTCTGATGCCGATCATATTTGCACGCGGTCCTTTAGCGTCACACGTCTCGATGTAAATGGAGCGTGTAATCACATCACTCTATTCCCTGCTGACAGCAATACATAAGGCTGCGTTTTATGGCGCTTGTACGCGATGTATGTTTATGGAGCTATTGTAGGCGCCGAATACTGCGACGTAAACGCAGGTTACGCGCGGACTGGCTTGGCATATTTATACAATATATGGTACTATCATATCATCATGCGATGTAATTAGGTACTTAACTCATTGCGATATAATTTGAAATATATGTAAAGCTATGATTAGAAAAAAACGTGACAGCCCCAAGATTATCCTGAAGGATTTACAGTACACCTCCCCTATTTGGCGAAGCTTGTGAGAAGAGTGAATGATTAAGTCCTAGTTGCAAATCAACTAAGACAAATAAGGTTATTTTAATAAATGGACTATATTTAGAGTTCACATCGCATGGATTTTAAATATGTGTATTTTTAAAGTGCCCCTTTCTAGTGACAAATGACAGCTTTTTGACTTAATGCATTTAACAAATTCAACACGAACGATTTCGCGGGGAACAACTAGATTGGAATAAAACATTGACTTCTTTTTATCCCTGTATCATACGGATAAAACCGCGGAACCGAGTTTTCAATTCCTACAATTTACACGACTAAGTGTAGCATAAATGTCTATTCGTTAAGATCTCCACAAGGGTTACTTTTTAATCAGCATAATGTACCTAATTAACTCCTACGACATCGTAGATAGGTACGTTCGTCACGGGGAGTACAGGTACCATTCTCAATGAGTGTATACCAATCGCAAACGAAGCGTGAAATCATATCGCTTTCTGCTAAATGTTTCCCTGTCCTTTCTTCGCTTCGACGTCCTATTCGAAATGCGCTCCACCGCCGACTTCTGACCCCAGAACATAAAACTTCCTTTTTCCTTTTTTTGTAATAATCCGTTACTTCTTGTCCATCCAATGTTGTCAGTAAGAGATCGCTCTAAATCGATAAGACCGCACATTGTTTCTCATTAATGTGTAATTTTTATTTTTATGATTATTGTTATTTTGTTTGTGAGCAATAAAGTGTTATCTATCTATTTATATTTACTGTTACTGCCATCCAACTGTGAAACTCTCTCCCGGTGGATATTCGACAAGCCCCGTTCAAATCCAAAAAAAAGGTATTTTCAAATCCAAACTATATTCACATTACCTCACGAAACAGAATCGTCATACAAATTGAGCTAGTATAATACTATAGGTATGTATGTATTTAGTATATATATTTATTATTTACCTATTTAACCTTTGCGTAACGTAAGTTCGTAAGTTCGTATTGTACTATCTTAAGTGCAATAAAGAATTTTCAATCAATCAATCAATGACCCAGATTTCTAACATTTTAAAACCTGAAAACGTAAATAATTCGAGTTAATTTACTACATCTACATATATTCAATGTTTACGAAAGGTTTTAAAATTCATGGCAAATCAACTTTCTATATGTATTTCCAGCAAACTCACTGCTTTTTAGTTAATGCAATTCGGTATAACTTGAATGTCATGTTCTCGAAACTAACAGCGACTTTGTAAGTTGCTCGATGAACAACAGAGCAACTTTTATGAATCCTGAGGGACTCCTTCGAATGGGTTGATATTGTGGAGCGATGTTTGAACCGCCCGCATGACCTTTAGGCACTTTTTGATACTGATAACTACATAATTTATGCTATACTATTATATTTTGAAGCGAGGACTAAAAAGGGTATTAGAAGTTTGACGGTAAGGTTTAGTTGGCTGTCTGTGTGATGTATTCCTTTGTGACAATATAATTAAAATGGATGGTCAATTGCAAAGCAAATTTTTTTATATCAAAATTATTTGAACAAACTTTATTCAGAGGATTTATTAGGAGACATTTATTTATTAAGATATAAAATTTAAATTGAATTGAATTTAAATAAATAATGCCGCTGTTTCGAGCCAAGAAATAAGTGTAAACACTACAAAAGGGTGAAGAGATACGGCCAGAAGTGGCAGCTAGCATGTTCTGCAAAGGCAAAGGCAATGTACAAGAAAGGGGTATGTTAGTTAAACTGTTGTCATCGCTCGAAGCTCCAGTCGACAACACAGCCTGCGTTGAAAATAAAGCAAATTTGAATACAGCTGACGAATACGAAACGCTGAAATTTACAGTTCTATATCCCGTGAAGCCGCGTACACATGACCGGTTTTTTGCCGTATCAGCGGCCTGACTGAAATTGCGATGACGTGTTTTATTTTGTGTGAACGTCCGGACGTAACTTGTATAACTATAATACTATATGCACACGAATAATAGTAAATATTCTAACGTGGCCCGCGTTATCATATTCCATCGATTGTTTAATTGTTTGGTTGTCTGCAATTTATTATTTTGTTTCGAAGTGAATCATTAGCTATTGTCATTTTAGGGATATATTACGCTTAGTATAATTTATGGTTCCATCCATTAGTGAAAAAGAAAAATATTGATATCCATTTTATCTTTTCAATAAGTGATCGA
The DNA here is from genome assembly GCA_921293045.1 of Aplocera efformata. Classification (NCBI taxonomy): domain Eukaryota; kingdom Metazoa; phylum Arthropoda; class Insecta; order Lepidoptera; family Geometridae; genus Aplocera; species Aplocera efformata. The sequence goes on from OV121045.1 coordinate 9,234,914, forward strand.
TGAAGACTTCAAAAGTAAGTGAAACATTTAGGAAGTTGTTTTGTTTTGTACAATATTTAATTATCCGCATTATCCTCTAATGTACCCATTGTAAGATACCGGCTTACTCTCGATAAATGAAAGTGTAGGTCATCTACCACGGGAGCCCAATCCTTTTTTACGATGGGAAACATATGCTTCGCATCCATATATGTGCAGACTCTCAGAGTAATTGTAGTTGTAATGTTGCTAACATTACCACTGAAATCATGCTCGTCTACAGTCGAGTATATAGACGCCGCATTAGCACTAGACAGAGTCGAGACTTCTTTCAAATCCTACCGTGACAACGGGAGTACAACCCTGTCACAACTCCAGTCAATGCTATTCAGTACTTAGGTATCAAATTATGACTATTACTGACATACATATATATGAACTATACTTATAATACTTATATAATAAAAATGGCACACAATAACGCTGTTCTCAACTATGAACTAAAGAGGTTCAGGGAATAAGGATTCTATCTCAAAGTCATGTTGCGAAACTTATGTAGAACTTTCACCTACGTACTGTCAATTCTGCATTCTTGTGACCAAGTTCATCATAGGCGGCGCTTTGTTCCAGATGCGACCCATTCGTCAATATGTTAGGAATAATTATACGTTCTGTCCTGTTTCAAAATACACGTCTATTGGAAGTTTCAATTCGTTTAGATAGTCTTGTAAACTGAATGAATGAATGCGGAATGTACAATTGCAAAATTAATCAACAAAATAAAAAAAATAAAAATTTTATACTCTGAATTTTTTCCCGTATTTAGATTTTTACGTTCCAAAAAGCGCACATTATGAAGCACTGAAACTACATTGAATAGGATCGAGCTACTTTCATTTTTCATCAAGAACCACTTACAAACTGAATGGAAAAAATATTTTTGTGAAATGATGTCGAGTGGTAGGTGGGTCACCAAATGTTACACGGCTACCTTTTTCTCAGCAATTCGGTCCATTAGTATCATACGTGTCAGTGAATCCATATACTTCTCAATACTTCATCCGAAATATGCTCACTGGAACATATTAGTCGAGTGGTACAGATACGATTAAATTAGACTATAAAACACTAGCAGCCCGTCCCGGCTTCGCACGGGGTAGTGACATAACTACAATAGTTGGACATATGCTACCGCGGAGTTTTTTGTAGACATTATGGTGTTCTTCAATATTGTTGTACATTATTTTGTTCTATCGCTAATAGTTTCGGCAGCGCATTCGACGAAAGACATTTTAAGACTCATTTTTCTACACCTTCGGTTACATTGTTCAAATTTTATCAAGGATCCCTAATTTTTTTCAAAATGAAATGTAGCCTATGTCAAATTGGAAGAATGTCGAATTCTATTGGTGAAAGAATTTTTTAAATCGGCCCAGTACTTTTTGAGCCTATTCATTACAAACATACAAAAATAGGTACAAATCTTTCCTCTTTATAATATTATATATTAGTAAAACATGAAACATGAAGTTTCATTCAATTAAAAATATTGAATGAAACACTATCCATAAAATACGATCATCAAACAAATCGTAGTAGGTACACTCTCACTTTAGAGATGGCTGATGCGCTTACTTTAATACATGCTTGATTATGGCATTACCCTTCTTAAGGTACTGTAAAGTGTCTTAAGGTAACGTAGACACTGGTCTTAGAAGCCCGCACCCCCCATTTGGCTTATCAACTAGTCTAGTATTAAGCCAGGCCTTGACTAGTAAGGAGTGATTTACAGGCTTGAAAATTCTGACACCAAACTTGGCTTACTCAAACAAAGGAAAAAGAATTCTTGATATAGGTAGTTGTATTCGAGGTACTGACATGTATCATCAGCATTTGTATCAAGAATCATCCTTTATCCCAGAATCTGATGTCCTATAACTGAGGTTCCCAATGTTGAATGGACCGCGACCCACCCAACAAAAAATTTCCGAATTCGGGACTCGCCTCTTGGTTAAAAAGGGGCATAACTATATATGAATGAAGGTCTGTTTAACATGAAAAAAATCCCCCAAACTTGCCATCCGTTATTAGTTCTATTTTTTTAGGGCCCACCCAATATTCGCTTACGACCCACTGGCGGGTCGCGACCTATACTTTGGGGATCACTGCTCTATAACAAATAGCCGGGTGCAGTGTATACTGAAACCGCATAAGATAGAAACTGGTAGCATATGCACAGAAGTGAATAGCATGGTGAATAGCACTTGCTTCCTTTATTGAAACTGGCACCTTCTGTCTTTGGCTTTTGTCGGGTTCACGTCATGCCTAGTTTTCATTCAATCCACACAATTTGAATTATTGTTGTGTAACGCATTAAGGTTCGTATATTATACGTACGTTATATTCGTATTTTTAATTTATGTATTTTATTTTATTATTTGCAGAAACATTTACCGCTATTATATACTGAACTGATTCCGTTTTATGTCAATTCCTTGACTGTAAATAATTTTCTAGATTGTACACTTAAGAAGAAGATCGACATACAATATATTCACTACAAACGAAACCGGAAAAGTGCATAATGCCGAGAATCGCACCCCAAATTGTTTACTTCAAATAGCTTTTTGCTTAGAATAGCTGAGTCTTATTTTAACTTCATAAGTATACTGTTTATTATGCATATAATTATACTCCATTCATACGCATGCCTCTGCGTATTACGTAATGCACTGTTCTGTCGTCTAAAGCAATAAAACACGCCCGTGGCTATAAATTCCTTACCACCTTCTCGTTGCTTATATTAAAATTTATATCATCATAGTCTAAGGAGAGTACTTACCTACTTTGCTGTACAAAATGTATAGCTTTGTAAGCTTGTGGCAAAACTTTGCTGGCTTGCTTTGTCTAGACTAGACGGGTGGGTTTGTTGAGCACCTTGTAAGGTCATTTGGGCTGCGATCTCGTTATAATAACTTTATAGCGACATTGCAGCGGGTATAGCGGGTCGAGAAAGTGCAAATTAACGAGAAATTGCAACGTAAATGCGCAGGTCCGGAAAGTGTAATTTTAATGACGCCAAAATAGTCTTAGATAACCTTTAATGTCGCATTAACCAGTCAATCAATTTTAATTTAAGAACGTGGTGGTGGAGAGTTTTATTAAAATGGAAGATAAATAGGTACACACTAAGTGTGTTCTTCATGGAAATCTGCCAAGTAATCACATTACTCAAAGTGAGTACACTAGCTGATGGCGACAGGTACGCGTAACGGAAGCGGATGTTGTCCCTTACCGCCGTCACTTCCGGTGCCAGACCGTCTGCTTCCTGCAGCTCTACTAAACTGGTTACGGCAGTAGTCACTAACCTATGCTTATCTGTAACATTTCAGTTGCATGCTCTAAATTATCCGTTTAGGTATAAAACAGCACCTTCGACATCACCCTAATAACATGTGATGTAATGTATAAGAGCGTGGTGGCCCAGGGGTATAGACGCCGACTTTCAATCTGAAGGTCACTGGTTCAAACCCGCACGTGCACCAATGAGTTTTTTCACTTGACAAATTTATGTGCGCAATACCACCTTCTCGAAACGGTGAGTGAAAACATCGTGAGAAAACATGTTCTACAACCATAAATTCGAAGACATGTGACATCTACCAATGCGAATTGGGCTGCCGTGGTAGATAAAAGCCCATTCACTCTCAATTATCGAGATTAGGCCGATATCCCTGTCTATAGTAACTATTTGTTGACGTGCAAAAGTATATTTTCTGTTAGAAAGTCATTTGGTGCCGCGCCGCTTAGCCTCACGGTTCGAACCAGTGACCTTTGATTAAAGCTCCACAATCTCTGCCACTCATTTACCGTGAATAAGTTTTCGGTACACTTACGGTACCGGAAAGCTTACGGTTGAACAACTCTCGTAAATTGTAAGATCTACTTGGTAGACATTGATTTAGGTCTAAAGGGCGACTATTTCCGAGATTGCGAATTGTTGTTGATAAAATTCACAGAGAGTTTTTAATAAGTAGCTAATTCGAATAATTTATTTTTCATGTTCCTATGAATGTTACCGGTTGCATAGGTACCTAAGATTTCGTTCTGATTAATTAAATGTGGCAATGTTTCTATTTGTCAGCTTGGTTTCTGTGCCAGAAGTGTAGTAATCATCGTAACGGCGGTTCCGTGGCTTAATGGGCAGTAGCCCTGCCTTCGAAGCGAGGGGTCCCGGGTTCGATTCCCGGCCGGGGCACACTTTGTGTGGTGAGCATGAAGTTTGTTCTCGGGTCTTGGGTGTTTGTCTTGTGTTTCTGTGTTTGTCCATGCCATCTGCGACACAGGGAATCCTAGTGCAGAGGTATGAGTGTGTAAACGTTTATTTATAATAATTATGAGCATGTAAGCGGTTAGAGTTAATTTTGGTTCCGTTTTTAAAGGATAAATAACTAAGCCTACGTCTGTCTGTATGTCTTTCATTGAAATATCTAATGAGTAGTAGCGCGTTGAATTTTTACTATTTATGTTATCTATCCCTCGCTGTCAAAGTAAGAATCACACATAACCCATTAAAAGTACCTAATAATAAAAAAATTGTTGAGAAATTTATTTTGCGTTTTTATCAGCCCACTGTTTTACACGATATTTTGTGTTTGATAATTTTCGAAACTTTCTAAAATCTTCGAGAATTTCGAAACAATTAGATAAAAATTAATTATTAGTCTATGGACAGTTTCGGATATTTAACATTATGGAGGGATGAAGATTGAGTTTGTGCATTTCATCTGTACTATGGTTTGATTACATAGCCAGCCTGTTTCTTTAACCTCCAGACTAAAAAGAAGAGGGTTTTAAGTTTGACGGCTGTGTTTGTCTATGGTCTTGCGGCCAGCTCATATGAGGCAACAGATACGGAAAAGGATGCTCCGATTTAAAAGTGTGTTTTATTATTTTGCTCAAGCTTATACTAGGAAGGGTTACAGTACAAGGTACGGTAGATAGTGCATGGATAATAATATAAAAGAATAGCAACATACAAGAAAACAAATAAAAAAAGAAACATTATTTAATAAAAATAAACTAGAGCTCACAACGAAAATATCGAGCCCGCAATTTTACACAATACTTTTGAATCAACTCCATATAATATGTACATTGTTGAAATTACAATTAATCAGAAATAGGAAAAGATTATACACACACACCCTATGAAGCCAAGCTGTGATGATGACTTTGCTTTCATAGTAACCTGGTTCTTATAGTATGTAGATATATTTAGTTTTATATGTCTAGGTGGCGCTGTGTGAAATGTCTTTTACTCATTAATCTACCACCAGAACTTATCTTACCTAAAGATTTTACAGGCGAAGACAACTTTCGATGCAATTATGCATAAACTGACAGAATTATAGTCATTGAAAAGTTTCCCTTCTCCATCGCGAAGAGATCTTTTAAAGCAGCTATTTCAAAATGTTTCCTTTATCCAAGCTGAGATAGTTTGGAAGCTGTTATAGCGATGCAAAAAGTTTTCAACTGCATTTTGCACATCATTTGGCTCCAGCCGAAACTTTTGTAAAAAGAAATAGTTTTAAAATTTCCAGTTAGTTACGCACAGCACACGGTGAAGTTTGGCCACTCGTAAAATTACGAACAAATTAAACGTTCAGGTTGTAACATTCAACACGGGATATTTTCACATTGAAAACACTTTATGGAGTGTATTTATTTTGTAAACTTTACACTGGTACTCGTAGCGTTGTTGATGCCATTTTAAGTTGTAATAACATGCACTAATTGGCTTTTGTTGTTCATTGTTTTGCCAATGTGGAATTCGAGATTCACAATGAAAGTAACCGTGAGTTGATCATATTATTTTGGTTTTTTAAATCGAATATCTACTTTCCAGTACTTATATTTCTTGTTCAGTAATTTCTTGTGTTTCTTTCCTTTAATTAATACGTTGGGTTATGGCTTGCTTCGCATTCAAGATTATTACCAGCAGTTAAAATCATGGCGTTTTATAAATTAAGTATTTTATTTAATTAATGGTTTTGGAGCTTGCTCTACTAGAAAATGTTTAGAAAAAGTCTATGTAAATATTAAATTGTCCAAAACTTTTTTTCGTTTTATGTGTTTACCACCTTTAAAGATGCTAATTCAAACCATATTCAATCGTGTACAGGAAGAAGCAGCAAGAAACCTATAATGGAGGGATTTCTTTCTTATTGCGAGATAATCTTTTTTTACAAGGTCTACCAAAGTAACATTTTCTTTATTATATTAGACACAAATACTACCTAAATATTGTGCATGTGATGGAGCAGAGCGACTTCAGACCGCGGAGTTTTATCATTCACCAAGTAGTACCTACCAAGTAGTAGCTTAAATAAGAGTTAAATTTTCGGATCGGTAGCCTTCTCAGAAACTTTGTTACAAAGCGTATGCAGTTTATCATAAAGGATCCCTGATCCATTCTTGTTGTAATTTATTTTTATTTCTGTTGGTAATATTAAGGATTTTATCATCCTATATGTTTCCTGCTAACGTTGACTGCGCCCGTCTTGTCAGATATAGTCTATATATACTATAGTCAGAATTCTGGTACACTCTTCAGGGGTTAGTGGCATGTTTTAACTGAATTTGATCAGTATAATGAATTTCTACACAAGTAATAGCCTATGTATATAACAAAAGAAATAAAAGTAAAACCAATGGTTTTATATTCCTTCTTCAAATTATAAAGGTCGTCTTTTATGGTTTATTCGTCTTTATCGTCAATTATAAATTTATGGTTTTTAATATAATTACCGAAAAGAAATAAAAAGGTTTTACTTCTTCCTATATTTGAATGAAATAGACTTTAATTTAGACTTTATTTCATAAAGTTAGCAATACTTTAAAAGTTATCGCATTTTTTATAACCGACCTGCTTGCTTTGTGTATGTTATTGTTATGTAATGATGTGTTAACCAATTTGAAATACGTAGGTGTCTAATACATATACATAATAACCGACAAAACGCGATTTACAAAAAAGAACCGAGCGAATTTCGGTCGCCCAGGTAGTAAATTAATTTAATGAATGTAAGTATTCTATCTGTTATCTAGTTCCCACAATACAAGCTATGCTTAGTTTGGCGCTACATGGCACTGTGTGAGAAGTCCATGGATGTTAATTTATTATTTATTTGTATGTTGTTATGTATCTGGCAAGGGTCACTGATGAAATCAACTGTCCAATAATTGAAGGTAGAACAACCATTTATGGAAATGTCGAATGTATTCTTCTTGTATTAAGGAGATAGCGAATTAATAGGCCTCAGGATTCCTACAGAATATTTATTTAATGTTTGTTATCGTACCGCTATCTTAAGACTTCTCACATAAGTCTCACACCCAAAGTCTCCTCTATTAATCCAGCCGCATTTTGCCACAAATCCAAGTCGCGGGCGCCCGCAATGCCACAATATTTCTGGTTAGCTAGAGACTCAGCTACTCAGCCGTCTTTATCCTAACGCTGGGGAGAGCGGGCCACCTTCAATACATTATACCTATATTTAATTTCATATTTATTGTATAAAATCTTAAGGCTACAGTCATACATGGTAGGTAGTCCTCCGCTAAGTAGTGGTGCATTCGCATCGTTGTGTTCTGGTCGAAGTTTGTGGATATTTTACACCTTCGTCTCAAAGTAATGGTCGCAATGCGGTGCGACTTGGGTCTTATAAACTTTGGTAGGGGAGAACCGGATTCGTATCTGCTGTTTATGGCACCACTACTCACCATCAGATGGGCTCTCAGCTCACCCTGTTACTGTATCCTGGAAACCCTGTACCTAAAACTATAGTATACAAGCCTTACAATTGAACTGAAAACTATTTTTGCATGCGCTGACTATTATTAGTAGGTAAGTTACGCTAATATGTACGGTAACAATTAATTTATTTGATTCTTGAAGAATATATGTACATAAAATTAAATTGATTGGTTTGACCAGTATTAAGTTGCATACACATGCACGGATCTAAATACTGGTTTCTGTCACTTCGAGTCAAAGATGTTTGCCCATCTCAAGCCTTATCAAGATTCCATGTGAATGAACTCTTAGGCCGTCTTCATATCTGATGGATCAGATAGCAGCGCATTTTTCACTGGCAAAGTAATAATTATTTTGATGACCTTGAAATAAAGTCAAAATTTTATTACTCTTGAGCATTTCACGTAATTGAACTGAAAAGCGCAACGAAGCGGACACGAGGATACACGAAGATAATTACACCCTGTAACTCCGTAAAATGATTTTGCCCTAATCTCCTCTATCTACTATTATTTCTTCTGTGTCGTGGCGTTGGATAGGATTTACTCGTCGAGAGGGATGCCAAGATCCACTTTGTTTGTTTCCGGATCCTGCTGATTGGTGAAAAATACACTATTTTGAGAGTTTTTTCACTTATAATTACCGACAAAAAATTCAGTTCGTGTGTTGAATTAAAATAAAACCTCTAAATAATAATAAATGTTCCCGCTGCAGGGACACCGGCCTACTCTCGATAACTGAGAGTGAATGGGTTCTGATCTAACACGGGAATGCTATCAGGATTGGTAGATACATATCGTCGAACATTTGGTTCTAAGACATGTCGGTTCGTCACGATGTTTTCCATACCGTTTCCAGAACGTGGTATTGCGCACATAAGTTTTTCAAATGAAAAACGTGTGAATTCGATCCAGCGACCTTTGGATTGAAAGTCGGCTTCTGTGCCCCTGGTACGCTCAAGTATTTAACAACTGACATATTATATAACTGTCATAGTCAACTTGTCACACAACGTGTTTTTCAATAGGGCGTTGACCAATTTTCATTCATAACAAAATTATGCAGCTACATCAAACAGTGTTGTTACGAACGCCATCCATCATGACAAGCTCATTACCAATTACAATGCGACACTTAGTAAATACATCCCTATGAGTATTCAAACGATCAATAGATACCTATTTGCGTAACAATATCAATATAAAATTTCAACATTGTATTTCTATGTGTTGCAGGAGTGATGGACCACAACCACAGCACAAAAACAAGACCTGAGATCAAACTTCACTTTTCATGACATGAAGTCCATGTCTGAGTTGGTAGTAGCCCTGCCTTCGAAGCGAGGGGTCCCGGGTTCGATTCACGGCCGGGGCACACTTTGTGTGGTGAGGATGAAGTTTGTTGTTGGGTATTGGGTGTTTGTATTGTGTTTCTGTGTTTGTCCATGCCATCTGCGATACAGAGAACCCTAGTGCAGAGGTATGAGTGTGTAAACGTCTATTTATTTATTATTTAAATGCTCTATAAAGAACGCGGGGCGGGTCGCTAGTTAAAAATAATTTCAAACATTTCACAAAAAAACAAAACCGTGAGATATTCTGAAATTTATAAAAATGCGGTCCCTCTTTGTTTAAAGAATACAATTTTTTGTAGTAACAGACTCCTTGTAAAGGTGGGATTACTTTTATTTATCAAGGTCTTTGTCCCGAGTGTCATCACGGTCCGAGCTTAATAAGAATTTAATAATGAATGCGAGCCGAGGCGACAACATAAAGCATTGCTTTTTTTACACCTGGCGTCACGTGATCACCCGTAGAATACTAAGCTAAACTATAAAATAAATTATGAAGGTTACCCTACCTGGTAATGCAAAATGTAAAATAAATATATATAATAGGTATCACAAGATTTGTAGAACAAGTCAAATTATTGGCTGGTACCAAATTATTTGACTGGACTGAAGTTTGTTCTCGGGTCTTGGGTGTTTCTCTTGTATTTCTGTGTCTGCCCATGCCAGCTGCGACACAGGGAATCCTAGTGCAGAGGTATAAATGTGTAAACGTTTATTTCATTTATCTATTTAAGTCCTACCTATGGTGACTATGTACGCTAAATAGTCATTGCAAAAAACTCTTCATTGCGAAACGGTCGAATAGGAGCTTAAAGGCACATAACCTCCCGTCGTAATTACTGTACCGCAGGTGCCGCTAAATTGTCGTAATTGTAGTGCAAATGTGGCCTCTCTATCCAGTAAAGGAATTTCAAATGTACATTGATTCTACATCTATTAAAATACACGTAGATAAGGGCTCATTTGTACAAGGTCACCGTTAGTTAGTTCCACACCCTTCTTAGTTATTCATGTTGGTAAATAGAAAAAAAATATTTACAGCCACATACAATTCTAAAAATCTACCAATAACTAGTTAAGATGTGAACACTAAATGCTAAAGGTATTCCACATTCCCCAAATACTAAATGCTAAATGCATAAAACTGTAACTGTTGCTTGATAAACTGTTTGTTCTGGGTGAGTAAGAATAAGTATGTAATCCGTAATAACATTTTAGCCTGTCTCTCTATGATGATGAAATTTGTAATTATTTATTTATTGGAAAAGTAAATTTAGATCTTTGCTTCAGCAGCAGCCTTAAATTAACTAAGAACCAATCTCTATTATCTCAGTATTGTAATTACAGATAATTGGAGTTAATTTTTTGAAAGAATTACTATAGAGTACTTATTTTGTAAATAAATAAATATATATATATACATACATTAAACATACATTAATGTTTGTCACACTAATGCTTGTCCTGGCTGGGAATCGTACACACGACCCACAGCGCGAAAGGAGAGCTTCTACCAACAGAGCTGTGATGCCAGTCAATATTAGCATAGAAAAAATTGTATCGGTCAAAAAGCTTCATACAATTTTGACTAATAAACGATTTCGATTTCTATTAAAAACTCGATGGCCGTAATAATCTTGCAGTCGGATCTCGTACTATTTGTACTTCCCGTTCAAACTTACAGACTGTATTACTTGGTAGATATGCTCAGATAAGATTTATCAAATCTTGTACCTACAGGTACAACATTTGATAAATGTTATGCAGATAAATATAAGCAATTCCATTCCAAATCGTAACAAAAATCTTTTAAGTTTCTAAAACCTTCAGAAACAAATCTACAAGTTGATTGGCGCGTGAAAGAAAGAATAAAATATGGAAAAACCGACTCGAAAATTCTTTATCACTTGAATTCTGTTCATTGATCCTTTGTTTTGGCTTCAATTATTGTATATTTTGAACAATTTTCAAGGATTCAATTTAGTTTTACCCAAGAATAAACAAAATATTGAAATATTCATTCTTGATGTTAAATATTGTAGGTCGTAGACAAAGTTGTCCGAAATATTGTAGTTCATAGGTGTTACCAGTTACAGAAGTGAAAGTTACCCCTATAAAGCATTAATTGATATTAAAAAAAACAACTATTTATAAAACAAAAACCCAAATTAGGTATTATGTTTTAATTTAAAAGGCATGTATTTTAATCAGACGAGCTAGGCTGTTAAATAGCTATACAAGTTAAATAAAAGTTTTCAAAAATTAATTGTTACACAAGAAATTAAAAAATAAATTGATGAGGCAAAGATAAATCATTGCAAGCTAAAAGCTTGAATCCACGATTAGGCAACGCGCCACTAAATATCAGCGATCAGGTTCAGCGGACTCAGGTGGGTCGCTGCAGGTTTAACCTAAGTAAATGGGGTATGATTGACACCACCGACATAGAATGCGAATGTGGCACTTTTTTTTTTTTTTAAGTGAATAAGTGACGACGAGCTGACGGCCCACCTGATGGTAAGCGGTGACCCTCGCCCATGACAACAGTAATGCGGGCGACTCAGTATGAGATTCAAATCTTTACTGAGTCGCATTCATCCTGCTGCGTCCATCACTCGAGACGGGGATGATATGTCCCATGCGCATGTGATTTGACTCCTCTGCAGACAATGCCGCACTTGCTGGAATGCCGATCCTGCCCAAATTCCTGCACTATGGGTGATTTAATGCGGGCTACCAGAGGGGCCACTGACGTACCGAACTTTTAGGCGAAGTTTATATAAAGGTTTATTTTATCGACACGAAAGAAGAAGAAGAAGTGTGTCTCACCCCAGGGAGCCCGAGCCAGGAAATTTCACACAGCCATATGACAGCTCATAAGAAATTTAAAAACGTAAAATGAGGTTATATTTCGCTTCTTATTGATATCACACGTCCGGTGCGGATGTTCGAAAATATATTAAAATATTTAGTAGGTTAACACAGATCACGAGGTTAATATTTATTGATAATGTTTTCGTAAATAATAATACATAATTATAATTTGCCAATAAACAATTTGCCTTTGGTTGTTTATGACATTATTTAAACTATATCATTATCTATATATATATAAAATTGGAATTCGTTACTTTTAACCTCTACTTTTCACCCTGAGACAAAAAAGTAACGAACAGTCAAACACAAAATATAGACAGGACATTCAGCAAAATAGAAAGGTAGACTATTGTTGTCTATCTTTCTATTTTGATTTATGTTTTGGATTGAGCTAGCCAATTGATTTGTCAAAACCAAAAAAAATCATTCGAATTGCATTCCGAATTCCGAACAGGCAGTTAGCAAATGTTTGAGACATTTGCTAACTGCCTGTTTAAATGCCTTAAAAATGTTGGCCATTTGACTTTCAATATTTTCCATTTTCACAGATGATTGGCCTCTCAGAAGAGGAAGTTGCGCTTGATCTAAGAGCTAATCTAACTCCTATATTTTTCTTCTGACTTTCTTCATCATCCGATTAGCCTAGATTTTATTCCACAGTAGCTAGATTCTAATCGCTTGCTCAAAACAGTGCTTTAGTCAAGACACCTCCCCAATTACCGGGCTTTGACGCAGCTTTGGCGTAATTAATGGAGCTACTGAAGCGTAGCATCCTATCACGGACCATAATAAAGGCCAATGGAGAGGTGACCAAATATTACACCCTTGTTACATACTACGATAACCATACAATACTCACATACTCACATACTCACACTCACACTCTCATACTCATTTATTTTTCACCGTCATCATTCGTGAACTTGGTTATGTCAAATTTACACTTACATTATATTATTACAATATAATGTAAGTAAACGCGTTGCGTTTGTTATTCTGAGACGTACTTTTTCTTTTCGAGATGAACTCGGTAAAAGCTCTACAGCTAGTACCACCCGGGGGACACGTGTACTTTTAGAGTATATTCATCTTGCGACGTGATCAACACGGAGTCTTAAAATGGATTTCTGACATGATGTCTGTAAACTATATTTCCGTTTTACACATTATTATGCGTGTAAATAACTTACAATAATGTAATAACTTATTTGTTTGAAAATTCGTTCACGTTATATAAATTCAAAACATTTCATGTTAAAAGTTTAAATAGGCGCTCTTTAACTCCATTAAAAAGTATCTATTGAATCTACGCGAGTGAGACCCCGCGAGTAATGCTGGTCATTCAATAATTTAGATGCATTCATTTTTGCGCCAACTTTCTCATTTGATGGTAAAGTTTTTTTGGGCGGAGATTAAGTGGTTTCCTCCACCCAATAAAACTTAACCATAAGGTGGGCTTCGGCTCGTCCCGTCAATTCCGTCAATACATTACAAAAAAAGTACAACGTTGCCTATTCGGACAATGCGCAAGTTTCTAAAAGATTGCTTTTTACGAACTCAAACTCATTTATTTCTTTAGATCGTTTGGACACGTCAAATACGGAGCAAGGGACCACTCGGCTACCCAGAACCCAATTAATCTTTAAAACATTTTAAGCCTTCCTTTCTCCAAAATTGGTCGCCACATATTTACCAAATGACGTGCAAAATGACAGCGGCATGGTACAGTCACCCTTTTTATCTGACACTGATAACTTGCTCTTATTACCAGGACCACAGAATAACAACAGTCAGCTGCGCTCAAAGGGTTGATGTTAATGGAGGTGCTGACATTATCTATTACCGAACAAAGGGAACAATCCCGAACTCTTTGTATTTACTCACAAAGCGCTGAGATCCGATCTCGTATACCTATTTTTATAACGTCAGCAGGTCTGGAAAAAATTTCTTGAGTTACCTGAAATCTTGGAGGTTATTGAACTGAAACACGCGGCTGAGATGGCGCAAAAAGCGAATACATTTTACGGTAAATTACGAGTACGATGCCTTCTTACGGAAGCTTTTTTTGGATAGATTTTCACGGATATAGACTTTTCCACGTACATCAAAATGATCAACTAGTTTACATAAACACAAGTGGGTGCCTCGCATATCGCCTCTTATTCTGTGTACTGCATTATTTTTATCTAACGTTACATATATAGATACTACATAGTGTGTTTCTAATTGGGATTTAAAAAAAGCATGCAAAGAGCATAAATATTAAACATTCATGGACATTTTACACAACGACATCAAGGCCCAAACTAAGCAAGCTTCTAGGTACTATGGGACCTAAATAAATAAAAATTATAAAGAACTTTTTTTCTAAATAATACATATTAACACCCTTATACTCGTCCTTCCAAAACTGTATAGTTGTAATGAATTTCTTTTTTCGATGAACAAAAGCTCAATTAGTTAAAAAGTTTCAAAAAATGAGTTTTCATACACTTTAAATGAGTAACTACTTAAAGAAGAAACCAAGAACACGCTTACACAATCATTGTAACAAGAAAAAGCGTTATAATTGAATGTTGTCCATAAGATTTTCTTAAATGCAATAAACCATACTGTCGCATATAAGCTGTGCAACTGTTATTTAATAAAGAGATAAGTCTGTAGTCAGTAAATTACGGCATATGGCACTGCAAATGAAATGAAACACGTTTCCCAAAGCATCGCGGAGGAAGTTGTCGACGGAAGTAGTTTAGGGCGCGGAAGCGAGTGCGGCGCTAAGATGGCGCCGTTTCCGGTACCACTCTGCTGTTTACCCTCCGTATTTGCTTTGTACAATAAGCTTGTAGTTCGCATTGTACTGCCACAGAATAAATACAGCTTTGGAAAATGTTGGTGTTGTATATAAAATATGTTTTCTTTCCCTATCTTTTACGGAATGACTTATCTGTAGTGATAAATTTATTAGAAGAAAAATTTAAATGCAAGTCATCCCTTACTTTATGTGAACATGGCTCAGATGGGCAAAAGTTGTGATGGTTGGTGTTTTACTACCCAGATTCTCGACAAGCGAGAGTGATGACCCAATCCAGATAGGTAGTCTTAGAATTTATAATTTAATGAATTAAATAATTTTGGTCGTTTAGCGCGCCGGGTCCTCCCAATGTTTTCCTTTTTCAAGCAAAGCAGTAATTATGATTGTTTTTTTTTAAGCAATAGTCAAAGTCAAAATTCTTTATTTCCGTTGAATTCTTAAAGATTACTTGTAAACGACAATAAAAAAATATAAATCTACCTACAAGATCATACGTTCTTACAACAAATTTAACGCTTGTTCAAACCCTATGGAAGTATGAAACCCATTATGGAAGGATTACTTTCTTTTCGCGAGCTTGATCCCTTTTACAAAGTAAATACTTAAATTTAAATAACATGTAAACAGATATATTTGGTTTGTCGTAGGGCAGAGCGACATCACAGCGTGGAGTTTCATCATTTATATAATCATTAACTGAGTAATACGCTTTCTTTATTCAATTATTCCTTATATAATATATGATTTAAATCTTTGGATCGGATGCTTCTCAATTTACATAATGTCTTATTTGTATCAGTAAACTTCCAATTAAAAGTCGGCATCTTGATCATCACATTTTTTTAAGGTTCCGTACTATAAAATAAAACGTTACCAACAATATCATAACTCCTGTCCGTCCGTCACAGAGCCTATTTTGTACATTCGTGTTCTATGATTCGAAAAGAAAAAACTTTAAAGTATATTTTCCAATCTATACAAGGCCTTAAGGATTCCTTTACTATAGTCCAAAGTGGTTTATTCGTCCTACAACCGGATTGCAGTAGCAAAATGGATTACGGTACAAAATGGAAAACTAAACTTTGGTTTTCCTTTCCTTTGTCCGTTGTAGTATAAATACATATCTCTGTCAGATAGATACGATAGGCCTTATGCGCTACTCTTTTTAGTGTATATCTGCATAAAAGCGTGTAAAACTTGTGTACTCTTTTTATGTACATCTTGTGTCTGTCAGTTTTGGCCAAAGAGGTGACCTGAATTGAAATGTAAATGATCCCAAAAATTGCGTTGTAGCCATTAATATCTATTAAGCGATGTACACATGTTTGTGGTGTGTCATTTAGATCAATCATCATTCGTAATTACCAATTATAATATATTATTTTTAAACTTGCTTTGTTCTAGAACTTGAGATATTAGGATACGAATACTGGCAGAAATGTAGCGTCATTTATAGCCTGCATAATTTGCATAAGCCATTTTCAAAGAATTCAAGTCATAATACCTTTTAAATACTACTGGGTAGTGGGTCATTGTTTTGTCTTGGCCCCTAGTTGAATTGTTGTAGTTTGGCGATGTAAACAAATACGAGTGTATAAGGAACTAAAGTTAGTGATGTACATTGGATGGTAGAATCAAAAAATATTGGTTCCAGAGACCAGCATATCAAATTGTGGTATTTAACTGGCTTCACAGCTTGGTTGCAGCTCTGCTTGCCGCGCTGTAGGTCGTAAGTTCGTTTCTCACCCAGAACAAGCATTTGTATGAAGAACATACATGTTTATTGTGTCTGGATGATACATGCGTATTAAAAAGTACTTTATAAGTATTGTATTTATAAATTTTCTAGTTCCATAGCATGAACTATGCTTAGTTTGAGGCTAGCTTACGTTGTGAACATTTATATTATTTATTTATTTAACATTTGTGTGGTGTCAGTCGGTTCATCCTATAAGCAGGTCAGCAGGTCAGCAGGTGTACCACTGGACGTTGAGAACAATGTGTATGTAATTTCGTAGTAGTTTATTCCAGAGTTTGCACTCAGGCTCCTGCATTACGGCATTCCGATGGCCGCGTAGCGTTCCCGCTGCGTCGCGTCGCCTGAATGCCGTGTGCTCGGCTAATGCGAGAATATTCATCATTACGGCCCTCATACACTAGCTTCTTTTGCTGCCTCGAACGAGGGTAAAGCATACCTGTACCCAGGCCGCTGACTGATCGTAACTCTGCACTGGGCAAGGCTTGGAAGGCCATCCCCCGGCCAGGGCCCTTGGGTACTATTTGGAATATTAAATTTTCCATTAAAAATATATGGGCCCTCTTTGGAAAGTAAAAAAAATGTGAAATACTTATAAAATCCGTTTTTGTTATGATTTTTTTAGAAAGTGTTATTAAAAAGGTTTCGTAATCACCTGTCAATGGTAAACGCGACTGTTCGGTTCGGCGGTACTAATCGCTTATTGTTATAAAATGTCAAATTCAACTCGTTTACGTTTCCTTTGAGTGTTTGCGGCCGCTCTGCTGATCTGAATTGAAAAACAATATTTCAATTTAGAATTGTTGACGGAAGGAATGCCATATAAAGCGTAAGTTCCGGGGCCCTCGGGGTCAATGGTAAAGGCGTCTGTTCGGTTCGGCGGTACCAAATAATTGTTTATTGTTGTCAAATGTCAAATTCATCACGTTTATATTTATTTTGAGTGTCTGCAATCGCCCTATTAATCTGGTGTCTTATTATTAATTTAGAAATGTTGATGAAAAGAATGCGATAAAGCGTATGAAGAATGCGTTCCGGGGGCCCCGTGATGCCGGGGGCCATGGGTACGGGCCCCGTGTGCTCTTAAAATATTTTTTTTTACCGGTTCTGTGTAACGACCACCTCAGCAATAACCGGCACCGTTTATTGCAATCGTGCGAACTTAGGATGATTAATTCTATATCGGCACTCGAATCGACCGGGCATCAAGTCATTAAATAAATAAGTTTAAATACAAAATACGATACAAAAATTAAGCACACGTCCTTATAAAAGATTTTCGCTTCTTTTTTCGAACCATTATGTACGAATATCTAACTTTATTCACATTAGTGAATCTTTGTGCAGGGGAAGACTCTTCTTGCATAGACACACCATCCCACACACATCCAAGAACAAAGAGAAAACTATGCTCGTCATTTAAATGTTTGACCGGTGACTGAACCCCTCACTTCAACTGCAAGGTTACTAGCAATTTAACTAGAGAGCAGTCATTAATAATTTGTAGTTACTAAGCTTGTGAAACTCAAAGTAAAATCCCGGTCCATATTTGTGTGATGAGTTTATCGTTTGTTCTCGGGCCTTGTTGATTAGGTTGTGTATTTATGTCTGTCCACGCTGACAGGGGATTCTAATAAACCCCTGCGAGTGTATGACCGTTATTGCAATCTACTATTGTACGTCGCCGTTTGAAGGCATTTGATTATATGATCGCGGTGTGTTTGCGAATACAAAACGTTTTAAAAAACGTTTTAAAAAAAAATGCTCACTCACGTATACCCCTGCACTAAGATTCCCTGTGTCGCAGGTGACATGGACAAACGAACACAAGACAAACAACAACACCCGAGAAAAAACTTCATGCTCACGTGTGCCTCGGGAATCGAACCCGGGACCCCTGGCTTTGAAGGCAAGGTTACCAACTAAGCTATGGAGTTGTGGAGTTTCAAAAGCTACTGAACTGAGACTGGCAGTGAAAAGTTGTATGTGTACAAAAGCTGATATAATCTCTCAAGACCTATGTGGTATTGTATCACGGTTTGGAAAGTGGCAGTAGTTTGAAAGTGGTTTGTGGAGCAATTGGACTGCCATAGCGACTTAAGATAACTAGAGACTTAAGGTAAAAACACAACGCTAAATCTGAAAAGCCTGCAGGGAACCAAACAGAACGAAAACAAGGTTTTTCAGGGTCTAAGTAACTACTTGATGTAATGTCAGATGAAAGTGATAATTTGTGTAGCAGGATATTCTGGCGTTTTGATATTTTTGTGCACATAACGGGTTCATAAATAAGTGGCCTCACATGGAAAAATATTCGAAGAGGGAAGGAGATCAACTGCAAACTACCCACAATGGAAAAAGCTTTTGTCAAAATCTTTATGCAAGAAAGTTTCTTGAAAATCACATCTTGATATTCTTTGTAGCCACGTTTGCGCTGGAAAATAAAATCTATTATATCTTCGATTCGTCTAAATTCGTTATTCGATGTTTCTGCCAGGCGTTACGCGATGGCTCATTA
This sequence comes from Aplocera efformata, assembly GCA_921293045.1. Classification (NCBI taxonomy): domain Eukaryota; kingdom Metazoa; phylum Arthropoda; class Insecta; order Lepidoptera; family Geometridae; genus Aplocera; species Aplocera efformata. The sequence goes on from OV121045.1 coordinate 9,254,026, forward strand.
TTTTAGTGACTTGCAAAAATATCAACTTCTGTCAATTACTCCTATTATAAAAAAAAAAACTGACAGAAGTCATCATGAGGTTGACCTTAGACTCAGGGTAACATCGCGAGCGTAGCTGGTTATAACATATAACTGACGGCTCCGTAGTTTAGTAGTAGTGCCCCGGGTTCGATTCCCGGCCGGGGCGGACATTTTAAAGTTTGTTCTTGAATGTTTGTCATGTTTCTGTGTTTAATCATACCACCTGCAATATAGGGAATTCTAGTTCAGGGGTACGAGTGTGTGAACGTGTACAGCGTGACAGATCTATGTGCTAACTATATTGTTATAGATGATAGATACTGAAATCTATTAGTACTACATTGGATAGGCGGCTGTCTTTATGTGTTGGTTCCTAAATGATTGATGCCATTTTGGCGCTGTTGACAGATGTACCCCTACTAACTGAGTGTACAAAAATTGAATGATGGTTGATAGCCATTAAGAACGAAACTTACACTTAATGTTTCAATAATAATAAACACAAGTAACGTTCAAATTATTTGTTTGCTTTGGTAATAAGAAATCACGATCTTGTAGGAACATATTCAGTTTAAAAATGCGACGTTTCCGAGTATTATTTTAAGGATTCAACGGAAATAAAGTATTTTGACTTTGACTTAGGTATTGTGCATCCCCAAATGTAAAAAAAATTACATGAATTAAATTATGTCATGATAAACCTACCTAATTTATGCTATCTAGAATATGAAGTAGGCAATAAAAAAAAGGTTTTATTCCGATACCTGATAAAAAATAATGAGACTTAAAGGTGTGCGGCTACTAAATCACCATCGCATCGTTCATAGGAGATCATTGGTGAAGTCTATAATGCTAACTTTTCATATTATCCGTACGCTTTGGTTTTTCACAGCTTAATGGCTCCTGCCCTCAGATTCGTCTATTCTGAATTGACTTTTGTGTTCCCGCGCGGACTTACGACGCGACGGGATAAAAGTTCTTTTTATCACAATGAAAAGTTGGGTCTGAGCGATTTTTTATGACATAATTACTTAATTGGAGTTTTTTTTAAAGGAAATTTTTCATGTGTAAAGAATAATTAAACTACTTGGACACTTTAAGCGCCGCAAGGCTCCAAGATGTACTAATTTCGCGTCGTAGCTTGTCATGTCTCATGACTAAATAAACTGTAGGGACAGAACACATACATTGTGTAGATTTTTATGGGTAACAATTGTGACGTTGGTAAACCGCTTTCTAATTAAATACTCATGAAACAATTTAATGGCTTTCAACGCTAGAATAGACCACTTAAAAAGCTATTCCAGGTTTTATAGATTTCGCAATCAAATAAAAATTGTATATAAACTGGGTCGCAGAATTGGTTATCGGCTTTTGTCGCTTCCTATGCCGGAATAGTCGTTTTCATCAACGGAATAAACTACAGCAATATCTTTCCGATCACGATGAAACAATATATTAGTTTTGTTTTGATTCTTGTTTCAGTAATCATTTACAATTGCAGAAGTGAAGAAGAGTGTTTGAATGTAGACGAAGATGGATCTTGTGAGTACTTAGTATTTATTTGTATACTTTTGTAAAGAAGACTCTGTACTTGCGAAGAGTCCCGGATACGATACTAAACAAGTGCAAAAATAAAAAATGTGGCCCACGTGACAATGCGACTTACCGTACCGTACCGTACCGTACCAGCGTCTAATGTTCCCACTGCAGGGACACCGGCCTACTCTCTATATTCGAGAGTGAATGGGCTCTGATCTACCACGGGAGCCCAATCCGGATTGGTAGATGTCACATGCCGTTGAATTTTTGGTTCTAAGACATGTCGGTTTCCTCACGATGTTTTCCGTCACCGTTTTGAGAACGTGGTATTGCGCACATAATTTTTTTCAAGTGAAAAAACTCATTGGTGCTCGTGTGGGTTTGAACCAGCAACCTTCAGATTGAAAGTCGACGTCTATGCCCCTGGGCCACCACGCTCTCAATGCGACTTGCATAATCAAAATCGTCCGGAGAAATACTGCCTACTACTTCACACTTGGTACCTATCGATAAGCTGTGGTGCACTCGTATTGCACTGATGCATCAGACGTTACATCCCGTCTTGGGTGACGGGTGCAACGGGATGCAAATTGGGTCTTCTCATACTTTGTTCAGGCCTAAGTCGTATGCTGTTGATATAGGCGGGTTTACGCTATAACGCTTTTATAAAATAAAATAAAAGTAATTTTCTGTCAATATCATCACAAAATTTTTGTTTATTTAAAAGCTACTTTCGATCACATGAAAGCGGGATTGCTATATATTGCTATTTATTATTATTGCTGTGTTGTACTTTCAACATATTTGTTTTTGTCTCGCCTTTCACGTCACATGCCGGAGCAGGATTCCTCGTATCTACATACAAGTTATCACTTAGAGCGAGGAGTCTGCTAGGACTATGCGTAGGTTTGAACAAAGGTCTGCATTTTACTTTAAGACCTTATTTAAACGGTGTACAACGATTAAATAATATTTGAAATGCCTTGTACGTGTACTTTTGTGAACCTTGTGAGGATAAATATTTTTATGATGATTATTTTCCAGGTATCGAGAATTGTCCAGAAGGAACATTTGCTTACATCCCCAGCTGTCAGAACGTCACCATGTCACAGAAAACGTGTCGGCAGACCATCCCACGATCCCTGGGCTATCTCTGCGACTTCGTCCGCTGTGACTGCCCCGACCACCAATATTGGGATGAAGCTGCTATGAAATGTGTCGCTTTAGCTGACTGCACTGACCAATCCAAATTGGTGGATGAAATTAATTTGAATTTAACATTTTTGCTCGAATAACGTATTTTTTGAACGAAGAACGACTAACGTTACTTTACGTGAGACAATTCCATTCAACTCACTCAAATTGCTTTTATTGATGTCTTGTGCTGAATAAATTGTTTTTTCTTTTTGATATTGCCAATTTATGAATACATCCAAGCCGATACCTGTTCACTAAAAAAACTAAAACTGTTTCAGATAACCAATACAATTTGGTAAGTAGGTAAGTCAGGATTTGTTTGATTTGTTAGTTTTGTTGTACAGGAGTGTACTTAATAAATAAATCATTTGAGACTCGCACATGTAGATAACATACAAAATAGTTTGTATTATCCTATTATAAAGTTTTCAAGCCGCCCAGGAGGCTTAGGGATTACGTGAAATAATGACTTTACGAAGCAAAATTTGAACTTTTAGCTATTGTTGGATTTTAGTAGTTCTTTGGAATTTATGCTTAAAAGTTGCTTATAGCCTTCTTTTTTCGTATTACTATATAACAACGGAGAATTTCCAATCAAAATGGTTAACTTTTGCTAATTTAATTTTTGCCGTGATCGTCTTTTATCTTTATTCTGCTCTTATGAAATTGACAAAAATTCCTTATTAGATTATTAAAATACAAAAATGCCTAATATCAAAGGCGTTCGATCTATTATATTAAACGATATTTCTCTGCGTAGTTTTAGAAAAACAATGTATGATCATAAAATGGCGGTAAAGACAATGTTACTGTCCTTACGATTATGCTGTGATCCCAATAAGATGACTGTGTGTCTTAGATAAATATCTTCTATATTCCAGGCCCTAGGCCCTCTATATTTTCGTCAATGTCAACTCATTGAATCAATTAAAGTCAAGTGAGAACAATTCCCGAGGGCAATAACAAAATCAGGAATACATTGTTCTTGTTTCGTGGGTAAGACTTTTAATATAATAGTATTTAAATTGTGTGATTTGTTAGCAGTAGAAATGTTCATTTGTTCAGCGTCAATATTCTGACTGATTGTGTTTTGAATAGATAATGTGTTATCGTGTAATACGATACATCAGCTACAATATATATACTTTCTGTACAAATGCCTGTTGCGGTAATGGAGCTAATTCGACGAAGATCGGTGCAATGCAGTGTTTCAATATTAAAAAAATATTGCTACCTTCAAAAATAACAAAACTCAGCATAACGAAGAGTTTTTAACAATATATACATCTACCACGACGACATCTTGCCCCAAATTAGGCATAGCTTTTAATATAGGGAACCACATTAATGATAGACTACTCTTATATAGCGTTATATTTTTGTAAATACATGCATATTAACAACCAAACACAAAACAAACATCTATGGTATTCACTCAAATATTTAATCCTAGCAAATACTTAGTCCTTAATCCAACCCATGACACAAAAAATACTAACTGAGCTATGTGTTCGGTCAAAATTTTTAGTACTTAAAGAAGCATTATAGCACACGATAAATGGCGTATGGATAATGTTTTTACTGTCATTACAAAGATACTTAACGAGTTCTAGACAGTACCGTGGTCTTTTCCAATAGATAATGTTTGATTAGGTAATTCAGTAGCCCGAACTAGTATGTTCTGGGATATGATAATGTGACGGTACTGCGCCTGCTTAACCTGTTTGTATATTTCATCAACGATCGTTAAAAAATGGAAAGATAAATTACTTTGACATGTTCTATCTTTTTGACAACGCCCAATCAAATTGGATTTTTCTTTTTAAATAGGTAATGCTTATGCGGTATTCTTCTGGTAGTTTTGATACTCAAGGGGGTTAGTTGTTTTATAGTTTATAGTTTATTTAATTACCTTAGGTACATAATGAACTCATGGTAACGTCATACATGCTAACAGTAACAAGTAACAATAGAAGAGAAACATTAACTATACAAAATAACTTAGTAATTACATGTTCCTTGTAAAATGAACTCTTTGCTATGTTCTGTAGCAGCGTGAAACATACAAGGACACATTCTCAGAAAGACTTGCCATTTAGATGATATAAAATTTGAAAGAAAGAAATACCGCAAAAGAAATGGCTGTAAAATTAGTTAATGTTAGTCGAAATAATGTTGTATTTCGACGTATAATACTCAAAAATCTCTTGCTACGAGTATATTTACTAAAGAAGATGCAATTATAACGCAAGTTTTATATGCTAGCATAGCAAATAAAAGTTTTCCTTGTCCAATAACTTCCTTGACCCGATAGAAAACATGCTGAACATGTCTTTATAAGTCACGTGATAAGATGTACCCTGACAATGAAGTCTCATTACTTGCATTGATTATAATTTTCATCAAAATAAATATAAGCATTTGACGTAACAAATTATAATGAGTACGCTTAGTGCATAGTGATGTGCTGGGACATTCTGATTACCCACTGGTTGTTAAGCTGTGGTAATCTCTACCCATTTCCCTCCTCCATACAATATATATGGAGGGGGGAGGAGTAATTGCTCTACAGTGTCCCTTACTGTAGAGCTGTTACTCTGTTTTGATTCCCAAAGGATTTTTACTGATGTAATTTGAGGGGTTCGCTTTAGAACCTCATGACCTAGAAACACACAAACAATTAATTATTTACTTACCAACAATCACTTTGATGGGCCACGTCAAAGTGCCAATTCTCACCGTGTGGATTACATTATCATGGTACGTCGTTGTGACTGGTGGTAAGCCTGTCATCACCATTGTGATATTTTTTTTAGTTAAGGCGTGAAATCGTAACAAAAAATTTAAATGGAAGACGCTAGAGCTGCAAGACTTTTGGAGACTATTGCTCTGCTGATCGTCATGATATAAAAAAAACCATTTCAAAGTATTCAAACGATATTGTACCGCAACAAGGGTTTCTCAGCATCCATTTTTATGCAAATGATTGTCGTATAAAGTTCGTTTCGTTACCTTCGTTTACTCTTTGGGCAGCTGCAGACTTCAATTCGATTTAAATTTGATTTAAAACTCCAATGAAACACATCCCTAGAACATTGCTGTAATGCCGAGTCTAATGAGTATGCACTTGCAAAGTTTGCAATAGTATCGTGGAAAATTATTATGACCCCATCTGGCTCTCAGATAAACTTATATCGTCATTATAAGCTATATTTAACCTCTATTTATCATTTTCATTTATTTTATTATTACGAGTGATTAGATGCGTTGTATTTATCGTTGTATAACTAGGTCAACTTGTTAGTGCTAAGTCGCATATGCACATGATTTATCCAATAGCAAGTTGTGTTGTCGAAAATGTAAGTAAATTTAATTAAAACTTGACCAACTATCTACGTGAACTGTCCGTTATTTTTTTACAGGTTAATGTTTATATCGGCTAATTCTTAACCAAAATATTAGTGCACGTAGAGAATAAAAAATAAATTTTAATTTGCAGGTTAGTCACAACGGGCTCTAACGTAATACTGGTGACGCTGGCTATAGCAATCATCCCTTGTTTCACAGAGGAAACGGACCCACAAAAAGATGAATGTAAACAAATTACCTCGTGCTCATCCTGCATATTAAAAAGTTACTGTGTTTGGTGTGTAACAAAGAGCAAGTGCACAAAACAGGAATGCGGTAACGACAATATCATTTATCCGGACAATGTGGCAGCCATTATGGCAGGGCCGAGCTTCTGTCCCAGGGTTGTCGAACCAGATGTTTTGACAATCAAAAGCGGGACGAGGGAGAACGTGATTGTGAAAATTACGCAAATACATTTGTACATGGCATTCACCCCTTGGAAGTGTAAATTCAACGTGGGTGACATGGACACAATTGTGAACGCTTTGTTAGTCGCTGATCACGTGATATGCGACGCGGTAAGCCTTGAGAACAAATCAAAGAGTCCAAAAATCAGAGGGAGTGTATCAGTCCTTTGGGATTACACGAAAACATTCGATGGATCAGTGCCAATAGACGTCTGTCGCTGTGATCTAGATCCCAAGTGCGTGGCATGTAAATAAATAATAAGACTATCTTTTCTAATTTTTATTTCAAAAACCTCTTACGAATACGGACCTGCAAAACTAGATCGTATCCCAGAATTTATCTCTTGCGAAAACAGTTTGATCAAAGTTAAAGTTTCATCTGTTAAAGTTTGAGTTTGAGAGAAATATCGTTATGCCAGTTCTGCTTCACTGACCAACAAGACGGGCATTTCTCTTGTTCCATTGTAGGTGCACACCAACTCGGCTATAATGAGTTTCCAGAAAATACGAAACATTTTCAGTACAAATTGTCCTACATAATGTCAAAGGCCGTTTTGCATTTGCAGACGGTGTTTAATGAAAATATTTAATGTTACAACCAGGAATATCGACCGAACCAGAACAAATATTTCGATCATAGGTCCCCAAGTACCCTTTGAATACACGTACTCACTGGGTGGTCTTAACAAAAAGTAGCGGTAGAATTTGTGCGAAGTTCGCCCGAAATACTAGCGTCTCCACACTTTGTAATCTGCCGCCAAGCAGAGGTGCACTCGCGTTGCTGTGTTCCGATAGAAGTGTGTGTGCCGATGAAATCAAATGAGCATGACACGTAGCATCCCCGTCTCGAGTGACGTGCGTAACGGGTTGCGACTTGGGTATTCTAATACTTCGGTCAAGGAGGACCTATGGCGTATTGCTGTTGTTATGTTGTAACCGCTTAACATCAGGTGGGTGTTCAGCTCGTCCCGTAACTGCTATTACATAAAAAAGACAGTCCTAATTAGATAATTTTCTACATTCCTCTTGTTTCGCCCAGTTTTCGTGGACGTAGAGTAAATGTAAAGGATTTCATTCTTCAATATGTGTAGGTATTATACTGCGACCGTAATTCATTTAATCAGATCGCGCCCTATCGGATTACTTTATAAACAGAGAGCACAATACGAGCCATGTTTTCTCTGGCGCAATCTCTGCTGCTAATTTATCTGTGTACAAGGGTGGCGACACACCATACTGAAGATTTCGATTGGTTATAGCTTTTTACTGTCTGAGAAATATTTTAATTAATTCAAAACGAATTTAATTAAGGCGCTAGGTCTTTGTAAATATATACATACGTCCCGTGACGTTTATTTGGGTAAGTATTAAAGTTTTAAAAGAGGGTGAGTACTTTTTAGATCAGACATTGCAGATACATATCGAACAGATAGGCTCCAGAGTCAAATAACTACAGGTTCCAAACCTTTAAGACGGCTCCGTGGCTTAGTTGCTAGTAGCCCTGCCTTCGAATTGAGGGGTCCCGGGTTCGATTCCCGGCAAGGGCACAATTAGTGTGGTGAGCATGAAGTTTGTTCTCGGGTCTTGGGTGTTTGTCTTGTGTTTCTGTGTTTGTCCATGCCATCTGCGACACAGGGAATCCTGGTGTATGAGTGTGTTAACGTTGCTTTTTTATATAAAGCGTTGTCGCTTCCCAGCGCAGTGTGTCTCTGCATCAAGTTGTTCCTTTCAATTAACAACCGTCGCAGGCTATTTTTCTCTGGCAGCGGATGCCTTTGAGAATAAAAAGTAAATGAGTTAGGCTGCACTTCTGCTTATTGCCCCCTTCTGTGAATGAATCGAGCAACTTTAATCGCGCTTGTTCGTTCGAATGAACGTTTGTTTGATCTGTGTATGTAAATGTTCTGTAATTTATATTATACCTTATTTAAAGTGAATGTAAAAAGCTCAGTAATTTATACTTTATTTGAGAACTACGGTACATTTCAATTATTTATTGAAAGCTTATGAATATTTCATAACGAGAGTGTCGTTGTCTAGTGAAGCTGACGTTCAATCCTAAGGTTGCTAGTTCAAATCCAAATGTGAAACGACGAGTTTTTTGTACGACGTATAAGAGACCCCGTCGCATTGCACCAGTTACCTTGAGACGCCTTAAGTGGCTGTAATTTCACAAAAAAACACAACACCCTTTCACCGAAACACAGCAATGCGAATGCACAACTAATTGGCGGCGGATTACCTGATGTGATGGTCGAACTTCTCCGGACGAACATAGCATAAGTTCCACTACTTAGGGTGGCTCCTTTCACACCACCCGGGGACACGTCTTCCCTACTCTAAGGGTATTTACTTACGGACGCAAGCAACATGAACCGCAAAAACCCCTGGATTTAGTCCAGTTAACCTTCCTGGATTATATGTTTATATTGAATGATCACCATTTGTTTCAAAAAAAATTGGCTGATTTAAAAAAAATCGAAGAGAAACGGACTTCAATACTTTCATCCCTTATTACTCACCCTTAGCGTTTTAAAACCCTACCATTACGCCATACCATGTTCGTATACAAGGGGCGAAGAAAAAAGTCACGGGAAAGCAAAATTCGCAATGTCGTTTACTTGGATGATATATGTTTTCAGTTATTTTTATTTAAAAACCAAACCATTGATACATTTTTGATAAAAATTCTATGGGACCATTAAAAAGAATTTTCCAAATCGGTTGATATATGTCGGATAACTGAGTTATACTAAAAAAATACAGCCAGATTGATATCCTCCTTCGAATGTCGGTTAATAATCCTTCTGCTCTGCGGGGTTTAACATACCATGTATTGTAGTCCATGAATATCTAATTATAATTAAGGGTCCTGTAGTTCAAAGTAGTTCCCTGAAATTTGTAGTCCACATTAATTCAAACTAGTTTCAAAGTCTGAGACTACTACCGCACTCACAGAAGCTATAAAATGCACTAGGTTTCCACAGAGTCCTGGCTCAAGTTTTCAGTCGAGCCATTTATCAAAACACATATGTACGTAACTATAAGTTCTTTACAGGAATGGCACACTGCGAAATCACAAGAACATACAGAACAAAGTTAAACTTTCGTTATTGCACAGACAGAAGATGATAGCCAGATCAGTTGCAATACAAATACTCTAACCCTTTCTTATAATTCGAAAAAACACCTCTGATATAGCAAGTGTGAGTTAGTTACAGTAACGCTATCCGGTGAGAGAATTTGCATAGAGGTATTATGTCCTAAAGACAAGTCGTGACAAGTTTTTTTTTGTATATCAAGCGACAGTCCATATCTCGTTGCTTTGTGTCGTTTCGTTGCAAATGATAGCCCATTTCAAAACAGCTCTACAACTGCCCTACCTAAATGTCAGAATCATTCTAGATATTGCTAACGTATAGTTATTTTGTGTAACTACCTAAATTAAAAGAAAGGGGCTCAATATGGACTCCTTTTTTTAATTCGGACTAGCTAAGGAGCAACTAAAAGTAGCAGTAGAACTAGCACCAATTTCTTCCGGAGAAGTACTACCTTCACACCTGGTAATCTGCCACTAAGCGTTCGAATAATCACATAAAAACACTGCTAGCTTACCTACTTTATTTATGAAAGTAACGTAACTTATTACGAAAAATAATATAAAATACATGTTATTGCTGATTTTGATGATAAACAAAGTAGATTCAATGGAGAAAGTCAACTCTTTCTTGAGTTCTTTCAACCTTCGTTGAGTTTTGTAGCTTGCCTACGTCGTAGCAAGACGGAATTCTCTCAAATTACGGTTAAGTAGTTGAGATAACATCATATTAACAATTTACGCTGAACGCAAAGCATGGTTGTGGTAATTTGGAGATCTTAGATTTCAGTAATATGCACTAACTTTTAATATTATTATGGACATGCTTCTTCTCCACATATACGGATACGGTTTGAACAAACGCTAAACTTAATAATAAGAATGCGTATTTTTGCAGGTCCAAATTTATTCAATAAGAGTGATGTTACTAAGACTTAATAATTCAGTGAAATTACAATTTTCTTTGCTTTGATTTTGATATTATTTTGACACCACAAAATTTCATGTCAATTACCTAAATCTACGAAACGAACTGGCCATATTTTGTTTTAATAAACCCAAATGCAGAAAAACGCGTGAAATTAGGTTACTAGGACTTAGTAGATTAGTGTGGCTTATGAAATCTCAAAAAGAATACTTTTTTCTTGAGATTTCATCTATTTAACTAATTAACTTATCTGAACTAAGTATCAATTTGAAGCGCCATAATTAATAATAATTACATTATTCACACTTTAGTACATAATTATACAGTGAAATTAATGAATGATACAATTACGTAATCGCTGTTGTAACGGTGCGGACTAGATTATCTGTATCCCAGCCCCGGTACCTTCCGCCTATTTATATAATGAAAATGCTAATGCCTGTCGAATTTACAAAATGAAGATTTCAATTCCTTGTACACTTACATCTTTATTTTAGTTAGAGTAATATTTTTATTATTGGTAGAGTTGTACGTTTAAGAACTTTTTTGAAATCAATTGTTATTGTTATCTATTTGCAGCACTAAAACTGCGTGAATCAATGCGGGATCGAGACACTGACCGATAGATAGATAAAACCCTATTTTATAGTTTTATTCTAGAATTCGGTGGATACCTGGCGGTTTGGCGATGAGCTGTGGTTACACACAACCAATTCTAGCCACGTCCACACTGAATCCGCGACGGCCTATTTAAGTGGCGTAGATCCCGTTCCGGGCCTAACTCAAAACCATATTAGGAGCTTATCCTTTGTTTGTTACACAGCTAATATGTTTCTTAGATTCGGTTATTTTCGATGTAATGTGAGGTATCCTTACTTCCGAAATAGGCATATAAATTGTAATTTTGATTCGATGTTTCCTGTTTATTAAAACTTGTTTGTACTTTTTAAGCATGTTAAGGAGCGGTGCAGTAAGGTTCCTTAATATGCTTTCTTTCATGTCAATCGGCTTTGGACTACAGTTCAACACTAAGTGTTAACCGCGGTTTTCCGCGGAAAACAAAAGTAGCCTAATCCAGGAGTTTATTTATACAGGAAAAATATATTATTTCTACTTAATAAGGTCATATAAAAGTTACATAAATACAAACTTATGCCTGTATAATATAAGTGTGATATCTGTGTGCTAGTAATGTGCCTAACGAACTCTTGTGACACTTTATATGCGCATGAATATGTTTCCTCTTACGTGTTAAAATTGACGTGTCCAAATACCTACTTGAGATCTGAAGGAATAAATGAGTTTGAGCTTGAGTTAGAAAATCAGCGAAACCACTCAGGTGTATTTGAAGGTACAAAATATGTGTCGTAACCTTTCTTGACCCCCGAAATTGGCTTTTTCATACGAGCGAGCCCTAACATAAACATATGATCGTAAAGTATGTTCAAATGAGTACAATGCATAATACCACCACCTTGGTCAAAATGAAGGCCTCTATAGAATACAATATCGTTTAGAAGCATACCTGTTTCAGGAAGCACTTGAAATAAATGTTCTTAAACGTTTATCGTTAATTAAACGAGCTTTTACTAAGTATCATTGATGGATAAAGACTAAAGCGCTCTCTTGTAACTCGAGATAGAAATAGTGTTACAGAGGAGTTTAGTGTTAAATATTACCTTTTTTTTATGATTCCAAATGGACTATTTAAATATTGGCTAGTTTTTTTAAATCGTGTAAGTGATTGCAAGTTTAATTGCAATTATGATCTCAAACCCATTCATTCCTTCACATCTCAAGTGTCGTACGGATACATCAAGTTTTACACACACGAGTAAACATATTCGTGGGGATATAACGTGTCACATGAGCTTCTTAAGCACATTACCTTGACTGGCCTCATAGCCCTGTTGGTAGTAGCTCTACCTTCTGCGCTGTAGGTCTTGGGTTTGATTCCCACCCAGGTCCATTTGTGTGCGAACAGAAATGTTTGTTCTGTGTCTGGGTGTTAATATGTATTATATGTTTATTTACAAAAAAAAGTATCTAGTTCCCATATTACAAGCTATGCTTGGTTTGGTACTAGATGGCGCTGTGTGAAATATGTCAATGAATAATTATTATTACGTGCAGATAGATAGGTTGAATTACAGACAATTTTCATGTTTGTTATTTTTCATAGTCTTATTTGTTAAGTTTTTTTTTAATGTAAAACAGTGATGTAACGAGCTGAGGGCCCATCTGGTGGTAAATGGCCACCCCGCCCATGACAACAGTAATGCGATGATATAAGATTTGGATCTTACTCTGAGTCGTATTCGTCCTGCTGCGTCCATCCGGAATGATACGTCTCACCGGCATCCACACCCTTCCACCAGAATTCCAGGTGAGGTGGCAGTACCTCCGGAAGAATTTGGCACAAGTTCTACTGCTACTAAAATGCTTATGTGTATTCCTACTCTAACCTAACTGGTCTCTAAGCTCAATTAGTAGTAACTTCTACGCTGGAGGTCGTAAGCAGTAGGGTATATAAAGCCAAAACGGGCCAAATAAATATTTTCTCTATATTCATAAAGTCATTAATAAATTTTACTCATTCCTACGGTTTCAAGCGCTCATTAATATTCAAACAAAATCAAACTAACTTCTTCTAATTACCAGCCATTTAAGTCCACCCGTTTATTATCCTAACATCTCATCTAAATAATTGGCCAAATGTCTGTCGACATTAATAAGGGTTCCGTTTAAGGTCAGACCGATGAGCAAAAGAGAGCAATTAATCAGGCCGACACTTTTCCGGGATTATAGGAAGTAGCCGGGATTACTAGCCCGCGTTCTTCCCGGGATCCCGGTATCTATTGCCTGAGATACGATAAACGGTTTCGCAAATGAAGATAAATAAAAGTCGTTATGTAAAGGAAAAAGATTATCTTCAAACATCCAAAGAAACTAAATATAACTACATTCAGATGAGATGGAAATATTAAACAAATAAACCAAGTTAAAATGTTTTCCACTCTACTCTTGAAACTACTCAATGTGTCCCTTATTATATTCACCTAAGACTTATTATGTTTAGTTTTTATAATTGGTATAACTTTAAATAAAGAGCGTTATAAAAAACGGCTAAAACTAAAAATTACTTTAATTAAATAGCCTTTTTAAATAAATTATTTTTTGTTTTATATAACAACATATGCTGTAAAATTCTAAACCGTGCTTAAATATGTATGTATTTTTTATGCAAAATAAAGAACTTTTTATACAGCCTGGAATTCGTATCTGGGACTTTTCGCTTTGTAAGTAGCTTTATTTCCAACTAAGCTGTGAAGTTGCCAGCTTGTTCATTTTGTCGGCGAACACTTACGACACTTTATACGAAAACGTCGCGGGATCCAGACTACCAAAACAGTAGGTTCTTTTACACCCCCTTCCCTAGTTAATGTGTAACATTTAGCTATTTATCAAAGAGTATTGAAAACTTTTTTATAGAAGATGGTTACCGGTGGCCATTTTGATTATTTTAAAGGTACAGAACACGGTGTCACTGGTATGGGTAGCAGACATCTAAATACTCAAAAATTAACAGCATTGGTGTAAATTTTTGATTTGATGAAGGAAATTTATCAATAATAATGAATTACCCTAAAGTGTCACATTGTCGAGATATACAGAATAACATTACCGCATTATTGAAGTAGCAACGTAAGCTTAAACTGGTAAAACATAAATGTATAAATAAGTAATATACATGATTATTTCAAGCAGTTGCTATCTAGCCCCTAACTAAGCATAGCTTATAGGGAAACCAAATCACTGATAAAATAAGTATTCTGTTGTACTTTTTAAAACATACCTTGACACTGAAAAAACATCTATGTCCGTCACAAAAATGTTTTTCCTGAGTGTGAATTGAACCCACGACCTACAGCGCAGAAGGTAGAGCTACTACCACTGTGTAGTGAGACCAGTCATGTTAATTTATTTATTTATTTATTTACAAAAAAAAACACATAAAGGCTTACAGTGGGACCAAATCGCCTAAATGCTAAACATAACAAAATAATGAATACAAATAATATAAAAAAAAAATATATAAATAATTAGACATGTCAAAATTCAATTACAATACATTAAAAAATCATTAGAAAATCATAATATTGATCTATAAATAAGTCAATGAAATATATTTAAAAATGATGTCAATAGGCGATAAAATTTACCAAAGTTGTCAACGAATACGTCAGCATCGGTTTGGGAAATAAATTCATTTAGAAGAGCGACTGCGCGCGGCGTTGGAGCCGCGGCACCAGCGCGAGTCCTCACACCGGGGACGGGCGCGAACAGCAGAGGGCGCCGCCGCGGGCCCGTTGCACCCTCTGAACCCACCATGCGGAGCCGCGGAACTGCAAGTCCGATCTGCTGCAGAGTCGCCGGGTTGTCGACCTCGCCACGCAGCAGCCTATAGTAGTGCACCAGTAAAAGCAACTTACGCCTAAGCTGCAGCGTATCGAGGCCCACCATACCGCTGACAAACATGGAGGGGTAAAGATACGGATAGTAACCGTACAACCTCTTAAACGTATATCGAGCAAATTTTCTTTGTACCTTTTCAAGCATCAGCCCATATTTATATTCGTGGGGATCCCAGACAACTGTTCCAAATTCAAGGCGGCTCCGAACGTATGCTTTAAAAAGCATTATTGCTGCCCGAGTGTCCGGGAAGTCCCATGTCACCCTCATAACGAATCCCAAGGTTTTGGAGGCTTGCTTGCAAATGCTGGTGATGTGTGCGTTGAAATCCAGCCTGGAATCCATTAATAGCCCCAGATCACGGATAACTTCCACACGCTCGAGGGGAGAACCGTTCAGATGGTAGCTATTGGTTGTTATTCCTATTGCATAGCACAAGCAATAAAAAAATAGCTCAAAATTGTAGGGTCAAATCCCCACCCAGTTTAATCCAATGTATTTCATATATCACTGACAAAAGTTCTTTGTTAAATTCGACTAAACTGTCTGTGTGTGGGTGACTATTGGCAGACTCAGGAAGTGGTATTACTTCCGTTATATACCAAAAATACAAATATTTTGATTCCGAGCCCCCTTACCAAACCTCACTTATTCATAACATAACTTAGCCTAACCGAATAACTTTGTTTACAAAAACATTGTTTTTCGTATATTTTGTTACGGTTAATAACATTAAATCAATGTTTTTGTTGTGGAAATACTTCAACCTGTTATTTACTCATAAATTTCCGAAGCATTTTGATTACCCTTTTTTCTTCTTCTTTCCGTTTATATTGTTTATTTTCTTTTGTAAAGTAGAGATTGTTGAGGATGTTTGCGACTCAGTGTCAGCGTTTAATTAAAACTCTTGTTGTTTCGAAGAGACTGACAAATAGTTTTATCCATAGTTGTTGTCATTTGTCTTTCAAAGAGGAATTTGTTGCCGCTTTCTTAGAATCAATGGGATGTGGATATGAGAAAGTAGGTATTATATGACCCAGGAGACCGGATAAAATATCATCGGATATGGTTTTCTTATATTTATGATCATATCTAGTTTATATCGCATTCGGTTGGACTTCTTTTCTCAAAGGTGTTCAGATCCCAATTGCAACAGAATTTAATTCGTTATATAGACAACGGATCGCTACATCCTAGTATCAATTAGTACCGCGATCGGCCATAGCACCATGTTTTAGGCAAGCCGGTTGAATACCACCGCTTGTTTCTACATCACACTGATATTATACAGGCGAAAGTTTTTACGTATGTTCTGTCTCAACAGTCGAGAGTAGGCCGTTGTCCCTGCAGTGGGAACATTAGGGGCTGGTACAGATGTGTGGGTGTGTGCGCGTGTTTGTATCTGAAAATTGGTAGCTTATATCCTGGATTAACATTTAATATGCTACTTTTGTTCCCGGAAAAGTGCAATGTGCAGTTAGGATGGCCAACTTGGTAAAAAAATTGGTTAATTAAACGAGTGTTTAGTACGTAGTACTCGTATTACAGCACAAAGTCTAAGTGCCACAGATTTTTTATATTCTTATTAAATATTTTTAATAGCCAGCCAACTTTAATGGCTTTCAGGAAACTGCTTAGTAGTTGGCAAATAAATCCAGGATTGCATTTTTAAAGACGGTAATAACTTTTCTGTTTAACGACTCAATTGCTTCCAACTTCTACAGATTTTTATAATAATTCGCGTTCATTCTAACATTGAATTCTGGTGGCGACAATAGTGTGATTGCCGATTAGGTTGATATCTTTTGATTAATTATTTTAATCCAAAGAGAGCCAATTCGAGTAACAGAAATTAACACAATTCATACCCAAGCGTTCTTATTCTGCATTTCATGATATTATAAGTATTAATTAATTAATTGTTTGTACTGGCGTCCGCTCTTTTGATTTAATATATCGTACAACTATAATTGCATAAATTATACGAAATGTAATTTACAGTGATTTATGTATAAAAAAACATAAGAAACTCTGAATAAATAAATAATATATTTGTTAATTAAAATTATCGTAGGCATGTATGTTGGCATCTAGCAATTAATAAGGATTAATAATTATTAGTCAAATTAACATTTATCGATATTGACATTATTAGTGTATATAATTCCTATCACCAGCACATTTGTCCACTGTCGAGTATATGCAAGTATTCTTAGATAAGACTTTACAATTCTGGTATGGGACTATCAAGGTCTATCTCTCAAGCCCTGGATGAGTCAGAGCACCTGGTGCGATGCGGCCCCGCAACTGAATGACGAACTATGTTCAGTGTACTGTGTCATACTATGTATTGTATGTTCAGTGTACTGTGTCATACTATGTATTGTATTTTCATCATTAGGACGCCGCCCACTGCTCCGAAACGTTATTATACGACTACGTAGCTTAGTTGGTAGTAGCCATGCCTTCAAAGCAAGGGGTCCCGGGCTCGAATGTTGGTCACTGATGAAAACACTTTTGTATTATGCAGAGTTTTGATATATTTTTAATTATTTAATGAATAATTTTCAAATATTTTTAACTTCGGAAAGAAGAGTGAAGAATTTCGTGTAGTTATTGTGTCGTAATAACTACACGAAATGTTATGTACTCACCAAAGAAAATAAACGGCTAAATCATTAAATTGCTGTTATTAATTTAGTTAATCCCTATGCCAACGATCGTATGATAATGTGATAACAATTTAAATACTATCATATGGTACAAAGCATGTCCTATCAAAGTTAATTTTGTTTGAAACGAAACGCGAGCACGTAGGATACGGATATTTAATTTGAAATGGTTCATAATATTTTTTCAAGACACGCTAAGTTTATATAATTTTATATAAATACATAATTTTCAATGCTCTATTTATGATGTTGAACAATGCACATTATCATGTTAGCTAGTAATGCATCTCAATAATTATATTTATTTACAAAATATGTTAACTTTATATCATCATAAGTGAATAAATAATCCTTATCTTTATCTTTATCACAGTCAAAATACGAATAATATCAGTAAACCCGACGCAACGTGTCGCGTTCAATGCAGAGAATGGACATAAATATTAAAGCCGCGCGCCCGGTACGGAGCGGTCGCGTTTCGTAAAATCAAAGTATCAACACAAATAGTATAGCCTACCGAACAAATAAGGAAGGAGCAGTTAAAGACAATGACCGTAACAGTTTGAAGTGGACGTGAATCATTAACATCGTACCAGAGCCATCGACCGACAGAGTTATCTCGGATAACAGTAAGAATAATTCCATTCAATATGACTTCGAGCCCACAATCGGTGGTAGACGTAACAGGAGACAAATTTGGAGCGGAAAAACAAAAATTAAACACAATTGTCACCTGGTGGACAGTACAATGGAAAGCGATACTAGCAGAATTGGTATCTACGACCTTGCTCGTTTTGTTCGGCTGTATGTCATGCATACCGGTCGAGGGATTATCGGAGCAGTCGCCCCTATACGCCCCGCTTGGATTTGGATTAACTGTAATGGTCAATATACAAATTTTCGGACATTTATCCGGAGCGCACATGAACCCAGCTGTGACGCTTGCCGCTATCATATGGGGTAGCACTTCAGTGACTGTGGGGGCCGCGTACGTCATCGTGCAATGTGCTGGCGCTATCATCGGATACGGGATTCTAATTGGACTCTCTCCTGTGGACGTGGCTTTGGATGGCGTCTGTGTGACGCTACCGCATCAAGGACTAAACCAGTTTCAGACATTGGGTGTTGAGATAATGTTGACAGCAGTGCTAGGGTTCTTATGTTGCGCGCTATGGGATCCAGTGAACCAGCACAAACAAGACTCTGCGCCGATCAAGTTTGGGTTGGCTATCGTAGGGTTGTCGATTACCGGGGGGCCGCTGACGGGCGCCAGTATGAACCCGGCGCGGTCCCTGGGTCCAGCGCTGTGGAGTGGCTTGTGGATCTCACACTGGACTTATTGGGTCGGACCCGTCATTGGTGCCGTGGCCGCAGTGACGTTTTATAAAATTGTGTTCCTCGAAAAAACGCAGAAATAATCTCAAAATTTTTAACCGCTTTTTAGGTTAGGCATTTATTTGTAATAATGAAATACCCATTCCAAATGTGATTTGTAATTAATTGTATAGAAAGGTAACATTTCTAGAGGCAGCATGGACCGCTGATTAACAATATGAAATACAATATGTTGTCAGCATTTGGCTCCTAGCATCAAGCGCTTAATAAGAATTTAAGTAGGTGTTTTAAGGTTTTTGGGTTTTTTCTATGAATAAGTAGGTACTATTATTTTTTATGTTTTATGAAGAATTCAACAAAGACCATTGCAGTAAATACTTTTGGATTTGTGGCTATTACTCTGTTATTAAAGGAAAAACGTCAACAAAATTGCTTAAGGTAGAGTCATCATCATTATTGTTGCTTGTTGATAGATATTATCCTTGTTCACTAGTCATATGTAGGTACTCATAATAAATATAATTTAACATTCTTATTTTGTTTCTTATTATATGGACCTTTATGCATAAACTGAAGGAAGGTCCATAACCGGTTATATGAGTACAACCCATGAAGGGACCAGTTATATAACTTCCTGTTTGGTAGGTACTTTGGTAGATTACTACCATCAACGTTGAACCTATGAAATTATTCATTTATCTATAGTAACGTATAAGTTACAAATGTAATAAGATTCATAGTACACAATAATTATAAATATTCATGGAAATTTCACACAGCGCCATCTGGGACCCAATCTAGACGTAACATGTACAATGGAAACTAGATGACTGAGTTGGTTGTAAAATACTTTGTATTATATACATAGTATTTTACAACCAACTTCCAGGCTCCAATTCGGCAGATTTTTTGTTTTCATCCGATTTGGAATATTCCTTTTTTTATTTGAAAGGATATTATTTCAGATTAGTCCCATAGAAATTAAATTAAATCGGTTTAATAGTTTGTTAGTTTAAACCAAATGTCAAACTAGAAAAATATGCCAACCAAGTAAACAAAATTTTTTTTCTTCGCCCGTTATATAACACTAACTACACTAACACTAACACTACACTAACACTAACCACTAACACTTTTGACCTTGGTGGTAATCAGACCACGAGGTAGAGTTCAGAAGACAGTTACTACCAAGCTACCAACTCAACAGTGAGGCTGGTATAATTAGTCAGTAAAACACTGACCTTATTATAGAAAAAAGAACGATTGAGAAAAAAAAGAAATGTTGAGAACGTGGTAACCGAATCGATGCGCATGCTTCTAACTCCATCATCACACCAGGGACCGAAGTTCTACGCCCAAGGTGAGTTCGCATGAGATCCATATAACAGAAAGGATGTGATAATATGGATAGCTTCCTCTAGTAAATTTTAACCGTTCTTTAAGATAATAATGCTAATAAGAAAGAAATTGAAATTATTGTAACATGCGAGATTGAACCGAGAATAGGGTCCCAGAACGACAGTCCTTATCGCACTGACATGAATAAATTACCAGTTTAACACCACATAAATGAAGAATAACTTTTCAATTTGAAACGCTACAATTCATGCAAGGTCAGATCTGGTATTACAAATAACTGACTAAGTTGTCATCATTTGCGTCAGTTTTATGGACACACAGATGGCATACGGCGCCAAAATGGCGTCAATTAATTAAGGCCCCAGACAAAACGACAGCCCTAAATAGAAATCAGTGGTTTATCACCGGAACCCCGGAACCCCATGCAAAGTTGGAGTCTCGTTGGACGACTTCTGACTGATTGAATTGACTTCTAGTTTTTGTCATGTAGGTTTTAACAAAATTCTAACAGCCCGACGCAGTGAATTCAGAAGAATACTTATTAAATAGAGATAATTTCAATGAATCCTTAATCAATATTGATGATGATGATAAAGAGCCCAAAATTTATCAAACTAGGCCATCGATTGATAAATTTGATCAGTAGATAACGAGGATTTATGTACCATTTATTGATGGAACAAATTTTTATAGTCGGCATTAATATAAATAGGAACATACCCTTTCTTTAACATTACGTTAACAAATATTGATCCATAATTGTATTGAACACTGTAGACAAAAACACAGGGACAATATGGATAAACTGATAAAAACAGGAAGAGATATCAGCATACAGTAGCGCGAAAAAGATAACAATTTATTGTCCCTGTTTTGTATTTGACGTGCTTCAAAGTCACCCGGGTGTGACAGAAAACAAAAGTGCATGCATACATGCACTTTTTTTTGTGACGAAGGTGAATCTACAGCTACAGCGGTTGTCCTGGGGCAGACAACCGACTAATGTTGGACTTTTACCCGAACTAAACCCCTCTGGTGTCGAACTCTGCGAATTTAAAGATGTGTGCATACGTTTAATTTAATACCATACCGGAGAAGATAGTTACGTATCTACTAGGTTTTGTATATCATTGATGGCCGGTGATTTTTTTGTCGGCCATTGATAACACCTGAGTACATAGGTACATGTACGTAGCGGCTTATGGCGATATTGCATGGCGTATTTACAATTGAATTCATGATATGTTTTTGTATGGACACATTTGCTTAACCCAGCAATTGATGTGGAGGTGATTCACAATGCACAGTTACCAACAGATTTGTGAAGGGCAGCGGTAGAATACAATTGTCCTTACAGAGTAAATGCTATAAATAATGACCGTCCAATGATCCTTAACCAGTAACGGTAGTAATCTTATCTCGTAAGTTGTAATCGATCGCATTGTTCGACGCATCTAAACAAAGAAAAGTTCAAAACCCGATTATTGGTTAGTTAGTGGACTCCTTTTCCGCATTCGAATTCCAAGTTGGCCCATTATTGGAGCTTTTCCCCTTGGAAAAAGGTAAATAAATGCAGCTTAATCAGCATTCGGCTTAACAAGTATTAGGTAAATATGCTACGTTGTGACTTGTGTGCATAAGTAAATAGAAGAAATAAATATAGCATATAGTGTCATTAGTACTTCGAATCAATGTAAATTGTAAGTACAGTTGACAAAAGAATTCAATTTGCCATGAAGAACTAGATGTGGAAGGTTGAAACGCGATACGTCAGAGGGTTTGGCTGACACACGATTTGCGAAATTGAACGGAAAGGACCCACTATTACGTTTCAATACGAATAAACTGATAGAAGAGAATTTAGGCGGTTCACAGTCATAAAATATTATTCCCAATATGATTGCTAATATATCCCGATAATAATACGACTTAGATCCTGCCCGACCTAAGTGTCAGAAAACGTAAGTCGCATTCCATTGCGCTCGTTACTGGAGACGGGGGTGAAACGTTCTAATTATCTATACAAATAAATAAAATCGAATTAATATTTTTTTTTGTTTCACCTAATCTCTGGCTGGACGAATTTTGACGGGACTTTCACTAGCAGATAGCTGATTTTATAGAAGTAACATTTATGCTACTTTTATTTTAGAATAAGTAAAAAGTATTTTTCAATTAAAAAAAAATTTGGAAATTCTAAGTTCTTTTTGATTTCTCATGACTCACATGGAAAATTAACATGTACACAGTATTTCCAACACCCGCTAAATCTTTTACTTATAATCCACGATGCTTTGAATTCATATAACACCCAAACAGAGTTATAACTTTGCTACTTCCAATATAACCGCCTATAAGGCAACACATTAAGCAAGCAAGCGGTTTAGCAGCACCGTAACAAGTTACTTATTTTGCATTCGCATCTGTTTTATTATTATTCTCGGGCTATTATGTCGGGTAATCTTTGTAATGCTGGCAAGGGATGGCGTGATTTATGCTGACTGTACTCCAAACAAAATACTCAATTTGAATGTTTTAGGGAAATGAGCCTCTTTAAAAGATAGATAGCGATTTTGTCGCACGAATAAACAAATCAAATATGCTGTAGAAAAAATGTCAGTTAACATCTAAAAAAAGCCGTTGACGATCATTGTTTAATGTTGTCAGTGTAATTAATAATTAATTTAAAAATAGAATATACTGACTTCAACAATTTCGTCACTTATTTGACGTACTTAGGAGTGGAATTACTACATGAAATTTTATATAGGACAAATTTGGAGGTGGTCAGTCTACAAACCCTATAAAATTAAAACAGAATCATCCATATCCAAATTATCCCACACTTGGCGAAGAACTATCTGAACGAATTAATGAATTGCCTGACTGAAAGTAGATCCTAAGCAGATGGACCTAAAACTGTGTTCCTCAGGTTAGTTGTAGTAATTAGGTGTTGACATTATTCCACTGGAACAAAGCAACGCAAGTGCATAACAAACCAGTATTATTATATCTAAGTGAACCAACTTTAGTGAGTTGCTGAATCGTAGCATCCGAAAACGGTGACGTCATCACACGTATGTCTATTCCTTTATTTTTAACTAACTGGTAACGAGACTAGATTACTTTGCTGCATGACATTATAACTGCTTGGCGGTGGATAATCAGGTGTGGTGGCATTGCTGCTACTTTGAGTTGCAACGCCCGTGGGCCCGTAGGGGCTCTGCCAAGAATCACCTACAAACGCAAGCAAGATAGACTTCCAATCTTGCTGCTAAGTAGCATGTAATAACCCAAATTAACTTTCCAGCTATTGTATGATACATATCTAGTAGTTCTAGGTAGATTTATTACTTATTTGCAGACGTAAATTTGACAAATAAGACTAGCTAAAACATAGAAACTGAGTAATTTAAAATATATGTAATATGCCGTTTAAAAAAACTGATGTCATGTTATACGCTCACAGATGTGTTTACTCGTTTGTAAAATGAGTTTGACTTTATTCCTATGGTTCTGTCTCTGAAAATACGGCTATCCAAATTCTTCATCTTAAACCAGTCATCCAAATGTTGAAACTTTAAAGGGGTCAACAGAGGCACTCTATACCTCTGTGCCTCTATATCTTGACAACATTCCAGGTTCGTAACGTCCATTTCACATTACTCGTAAGATGTCTCCCAAAAATTCATGACATTGAAAGGATCCCATACCAGCTACTTGAATAATTTATTCAATACTCCGTGATTTATAGGCCTAATTTGTGGACCTCAAATTTGTATTTCCCGTAAAGGAAGGGCTTTGGGATGGAGGGTAAAAATATAACATTGAAGTCACAAGGTTTTATGATTTAATATCTGTGTGTCTGGAAGCGAAAATAAATGTGGATTGAGTTGGGAAATTCTCCCTTTCCCTTTCATATAAAACCTAGCAATTGCCAGCACCAATAAAATGTTTGGGATGTGGAAGAAACTCTTGAAAGAAGGCTTGATTGTATATTCTGTCTGAAGCATGAATTGTATTTTATTGAAACTATTACTATGCCCTACTATTATATAATTTCACTAGCTTTTCTATTCTCCGCAGTTACCCAATATTACAGCTTGGCAACACAGAAAAGTCTAGCCAGATCATACTAGACTGTCTAGCCAGATCACTGACAAACAAACCGATATCCATTTCGTTGGATGATGACTATTTGCTACAAAGAATTGTACCATTGCGTTTTTCCTTCGATAAGTTTTATAGGTGTTATCAATAGAGCAATCAGTGGGTAAGCTCCATTTACGGTGGGCACGTGCTATCGAGCGCAGCTGCAGCCTCGGATATAATTCCAATCGAAGCTCCCGGCTCATACCAATCGCATTCATACTAATGCGTGGCTAACAATCCGGGCTATTGCTATAAATGATCTCTTTTCAGTTTGGGTACGAGTAGATTTTCAAAAACCAGGATCAAGTAGCCTGAAGAATTTGACGCAACTCGTACATTTACAAATAATTCAATTTGTGATTGTACGAGTATAAAGTTGTACAAGAAAGATTCAAGGTCTTTAAACAGGATGTTATTACCTTATTAAGTTTGGAAAAGTTAAATTTTATTTCACACTTATGTTTAGCCTAAAAAAAAACAACTTAAACAAGATTGCAACAACACGCTTCACGTTTGGTGGGTTTAGCCAAAATACAAATGATTCATATATTTAGTTTTCCATGACTTCTTGATAATATTCCTTCAAAATAACCTCTACTTGCCTATTTATTGTAGGCATATGAATTTGCCTATCAGCTCAATTTTAATCTTAAATGTTCAACCGCCCCAGTGTTATTCAAACTCGCACAACGAGTATTTTGTACCACCAATTGTATTTTATAATACATATTCTGTGATAAGTTCATCCCGCTACGGCTTTCACTTGAAAAGAGACAGCCTTGTGATGGCAGGACACAGATAGGCAGAAAAGCGTTTTAGGGTAGCGTAGTAGGGTTTTTTATGGTACTGAACCCTAAAAAATACAGATTCAACATCATATCTATTAATCAAGAAAGAAAACAAGTTTTTTTCCATATCTTCTGTTGATATGATTATAATGTTTTATAATAATGTAAGTACTTTACAGGCACTATCATGAAAGATTACCCACAACGTGAGTAGCAATTTTCTTAAGTCTATAATAATTTAAAAACATTTGGTGGCAAAACAACGCAAAAATATGCTATCGAAAAGATGAGTTTCTAACCAGCAACCATGTGAAGTAAAAACAAATGTCTCCAAATGACGGAAGACTTGGACGAAAAGATTTACCTTTTTTTTTTTTTTTTTCATGGGTAAATGCACTCGCATACCGCCCTGCCACGGGGAGACAGAGCGGTTATGTGGGACTAGACCCACTAAAACCCCACGGTGTCCTCCTCTGCCGCTTAGTGGCGGGAACACGGGAACGTTATCACACACATCCGCGAACCCGCCGCGGCTGTCCATTTCCGGACCCCTCTCGATTTGGCATCGAGTGCCACGCCTTAGTTAGCGACACGCCAGAACACATAGCGTGTCGCAACCACCTCGGGGACCTGGCCAGCGAAAGGGCGTTAGATGACCCCGTATCTAAACGCCCTAGATCCCCATGTGACGGGTCAGATTTGTGGCCCCGTCACCTGCCACTACGGCCGCAGAGGATAGGGAGAGTGGCGCCTCTCAATACCAACACTCCTCTTCCCCGGCGGCCCCACCGCGTCCGCCATCTAGCGGTGGCGACCCCGCCGTGGCCGCGGAAGGTAGGGAGAGCGGCGCACCGTAATACCGGCACTCCTCTCCCGCCGCGGCCCCTAACCCTCAGCTGCGGTGCCGCCCATACGACACCGCAGCCCGCCTCAGTTGCGGTGCCCCCCATAAGGCACCGCCACCTACTATGGCCGCTCCTAGTCGGCTTGGAGGCAAAGCCTAAAGGAGCAGCCCCTCCCGGGTTCCTCTTGGCTTCACCGTGGGCAGCCAAACCACGGTTACTAAGCCCCCCCGCCCCGACAAGGCGGGAACCCGCGGGGGGGACGAAAAGATTTACCTGGATTAGTCTACCGAAGAATAGTTGCTTACAATTAAATAAATAAATAAACGTTTACACACTCATACTTTACTAGGATTCTCTGCAGATGGCATGTACAAACACAGAAACACAAGACAAACACCCAAGACCCGAGAAAAAACTTCATGCTCAGCACACAAAGTGCGCCCCGGCCGGGAATCGAACCCGGGACCCCTCGCTCCGAAAGCAGTGCTACTACTACTGCCAATATTCTTCAGCCGCCAACAGGAAATAAATATTAGGTGACTAAACAGCGGAGTTCTAAAATAAACTCCCTGACAATTTTATCTTGAAGACATAATCTAAGAAACTTGGAGAATATAAGACATACAGAGAGTATTAAATGTCTCAGTCCTACCCAAGAACATCCTTTCAACATTGCGAACAACACGAGGACTTATTATAATACCCGAACTGTATTTTGACGTACCTATGTATATACGGCCTTCCTAAATGCCTCTCAGACCGTTAGATGTTTCAGAGTGCCGCTCATTCTAAACCCTGTATTATGCGATTTTGCACCTTCGAGCGTCTGGAGATTGTAAGGACTTATCAAAGCTACTGGCGTTGTGAAGCTACACTTTGAACTATTATATTCTTGCTAAGCTAAGCTAGCTAGCTTGTGAGGTTATTGTAGCTGTGCTTAGACCACAAATGAATTGAATTGGCACCATTGTTTCAAAAATACAATAGCAACCTTTATTGCGATTGGAATAATGAACTATTTCACAAGAATTTCCACCAGTACAACCAAAATAAAACAAAAATACTATTTGCTTTTAATTAAACTGCGCACTAAAACTGTCGAAAGCGACTATTTTTCCATTATAGGAGTCAAAAACAAGTAGTTTATAAGGGCGAGCTTTGACTATTGCGCCAGGCGTCACTTATACTAATCATTACATTTTAAGAAGGCATTGCAAGATTGTAAGATAAATATGGTAATGAGGCGTATACTCACTGATGCCTCATAGTATTTGGGAATTACAAGTGACCGGATGATATAGATAATAAAACAATATCTTGTACTAAGCGGAACCTATCTTCTCCCAAAGCAATTCAACATAGAACTTACCGTGTTAAAATAAATGAAGACTTGATTCGCATCACATTGCGCCTATCACATATGACTTGAAGATGGAACGTGTAATGTGCATGCAATTACTCAGGAACCCGCAAACTGGAATATTGTAGTGTAGAACTTGGCAGCGAAAATGGTTATGGGACTGTGCAGTATTCGTATTTCCAAGGATGAACACTGAACAATACTGACACTAGTAATACTGATTCGTAAATAGTTGTTTGGGCTTAGCCCTCCCTCTTTTTCCTATCCGCGCTGCAGTAGAGTTTCGCCTTAAAAAATAAACTCAACTATAAGTAGATGAATTTGCGCTCTTTCGAAGTAAACAAGAGCAGATTCTGTTAGCTTTTATTTTCCTCAGTAATTGGATCCGACGACACGGCTGAGGTTACGTAGATTGGTGTTTGTAAAAAAGCTGGGGATAAGACGGTAGGAGGCTAAATGTTGCGTAATCTATTCCAAAGTGAAATTGAATCTTGATAGAGTTTATTATTGGGTTTCGTGGTGCTTATACATGCTTAATTTGCTGCTCTTTTCGCAGATGCAAACCAGATATCTTAATGGAGAATACGGGAAAATTAGTATTTTTAGTAATTTTGAACTACTTCATATTTGATATATGCAGGAGCAGATACCTGGGGTGACATTCAAACGTGTTAGCATGCGTACTATAAGTGCGTTCTATTTAACAGATATATTTAATTAAAATTTATTATTAATTCAAATAATTCTAGACAAATTAGCGCAATAGCAAAGAATATATTTTAAATGATAGTAACATAAAAACAAAAAATTATTAAACTGAGGTTTGATAAATTAGTGGATTCGCTAGTTGTTCTTACATAATAGTAAGAACATATTGTTGCTCGCGTCCGTCGGTGGGTACTCTTTAAATCCCTACATGTATCCCCTGGGTGGTGTTAAAGGAGCATCAAAAAGTATTATAGCAGTAGCGCTTGTGCAAAGTTCAGCCAGAGAAGTACTGCCTCCACACCTGGCAATCTGCGGCTAAGCAGTGGTGAACTCGCATTGCTGTGTTCCGGTGAGAGGGTGTGAGTGCCGGTGAAATCATCATGAAACGTAACATCCCCGTCTCAGGTGACGGGCGCAATGGGGTGCGACTTGGTTCTTCTCATACTTCGGTCGGGGAGGACCTAAGGCTTATTGTTGCTGTTATGGGTGAAGGTATACTGGTATGGAACCACTGAACATTAGGTGGGCCCTGAGTTTGTCCCGTCACTTACGTTCCAAAGCTTTTTAACCGCCTTGTCTCATTATATTGTTATAAAATAGAGAAGAAAAACCATTACAGGATATTTTGACATCGCGTTCTGATTCACGTACTACTTTGGTTGAATAATCTTTGTTTGTTTTTCTTCGAGTTTCAGTAAAACAAAGAACTTTGTACTTATTCGTGCGATGACGAAGTAAAAACAACTAAGTTCAACAAGTCTCGGGAATTTAGCCATGTGTCAAGTATAATATATACATCTGTAAGCAGTATCTAAAATATGTATCGTGTATATGTACCTCCGAAAAAAACTCTCATCGTTGATCCGTTCATGTTGGAAACCTCCTCGGGCGGCTTGAGTACAAAGACAGAATATTGAAAAAAAAAAAAAAAAAAAAAACTATTTTGATTTTGTTTATTCCCACAGTCTCCCCAACTGCTTTACGCGAATCTTCATAAACGACAGCATACTGATATCTCAAAACGAATAATTTATTAAAACCACAGTATATCTAGTAGTATGCCCAAAATGCTGGCGGCATTGCTACGTTGGATGGCAATGCTTATTCGTTATTAATAATACTTAAATAAAAATTATGTTTGTGTATTCTTAATTCATTCGCGTATTCTTCCAATTGAGTTGAAACGTTTGCATAGTGGTTGTTGGCGCTAGTATGAACTTATTTGACATAGGTAAGTATTATCGTGCAATGTGGTGTGTAGTTTGTACATAATAGAATCAGTTGATGTCAATTCTGTTATTAAAATACAAAGGTGACTGCACCCAAAAAGTTATTAATAAATTTCATTTGTATACATGGTATTCGAGACGTAAACCATTTTTTTTTTAATTTTTTTTCCATGTTTATATATAAGTTCTTGCCAACATTAAATAATCGCATCTAACTAACTAAAATAGATGTTGTCAACAGCTGGGATCAAACCTGCGACTTGCGTTTTGAAGATTTATTTTATACCCCCTGGGTGGTGCTAAAGGAGCAACTAAAAGTAGCAGTAGAACTTGTGCCAAGTTCGTCCGGAGAGGTACTGCCACCACACCTGGAATCTACCGCCAAGCAATAGGGCTCGTATTATTGTGTTCCGGTGGTAGGGTATGGGTGCCGGTGAAATCACATATACCGCTTTGCCTTAGTAACACAGTGAAAATATTTATTTCAAGTAGCAACAAAATTATCATAAAATATGCACTTTGACAAAAAAACCCATTCAATTGAATTAAATGTACAATAAGGTTTCACACTGTAGAAAGTCTCACGCTGCGCTGTTTTCCGGTTATTTTTACAGAATTTCATTTTAACGTTCGAACATCACACGATGGAACGAGAGGAGATTTGCATATTCATATGTTTGGCTTTTGAAAACCCTCCATCAAAAATAAACGCATGAATCCTGCCACATGGACCATTATCGATCGATTTTATTCTCACAACTTGCAATCTTGTAACTTAGACATTGTTGAAGACCAAAAAAAAAATGTCTGTTTCCTTATTACGGTAAAACATCGCAACTATGAATTTACTTGAAATAAATCGTAATCTTGAATCTGTTGTATTCGTAAATCTTGAGTTAGAATTGTTTTATAGGAGCCACAGCCTAATATAATAAAAACATATAAACATTTTTGTTTTAAAAATAAATGAAGTAGGAAATGTTCGGTAAAATATCGCATTTCCCGGCCCTCAACGAAAACTTGTGAGCTCTTTTCGCTTCTGAAATCAAAACTTTCTCTGATCGTACACCGGTCTGTTTGTTTTGTTTGCAAAGAATATTTTTATAACCGAAAATTTTATTCGTTTGAGAATTCTTTCGTATTTATGTACCTACTTCCTAAAGAATTATCTTTTTTGACGAAAAAATATAATTCTTTTCCGTAATCAACCGCATTTGAATTTTTTAGATGAAAATACCTGGAACAAATTATTTCTTTTGTCACCCAGATTTGTCCTGCTTACTCGGTAGTTATAAACTGTACGTCAGTTTTACAGGGTTTTAAAGCCGTCGATTTGAATGGGCAAAATATTTTTCAGTGATTTTAACAGTTTTTTATAATTGGATTATATTATTATTAGATTGGATTATATAGTACATTGACTTATTATTATTTTATTTTAAAAAGTGTACTAAATATTATTGTTTTGTTTGTAATTTTTGTTATGATAAGATATGTTTTATTTTTTTGTTATAAAGTTAATGTTATTTTGAACAATTGACAAGGCATATGTGCAGCCTTTACACACTTGTAAACAACGAAACCGAGTGTCCAAAATGTGTCCCAAGGTTATTAAATAAAATGAAATGAAATGAGTTAGTTGTTAGTAGTTCAAAATTATATTTAACTAGCTGTGTTCCGCGGTTCAACCCGCGTATTTCTCGTTTCCGTGGAAACAGCGCACGCAAAAATAGGTTTTCGATTTTACACCTTGTGTTACAAAATAGCAATTTTATTACGGATACTAAATTTTGAAAAAAAAAAAAAACATATAATAGCTTATAGCCTTCCTCGATAAATGGACTACCCAACACTGAAAGAGTCATTCAAATCGGATCAGTAGTTCCAGAGATTAGCGCGTTCAAACAAACAAACAAACACTGCAGCTTTATAATATTAGTATAGATAATGTAAATTAATGGATTAATATTTTTTCTGTCAAATTACGCAGGCATTCATATCCATTTTTTTAATTCAAGAAAAAATGTCTACCAATACTGAATTACATCTGTTTATCATGCCTGGTGTTACTTTTAGCAAGATGTATATTTCGGCTTGTGTTGTTTTACAAGAACATTGAATGTTAAATACAAATTCTATCCTACTGGCTCAGTTACTGATTAGTATAATACGGAAATTGCGACCATAGGTGCATAGCCGAGTGCTCAAAATGTTTGGGTTACCCGTAACAGTGTACATGGATTATAATTGCTGGTCCGAACAAACAGTACACATGATTGCAAACACGATATGCGCAGCATTAATATCTGTCCATGTAGGTACAGATTGTTCTGACACGCTGATTAGAAACACAAATACATAAATTCGCACCTTTTTCCCCGAAGGTATAGGCAGAGTGTCAATTTGCCTCATTATGGTGTTGATGTAGATGCGACAAATGGTGAGCTCACCGCAGCCTTTGTTTTACCACGAATATTTCTGCTAAGACGTTTCTTATATCAAATAAATAACACAGCCAGCTAAAACGTATACTAACAAGAATTGACAATAATATTTAAGTAAATCTGGAATTGTAGATACTATAGGTATAATGATTTAATTTACTCAAGCGCCTTACGAATACAGTCAGAACATACCTGCAGGGGGTTTTAGGAGTCAAGTGAGTGACAGGGTCTTACAAAGCTTGTGAAATTCTGTTGTCTTCTCTCCCGTTCACTGAGCTGTCTCATGGGTGAACGGGTGAGAAGACAACGGGCACGGGAACATGTGTAGTTACTTTATTTCGTACCTTCCAAGTATCCAGGTGTCATTTTGATCTAGACTCATTTGTTCCTGACGTGAGTGTAGCATGCACATTACATTTGTAAAGTAGAAACAAAACATAGGCACTGCATACTGATATATGTTAGTGTAGGGTAGCAGATACTTTTGCAATGAGTACTTTTTATTTATTTCCTTCACTGCGAAGAGCTTCTACAAATAGTTTACAACAACCCGTAGAAATACAAGTACTTGCTTATATAATCTGTTTCAATCCTTAACTCTATATGGAGGTAGATGCCACCATATTGTTTTTAAAAACGCTCTTATCTGGAATCGGATAATAAATGTCTTTTCATTTAAAATACAACAAAATGTAAGTAAATAGCAGTCAGAATAACGATATAAATTGTTTTACCTTAGCGGGTAAATATTCACTATTGACATGTTTCCATGTAGATTGGAATGATACAAGTTACCGTGAATGTGCGAAACAATGACTCGTGAATATTTAGATGCAATTCCAATTACTGGGTTTTGTAAATCAAAAACATTTTGCTAATATCATCTATATAACGTCAATCATACATGTAATTTGACAAGTTTAACGTCACATTTTTGTATGGATTAGACCACATGTGCGCAAGTATAATTTGTATCAAATCAGATGTCAAATGATACTTGCGCATCGTAGTAAGAAATCCACAGAAATAGAACATTAAAACTTTCCTGAATTTTAAACATTCTGTGCATGTGTTAAAATAATTTCACCTTACACCTTTAACTTTTATGAACATATAAAAAATAAACTCTAAATCCGGCAATGTTTCCAAAGAAAGTAATGAAATACTTATACATATACCGTTTACTACTGAATTAACGGTGAATGAACGGTGCCAAAA
Source organism: Aplocera efformata (assembly GCA_921293045.1). Lineage (NCBI taxonomy): Eukaryota > Metazoa > Arthropoda > Insecta > Lepidoptera > Geometridae > Aplocera > Aplocera efformata. The sequence goes on from OV121045.1 coordinate 9,287,212, forward strand.
TCATGAAATAATTATACTTAGACCGTTGAAATTAAAGTAAAAAGTTTAACTGGATACTGCTAAATATCGCTGAATGATGTGTATTGCCGGTAGCACGCTACGGTACGTTAGCACAGCTAGTAGCTACGCCTCGTGTGTATCTTCCCCATTCCTATGAAAATTTAATCCATCCATCTCTGTGAGGATTTCGGCTTTCACGAGGGTTAGATAAATTCTACCATTTAGTATTTCGATTGCGCCTCTCTGGTTCAGCTCGAGTACCATGTCATGTTTTGGCGACTTCATAGCTTAGTTGGTAGTAGCCCTGCACTCGAAGCGAGGGGTCCTAGATTCTATTCTTGGCTGAAAACTGTGATAGCATGAATTTTGTTTTCGTGTCTTGTTTTCATGCCACCTGCAACTGCGAGATTAAAGGTAGAATAAGTTTTGATCCAGGATACAAGCTATCCTGGTACCAAAAATCCATATACGTTGAGCCGTTTGAGTGCGAAGTAACAAACATCTACACACATACAAACTTTCGCCTTTATAATATAAGTGTGATACCAAATAGATCAAGATATAAAATCATGTTTTATGACATTATTTACGTCTTTGCAAAATTCTGTCGCCCAGAAATTGTGCCCAAAGATCTGTAAAATTTCATTTAACCACGCAGGTGGGTAAGTAGATCATCTTTGAGCTCCGATTTATGTTTTCTGCACGAATAAATATGAGTAGAATATTAAATCACATCGTATTTATACTATTATAATATGGTTGTACCTTATATTTTATTAAAAGCTCTGTTGTGAGTGAATAATACACTACATCACAATAGAAACCCTGGCAATAAACGAGTGGACTCGTATATTGGTTCAAATTCCAAGTAGGGTCTAACATCAATCCCACTTAAACACACTCATATTATTAATACGAAGTGTGTTTTTTTAAATTTATGAACGTGACGGACGAGCTGAAGGTCCACCTCATGTAAAGTGGTTACCTACGCCCATAACAAAAGCAATAAGTCTTCTCCGACGGAAGAATGAGAAAACCGAAGTCGCGTCCTGTTGCAACCGTCACCCGAGACGGGGATGTGACGTCTCATGCACCTGCGATTTCACCAGTACCCACACCCTTCCACCGGAGCACAGTATAGCATATGCACCACTGCTCGGCGGTGAATTAACAGGTGTGTGGTGGCAGTTCTTCTCCGGACGAACTTGGTAAATTATATTGCTACTTAAGGTTGCTCCTATAGCATCACTCAGGGAGTACGTGTAAGGACTCAAAGGGTTTATAGATGCGCAACAAATTCAAGCCCGAAAGAAAACTTCAACTTTGCCTCGGATTGGTATTGAACTCGGAACCAATCGCTTCTGCCAATTAAATATTCTAATTATAGAGTCGTCAAACTAATTTAGGAACACGAATCATAATGTTATGGATGTTGTTGGCTTACTTACATGTAAAAAACGTAATTTTTTTATTCTTCTAACATGACAGAACGAGTAAAAGGCCCACCTGATGTTTAATAGTTACCTCCACAAATAACAACGGTAAACGACTTAGATCCTCCCCGAGCGAACGATGAGAAGTCCCAAGTCGCACTGCGTTGCATCCGTCACCCGAGATGTACGGTTCATGCGCTTGTGATTTCATCAGCACCCGCACCCTTCTCCGAAACATATCAATGCGAGTGCACAGCTGCAGATTACTAGGAAGGCTGAACATCTCTGGTCGAACTTGGAACAAGTTCTACTGCTACTATGAATGAGAAAATATATTATATAAAATATACCAAGACGAGATAAACCCTATTACACAAATTGTATATCTATTCATCCATCCATTCAAGTCGATCTTATAAGCACAAAATGGGTTTTTCTAATAATAAATAAATTGCATTGAAAAGCATTCAATTTTATCCGATGAGAGATTGTATGATGCGGACAACCGTAGTGAGTCGGGTGATTGAATCGAGCCGTTTCAGAAACGGACAATATTATAGTAGTTTTGAAGATTTTCATTTAAAATCTCAAACAAAAAAGATGTTCCGGCTCCGTGGCTTAGTTGGTATAATTTGTGTGGTGAGCATGAAGTTTGTTCTCGGGTCATGGGTGTTTGTATTGTGTTTCTGTGTTAGTCCATGCCATCTGCGACACAGGGAATCCTAGTGCAGAGGTATGAGTGTGTAAACGTTTATTTATTTATTTTCAACCTTTAATTTGGTTGTACCGTGCATATTATTATTTACATAAAAGCGATGGTAGTTTGTACTCGCTTATAGCTCGAAGATGTTTTGAATGAATATTTCGTTTGATACTAATAATATTTGTGACTACACGTAGGAGTGATAAAATCGGGTTCTAAAACAATATCTAAAATTCACTTTCCTGCCATTTAGTACTTGGTGTGTCTGTTGCATGCTTGTGCATATCAATGCCCCCTGTGACACAGGGCACAGGGTGTAAGAGTAGGTCGTGTGGAAGTGTTAGTTTCCTAGTTTCCCTATAACAGAATTGACACATCTCTCCAGGAGCGTAGATTCGAAGATCATATTAATATGGACTTTCGCAAAATAACGCTTGAATCCATCAATAAGTAATAGATTTTTTTTTTATTTGACTGATGTGACGGGACGAGTTGATTACATGGATCTTGAGTGGTGTCTGCTGCCCTTAGATTTTCTTTTCGCCCGCTGTATAACGATTTAGATGTTTCTGTTTTGAAATGGCCGACCCATTTTTAACAAGAAGCTTTTTCAGAAAAATATTTATAAAATAAATTTTCAGGTTTTTTAGATCAGTCACTTGTTTAAAGTGAACTTCAGACGAACTCAGCAAGTTAGACAGTATAGGTTCTCGAAGTAAAAACACGTAGGTATACTCATTGATTAACTTCTTGGCGACGTCGTCGTTGGATCCACTTAAATTGAAACTACAAAGGCAGGAATTTCGCTTGGTGTTACATTTTGTGAAAAGTAATTTTGAATTATTAAAAAAGACCGGCCAAGGGTTCCGTACCATTATCTATAATATCGAATAAAAACGTTTTTGAATGAGAGCCCCCTTAAATATTTATTTTATCCCTTTTTGTTGTTATAGCGACAACTCTCTAATTATTTCACGGTTCATGAGATACAGCCTGGTGACAGACGGACAGACAGACAGACAGCGGATTAATAGGGTCTCATTTTACCCTTTGGATAAGGAACACTAAAAAAAACAATGCAAGACTAACTTTTTTTAACTAACTATAATAATTTAGTAATTACGTTTGTTTTAAGACGCTTTGGACGAAGGGTAAAAGCAGAGGAATTATTACAATAGACCATGTTGCTTGTGTACCCTGATGTCTCCCTGGGTGGTGCGAAAGGAGCAACCCAAAGTAGAAGTACTGCCACCACATCGCCAAGCGATGGTGCACTCGCATTGCTGTGTTCCAATGGAAGGGTGTGGGTGCTGGTGAAATTACAAGCGCATGAGACATAGATCTGTAGTACAATAGGCACCAAGCCACAGTATTATAAAATAATATAATAACAACAGCCAAATGTACAAATAGGTCTAGCACAGATTATATAGGTACTTCCGGTTGGAGCTTAGCATCGAATGGTAATGTTGTGGACAGTGCTAGGTCCCGTAGGATTTCGCTCGTTATCAACGCTTGTATTTGTTCAATGCACGTATGCCATTCGACTCGGCCGAGCCACGCCCGCTGTGTGACACTATTGCAATTGCCTGTTTTGATATCGAAAAAAAAACCTATTTCAACGCTTTCATTCATTATTTTATAAGCCTAAGAGTAGAATTTGTTTATAAAATATCTTTTGTAAAAATTTTACGAAAATACATACGGCTGAATTGAGAACCTACGACTTTTGGAAATCGGTTTCGGTTTTCGTCGAATGTTTTAACGATATCTTGGTAAATTGTTAATCGATTTCTTTTTAATTTGACAAGGTGTATCTATAAGGTATACCATAGATAATAGTATGGTATTTTTTTATTCCTACGGGTGAGAGATAAGGGATGTAAGTACATATAAGGGACATAATATATAAGGGATGTAAGTCGGACTTTTAGAGTCGGATAATTTTATTGCGAGATGGGCACCTTTAGTTTACAATATAAGATTATAGTTCCACCAACGGCCACTTTACATTATGCAACATTTAATCAGTAAAGCGTAGATGATATATTAATAATCCACTATTCAATTAGGTACAAATTTTTTAGAACATTTTTCATATTCTACCCTTAAAAACGTTCTGAGAAGTAGTCTCTTGTATCCATTTAAGCAGGTGATTGTAAACTTTTGGCGCCATACAAAATATTACTATTATTAAATAATGAGGTTCTATTTAGAGGGCAATTTTATGATTCAGCCTGCTTTTAAAGTTTTCAATAATGAAGTTGATTAATTCGATTTGTAATCAATCGCCTTTGTTCATATTAAAAAGTAACTTTTACTTATAAGCAGTAAATGAAAACTTTTAATTGAAATGATTGTGGCCATAAGACGATTCTGATATTATTTTAATTGTTGCAGTTAACATTTCTACTTCACTTGTACCACTCAAATACTTTACATATCCAGCTCGTTGATTGCTCATCTAATGAACGATTGTGGCTTTATACCTGCGTTTTACATTAACTGCGGTTGTTCGGCTTTAATGATTTCATGAAAATAATATTGTAGTGAAAAGGGATTATGCCCAGAGTACTCCATTATTTTGTTTACCTTTGGTCATTTAATGTGTTAAAATAAAAATTAGATATTTATTTTAAACACCACGATCTAGCTCCAAACTAAGCACAGTTTGTAGTATTATTTTGATGAGAATAAGAAAAATGTATTTATACAAAATAATGTATTCTTTTTCTTCATACTCAAACGGCTATACTGAATTGAATGAAATTTGGTACAATGATTGCTTATTAGATAACAGATTGAATTAACACAGGCTACTTTTGATTCCAGAAAACCGCGGATTACACCGCTGGGTACATAGTACATACCGCAACTAGTACATACATATAAACACCCAGACACATGACAAACATTTAAGTTCGTCACACAAAAGTTTGTCTTGGGTGGGAATCAAATTGACAGCGCAGAAGGCAGAGCTGTACGGCCACATGCGACATAAGGAGTCAAATGCGTAATTTCAAAGTCCGTAATCTCATAAAACTTATGATGAACGCATCGAATAACGTAATTATTTATTTACAATAATGTTTTGACGGCTCCGTGGCTTAGTTGGTAGTCCTGCCTTCGAAACGAGGGGTCCCGGGTTCGATTCCCGGCCGGGGCACACTTTGTGTGGAGAGCATGAAGTTTGTTCTCGGGTCTTTGGCGTTTGTCTTGTGTTTCTGTGTTTGTCCATGCCATCTGCGACACAGGGAATCCTAGTGCAGAGGTATGAGCGTGTTAACGTGTTAACGTTGTTGTATTTACCTCGGTTCCTTTGACCATACATTCGCAAGCAAGTAGGTACCTAGGTCTTTTTAAGTAGTGAAAACCTCGCAGAATAAGCTTCTGTGAGGTGAAAAAGAACCGTAATTAAAAAGCCCCTTTATCTTTTTCCAAATCTTTACAATGCAAATTGCCAGTGCCGTTTGATTGCTATTCAATTTGAACTTTGCAGTTTGAAGTTCGAGTTTTCAACCTTGCATTCAATTGAGCACTTTGTAATTTTCTAAGAAATAAAAAGTTGCTGACCTTTCTTAAATTTAATCTCTAATTTAGCTACTTGTCAACCATTTCACAGGCAAAAGTCGAAGATAGCTTTAAAAAATTCCATATTATTTATTCGGTCATCAAAACGAGAGGTACAATTAAAGTTTCAGATTAAAACTAAAAATAAAGTATCAAGCTGAAGCTTCTGAAAACAACTTCACGATTTCCACTAAACATGGCTTGGAAGAATATTTTATAAAGAAATCGATTTGAAATTGGAGCATCTTTTCTAGAGTTAAGAGACCTCAAAGGAATTGATTCGTCTCAAAGTGGCGTGAGTAGTAGAGTAGATAGACAGAATATAGAAATCCTATTAATCTTCACATGCGTATTACATAATTGATAGAACGTTCGTTATTTGAAATATCACAAAATAAATTGCTTTAGTCAATTAAACAGGCGCTTAAATTATATTATGTTATTATATCATTGAGTTATTATAACGGAAATTACGATTAGATATCAGAAAATAACTTTAATCATTCATCCAAAAACATTTGATAACAAATAATCCAAATTACATAAAATATCTAGGTGCTACAGAGAACGACCGCGACTCGGAAAACAATCATAACTTTATTACACCACACAAACTTCTCGTAATAACAAACAGTCTGTAATAAGGTCTGAATCAATTTTTGCTTTTATATTTTTGGTGCACAGAACGTTCTCGAATTGGCGTGGAACCTTTCACACCAATTCGAGCACCTTACGTAGGTTTTATCTACGTAAGGTGCTCGAAATGGTATCAACTAGATAAATAAGTATATTTTCATACACACTGTGTCATCTACAATAGCTCGAATGTGAGCATAGCTTGTTTTATGGCAACTAGTTTTTTTTTAATGGGTAATAGTTAGTTGGCCACAAAAAGCCTTTGGCTTTGACTTTTCGCGATCTTTACTCTACGCGGGCTTTAAGAGAACTAGAACCCTGATAAAATACTTACATATCTAGTTATTTGTTTGTCATAAAAATGGCTTGGTTAACAATCACATTTATTTGCGACGCATTTTATATATTTTTTTTTGGATCTTGGATGTTTGTCTTGTGTTTTAGTGACTGTCCATGCCATCTGCGCCATCCATGCGATACGGGGAATCCTAGTGAGGGAAACCTTACATCTATGTACCTAGAAAATTTAAATAGATGTAAGGTTGGTTTACTCGTTCATAGCTGTGATTTTGAAACAAACATAGTACACCCAAGCGCAGCATGCCGTGATCATTCCATCGCATCGCAACATAGTTTAGAGAGTAGAGGTAAACTCCTAACGCTTGTTAGACAATTTCTAGACCCGCATTATAATGTCATGTCTTTGAGTTCCAACTTGTCAGGAAATAGGGAATGTTTGCTTTTACTCGGAACTAAAAGTGTTCGAATCTCAAAGGACCCAATGTTACAATTTGTATTAGCTCTGTTTATTTTGTAAGTCGTAAGAGCACAGTAATGCCGAAACATGGGGGATTTAGCGATTTTGACGCATTAATCGAAGTGCAAGTATTTGTGACTGAAATGCAAGTACCACAGAACCGTAAACTTTTCGTGTCACGTATGTTTTCTCAGAAACTAAAACATTTTTATTTTTGGATGTTATGTTGACCTTTCCAACAAATACCATTTAGCCCGGTGTACGGTTCTTCCTATCCACTTTCTGACAGCCACCGTCTTCACTCTACCCTGGCTGGCAGACGCCAGGCACACGAGAACTCGTCTACTCCAGCGGTTATTGAATCGGCACAATGTGTCCAATTCTTAATACAACAGCTTGCAAATCCAATAGGCTATGTTAGTCAACTTAGGCCTGTAGCAAATAATTTAATTCCTGATTTTATCCTTCATAGTGACACCAAGAATAGCCCGCCCTATAACTTTATCCGTTGCACCGTGAGTGTTCATGTGTCAGCCTTATATTTTTTGTTAGTTTACGCGGCAAAACACAGAAGTGTAAATAAAATATACACTGAAACACCCAGCAATTGATATAGATGAAGTTTGCACCTAAATATAAATCTTTTCGATCCGTGTGTCAATCCGAGGCGCTACATACAGAGTTTGCTACATTTCCGGAAGATATATTGGCTCTGTATAACCTTTTTATTTCCCGCCCTACCTGAAGGAGGGATCGTAACAGCTTGCATTTGTTTTGCGAAAGACATAAGACACCCGTAGTTGATACTTACGTAAGTCGACAGGTTTTATCGAAGGAAAAATGGCGCTCTTTTTGATAAAATCTGACATTACTTTATGGACTTGGAATTATTTATGGACAGCATGAGTTGATTTCGTTTTAATGCATTAGGGAATCGAATTGTTCAAGATAATTGTTTTTAATCATTTTACATGATTGGTCATTAAAAACAATTATCTTCAAATTGTAAAAGTCATTATGAGAATTTTTTAATAGTGAGTGTTCTAAAATAAGTACGTTCACAAACCGTAGCGGACTGAAATTTTCACAGAATATCAATATCTAAAAATGAAATTGTTGGTATGTGACACGTGGCCAGTTTTTAACAAAAACTTGACTATAGTTTTATATAGTAGTTAAATATTATAATATTACTTGATCAACGGTAGTAACGACTGATAAAACCACTGATAAAGCCAAATGCGGTTAGTACATTAGTAGAAAAAAAGTAAACCCTATATCAGCTTTTGTTTAGGCCAGAAAGGGTAAACAGTTTTTGTTAACAATAACTAGAAGCTGACCTGGTCAGGCGGGCCTAGCGTTAAGTGGTTACAACTATTTTAATTAAGAACTAAGATATACATTTTCTACGTGTCTCGGTATTATATGTATAAGATAATAGTATATTTTAGTAGAGCTATGAAACACGGATGTTATTTCTAACTTTCGATGTTCGATGTTGTTTAGTTTTGACAAGTATATACAACAGGCGCTTTTAAAAACAATTGTGATAATTACAACAGTGCAAACAGCCGAAGCGAGGCAGAGTGCGCTTGTTTAATAGGATGGCTTGATAGAGGCTGTACTCCTTCATCCATCAGGGGATTACTCCGAGAGAGTTCTGTCGTCGCTCAAACCTTGTGGGATTAAGAGACCGGGTGAGACCTTTGCGTACTGTTCAATTATTCCGTTAAAAATGAAACGTTTCAACGAACCTCAAACATAAAAGAGATTTTACTAAATGTTCCACAATTTTATGTTTTTGGAATACGATAGATAAACTAATGCGTTCATCAGAATGAATTTAGTCGAAAATTTTAACTAAGTTATTACTAAGTTATTACTCTAGTTTATTTGTAATGTAAAAGTAATTTTTGGGTTACTTCAATTTGTCATAAGTACTAGATTTGTCGTATGTACGCCAAAATTTAATAAATTGTTATATAATTTTTATTATAAAACAAAATTCACTATTACGATTTAAAACAACAAATTAGGCTAGACAAATTATATTCTGTTGAAAGAGGTCAATTAATAGTGTAATAAATCTAATGGAAGATAGAACAATTTTGTCGTACCCTGCATTTATTTTTTACGTCTAAACTGTGAGGCATGGGTAATGAAATAATCAAAATGTTAGTAATATGGTGTTCGAAAGATATTTCAAGATATTTAGACTATAAAGGCGCCATTAAAAAAAATATAGCCATTAGAATAAACTTAGTACGTGCTACTGAATTATTGTATAAATTATAACCAAAGTTATTAAATAATAGTTCCCAGGTTGTTTTATAATAACTATATTTAAGAACAGAGTAAAACAAGGTTAATTCATTAATTAACGGGTGGACAAAATAAAACTCAAGTCAATTTTACGATCTATATTTTATACATAAATTCTTTTCCATCAAACACTTCTTATAACATTAACTAATTTGACATAGATAATATTCGCAAAGGTAACACGAAATATTCACTAAAATCGTTTGGAAATGCTCAGTACTTGGCCAAATATTCGTTTATTTGGTCAATATCATGTAGGTATATTGTCTTGGGTAATTCCGTCCCATTTTCTTACATAATACGCCCTAAAAATTTCGAAAATTTATTTTGGATACTACTATGAATATTTAAACTGAGCTCTTTATGTAAAAAGAACAATTATATAATTAAGTTGATTGGCTAGATGATAATCCTCAATCTACTTCAGTAGTAAAGTCTTACATTTAAAAGATATTCCATATTATTGATTCGGTTATAAGAGCATTTATATATTTCGCTCTTATCTACAATTTTATAGATAAACCTAAGCAACAGTAACTAGGGTCTTCTAGATATTCATCATTCATATAACTGTAAAAATCATTCTTGTACGGCCAACATTCTACGTATTGAATAATAATGATGCTTTGGTATTTGTTGAGATAAGTAGCGATATATACGTAAGTACACAACATTTCATTATATCTATTTATAAAGTACAGATTATTGCAACTCAGTTCAAAAGTTTTAAGCGACATGTTCAATTCAAATTTTGAGATGATTTATGGCAAACCAGTGTTTTGATAATTCAGTCGCATTGAGTTATTTACCTTCTAAATAATACGATACATACGAGCTACCATAACTTACACAAATTATTTACATCAGCTTACATAACATAAGAAAATCACAAATGCATCATTTTAATTTAAAAGCATTCACTCATATTTACAATTTTAAAATCATTGATTGTTTTACATACTTATACTTAACAATAATTTTAAGTAGTAAACCATCGCAATACATCATTGATATTTATTTTTTTATAATTTTATTACAATTATTTGGTTGAAAACACACACTGAACACCTAAGCATAGCGATATATTGTTATATATTGATTATTATAATACTTAATTACCAATTATTTATATAGGTTATTTATGACATCAATGGTAGTTATTTTAGTCAGTGTTTGTCAAAAATTTATAAAGCGCTGAAAGTGATCTTAAGGTAAGTAGCGTTATGAATAAATTATGATCTCGAAAGTCTGCTTCTCAGTTTATTTCAATGCCCAAATATAATTGGTGAAAACTTGTGAAAGGAATGAATGAGACGACTCTGAAATTGGCAGTTACTTTGTTACATAATTGTGTTAGGATAAAAAGCTACATCAAATTTGTTATAAATGTAGTCCCTAACTTGGACTTCTACTCAAAAAGTGTGTGATGTTGATTATAATTTGAATATATTTTAGGGTGATACGAACCTCTGACATTACTTACTTATGCATAAAGAGAAGCTAAAGGTACACAAAATGACATTAATACATTTTTATCAACAATAACTTTGATTTCGTGATAAAAGGATACCTAATACGTAAAATAAACGGATATATATTGGGTGTGTGAATATGACTCCGCCCCTTTTTGTCAAAATAAAACACATTTGTTCGCTTACAAAATTAAAAAAAAAATTATTGAAAGTATGCTCCATCTGCAGCTACAACCTTCGCCCATCGTTCAGGTAGTTTTCGTATTCCTTGCTGGAAGAAGTCCTGGTCTTTTGAGCTTATCCAGTTGTCAATCCAAATTTTGATACTTTCACATGAAGTAAACTTTTCTCCAGTAAGGTCTGTCTGCATCGTCCGGAATAGGTGGTAATCCGAAGGAGCTATGTCTGGTGAATATGGCGGGTGGGGTAACACTTCCCAGTCCTGTCCCTCTAAATATCTTTTTACGACTTCTGCGGTATGCGGTTTGGCATTGTCATGCTGAAGAACTAATTTGTTATGTCTATTCACCCATTCTGGTCGTTTTTCTTCTATGGCTCGCTTCAAACGCATTAGTTGTCGTCGGTAAACTTCTCCATTAATAGTTTCAGAGGGTTTGAGCAACTCATAATATACAATACCTTTCTGATCCCACCAAATACAGAGCATGACCTTGGCACAGTGAATATTTATTTTTGGCTGTGATGGGCCTGGTTCGCCTGGTTTCACCCAAGCTTTTTTGCGTTTAGGATTTTCGTAGTGTATCCATTTTTCGTCTCCTGTGACTATCCGATGCAAAAATCCTTTTCTTTGCTGTCTTTGAAGCAGCATTTCACAAATGGTTTTCCAACGTTCCATGTCTCTTTCTTTTAAATCATGTGGAACCCAGTAACCGGCTTTTTGAATCATTCCCATCATTTGTAAACGCTTTGCAACAGTTGAACGATCAACATTTAATGCTGCAGCTAATTCTGATTGAGTTTGGCAAGAATCTTCCGCCAATAATGCTTCCAATTCAGCATCTTCAAATTTTTTTGGTGGTTTTCCATGTTCTTTATCCTCAGTACTAAAATCGTTATTTTGAAATCGTCGAAACCATTCCTTGCAAGTTGTATTAGACGGAGCATGCTCACCATAAATCTCCACAAGCAAACGATAAGTTTCCGCTGCAGTTTTCTTCGCAATAAAATAATGTAATAACACTTCCCGCGAATGACGTTTATTTGGAATAAAAACCGACATTTTCGAAAAGGTGAAAACAATTGTTGCTTACACTTCAACCAAATATCATAAAATGCGTTAGATAGCTGACATTCAGTACTATCGAATACAAGTATGGTCATTTATTAGTACACGTAAACAATACTTAAAACGACATCTGTTGAGAAAGGGCGGAGTCATATTCCAATATATAATGTATAATTTTAATGTAAATATATAAATATTATTTTACTATAACATGGAATGTGCTTAAATAAATATCTTTATATATGGATTTTTTTCAACGCAAATGTAAATATTAATTTTTTGAAGAAGGCACAAAGGATAATAAAATTCAAAATATTGGTAATAATTAAAAATACAATTACTAGATATAATATTATAATAGGTACCTACGTATAAACAAATTTGATTTGACATTTAGATAGAAATAGACTTTAAGTTCATTATTTAATAATACAATAGATATCTGTTGTAACAACGTTTAAACAAATACTAAACTCCAATAATTATTTGTATAAGTGATTCATACATTAGCAAGCAAACTTTTTTTTTTAAATGTCGTGTTATTAATAAACATTAAAATACTGGCAGTAAATTGTCATTATCTCATTATTACGACAGATATTAGCAATCTAAGTAACTACTTATATCATAAAAATAGTCGTCGTATATCCAAAATTACAATTTCAAAAAGGGGTTACTTGGGTAATGTAATTTCAAAAGTAGTATAAAAACGACCCGTGTCTATTTTACTCATAAACAATAATACGGTAACATATTCTGACACTTGCTAGTATCCGAACGATATCCCAGTAGTTCAAACGCCTCCAGACATAAAATAATTGACTCAAAAAATAACTAATGGACGTTTAATTTTCTAGGATCCTAGCGAAGAGGAATGAGAGGAGTATGATGAAGAGGCTATCGGGGAAGGTGAGTTTGCCAGCGGCGCCCGTGGCTCGGATGTCACTTTCCAAGACGAAGGGTTCGTCGATCACGTGGATGATGCCATTGGTGCATTCGACATCAGGCCTGAACACGTGGATCCAATGGCCATTCCATTCGACGTAGTAATCTATACAAATAAATTAATTTTATGTGTCTGTTTGCAATGACAAATTAAGAGATTTATACCATATGCATTTGAAAGCTAATCAGCTTGTGTCAGCTTTTTCCTTTGTTATTTAATAAAAGTTACGGGACGAGCTGAAGGTCCACCTGATGTTAAATGCTTACCTGCATCCATAAAAACAGCAATACGACTTATGTCCTCCTCGACTTAAGTATGAGAAGACCCCAGTCGCACTCCATTGCATCCATTGCCCGAGACAGAAATGTTACCTCTCATGCCCGTGTAATTTCACCGGCATCCCTTTCTAACGAAAGCAAGTGCACTGCTTGGCAGCAGATTAAAATAGTTTTTCTGTCCTTAACACACAATAAAATGAACTCACTCTTATCAGATTCTTTTACACGCAGTCGAAGAGGGTCTCGCGATGTTGGCAGCACAAATGGATGTGTCTCGTTTCCTAGCAGCTTCAAATCAGATACCGTGTAGGCTCTGCCGGCCCTGATCACGTGACGTTCCAGGATTTGCTTTGTCTGTGGAAAAGGACATTTGTTAAAGTGGCAATCTAATAGTAAAGCTTTAATGAAAAATTCTAAGCCGTTTTACTCTTATAACCTTGTAGCTTGTAAGTTGTTTAAATTTATTTTAAATCCTTAAATCAGAACATGTACGGCAATTTTACCATCAGAAAAAAACACAATAATACCGAAAGATTTTCAATTATGATCAATAAGTGAAAGCCGCTAATTAATTCATTGTTTCCTAGCCGCGGTTAAAAGTTTAGATGAGAAAAACTGAAAGAAGTTGTTTTTATTATAAGGCACTAACTATTATTAGTATAAGCGCGATTATATTTGATTGTAGAATTTTTCTACAGTAATTTGAGTGGGGATTCAACACAAGTTGGGTTTTCCACTATATGAAATCCTCTTGAATCAATTCTGGTCACTTCTTTTTAAATCGTCGGTCTAGACTTATTGCAAATGGAGACATGGAGACCTTTCCCGTTATAATTTTCAGTCATACAAGCGCGAGGGAACTAAAATCATTCTTGATAAAACGTCAAGTTATTACAATATTGCATATCGGAAACTCACGTAGTATCCAAAGTCTTCTTTGAACAGAGCCTTGTAAGCTGAGGGATGTCTTATCTGGAACTTCAGCCAGGCGTGGTCGCGAGGGACGAAGTAAGTGTATCTGTGCTCCATGTCGTTCAGTTGCTGGTTGAACATCTCCCGCTTACCCAGTTTGTATGTGATGCTTTGGAAAGAATATAAATGAAAAATTGGGGAACATTTCAAACTAATATGATGCGTTCATTATGAATTTGTATTTGTACCTTCGAGAGCTAGCTGTAAAAATGTACTTACAGAGCGTGATCAGAAACAATTAGGGAATGTTAATGTAAAAGAAACATTGGTCTGAGATTGTAAATATACTTACTTCAGCATCGGATCAGTTTTCAGTTTCTCAAAGACAGTGGTGTAAGGTACTCCTAATACTCTATCGATGATATGGATGAAGCCATTTGTAGCGGCAATGTTCGGCAGCGTCACTGTAGAATTAACACCGCCACCTTCCACAGTCAAAGTCTGGTTTTGGCCTACATTCAACACGTTGAAATAGAGGTACTTCCGCGGTGAGGCCGTTGGAGCCTGGTATATCTAGAAGAAATCAATATTAGTTAGTCTCGTTGGTTCTCATGAAATTGGGTTAAAACATGACAATCATGCTCAGGTCGGAAATCGATAACCATAACGACGGGTGGAATGGAACTCTCTAATAAAAATCTACTTAACTAATAACTATCCAGACCACAGACGATACCATCATGCATTACAGGAAATACTCATTAATAACGTGGCATCTGGTAATGATCGGAAAACGATAAATATAACAAAATGATCTGATAATAAAACGACGACGAGAATTGTGAATAAAATTGAATTTATAATTGAATTAACGTACAGATCCTGGGAGCTGTTCCGCCAGCAGCAACAACACCAGAAAATTAAATCCAGTACACGAAATTAATATTAATCACATATGCATAATTGAAAAACTGCGGATGCAAAATTACGACCCAAAAATAATATTTAATGAATATTTTATCATTATAAAAGGATAAAAGTTGAAATAAATCAGTAGATATTTACCTGGTTCATATTGTTGTGGATAATAGCATCCATCGGTAGTCTTTCCCGGACTAAATGAAGATTTAAAATTTCTCTGAGTTTCTGATGATTCCTAAAAACGAGGAAAAAAATAATATGTTTTAAATTGCAAGTGACCAAAAACTTGCTAGCTAAGCTATTTGTGGGGTAAAAATGGCGGCTATGAGCTCTCCACTAGTCACGGCTATCACACGATAGTGTACCGTACAAGGTGAAAAAATGTCTCATAAAACTTTGCCAAACCAACCGGGGGTTAAATCGTGAGTATCGTAAAATAGATGAAGAATCCCAATACTGAGACGATATCAAATATTTGTTTATCGTAATCAAATATTTGTTTATTTTTTATCGTTTATCTTATTTCAAAACAGCGAAGCGGACTTATTATATGGTTGAAACCATACCGGAAAAATCATCGTGAGGAAACCGTCCCAGAACCAAAAATTCGAAGAATATCTACCAATCTGGATAGGGCTCCGGTGGGATATTAAGCGCATTCACTCTCATATAACGAGAGTAAGCTAATCACGTCTGTCTATACTATGAATTTTACCTAAGAATGTTCTGCACGCTGATGTCGTTCCAAGCTTCGTTGGAAGGCGCGAAGAGAGTGATGTCCTTAGCCAGCGTGAGCTCGTTCAGAAACTGGTTGTTGGCACCCAAGTCCATGATGACCTCGTAAAATTTGCAAAGTGGACCATCCTCTTTCTCCTGTGTATAAATATGCAACATTTTTCATAGCAAGCCGAGCATGAGCACATGTATAAATAATATGGAATCAAAAATTAGTGAGCATTTCGTTTTTCAACTTTCACAATTTGATATAACTGATTTTTTATCAACGTATTTTTATATTCTCTTTAAATCTTAAGTCCATACTTCGCAAGTTCATAAAATCGTTTTCGCTAACTATTTGCGTTTTCCGCAAGTAACATTTTTGCAATTAAAATGGAACAGTTCACTTTTTCAGTCCCTATTATTAAAGAAGCCTTTACTTTTTCCTACTTCAAAGAAATTAATTATACTTTACCTCGGCGCAAGAAGTTTGTAAAAAAGGAGAAAGGATTTAAACGTTTCTAACTAAGTACATTAATAATTTATGAGATTGTCTAGCTAGTGTCTAAATGTTACGGGATTTAGAAACTGGCATGCAAATGAAGGCAATACTTACGATTCCCTACGTTTTCAAGGTCATGCAGGGTCCAACAGCAGAGCGGATGGGAGCACAAACATATGAAATACAAAAACACTTTAACTACATTAGGGATCTAAATTACTCTCAAACTTATTTACCTATGTTTGTGTTGGTGTTAATTGGAGATGTATGATATAATTTGTTTTAAGTTTAGTTACAACCTACGTGGAAAAAAAGCGTATTATCAAAGTAATGTTATACTCATGCCGTTGTCGAATGTGATTTAGAACATATTTCATTACTTTTATAGCAATACTAACAAATTTGTCTGAGCCGGATGTCTGTAAGAAATATTTGTGATGTTCCTAAATAAATAAAAACGATAAACCAATTTGAATAATACGATATGGATATTATGAAACTATTTTGTTTTATTGTACATAACTTCTATTTATATTGATATAGCTTAATTTATTATTACTTACACCGGCCACATAGAAATGTTAAAAAACGTGCTTTATTTTTGTTAACGAAAAATAGATAAAAGGACACTCACAGGGAAGAACATAGGAATATAACGAGGCACTCATTTTACCTTCATTGCCTGGTTCCCATTAAAATGAAGCGAAAAGTCAATGAAACATTGTAATTAATCGTGTAAACAAAAATAAACGTAAACATAATACAACAAAAATCAGGTAGAATCAATTGTAGTGAAAGATTTCCACAGATTTTTTTCTAATGTGGAGAAAAGGAAACTTTTATTGCTTTATTACAAAAGATAGTTACCTTGAGGAAATCAATGACGGTGGTGTCGACGACCATCAGGGGCCGTTGGATGAGGTGGACCACTCCGTTCTTGACGGGAATGTTGGCTCTGACGATGTCTGCCAGCACAACTCCTCGACTGTGTTTGGCGTCGCCGGCCACAGTATTAGATTTCACGTAAGCTAAGAAGAACATTCGATTTAATAAGTCTATTCGTTGAAAGAGAGTGGAACGAACGTGAATTTTTGATAGAACGTGTTGTAAGGCAAGTGTTGTAAGCGATCTGTAAAATTTTAGTATGAGAAAAATTAGTCATGCTTTTTTATCGTATCGTATCGGAACGTAGAGATATAAAAACACCCAATGTCGTTAATTAGTGGAAGCTAACCACAGCAACCGGTCTGAGTTCTTATCGGAATTATAAATGTACAAACGGTTCATTTTCCTTATCTCTAAATAGTGCTGATTTGGTGCAGAAGGCTGACGATTGTGCATTTGCCGAAAATTTCAATTTTGGAGTGAGTCCAATACTTTTTAGGTCGAATTAAAGCATGAGTGGAACATATTTCTGAATAATTGCTAATAAACGCTTGATAAAGTACAGCTTTTAGTATTTCAGTTATTAATGGCTCACGGCTCCACAGCTTAGGTGGTAGCCTTCGCGGCGAGGAGTTCGATTCCCGGACGGGGCAACCTCTGGCGTAAAGTTTGTTCTCGGGTGTTTTTCTTGTATTTCAGTGTATGCTCATGCCACGAATCCTAATGCAGGGGTATGAATTTTTTTTTCTGTCGTGTTTGCATTTGGCACGGTATACCTAAATCTGTGGATATGCTACCTAATTTCAATGACAGTAGCGCTAAGTAATGGCGGCATCTGGACCTCAAATTGTAGTATCATTGTTATTTCTATAACTCAATTTCCCATATTATATGTGCAATTCTAAGGATAATAAATATAAAAGGATATTAAACGAATATATTCTGTAAACTCCTACAACAGATTCTTCTCGCATGTTTCTCAAGAAGAAACTAAGAAGGAAATCGTATTTTGGATGCCCGCGATACAGGCTAGCCCTAGTGCGGGATCTATAGCTAACTCATGTTATTGTACAATACTTGTAATTCTGGATAATAAACAATTCGTATTTTGTATTCTGTAGCTCATACAAACCGATTTAAATATAATATTAAAATACTTTGCCCGGTTGGTTTAAGATTAGTCCAGACAGTTAGATCATTTAAGATTGATTTACCGAAAGAAGATTTGAGCAGAGTTGTTAGGTCTACGTTCCCACTGTAGTATAATCCGCAAAGTGAAACGTGGCCTTACAACGCTCTGCCAAACCCTTCAGGTATGAGTATGTGAATCTATGTATGTATATTTATACTTACTTATTTCCTCCCTTCCATTCATAGCGGTGCTGAATGATATAATCACTTTGACGTTGTCACCAAAAGCTAGGGTCTCGAATTCCTTGATGTCAGGAGTAGCTTGCGTGAACAAGACGTGGTGAGGTATCACGTGACCATCCACTACCTTCTCGTCTATGAGGTCCGATCGAGTAGTCGGCTATAAGAGAAAAAGGGATTAAGTATTTATTTTAAACACAAAAAGTAAGTAAGTTTACAATTAAGCATGAAATTTCAACATCGTCTACAATGTATTCAAAAGGCAGCTGATTTATGAATGACAGACAGACAGACGTTATAATCCTATTAATTTGGTTCCTGTACGGAACATCCTAATATATAAAACACAAAAATTGTTTATACCCTGTGTCCGTTATTGACTTTAAAATTATCCAACCGATGAGCCCCAAACTGGTTTCATTAGAATGACAATGTGAGGATGGTTTTAGATCACTAAAACAATGCATTAGGCACAAAATGTATTTCTTTTTATAGCGTATTACATATTACAATATTTTACCTTGAATCCCTCATCAACGGGGATAAAGAACGTATGCCTGCCATCAGCGTTGAAAACCTTGCTTTTCTGAAGTTGGTTCACCTTCTGCCTAAAAGACCTGCAAAATATGTTTTTGATAAAAAAATTAAATTGCGTCAAATAAGGATGATAGACGTTGAGCGTTAGAAAACTCGCCATTGATTGTAACTGATAGGCCTTGGTGAAAAAAAAAAAACAACAGAATATGTTTTTAATAAATAGTTGAATTTACTCAATAGCCAATTCAGATAAAAACTGTCAAAGCTATTTTCCATTAAGACCTTACTATAATAATCTCATTATGTGAACCATAAATATGAATTATGCAATCAACCCCAGTGTGACCTGAATTTTAAAACCCCACATTACTGTGGACACTCAACTTCCCCGATTTAAGTATACCTCAATCTATGCTGCCCAATATTAAAGACATCAGAATGTTCCAGAAACTGGTAAGCGTTGGGATTGTAAACCGGGCCGGGAGAGCTGGAGGAGCCTGTTCCGTGAGGCTGCAGTGGCTGCAGAACCTGGTCTATTACATGTAGAACCTGAAACATAAGAGTTAGTGTAGCATGCAGCCTTGCAGCTAAGCTCGCAGTCTATACCTGCAAAGTGAAGATTTGAAAGATTTGAATCTCCAGACATAAAAAATTGTGTCTAGCTTGTTCTGGGATATTGAATATTACAGTCATTTATTTCTTTTCTGCTACATTTATTCGGTTTTTTGTTTAATGTAAATTTTTTTTATGGTTTAGGGAAATGTTCTTACTAGAATTTATACTAATAAATAGCTTCGGCGTTATATCGAAAGCTTGAAGCTTAAGGCGTCTCGTAGTAATATATTAAGTAGTTTAAACAATATTGTTATCAGTAAATACTGAGAGGGCCAGCGATGCAGACATCTCACCTGCCGCTTATTGTTCCTGTTGACCGCCTGGTAAGACCTGGAGATGTAGACCTTAGCGTTGTTGACGTAGATGTCATCGTGCATTGTGTCCCGTCGTCTTGTCACCCACAGCGGCGGGTTGCCGTCTAGCTCGGAGGATATCGCGTAGTCCAGGTTGGTGAGGGTCGTGGCAAGGTTAGCTGATAAAGAAAAATAGCCTTCAAAGCGAGTTCCAAAAAAAAAGCACAAAGGTTGTGCTTAGTTTCTTGGTGTTTGTGTTGTGCTTTTATCTTTGTCCATAACACAGGTAACTCCCAAGCTATATGAGTGTGTAAACCTTATTTGTAATATTATTATTATTATATAATATTGTATTATAGAAAAATACAGCCAATTTACTAAAACCTGTGAAAATTTGATATCGTTAGCGTAAGACCAAACTAAAATTTTACCGAGTATAAAAATATACAAACATTCAGTTACACAAAGGCAGGAACCCAGATGCAACCACACGAGTTGTCGAAGCACTCAAACAACGATATGACTGTTCAAGATTGGCAAGCTTAGAAAGTTGCACCGCTGTCAAACTGGCACTGGGGGTTAAACACGGCCAAACTTGTTCCAGTAGCAATAGGGATTCGAGTTACGACGTGTCGTATCGAAGCTATTGAACTTTGAGTACTTTTAGTTCAAATCACTATTTGGAGTGCGCTAAACCGCTTAAGCTGCAATTGTGCACCAGGATAGTTTATAGAGGCCTGCCACGTCAAAGGATCTTGGATCACGGAATATTAATGAAATATTGTATCAGATGTCTTGGTTACTCCAGCTCAATGTTGTCTAACGTCAAAGGTGTATCTATGGTAATTTGCCAACGAGACATATACCCACGGTTCCATTAGCACCCAACAGGATTTTTCCCAGCATACTGGGTCTATATTGTTTATTGCTCCGTGTTTTTAATGAGTGTTTTCAAGCAGTCTCAAGCTAAGTATGTGCTTAAAAAAAACTTGTTGTGATTCCTTCTATCCTCAAAAAGTGATGTATTTTCATGCCATTTAGATCTTACCGTTTCCAATAAACTACGCACAATCAAAACCACGAGATATACAAGGAATATGGAAGGAAGTACTCTCTGCCAAGCATTGTTAGTAAAAGACATTTATCTACCAAAGTGTACAGCGTCTGTTAGCCAAGTGACAAGTTATTATGTTGGACATAACGATTACGTCAATCTTAATTGCTGTGCAAATCTCTCGGGATCCGTCGGTGGCGGTTCCCAGCTAAAGTTTATAGTTGAGTGCTTGGCGATTATATCATAACTAAAATGACGTCCAGAATTGGATTTCTCGATGGAACGATTTATGTCTATACTTTATCTATTTTTATATACTTAGTTACGGAGCGTGTTATGTTGAGTAATACTCATTTGGCTATGATCCCGCCTTTAAAAACGTACTGGGTTTGATCCACGGCCAGGGTAAACTTTGTGTGATGAGCATAAAGTTTGGTCTTGGATATCTGTGCATACAATCTATGTCAGCCGCGACGCAGGGAAATTTCAGAGA
Organism: Aplocera efformata; assembly: GCA_921293045.1. Classification (NCBI taxonomy): domain Eukaryota; kingdom Metazoa; phylum Arthropoda; class Insecta; order Lepidoptera; family Geometridae; genus Aplocera; species Aplocera efformata. The sequence continues at coordinate 9,308,875 of OV121045.1, forward strand.
ATTTATATTCACTTGCGTCAGAGTATAAGTTTACCTATAATGTAGGCTAGGTATTCCCGACTTGATTATAAAATTTAAAAAAATGTGTATTTATAAAATTTTGTACGATTTTATAGTAAGGGACATCCTGAAGGATTATGCGACGGATTTAAATAGGTTAGGTGTCACGGTACATAGCTGAACCAAAACATTCGTAGGTCCCCTTTTTTTTTTTTTTTTTTTTTTTTTTTTTTTTTTTCGTGGAGAAATGTCTTAGCATACCGCCCTGCCACGGGGAAACAGAGCGGTTATGTGGGACTACCCACTAAAACTCCACGGTGTCCTCCTCTGCCGCTTAGTGGCGGGAACACGGGAACGTTGTAACACACATCCGCGATCCCGCCGCAGCTGTCCGTTTCCGGACCCTCCATGGGATGGCAATGTATGCCATCCTCCCTCGCCACGACACGCCAGGACACGAGGCGCGTCGCAACCACCTCGGGGACCATGCCAGCGATAGGACGTCAGACTACCCCGTGTCAGACGCCCTAGGTCCCCATGCGACGGGTCAGGTCTGTGGTCCCGTCGCCTACCACTACGGCCGCAGAGGATAGGGAGAGCGGCGCCTCGCAATACCGACACTCCTCTTCCCCTGCGGCCCCACCGCGTCCGCCATCCAGCGGTGGCGACCCCGCCGTGGCCGCGGAAGGTAGGGAGAGCGGCGCACCGTCATACCGGCACTCCTCTCCCGCCGCGGCCCCTAACCTTCAGCTGCGGTGCTGCCCATACAGCACCGCAGCCCGCCTCAGTTGCGGTGCCCCCCATAAGGCACCGCCACCTACTGTGCCGCTCCTATTCGGCTTAGAGGCAAAGCCTAAAGGAGCGGCCCTCCCGGGTTCCTCTTAGCTTCACCGTGGGGGACCAGGCCACGGTTACTAAGCCCCCCCGCCCCGACAAGGCGGGAACCCACGGGGGGGATTCGTAGGTCCCCTGAGAATCTTATCTTGGAATAATGTGTATCTGTGAATCAATACAGTATTCCAATTTAGGCCAAATAAACCCACGTATTTGAATATGAAAGAGCGATTGTAGTCTTAAAATAATAGACAATAGTAATAAACGCTTACTCTCATATCCCTGCACTACGATTTCCTGTGTCGCAGATGGCATGGACTGACTCAGAAACAAACACCCAAGACCCGACAACAAACTTCATGCTCACCACACAAGTGTGCCCCGGTCGGGCATCGAACCCGAGACCTGTTTCAAAGGCAGCGCTACTAACTACTAAGCTACGGAGCCGTAATGGATATCTATACTTTTTTATCCTAAAATTAAATCTAGTTAGTTTAATTCCGATACCGCAGCAATGGAAGTTTCAGGTAATAATAACCACGAAATTGCAATGTTAATTGGTTAAGTCTTAATTGAAACCGGCAGACTCAAAACTTGGAAAGCAATGCAATTAAAAATAAGGTAACGGCCATTATAAATCATTTTTTCACCGTGCTTAACTAAACTAAACATTTGAACATCATTAGCTGCGCTTTTCGGGATGAAAAGTATGTGCTATTGACTATAATTTATCTCTGGCAAATTTCATCCAGATGCGTTCAGCATTTCTGGCGTGATTGAGTAACAAACATCCATCCATTCAAACTTTCGCATTCATAATAGTAGATGCGCCCCGCGGTGTCACTCGCATTTGACCATCCTATAAACGTATTATAAAATTTTTCCGGGGTAAAAGGTAATGTAAATATATTTATCTTTGTGCCAAATTTCATCTAGATTGGTTCAGCCGTTTTAGCATAAATAGTAGCTGCGCCGCGCGTAGTAACAAACATCCATCTATTCTTTCGCATTTCAATAGTAAGTAAAATGTGGCTAAAAAACTTACAAATGTGGTATAGCACAAGGTTATCATCCATTTCCCCATTGTACCGCTGGAATGCCTGGTTCGTTGGTGCAAACAGCGTCATCTGTCTGTAGTGTAAGCTCGTATTTGCAATCACGTTGCGTTCGAGGAGTGCCAGGAACTGAAACAATAAATATCCGTCAATAACGAATATTATCTGGAAGTTTTTATTGCGGGATTTATTACAACACCACACGGATGAATGAGTTTTTTTTAACAGATCCCAAAAAAGGGTTATTCAAATCGGCTGTTTGTTTTCTTCGTATGTTTATTGTGCAATTTCTTCGCTAATAAACATATCACACAGCGCCATTTAGCACAAACTAAGCATAGCTTGTACTATGAGAACTAGATTACTGATCTGACTTATGTAGTATTTTTTATGTATTAATAAGGGTAGGTACATATAAATACCCGGACCATGAAAAAACATCTATGCACGTCACTTAAGGTTTGTCCTGCGTGGGAAACGAACCGATGACCTAACAGAAGACAGAGCCAATACCAACTGAGCTGTGACCAGTCATTATTGATAGATGGTGTATTGATTCCAACAGGATCATTAATATACGATTATGTATAAAGAAAGTTGAATAGAAGACACGTGAATAGAAATCACGTCGTATTGCACAGTGGCAAACAATAGAGTCCCTAGAGAGTGCTGCTCGCCTCTATACCTGTGTGATCCTAGTACTTTGATGGCCATTATTGTGGAACGCAGACATGACCTTTGTTTGAGCTCAAATTATAAACAGATAATATACAATTTATGCAATAAAGCCACATTTCTGTCCCATAAAGGCATAAATTACTTCGTGTTAATTCTTTGTGGTTTAGGAAAACCCAAGGTTTGAAGAGAGACAAAGAAATACACATGTATTTTGCATTTCTTTGTCTCTCCGAGGCTACTCCTGTGAGTCGTTGATAAACAATGATTATTGATTATACAGTCAGTGTTTATTCACAATTATTTAGCACATAACATCCTGCATATTTAAAGAACACACTCATAGGGCTCATAGGATAGGTACACGTCGTTATTCCTGGAGAATATATTAAAAATAATTAAGAATCAATTATGAAACGCGATATTGATAAGAGATTTATTTTTATTCATATTTAATTTAAGTTTTGGACTTTGAAAGATTAGGCAGAAGTTCAATGGGCCATATTATTCTGCAATATGCTTTACGAATGATGTTGATCTACCAATGAAGATATTATAAAAGTTGGAATGAATTATTTTATCAAAACGTGAACACGACTTCACATTCAGCCAATCCGAAACAATAAAATAAAATGGAACACTGATTTATCATTTCAGTGAATGCAGAAATCGCGATAAATACGAGTTCATTTAATGTTTAATGCCGAAGAGATTTGGTCGCACTGTTTTCATAATGAATACTTTTCCGTCGAATGTTCAAGAATGTGATAAAAATGATTTTATTCATATTGATTTGTTAGCATCGTATAACTGACAATGCGCGATTAATGCAAAATATTTTTTTCCAGGCTAATTTTAAATTGAGCGGGAACATACGTATCTTCGCCCGATATGGCATGATTATTCAGTAATTGTATGCCAAATTAGAATTATTTGAAGACAATGATAAAATAATAGGGAAAACTTTACGCATTTTCGTGTTCCTTATTTTTAAAAAACAGTTCTGAGCAAACAGTTATTATATCTGATATATCACGTTGCCTTTACCTACTATATCAAGCATTCTTATTACTAAGTTAAGTGCTGTTCAACTTAAAGTTAAAGTCAATAAAAAGAATCTGTCTATTAATAACCTGTAAATATGAAAAATACAAGTTAATACTGAATAACAAATAAATATTTACGTATTATTGAGAAACATTACGAAAGAATAGGTTGCAATGTGATAACCGCGTGATGAAATTTATTTCGAAAAGTCCCGGAAATTCCCGTGAATTTGCAACGTGGTTCCACAGTAAATATTTTTTTCTGTGCAGCTACAAAAAGCATTGGCACACTGAATCCAGGATTTTTAGTCTGTGAAATGCAAAAGCGTTTTAGTATATTCTACTACGTATTTGGGTAACACTCTTTTGGAAACATAACTATAAAACTCTTTTATTTTATTACATGTTTTTATGGCGAGATTTTCTTGGTCACTGTTATATTCATAAAATAATAATGACAACTTTGATGTTTTTTATTTTGTTCGGCTGCCTACCACTGTAACCCAGTTTCCTTATTTTTTTAGGAAATAGTTGGTGTATAAAAAAATACAAAATATTTATTTTTGGCTTAAATGAAATGTCACAAAATACAATTTGAATCCATAGGCACCCGAACTAGCAAAACAGTGCTTATGTTTATATTAATTATAAATCAGTCAATTACACTTCAATGCAAGAAAAATATGAGAATACATTTCATGATAGGGTTGGCGCGGTATCGTCCCAATGGAGTCGGGTTAAAACTTGAAACATGGAAAACTTCAAACGTTTACACATTCATTCATTAACATTGCCCTGTTGCAAGTGGCCAATCACGGAAACCCAAGACAAACATCTTAGACCCGACAACAAACTTCATGCTCACCATACAAAGTGTACCCGGCCGGCATTCGAACCCTAAACCCCTTGCTTCGAAGGCAGGGCTACTACCAACTAAGCTATGGAACAGTCAAAGTAGCATATGTAGGAGTAGCCTACGGCTAGGTAAAGGAAGCCTCAAAGAATTCGTTTGAAAATTTCGGTCAGTTGATTTAGTACTAGATTTGACGTAAAACAATTACATTACATACAGTATAAAAACATTTACAATACCAGACCAGAGTAGTAATTAAATATTTTAGACGTAATCCAGTCTTCCACATTAACGGAAAGTATAATCAGAATACCTATATTATTGCTACAAAGTGTTAATAAAACATAAAATAGTAGTATACAAAATTTACTTAACCATTCGCTTTTGTGTGTTTCTCACGTCATGTGTAAGAAAATTTTGCACACAACACAAGAACGGATATGAAACAACTCTATTTTGGGACGATAAGCAGTAGGTACTGTCAACTGAGACAATTGTATAATGCGGTCGGAAGTCGTCCATTGTCCCAACATGTCCATTCGCTCATCTTCACCGGCCCTTGAACTTAATCAGACGTCGTTTGGCGCAAATTTCACTGTTGTCTCGGCTGTTTTTGCATGTGTTTAAAAATACTTCAAGGCACCGACGAAAATATCACGCATAAGAGGCCGTTAGCAGCCGACAACTTAATAACAATAACTTTGCGAATTTTTATGGTATGTGTTGACAGTTTTCGAATCTGCAAAATAGTAAACTACCTTCCTTTTCACTAAAAGTATCGCTAAACAGGAATACAGTAATTACCATGATGATGAACACATTTTACAAAAAATTACCGCCCCATAGGGATTAAAAGTATCCTATGTATTATATAAATTCAGAATATAAGCTATCCGTTGAACTATTTAAGCATGAAGAAGTAACAAACATACACACACTCGCACACACACATACATACAAATATTCGATTTTATATTATTATTGTGATATTAGTAAACGTTAGTTATTAAAGTGTGTTTAGAAGTAAGACTTAAGTTTTAAGAAGCAACCTTCGTCAAAGTATATTCAAAAAATTTAGAGCTGATGACCCTGCAGAATTATAAGCGATATACAAAAACCGCTTTGAAATCGGACCATCCCTCCTTGAGATACAACGCCTCAAAGGTATTAACCACAACACCACAGACAGATAGACAGACAACACCATCAAACTTATAACACCATTTTAGTCGAAGATTAAAAAAACAAAAACTATATTACGAAGGCGTAGAAGCTACATTCTTTGATCTTGAAGATGAGCACAGTTTTAAGCTCTTACAAAATTAGGTAAGCTCCGCGAGCAAAATTACACATTATCGCCACGCGCGCAGAAGTTCTTATTACTTTGAATTTCGTTTTGTGCCAAACGTACCAACGCCGCTATCTCGACACAAGGTGTTACTTTTACGGGCGCGCCACACTACAATGCTAGAACCACACTAAAGGTTAATGACGTTTATAATAACGTTAAAGGCAGATGAAAATCGGACCGTGACAATGTCATTAAAATCTCTGGTGGTAAAGAGAGATAGCAGATGAGTTAGTGTCATTTAAACGGCATGAAACTTTAGTGTGGAGTTGTGTGGCATTGGAAGAACAACATTTTTTTAACTAATATCTATCACAAGGAATTAAACTCCCTCAGTAGTATATGCCATTCCATTAGACAGTTTGCGAACACTCACCAGACTGCAGATACGGTTTAGTTATTACAACAAATTCGTGTAGGTACATACGTATGGTCTTAAATTACGACGAAAAAAAAATATTTTGTTTGTTTTCACAAGCATTTTGTAGCTTGAAATCGTTTTTATATCAATATGTTGTTTAATTCTAGGATTCAATTTACACTGGAATTGTACGTACCTAACATTTTTATGAAAATAAAGATCTTTTAAAATTGAATTGAATTTATGATGTACGATAAAATGATCATTACAAATTCAATTGCTCCAATAGGGAAACATTTTCTCTTTTCGTGAGAAAATCGTAGTTTTATTTCGTCATAAAAATAGTAAACGGCCATTCTGAACACAACAAAAACTGCTTAAGGGGCCACTTATTTTGTGCCCTGCGAAATCTCGTTATAACTTCGTTCACTCCGACAGTCAAACTTCTGATATGAAGAAACATCCGAACTGTATTTTTAACACTAACCGATATTTTCCAGATCTTTTTATTTAGTTTCAAGATGTTTGTAATGCCATAGATTCTTAAAAAGGATCAATATAAATTGGCACCATCAAAAAAATTGTGGCGACAATTTTAAGCTGAAGAGTCTGTTTGTTTGTACGCGTTAATCTCTGAAGCTACCAGTCGAATTTGAAAAAATATTTTTGTATATGATAGCCACATTCATGAGGAAGGCTAAGGCTATCATTACACTAAATTTCTTTAAGTTATACGCGGGTGAAACCGCGGGGCACAGCTAGTTGGGTAATAATTTCTCGTGAACTTGCAATTGACTGGCCTCACATCTCAGTGGATAGACTGCCTTCTGCGCCGTAGGTCGTGGGTTTGATTTACACCCAGGACAAGCATTTGTGTGTTTGTCTGGATGTTAATATATCTGATTTACCAAAAAAATAGTATAAATATTCTATCAGTTATCATATTTTCCATAGTACAATACAATACAAGGGTTTCCATATTTTTCATAGCTCGGGGTAGATGGTGCTGTGTGAAATGTCCATAAATACTTTATTATTAAGTATTCACCTACATATACATGATAAATTAATATTATTTACATAATTAATTATCATGATTTAAAAGATACAGCCGTACACAACGTGAAAGGTAGGTCATACAGTAGCAGAATGGCCCATTTAACCCTTTGAGTACAGAAAAAGTCTGTAGAGTTTCATGTATTTTAACCGCAAAAACCGCGGACATACGCTATGCATAAAACGGTACAACTTTCAAAGGCAGACCTTTGTAATGTAACTCGTAATATGTACTTCCTATTTATAAGCATATAACGATTTGAGTCGCACAGTCAGGTAAAAAAAAAACAATTAGAAGTTTTCTTACACATTTCTAGACCAGATTAAAAATTTAGAAACACTGGCCTGTATGACTTCATCCTTTAACTTGCGGCTACTAGTTTTTAATACATTGTAAATGTAAAACAGATAAAACCATTCAAATTATTGGCGTGGATATAAAATAAATTGAGATGTCCGGGCTGAGTGACATGTGGGCACCGAGTGGGATAGCGGTAACTAAACTAATGGGATATGGGCATGGTAGTTAGAAATCCTACAGGATATTGCTGAAAATGTTATTTACTGCTTTTACATTTGTGATTGATTACAATATGAGTTACCTGAGTTCAAGAGATTACCTAGCCAACAGTGGCAATTGAATTTCCAAATGTAAGCATTGTGTTACATTTGGAAATTGTTTTCAAGTGACTCTTGCTGGAAACCATCAAGTGTCTGGCAGCAGATTTTCAACTCGTTTATAGTTTACTAGTGGATACCCGGCGTGTGCTAGTTTGCTAAAAAAAGCATTAGGCAAAAAAATACATTTTGTGCCTAATGCATTGTTTTAGTGATTTAAAACCATCTTTGCATTATTGCCTTTCTAATGAAACCGGTTTGGGGAACATCGGTTGGATGGTTTCAAAGCCTATAACGGACATATGTAAAACATATTTTGTCTTTCATGTATTAGGATTTAATAAATAGTTCATGTTAGTGATACTTTTTCGGTGGTCCATCACGTAATCTAAGTGAAAAACGTGACGATCTCACAAAAATAAGATTTTATAATACTGAAGGTTAGTTTATAATTCGGAGTAAACGAGGATTGATGAGGTTTTAATACCACAGTTTTTGAGTCTAGTTTCATGTTGTACTATTAGTTCACTGTGACAATTCAAATAATGTTAATTCGTGTAATACGAGTACAGAGTTAAACTAAACACTACAATTAATGTCATTAGAATGAACGTGACTTTGACTCTCACTTAAGTAATACCTACATGAAATGACGCATTTTCAGCAAATGAAGTCGAGTTTATATAGTTGCTTGCATCCGTAAGTGAGAACCCTTTAGTATCTCTACACGTGCCCCTGGGTGGTGCCAAAGGAGTATCTAAAAGTAGCAATAGAACTTTGTGTCAAGTTTGTGTGGAGAAGTTCTGCCTGATAATCTGCTGCCAAGCACTTGCATTGCTTTGTTTCGAGGAAAGGGTATGGTCGACATTGAAATCATGGTTGCATTAAAACGTAACATTCCCGACTCGGTGACGAGCACAACGGGATGCAACTTGGGTCTCATACTTAGGTCGAGGAGGACCTAAGTCGTATTGCTATTGTTATAGACGGAGGAAACAGCATAATATCAGTTTGGACTTAAGCTCGTCCAGTTACTTTCGTATTTTATTACTATAAGCCTTTTTTTTTTTTTTTTTTTTCGTGGGGAAATGCACTCGCATACCGCCCTGCCACGGGGAGACAGAGCGGTTATGTGGGACTAGACCCACTAAAACCCCACGGTGTCCTCCTCTGCCGCTTAGTGGCGGGAACACGGGAACGTTAACACACACATCCGCGAACCCGCCACGGCTGTCCGTCTCCGGACCCCTCTCTTTTTGGCACCGAGTGCCACGCCTTAGTTAGCGACACGCCAGAACACATAGCGTGTCGCAACCACCTCGGGGACCTGGCCAGCGAAAGGGCGTTAGATGACCCCGTATCTAAACGCCCTAGGTCCCCATGCGACGGGTCAGATATGTGGCCCCGTCGCCTGCCACTACGGCCGCAGAGGATAGGGAGAGCGGCGCCTCGCCATACCGACACTCCTCTTCCCCTGCGGCCCCACCGCGTCCGCCATCCAGCGGTGGCGACCCCGCCGTGGCCGCGGAAGGTAGGGAGAGCGGCGCACCGTAATACCGGCACTCCTCTCCCGCCGCGGCCCCTAACCTTCAGCTGCGGTGCTGCCCATACAGCACCGCAGCCCGCCTCAGTTGCGGTGCCCCCCATAAGGCACCGCCACCTACTGTGGCCGCTCCTAGTCGGCTTGGAGGCAAAGCCTAAAGGAGCAGCCCCTCCCGGGTTCCTCTTGGCTTCACCGTGGGCAGCCCAACCACGGTTACTAAGCCCCCCCGCCCCGACAAGGCGGGAACCCGCGGGGGGGATTACTATAAGCCTGATATTTCCCACTACAGGGCAAACACCTCTAATCCCCCTTAAAGAGAGTAAAAGAAAATAGATTAGGGAAAAGTTACTTTAGTAGTATAAAAAAAAAACCGTATCTTCTTGCAATTTAAATCAATGGAATGTATGTCTGTATGTAAATAACCGAATAACTTTCTGGAATAGTATTCATAAAGTTAAACAATATAAAGCTTGTATGTATACATTGTTTTAACACATTATTTATTCCTATGAAGGTAAACAAACCCAGGTAGAACTACTCATTATTCAACTATCTAAAACCCAACGCTCTAGAGACAATTATTTCATATTCAGTTCGCAATTAACAATAAGCCCCGCATAACACAACATTTAATTAATTATCATAAATTCACTTTAATATCTCGGTGATAATGTTTGGCGCTTGTTTTGTTTGTTTTAATTGATTGTTTTGATTATCCTTAGTTTTGAAAGATGATACGTGTTTTTGCGTATTAACATAGATTTACACCTTTTTATGAAAGGTAAACTAAAGACGGACAAACGTGATAAGTGGTAAGCTGGAAGACGCAATTTCTTACAACCTTGCTGATACTTTGTAATAATCTGTGAGCCAGAACATACCTTATACAAAAATCATACATGTTTTTTTAATGTGATTATATTAATAGGACGAGCTGACAGCCTCGTGTTAAGTGGCTAACATAGACAACAGCGATAAGACTCCAGTCCCCTTCTACTGAAGCATGAGAAAACACAAGTCTTATCGTCTTCACTCTGAGACGGGGATGTAACGTGTCATGCGCTTGTAATTTCACCAGCACCCACACCCTTCCAGCGGACTACTGCTACTTTAGGTTGCTCCTTTCGCTTTACTCGGGAGGCACGTATAAGGAAATTTCATATTTGTCGGTAGGTACATCTGAATACTCGATATAATTTCCATGCTATCCTGTCCATTTGGATGTGTGAAATCTCTTACTAGTGATAAGAATGCCCTTTGTACTATAATATTTTATGTAATAATGTTTTATTTACCTTATCATCTGGTGTACAATAAATTATTATCTATCTATCTACTAGATTACGGACGTAAGCAACATGGTCACAATAAAAAGCGTGTCGTTTTTTATTTTAGGGTCCACGTTAATTACAATGCTAATTGCAAAAGTAGCAGTGTTATATTTCCGCCGGAGAAGGACTGCCAGCATACCTGGCTATGCACTGAGGAGTAGTACACTCGCGTTATGTTGCTTAAAAGAGCGTGGCTGACGGTGAAGTTATAGGAGACATATCTCAAGTGCTTGTTGAATTCTAATGAAAATTTTAAATATAATATCGTTAAATTTAGTCTAAGATAATTACTGAAAAACTGAAAGTATATTTATCTATGGAATTTTTGCCACCACGTCGTTTGTATTGTGAATCAAGATAGGAAAACATTTGTCGGTTCAGCTGGTCACAAATACAATTAACTGGAACAAACATGTAAGCTTTACTTACGCAATATAATTTCATTACACTGACAACTAGTGAGTCAGGGAATTTATGATACAAAAAGGATAAAAAAAGCAAACGGGACTAGATAGAATTATTAAGCTTAATACATACATCAAACATAACAAAATTCAGCAGAATTTTATCTTTAATAATACGCCTTAGTGCCTTAATGTTACTTTAATATGTAATGTAAATTTGCCAATTTGTGATAATAAAACTCGAATTAGCTTAATTGCCTTTACCGACACTAGATTGCATGTTAATTTGTAAGTACCGTGACTAAAAATAGCCCATGATAAGTAACTCATTAATGCACCTTGATAACGAAATCCAATTCAGTGAACAATAATATATAAAGGTTACATTTCAGGTAATTAATGTGAGCAAGAAACGCCTTCGAATCCGTCGAAGGTTCTGCCTGAACTGATCTGTGCCGATCTCTGAGCAGACTAGATCGTTGCTTGTCGTTCTAAATATGATTGGCATTAATCTGCGGTAATCTTTTGATCACTTGAAAGTATAAAATCAGTTTTAAAATGAATGTTATAAATCTTGTGTTAACCTTAAACCATGTTAAACCACATTTTAGTCTTTTTTTCCACGTGTGTCAATCAAATAACTGTTTTGATTTTTCTACTTTGCGAATTTACTCGCTCACTGAGATCATGCATGCGCGGATAAAATCAAAGCCATAAACTTGTGAAATGTGTGAGTTACAGATGACCTAAAAATGTGTCTATTGCTGCTAGGAATATTGATTATCGAAATGATGAATACAGTATTACAAACTCAACCCCGAGTATTGAACATATTTCGCTATAAGTAAGCCCCCTGGAAAAATCTTTAAATAAATAAACCCACTGCTAAAATTAATAGACCTTGCGGCAGTTTCAAGGCTTCTTTCTATAAATTGCGCAAACTAATCAGTCTATACGGATTAAGGCTAATCCCAGTATGTCCTGACGAGACTGTGTTATGCACGTAATTTCCGACGATACATGTAGTTTACTAGTTGTGTAGACATAATTTAGCTGTTTGATTGGGTTTATCTGCAATTCCGTAATCCGCTTGGGAGTCCACTTGCTCGCGTTTGTAGATGAGATACCCTCTAGTATCCCTCTAGCACACGTACCCGATCTATATACACGTGCCTAAAGAGCACCTAAAAGTAGCAATAGAACTTGTGCCAAGAACTACTGCCTCCAAACCACCTAATCTGCCGCTAAGCAATGATGCACTCGTACGCACTGTGTTCAGATAGAAGGGTGATGACGCAGTAACATCCCAACGTAACATCTACTTGTCGGGAGACGGGCCAGAGGACCCAGGAGCTAACCACTTACCTTCAGCTAAGCATTCAGAAGCGCGTACGCCATTGGCGCCGTGGAGATTTATGAATAAACTTAGCTGGTTTGACTTATACTAATCTTATTTTGAAAAATCTGTAACATACTTAAGTTTTTCTGCTTTGTTATCATATCACAGACTACATAATCATCTGTTTCAATTAAACAGTTTTTTTATGGAAATGTAGTCCTTCTCATTCCTCATGTATATAACAAAGACTATAAAAAATGGGTTACACACAGAAGTCACATAAATAACTCCTACTTACCCCAATGTGTACCTACTAGCCCTGACCCGAGGTGTCAAGACACATATAAGGAACTATTAAGGAAAAAAGTTTAATACCTTTCACAAAAATTCTTTTATCATTTATGTTTTACAAATTTAATAGCAGGGCATTTTTTATTAAAAATTACTAAGGGGTTTATAGTTAATATATATTCGTAGAAGAAGCAGTAGTGGATGTTACTTTTAAGAAAACAATGGCTGTGTTGTCGCTTATGATGTCCAAGTTACAATACAATATTACCATTGTCTACCCCTTCAATAGTAAAGGCGTGAACTTGTGACCAATATTACTGATGACTAAGCGTCGATATAACTGAGATTTTATTACTTGTAAAGTGTTACCAATAGCTATGAAAGGTACTTGACTTATCCCATCCAGCCACTTTCATTTACGGAGTGGAGTTAATCTGTAAATAGGAGTGTTGTGCACATCTCGAACAAGCATTCCTTTATGTGAATTAGGTGGCAGATTGAACTAATGTCTGACCGCAAGCGCTACAACAACACTGCCTAGGAAAATACCTATTCACTTGTGTAGTGGAAGTTCTATTTTCATTGACATTACAAACAAGGCTGTCAAGATTAAGCATAGCTTATACTTTGCGAAATACATATAATACTTACGTATATATCAACTACTTTTTATTTGTAAATACATATAAATATATTGTATAATAATTACATATTATAGACACAAAACAAACGTCTATCTTGGGTGGGAATCGAACCCACAGCCTAGAAGACAGAGATAAAGCCAGCTAAGCTGTGAGTGAGGCAGCGAGAAGTTTAGAAAACTGGGACGATAATTATGTGATTTCAAAATATGTGATGCGTAATGTACAAGTCTCCTTTTCAATATCTTGGCAACATTTGAAAGACGTTTTCGTAATCTCAAAGTTATCCAAAACTTTTGTATAAGCCTGGCGCTCTAGTTTGGAAAATGTAGTTCCGAAAACTATATCAGTTATGGAAAGTCACATTGTTTGTAGCTACGTAAATGCTCCGTGATTATCTAAAACGTATGTTAACACACGCCATTGTTGTGGTATTCATAATTTTCCTCGTTTGGCAATAGCATTCAAAGTGCAGCAATATTGTTGGTTTTCATGGAAATCAGGGTTTCGTGTTCCATAATGTGTGTGATTTCAAAGTTCCGTGATTGAATGTGTAATTTCATTGTTGCTTTATTTATTAAAGAAGAGTGTATTCAATAAATTGTTGATGGAATACTAGAGTAGTACAAATTCGTTTGGGGAAATCTTATAATAAATAGGTTAAACGATATATAAAAAAGAAATTTAATATCACAGTATAACATGCAACACTTTACACTTTTATATACTTTCACTTTGGTATTAACGCAGGTAATTAATTGGGTATCTTGCACCAAAATTGAGAATTTCAGTTATTTATTTTACAATGAATGATCAGAAATTTTTTAGCATTTTAAACTTGTGGTTCATATGATCGATCTCATTGTCAGTGTAGCATTTCATTGTCACATTTTCTGACACATAACATGAATGAACATTCAAAATTTAACTGTTAACAATAAGGTTTTATTAAACCCGTGAACAAGCAAGTACTGCGCCAGCTGAACAGAATCGGCAATTCTGAAGTTATCTAAGAAATTCATGAAGCTTATAAACATAAATATGAGTTATATGATACTTTTGGCAAGATAAGTAGGTTACGAGTTGGCTTGCAAAATACGGGATACGAAGGTTTGCGTGGCGCCGTCGCGGCGGGGCGAGCGACGCACTGATTCGGCAAGGGGTAACTAAAACCCTATTTGTGGGAAGTCTAATGACCCCATAGTTTCAAACTTCGCAAGAAATTGAACTCTACAAAATTGGATCAAAATAACCTCGTTTAGGACCTTTTAAGTTTGAGAAAGTGGTACTAAAATATGTAAACGTTCTTGCTAAATATTTGATGTATATTAAACCTCTGTTTTATAGTACGGGTAAGACGATGTAAGGGTTCTTTGTCTCTAAGTCCAACGACCCTTGAATAGGCGTTTTTTGCCTAATTACTTAAAGGATTCTGCCGCTTTTTTATGTTGACACGAAGTCTTATTCTGGCATTCATCTACCCCGCTTGCGGAGATGAGTAAGCTTTTTGCTAGAGGTTTTGAGTGGATTTGTTATGCCTATACAGTACTGGGCGTCAAATTCTGAAAGTCAAATTCGTAAATTCGTATTCGTAGACATCGTTATATATGAGTATCATTATTGATGTGTTAATTAAAACATTAATGCTTATATTAAATAAAGCCGTATTAGGTCACTTTTAACTTTCTAGATTAAAACTTTCGTAGAAACAAAAATGTGACAAGTAATATGCTCATCAAAACCTTATTTGTCATGTTTAACTCAAACGTAGCTAATACTGTCTTTCAGTCTTCAAAGTTCCAAATTAGCGTGTAAATATTTCGTTCTTGTGCGTTATATTTTTAAGTTTGTAACTATAAACTATCTGACAACCCAATTTATTGATATTCTGAGGATACTCAAAAGTCCCTGAACTTGTCTAAACTTATAATAGATGGGTAGATTGAATTATAAGTCTTTTGATAAGCTATTTCAATGTGTAGAACTTGGCATGACATTATATTGCGCCTCAAGTCAAACGCGACAGGCGGCCTCTTCAAACCTCAGATTATTATTTATCATCGCCATAATTTGCACAATGCAGACAAAGCCTTTGTTCTTCCACTTAATAGGCCTACCGATTGCTTGAGCGATAGTTCAGAGTAGGTGTTGTAAGGGCGTGCTAGCCAAGTGATATCCGTGACAAGCCTTTCGATTTATGATCTAAAGTGGAATTTGACTCCAAAGCAGGAAGGAAACTATACAACTTTACTTTAAAAAAAAAATTCGAATCGTATTTCTACATTCGGACCCCCAACTAAAAGTAGGAGTGTTATTACTTTGATGGCTATCTCTGTCTGTATATTCCTTTATATATCTACTTAATTTCTTTATTATGAATCCAAAATCCATTTGATTTAGGGTTATATTTTAAAACAACTAAAGATATGCCAAGTTTAGAGGAAATCGGTGAAACTGTTCCAGAATCATCATCTGTAAACATGTCATTGAAAGTATAATATTTTGATGAAAATTTGAGCCAACGACGTATAAATACTCAATAAAAAGAGAAAAAAAAGAGCGCTCAAGTTCAAGAATGTAAGAATTTGGATTAGGCTCTCGCGTTTCATTATAGTCCATTCGTTCGCTCTTACTCGTTTGAGAGCAGGCATTATATCCCTGCAGTGTGAACATTAACGCTAGAACGGTACTAAGTGAAATGTGGCGTGTCCTTTTAATTAGGAGGAGTAATGGTGCCGCAGCATGAGACCGCAAACTGAAAACCACAACTTATATACCTACATGTTGAAACAAAAGCGAAACTCAAAGGTTCCCGGCTAGGTTCGGAGGGAACTAAGACTTAATAAGAACAAAAATATTGTGTAAAAGGAAATCCACAAGTGTTTAGTACACAAGTTGGAGCTATAACAGCTGTGGTTTTCGATTTTCCACGAGCAATTTTAAAACTGTGGTTTCTTGCCAGTAGCCAATAACGTGTTATTGCGGATTTCCGACAACTATTATAATAGTAGGTACTGCTATAGCAACCACGTAATTTTATTAATTTATATGATGGTTGCAGTGGTACCCACTGCGTCTATCACCCGAGATGGGAATGTCACGTCTCGTGCACCTGTGATTTCACCGGCACCGACACCATTCCATGGGAACACAGTAATGCGAGCACTGCTGTCCACCATCTAATGTTCCCACTGTTGGGACACCGACCTACTCTCGATAATTGAGAATGAATGGGCTGTGATCTACCATGGGAGCCCAATCCGGATTGATGTCACATGTCTTCGAATTTTTGGTTCTAACACATGCCGGTTTTATCACTATGTTCCTTCACCGTATCGAGAACGTGGTATTGCGCAAATAAATTTTCAAGTGCAAAACTCATTGGTGCACGTGTGAATTTAAACCAGCGACCTTCAGATTGTAAATCGACGTCCGTGCTCAAGGGCCACCACGTATCTGTGCCTGTTACTAAAGGTGCCGTTGCAAAAATATAATGAATAGGTAAAACTTTGACAGATCTGAATTTCAGGGCAGTAGCTAGGAACAAGGCCTTTTGTTTAAGCTTAACTTTTTTGCAAAGGAAACAGAATATTTACTACTAGCTACTTCGCGAAGTAAGAGGCATAATGATAGATGTTCGCAAGACAAATGAATGTGTAGAAACGACCGAGTTTACCTTTAGCTAAGAATAAATAAGTAATGTATTATGGTGCGTACCCATTGAGAACCGTAAACTAGTAGCTAGTTAAATAGTTGAAGAGCTAATTGCGATTTCATTTACGAGACTAGGGTGGCATGGAAATATGTATAACACTTTTAGTGAAGTGTTTAGTAGTTTTCACTTCACATTAAAATGTATAAAATTTGTGGCTCAGCTAGTTTCATTAGAGTAGTGGTACTCGCTCGCTTTGAAGTTAATAATCGAGCGTTACTGTTTCTGGTTAGTAGGTCTTCAATGAGTGCGACCGCCATTCGCCAATAGTTAGTTTACTATCTACCAGTTCATAGCTCGGAACTATGACCACGGCATCCCGACTCATCATGGAAAGACAATTTTGTAGATAACTGGTAAGTAAACTGGCCCCTGATATGCACTTAATATTTTATAAAAGTGACGGAACAAGCTGCTGATGCTCTTGATACTTCGTCTTCGTCACTTACCACAACCAATTTTGACGCAGCTGGATGATTTCACTATTATAATTTATGAAAAAATAGTTAAGTTACACCTACAAACATTTCATATTATGGTACCTTTATAAGAAATAACGATTTTGTAGATAGATCCTATGATTCTGCTTTTATAATCTTCATGCTGATAATTCTTAAATTCCAACAATCTGTTTAATAATGGTAATTTTCATTTTTATTCCCGTCGGAGCAAATGTTGTAAAACTTGGGTTTCAGTAGAAGTCAGTCCATTTTATTGAGCTCATAAATAAGCAGCGCAATCAACTTTAAACACCATTAAAACGATGCTGACTCGTGTAATGTAAATAGAACCTGTCGGTGCATTAATTTTTTTTAATTGATGACAGAAAACTTTTTAAAATTTTGTACATTAAAAGCTTTTAGGGGCTTCGACGGGTGGTTTCGCTGAATACTAAGTTCTAATTTACTCTTTTTTTTATAGAAAGTTGAGTATATAGAGATGAAGAAATTTTTCACTGTGACAAGCCAGATGCAGGCTGCTGTGACAGAATGAACCTCACAATAAATCAGCAGATCTATATGAACACATCTGAGAAGATCAATCGGAAAAATCTCAAATGGAGGAAATAATTGCAGTAAAACAGGGTTAAACTGATCAGTCGAAGTCGTAATGTCATTAAATTCATTCACAAGTGAGGAAAATGTTTGGGAGGGGAGCCCCTATGTTTATCATAAGAGAGACGGGTTAAGATAGACAATATTTCAATCACTATCGTGAGTTTTTTTTATGACTTATGGTTATATGCTTGGCCGCCATCTCACCAAATGAAATCTTCGTCAAATGGAATGTGATAATGCGGCTGACGATGTATCACTAGTTCAGGAGAAACCTTCACTCTACGGTTGAAGATATTATAATGATACAGACTCAGGCAAATCATTCCATTCCCCTTGCAGTGCGCGTAATAAAAGTAGAGATTCGAATCGCTGTGTGCGTATTGAAACGAATTGCACTCAGTCGCACGTCTGGTCGTCCGATAGTTGTATGGCGACGACAGTATTAAATCGTGCGTACCGTTACTCGTGAGAACATATTAAACGCTGTTTTTTTTAAATTCATATGCAAATTGGCTTCGACTCGATTTTAATTTATATGTTATATACAATAATATTTTCATGTGAAACTCTGAACAACTCACATCTATGTTTCGTAATGTGTGTAAGATAAGGGATATTTGGGGCTACAAATATTGTCGTTATTGAACTGTTGCTAGAAACTATGAAAACAAAAGCCCTTCCATTATACCCCAAAACTAAACTTTTGGACCCTCGATAGTAAACAGATAATAGAAGAGGATACGTTAGTTGCGATTCATTTATTACACAATTCGGATACGGAACTTTCAAGCATGTCATCAGAGTTTTGCAAATGGGTTGTATTTCTAGGTGACTCAAGTTTTAGGACGAGCAAACGACGATGATATTAAGTAGTTACCACCGTCCATAAACCGCAAAGCGTTAAGTTTCCCCTGATGGCGTAAAGAGAGCAACCGGTACTCAAAAATAATCATGCATAATCAGACTGTAGAATTATAAAATTCTAAATATTCAAACATGTTTATTTTGGTCATAAGCAAATGTGACAAAAACTAAATTATCCCATAAATGATCCCATAGGCACCCAAACCAGTAAAGAACTAACACTTATAATATCTATCTAAACGAAATCAGGATCTACTTATAAACAAACCAAAAAATAGAATGAACTTTACGAAAAAATAAGGAGATAACAGTTTTCGTTATACTAAACCTGTGCTACCCGTCTTTATTGTTCTTCGGTAGGATTATTATTTATACAAGAGAAATGTTTTAGTTCTGTCTATTCCTATAATAGTAAGAAGATCCATCACATTGGAACAAGTATTTTCTGCTTTATTTTATAGACGAATTCCATTTTAGGCACGCTAAATGTATTTCAACCTTTCCATCATCCAGAAATAATGAAGAGGACTATTTTTACTAAGAGGACTAAGAGGACTATCTAATGAAGACGACTTTGAATCCGAAGGTCGTTGGTTCAAATC
Organism: Aplocera efformata; assembly: GCA_921293045.1. Classification (NCBI taxonomy): domain Eukaryota; kingdom Metazoa; phylum Arthropoda; class Insecta; order Lepidoptera; family Geometridae; genus Aplocera; species Aplocera efformata. The sequence continues at coordinate 9,328,506 of OV121045.1, forward strand.
TATAGAAGCATACCAATAAATATACGTTTGGAAAATTGAAGTCCGCTACATGAAATCACATGCGCATGAGACGAATCATCCCCGTCTGGGGTGATGGATGAATCCGACTCCGTGTAAGATCCAAATCTTATATTGAGTCGTATTCCTGTTGTCATGGCCGGAGGTCGCCACTTACCACCAGGCGGGCCCTCAGCTCATTCCGTTACTTTTTCACATAAAAAAAACTTCAGAAATGTCATGATATGTCAAATATATCTTAATTGACAACATATATAATAAAGCAACATATATAATTTAATACTAAGCTTAGTAGCACAATATCACAAAGTATTATGTACAATTGGTGGTATAAAATAAATAGCTGAAATGTTCGTTTTAAAGAGCCTACTAAATGTTCCCACTGCAGAGGTACTAAAATAGAAAACGGAAACAGCTGTAAATTTGTGTCTAGTTACACAGTTATCACGAACGATTAATTCTATTCGTTAACTAATTATGCGGTTTAAATGAGCACTACGAATTAATTAGCACATTCACGCTAGATTGGCTGAAGCGTCACCGGCACGCCAAAATACTACCACTTATCGCAATACAAACAAAAGTTCTTATACACTTAATTATTAAGTTATTAATTATAAATAATACCAAATTAATTCTAGTAGATACATTTTTAATGCGCTGCCTCACATCTCACTTGCTAGTAGCTCTGCCTTCTGTATTGTAGGTCTTGGGTTCGATTACAACACAAAAATTTTGTAAACGAACATAAAGGTTTTTTCTGTGTCTGCAGGTTAAAATATATTTACGAAAAAAAGTATTGTAGACGTCTACGTCTGTTCGTCTGTCTTTCCTCCCGTCGAGTTGTATCGTTTGAATCGTAATAGGTGGCCGGTTGTATTTTCTACAAATGTTACGAATTAACAATTAACTGATTTAGAAATCGACTTCAATACTTTCATTTACGCAGAAATTTTTCAATAATTTTGATTTAACAACCGATTGAACCAATCTAAAAAAAATAGTTTTTTTTATCTCAAAGCAAATGAAAACATAATCTCCTTTTTTGTAGTCGGTTTAAATCACTATAAGTGATACTGAACCCTCGGCTTGCGAGTCGAAATCGTATTACCCTAATTTATTATAAAGCTTCTTTAAAGCATTTTCTGTAGAATTTGTTATAATTCAAATAACAATCCAGTTTACGTAAAAATACGAACGCTTAATTTTGTTGAGTTAATTAATCCACGTCGTACTTTTATTAGTCTCACAATTCAACAGTGCAGTTAAGTTTTCCTCATTTTTAGTTAATTGGTTAAAAACTCCGTTAAAACTTTGCTCGGATTACAACTTGCAACTTCGAACTAAGCATGATTTAAGTTGGGGGTCTAATGAATACCCATAATATACGTTTAATATATTATATTATTATAATATTTATAAAGTCAATATTTCTAATTAAAACCAGACAATGGCGTAAACTCGATTAGCTAAACATGAAACTGACGGTAATTTGATATATCTGTGTGCATGCAATGTGCCTTAGGAGCTCTTGTGACACCTTATGCTCACGAATATGTTTACTTGTGTGTGTAAATATTGACGTGTCCAAACGATACTTGAGATCTAGAGGAATAAATGAATTTGAGTTCGAATTTCACTCTGATTTTAGACTAGACTCGACAAAGCTTAAACCATAATAATTATTTTAAGAGCGTATTGTTTTAGGCTAGCCACATTTAGCAATAATAAGAATAAAAAAAGGTGCAAGTTTATGTAAACAAATGGCTATCAAAGCATTTTTAAAGTTTAGATATTCTTTTATAAAGAAAATATTTTTTTTGACATAGTCAATGTAAAAAAAAAATTATTTACAATCTATTTTTATTTTTGTTGATGCATTGCAGACATCGAAAGCAAACTGCAAATATAGGCATCGCGTTCAATACTTGCTTTAGGAAGTACTCTACGGTTACGGTCACTGACAGTAAAAGGCTGGTTGTAAGCCATGTGTTTAACAACCTGGGTGCTCCTTGCATGGCTTCTAGCTTGCTTTTACCATTTATTGAACAAAATGGGTGGGATCGGTTATCGTACGGGCTCGGTATTTACAGCTACGAGCATATGGCTCGATATTACTAGTCTCAATAGTTAATATGAGCTGATACCAACTTCTGCTTCAAATTTGGCCTTTGCTAACTTCATAATTGCGTATCAGCAACAACACTTCAAACAATACAATTTAGCTACTAGTTATGCTTTGAGTTAAAGCATAGCTACTATCTATAAAATCATCTACCATCTGTAATTGTTCAGTTTTTAAAGCTGTATCGTAAACGTATATTTTTAAACAATGTCAAGCTACATCTGCCTCCTTGTTCTCAGTTCAACAAATATCACAGTTTGAATAGGTTAGCTCATTCAGTCCTCGATAAAATCAGAGTTCGGCACCCTAATAACAACGTGTGAAATTATTTATTCCTACTCGGATTTAGCCCCCTTTGTTGACGACAAAATTTAAATGTAAAGAATTACGGTGTGACACCCCTAATCTTGATTGGGAAGCGTTTTACAAAGCGCGACGTGAAGTAAGTGTTAATCTGATTTAATTCAATGTGTTTACACAGCAGGAGAACTTATTTTTCAAAAGGGGTCGTATATTGAATTCTCTGTAGCAAATGGCTGTTGTACTTAATTCATGTAATGATTTACGTCACATCAAAGCTGATTAAGGATTGACAACCCTAGTTATAAGTGACATAAATGTGACATGTGAAATCATGCAGCATGGTCATTTAAATTGGGTATACCAAAATATTCTAGAGATTATTATGTTATAGTGACCTAACGTTGTGTCCGATGGGAAAAGGATCTAATATGACTTGGACTAAAAAGTTTGTGTGTCGGTCCTAAATTTAAATCTTTAGGAACGACTCGATAGCGGATGTCCTAATATAATACAAGAAAATCCAAGGCGTACCCTTGATTTAAGATCGACTTGCACTTGTCCGGTTTTTTTAATAACACTTCATATATTTTCAATCTCTCCACAAAATACTGAAAAGTACGATACTCCATTCAAACATATAAAACGAATTAAACGAAACGAAATGGTATAAAAGCTAATTATAATTGAACGCGCGAATCTATAAATACACATACGTAAATCATAGATATTTATTTTCTTAATAACATTAAATTCAAAATTACAAACGCTCCAACTCTAATTTAATCAAAATACCGACATTAATGTTTGTTTTGCTTATTACACACAAAAGTAATAAAACATTTAGATGGCTATTGAAATGAAATGCCGGACAAACAAACAAGCTAACAATAATTTAAGGATTTATTTATTTAGACGGGAAGAGTAAACCGATGTATTAAGATAATCATTACGGGTTGCATAATTAAGAAATCCCGGTTTTGTTTGCGTGGGGTAGACCTAAGTAAATAAATATAATAATATAAATCTTGAATAGGAACACACTACGATGGTTTCTTAAGCAATGATTCAAAACGATTATAACTGTGTTAATTTTGTTCAACTGATTCGTGGTTATCGACGCTCGCCTCTTAAAAACTAAAAAGAAGTTTTATATTACAATACAATGGATTCAATATGCATAATGTATCTAATAAAATAATAAAAATAAAAAGCACTAGCCACTCCGCCCCGGCTTTGTATAGGCGCAATTTATTGGATATAACGGTTAGTATCATGAAGCGAATGTCATTATGTTTTGTTTGGTTGACTAATTTTAACAAAAACGGAATATTATATATGAATATACAATAAAACAGTATATTCATCAAAATTTGTTAGCACAAGAAACATGACACATCGGTTACAAAGGAAAAATGTCTTCCAAAACTTGATATTTCTAAAATTTTAAAAGCATTCCTATTTTGCCAAATAGTCGTAATTAATAATATTTCTTCTTAGGTTTAGTTTCAGCCCTTGACATATATATATAACCACAAATAGATACTTTGTGACAATTTGTTATCCAAATTGATATCCATACGAACGAAATGATTTCAACTTGAATCCTTCATAATTCTGAGAATTCCTTTGTGTGTCATAAATGTCACACATTAAAACAAAGTAAGGGTCTAACAAGCCAACAACGAATTGGCACGAAGTAATCTAAAAGTCAAATTATTTTGACCGAGTGTCCGTCCAAATGACCAGGGATTAGCTTTGTAGAGCGCACTCATTAAAATATTTATGAAGACCTCGCGAAATGTTCTTCTGTTTTTACGAGATAAGCCCAACGAATGCTGGTTATACTAAAAATACCATTTGCGAAATGAAATCAAGTCTCGGGTAAAACTATATTTTTGTAAAGGCTTCATATCACACGAGCAGTCTCATCAGCACGTAGGCGAGGTTAATGTTCTGAAGATAGGTATAGAATGTTTACGAAGGAACGTTGTGTCACTTATTCAGATATAATTGAATACATTTTAACAATAACGTATACGGTGGCCTCAGATTCCTTAATCGTGTCTCTTGGGTGGAGCGAAAAGAGCAACCCAAAGTATAACTACATACTGCCATCACGTCTTTTATGCCAATTTGAACCAATGCCAAACCACACCAACTTTGTTTGAGTGAAGGGGAGTGTATTCCAGTTGGCGCATGAGACGTTACATCCCCGTTACAAAAAGACGGGTGCAACGCGGTGCAACTTGGGTCTTCAGTAGAGGAAAACCTGCGTATGTAGGGTTCTCACCTAAGGACGTTTGCAACTGGATGCCCCAAAAATTTATCGAATTACGGCAGTGTGAACTTTAGAGATTCCATACTCACGACAGATTTTTGCAATATACGTTATTGCAAAAAATTATCATATTGGTATATTGGAAATAAACGCTGGAAATTTAGGGCGCAACAATCACGGGCAACAGTTAAACTTAAACCTGACTTGTTGCGCCCTTTTGAAAACGCGTAAGGTCTGCTATAAATAAATATATTTTTAAAGAATATTTCCAATATAAATATACTTTATAGTTTTCCATAAGCAAATAGTTTGTATCTTAGAGATGAATTCGGCAGTGAGTTGCACGCGAGATCCAACTCATAAGTACAAACGGCTAATTTAAGTAATGGTAGCCACCTCATTAAAATGCGTGTCGCATATAAACGGTCTCTGTTTCACAGTGTGGAGCCACTTGTCACTGGTATTATAAAAAAAATATTTCACGACCGTTGAAAATACGTGAAACATAAAAATCATGTTCATAGGTCTACGTTGCGTGGTTCGTGACTGGTTTCATAATTATTTCCGCCGCGTTTTTCCACCATTTTCATTTTGAATTTTCCTTCCAAACGCGTACATTTTATTTATTCATTCGGTTCGTTCATTCATCTTATGCCGTGTCTCTTGCATTGAGAAGAAACGTGGAACTCGATACTGAACGCAAATTTTATTTTTCGCTTTGAATCCATATTTCTTCTGAATGCAATCCATTTGTTTTGCGAATCCGTGACCCGATTCAGTCCTTTTTCTTCCATAGTTATTTTATACCTGTCATTTCTGTTGCATCCTGCTGACTTTGTCATTTTTTCTGGCCGTTTTTGTTTGTTACCTGCAACAAATAACCAGTATTATAATTACAATTTTTAGTTTTGTAGCATCACTTTCATAATCGTAAATATTGTGCTCATAAGTGCATTCTCATAAAAATAAAAGTGCAGCCCAAGATAAACCACAGACCCTAGCCTGGTCTTAGTCAGTCTAGATAGATAAGATTATGAATCTGCATTTATTGTAACATATTTTCATGTATGTTTATCAGTTACACAATGAATCCTAGTTTTGAATCAGGACTCACAAAGTATAACGATAGATACATTTCTAGCGAGTGTTTGTTTTAATTAGACAATAGAACCTTTTACGATCCTGTTTATTTATCATAATTCATCAAAGAAACTTACTGTCGATGAGTAAATTACAATCCAATATTCCGTGCTCACTTAAATTGGGAAGACAAGATGATTCAGGATGAAAATGGAAAATTGAAATAAATTCCCTAAAGACTCACTCCAAGGGATAAGTCTCAAAGGAGATCTTCATCTCCGAAGTATTGCTCTTACAAAAGGCTAAATTCATTGACTATAATTTAAGGATATCCGGTTAATGTTCTAAAGGTAACTTACCTGTGCGGGACCTTTGTTGCAAACTTCATAAGTGATTGATACCCTCCCAGAAACTGGGTAAATTTATTGTTCATTGAGTTATTCTCGTTTTCTTGTTTACTAGCTACTCAATTTTGCTCTCATTAATATAAATAATTAACAATGTACAATAATTAAAATGTTGTTTTGTTACTTACATATGTGATCAATGTTAGACAGGTCAATTCGAAATTCTGTATCTCATAGTAGTTCCAGTTACCAGTTTCCAAAGTTTTATATAGTTTGGACACGGGCTGTAGTAATATTATAAGACTTAATTAAAAGGTCACCAGAGGCTAATTACTCAACATTAAGTAAGCAGATTGCTCATTTCGCTACTTTTAAATAAAATAAGCGCAGTATAAGTAGCAGTTTATGAACTTTGAATACGTTTCGAAACAAAGTCTCTTGCTAATTAAAATAACATAGAAAAAAAGCTTCTTTTGAACTTGTTCTACTTAGCATTTAATTACTAAGCATGTTTCCATGATTAACTTCTTATTCCAATCATTATAAACTGAAATAATTAGTAATTTGTTGTTCGCTAAATGGCGTTTGAAGTAAAAGTATAGCGTGGATTGGTATAAATTATTATGCTCAATTATAAAGTGAAATTGCTGTAGATTTTTTGCCTTGTTAGCTAAATTTGCTTTGAGATATAGAAAAGGAATTTCTATATAATTAAAATTTATCTAACAAACTAAAATAAGTAATTCTTTACATTTTTGGTTCAGTCGCTACAGCTCGTAAATAATATAATTAAAACACGGATGTTAAATTAACTAAGGCTAGAATAATCTTGTGCCTATAATACCTACTATACATTTGTATATTGTTCTTTTTCTTTCGTGTGAGTATGTAGCCAACTTTGGTGTCTGAGTTTTCAAGCCACCCGAAGGCCTCCAACGCGGTTTAATGACTAATATATAAAGGACCAACATCTTAAAGTGCCCTCCGAAGCACGGAATCGCTCAGTTCAAATGCCACTGAATGTTCACCCATCCAACTTCTGCCCGGCCCGAACCTATACCTACCTTACAGCTAATAGTACAACCTGTATTACCTGTAAGGTAGTAGTTAGTACTAGTACAAGTTGTGTAAGCTTTTCTTTGATTCCCAGCATCTGTTTACTTATATTTTAGTTTAAAGGCATTTATTATCATAAAAATATACAGTTCATATACAATGAGATCTTACAATTTAAATACAAAATTGATTATTTATTTTACCTCTAGAGCTACGCAGGTAAAATAAGTTTTGCTTAGTAAGTAGTTATTTAGGTAGGTACGAAATAAAATGCTTTTATACAAAACTCGTAGTTATAACGTGCGCACGTAATTTAAAAGGTTGCAGTTGAATTTACTTTTAATGTCGCCCTCTTTAATATCGTTTCATAATTTCTGTCGAAGCAGTGTATTCAGCTACTATTTCTCAATCGAGCCGGATACCTCCTCTGAATAAATCGAGCCCGAGATTTGTTTAACGGCCATACCGACAGGTGAGACTTACTTTCTGTGTACTTGTTCTTTACTGTCTTCGTTTCTTACTCCTGCACTGTGATCTTTAGTACAAAATATTATTATTGTTTTCACGTTTAATACAAAACTAGCGCGGTTTCACCCGCATATAAATTACAGAAATGAATCGTAATGCTAGTTAGCCTATAGCCTTGCTCATGAATGTGGCTATCATATACAAAAATATTTTTTCAAATCAGACTGTTAGTTCCAGAGATTAACGCATTCAAACAAACAAACTTTATTATATTAGTATAGATATGTATGTTTCATGGCCTTATAGCTCAGCCTTCTACTCTGTAGGTCGCGGGTTCGATTCACACACAGGACAAACATTTGTAAGATGAACTTATTATATGTATTTTTTAATTCTAAACTTACCCGCGCTTAAGCTCGCGTTAATCTTGACTTTCAACCGACTTCCAGTGGAGGTTATCAATTGTTAATAATGTCTTTGTTTAGGTGACAAACTTATTAATATTTCAAAGACAATAGTATTAACACAGCTTCAGAATAATCACTGCAAGCAACAATACTGTGATTATTCTGTATTCATAAATGTAAATTACATAATTTTTTCATACATTTTAATTTCATTTTTAATTTCTAAAATAACCCTTTTTATCGTATCGCGTTGCGCCCACCACGTCTTAACGTCTCATGCGCTTTTCAGTTCGCTAGCCCCCACACCCTTCCACTGAGACACAGCAATGCGAGTGCACCACTGTTTGGTGGTAGATTACCTTATGCTTAACAAATAACTAACACGTAATGGAATATAAACTGAAATCGAATAATTCAGGCAAAACTAACTAAGCAATTAGCAGCAAAATTATCAAACTTAAATTAATGAAACATGAAATAAATTCCGGTTTAAAATTAAAATGAACCTAAGCAATGAGAGTCGTCAGTATAATTACCTACCACCTAATTAATCTCTCAAATTGGGTCTCCAATTACGAGGGTAGCGCGAGAGAAATCCTGGAAACGGGCGCATTTATACAATAGAACTTACAATCACAGTTTTGTTTTCAACGATAATACCAAAAGCGTGACAGCTATGTTTTAGCACTACAGCTATTTTGTCCTCATAAATTTGGATAGAGGATGTTGAACCTTTTCAGTTTTAAAATATATGGCGGACAAAGATTATTAGAATAAGAATATAATTATTTAGAAGAATGTAGGTACACAATCACATGTTACGTGTCAGTATAGAAGCGAGCCTATACTTTCTGCCTTGTGAAGGCGTGTAGATAAACTTATTTCCAAGCACTAATATAACCACTATAATTATTCTATCGAATATATATACTTGTTCTGTATTAATGTGAATATACGTATCGTATACCGTATAGCTTCCAGTGACTTCGGATATATTCAAACGCAAATTAGCTTATGTTCTAAAAATCTTGACATGTTCTCGTGTTAAGGAGAGCCATTATTAAACACGCCTCAAAACATCAACGCTAAGTTAATTGTGCTACAAGCCTGTGTGGAGTGAGGTAGGGCTGTGGTGATCGTTTTTGGAGCTAACTCTGTTCATGTATTGTTTATATGATGTTACTTTAACACTCTGGAGAGAAGGGTAACTCAACGATATTCAGTTGCAAATTTAAGTCTTGCGTGTGTGTCACGTACCGAAAAGATCCGACCTCAGTTTGTATGCGAAGAATAAATCTACCAAAATCGAGCATTCCCTACCATTGTTTTCACTTTAATATATTTCCCCTATCAGCAATATCCACACAGTTCCATTATTAAAAGCGTATAAATATGCAAATTTTATAGGCCTAGTGAATATTAAGGCCCTAGATGGGAGTTTCTGAAAATAACAATTTGCCTAAAATAATGCTAAAAATTGTCTGTGCTTTGACTAAATTAGGTGCTTTCTAAAATCCTGATAAAATTTTCTTAGTTTCTTATGATAATGAGAAGTAAAATAGAAACTAAAAAAAATAAATCGGTAAAAACTTCAATTTTATGATTTTGATTTGATGATTTTAATGATTATGTGAACAATTTTTTTTGTATGTTGTTTAGCTCGGAAAATCTTTTTCTTTTTGGATAACGAAATAGGTTTACGGTATAACCTATAGGTTAGGTACAGGTAAAAAATACAGGTGTGCTTTTTCATGAGTAAACTTGTACTTATGAATTTTCATTACATCATCGATTTTTTATTGTTTAAAATTACCTGACTGATGAAAGTGGTTACAATACGATTCCGGCCCTGCCAAAGCGTGATATGACTCAAGTCGCATATCACTGCCCCCGTCACTTGGAGACGGGGATGTAATATCTTATGCACCTGTAATTTCACCAGCACCCACAGCATTCCACCGGAATTCAGCAATGCGAATACGCCACTGCTTGGCGGCGGATTACCAGGTGTAGTGGTAGTACTCTCCGGTCGATCTTGCCACAAGTTCTAAAGCACACAACCTGCCTATGCGTAAGTATAATCCAAGTGTGTTCTAATATAACCAGTATAAATAACTTATAATACTTGAATCATTGCAGAAGTCCGACTAAAGTTGTCATAGCAATCAGCGGACAACAACGAATTATCCATTCAAAAAAAAACATTGAAGTATTATGTACCACGACTTAAAATATTTTTCGTAATCGAACGTATTTTGAAAGTATCTACCCTAAAGAGATGGGTATCGGTAGCATCGATAAGGCTATAATAGGTACGTGCCAATCGTTCGAATGGCGCTCAATCAGCCCATAAAACAAGATCACGCACTTTGAAATCATTCTAACATCTTATAGGCCTTTTCAGGGTTGCGATATCGTTTTTATATTCGGAAAGTGAAGTGACGGAAAGAACAGACGATGTCGATTACCCATTTGATGTAGGTATACTAACTATGATATAACAACAGCTATACGACTCAGATTAGATAACCTAAGCATTGGAAATCCCAAGTGGCATCACATTGCGTCAATCACCACAGGACAAAAAGATGGAGCGTCTCATGTACCTGTAATTTCCCCGGCATACACACTCTTCAAACAGGAACACAGCAATGGGACTCAAATACTGCTTAGCGCCAAATAATGAACTAATAAAATCTGCACATGTAATTTTTGTTTGCAGATTTTATTACTAAACTTTTTGAAAACTCTATCCGAACTACTTACTAAACTAATAAACTAGCAAATCAACAGTTTTGTAAGATAGAGATACGTTCGTGATTGTCTACACCTATTTTTTTTTGTTGTTTATAGTAACAGATGTCGTATCGGCCAATCAAAAAACACCCAAGGATCTTAGGGACGGAATAGAATTTTATCCCACTATGAGTTTGGGTGAATAAATTGGGTACAAAGCGTTTAGCAACCAAATAAATGCTGTTCCATTTCCGGTTCTTATCGACATAGGATACAGATACTATGCAGAACAAAAATAAAATTTAAAACAATATAACTTTTTTTTGCGGACTTAATAGATGAGTTATGTGAAGATCGCACTACCGCATCATGCATATCAGCCCTCACGATATTCACAATCTCTACCATTAAACTCACAACCATTTGAAATTGGAATAATATTCCAATCAGTCTATGAAAATACCTACGTATTCAGTTATATTTGTCTTTGAGAGCGGAAAATTTAACATTAGTTCTCAGTGCATTCCTGCTACGTCGTACTACGTGTTATTTATGCTGTACTGGCGAACTAGGATTTCAATTATACGCAACGCCGCAACCAGTCAGCTTACCTACAGAGCTTTGAGATTTCTACCCCTTGTACATGTCATCTCAATGTTATGCCGTTCTGACCGGGATAACTAAAAGGTTGCGTGAGTACGAGTGCAATAACTTTAGATGTAAGTAATATTTGATCATTTGTTGTTTATTTTATTGACTGACTGAATGACTTTTGAAAAGAACTAACTTGAAATCATATCCTCAATGAATATTTCTAAGTAATATTCGAAAGCCTTGTCAAATGAGCGATCAATAAAATAACTAATATACTACGCATTACAACTTCAAAACATTTCATTTAAGTTTATAGTTTCTCTGAAATCAAATTGACATGACATGACAAAACGTCCAAAATCGTCATGAATATTCCAGTGAAAATTAATTCAAGGGAAAGAAATCTACTGTTTAGCTTCTGGACATACTACCAAAAAAACATTGAGTGATCTTCAAATGAGTAATATGTTTCAGAGGTAAGTAAAAGTTATTAGAAAATAGTTGTATTAAATTACTAGTATACCGGTCTGCTGCGTCAGCAAAAACAAATCAATACTTGGGATTAATTTATAAAAATTGTATTTGATAATTTACAGAACTCGAACTAGTATTATCTGCATTCACAGCAAAATAATCTATGATAACTATTTTAACAACACGGCAATTGGCAGTTTGACAACACAGCAATAATGGGATGTTTTTTTTTTTTAATGTTACAGAATAGCTATGCCATGAGCCACATTGTCCATGCCATAGAAGTAAAGTATTATAGTAATTACATAAAGGGTGGAAAATAAGTTATCACAGTCTGCTTTCGATTCGATTTTAAATTACTAATTACCTACTTTATTCGCATTTCTGCAACCCATTTTTCACTTGAAAAGGGGTATAACAAACGAATAGATATAAATTTTTAATTTGACTAGGCTTTCATAAACCGGCCGTTAGTTTGCAAACAAAGCTTACAATAGCTTGCTTATTCGTCCAGAGCGTAACTGTTTGAGCTACGCAAACGTTCGTTGTGGTTCGTTTGGTTATTGCGTAACCAGCGTCAGATAACTGCCTAAAGGAGTAACGTCAGCAAGATCTGAGAACTCCCGGATAGCTATCTTTCTTGCAAAGTGGATCGGCATCTAAACCTAGGGAAATGCAAACGATCGATAGATAGCTTTACGATTGAAACACGCCGGAGATTGCTATCCAATGGCGCATAAAATGAAATAAAGTAGAGATAAAAATGGGTTTGCAGAGCTGTTTATTTTATGATACATTTATGTAGTTTTTGTATCTTTATTCACTTCCAGGAGCGAGTTTATAGGTTGTTAAAGCAGCGTGGGACTTTCTTGATGGACCGTTTATATGTGTATAAAGAAATCCTTGCAAAAATAAGCTTTTATTTATCTGTTAAACCATCGATATGATATACATAATACATATTAATCAAGATATAACTAAAACAAAAGTTCTTCCTGGACAGTAGGCTATGCCATTACAGGCGTAAATAATTGTTTATATATATATAAATATTAAACGTATGCCAACACCGCAAATGGATAACACCTCGTAAAACTTAAAGTAAATTATGTTCTATTTGCTAACCTTGCTACTAGGAATCTACAGTATATATTTTAGTATATTATATATTTTGGTAGTAGCCCTGCCTTCGAAGTGAGGGGTCCCAGGTTTGATTCCCGGCCGAAGCACACTTTGATTCAGATTCAGATTCTGTGTTTGTCCATGCCATCTGCGACACAGTAAATCCTAGTGCAGAGGTATGAGTAGTAAACTTTTATTTATTATTATTTATTTAAAACTAATTTACCTTATCTACCTTCCCATCCAAAAGTTAATAAATATTATAAATGCGAAAGTTTGTCTGCATGTATGTTTGTTATATCGTATTTGGATGAATTTTTTTATGAAGGCAGCACATCCCTAGATTACCACAAATGCTACTTTCTGTCCCGAAAAAGTGAAGTAGTGTTTAGTGAATTTAAAAAACCATAACAGTTTTTTCCCATCCATTTTCCCCCCCATGAATCACAGCATGTAAATCATAATCACATTGATGTCAATTCGAAAACTTCCAATAGTTAAACGGATAGCAAAAAAATCAGCTCAGACAGTCGCCTCCAAAGAAGAGCAATCAGAATTTACGGACAGCATCGCAGGGATGTTGGCGCCACAGCGTCGCGCCAGACCAGTCTTCCCGGCGCCAGAGACGCTAAGGATTAACAGCTGTACCCCGCTTAATGTCAACAGGGCCGGCGAACTCTTCTGACCCCCAAATCGCATAAAATTACGCAATCGGAGTAAATGGAGGCACAGACGTGAGCTAATTAAATTTAACAGATGCTTTCTGTGACCCGTTCATGAGAAATTACGTCATCAGTGTTTCAGTAATTTTACAACTCTAAGTTTACAGTTTCATAGTTTTTGGGGAAAATCATTGAGATCCTCAAAAAGGTAGCTGGTGATCCTACAAACTACTTCACTGATTTCCACCAAAGATAAATATCTCAGGATAATAATAATAAAAATATCTTCATCCCTTTTGAAATAGTAACAATACACATATATACATAACCGATACACATACATGCGGGGTAACCCTTTGTATATAATAATAAAAAATACGTCGACACACAAACAGAAACCCTACTATTAAACTTATAACACCCATCTTAGTCAGAGGTTAAAACAAGTGATGGATAGTTTTAAAACTATTAACAAATTTGAATATTGGATTATCCTTTCACTAGCCGAAACTACCCAACTGAACTAATCTAACTTATTATAAAATCAAGCCCTCGAGCTTATTCTCGTCCAGTCCAACTTTGTTCCATTAACTTTTCCCAATTATAAACCAACGGGAAGCTAATAATGCAAGCTAATCCTGGTCAAAACTGTGCTATTGAAAATTTCCGCCATATGCACCAAACAATGCAATAATCGCCGACTGCGTTGTATCCCCCATTGGGATTTGCTCGCGCACCCTCACAGAGTTATTAGGTCCTGATTAATTTTGTATGTACAATCATCCGGGTATGGTTGGACCTCCATCCGCCATGAATGAAACATTAGTTGTCTGTTGCCACTGTTCGTGTCCTTTACTGTTTCAAAAGTTCCAATCCAATTTCAACAGAAAAAAAAACAATTTTGTTCGCAAACATTGTAATAATATAAAACCATAGGTATCCATTTGTATGGGTATTTTGATATTAAATCTTGAGCATAGAGCACGTACGCAAGATACGCACGTGAACATTTTTCACCGAATACGTAAAAGCGAGAATGAAAATGATAATTTTCTCACGGTTGCGTGTTTAATTCAATCTGTCTATCTCACTCTAACTCAGATATGTATCTGAGTATTCTGTTGAAAAAGAAATAAGGTTTATTATATACCTCTGGTTTAATATGGCCCGTACATAAACTAACGTATTAAATCCTACGTACTATGCATCTTGTACGAGTATTATAAATTCGAAAGATATTCTGTACTGAACTTTATTAAATTAATTTTTATCATAGAGGTCATACTATGGATTATTAAACATGCCTGCAAAAAAAGTGTCCCCCCTTTTATGCGACGGGGGTTAAAAATTAAAAAAGCAACAACAAAATCAACGTTAACACACTCATACCTTTGCCCTAGGATTCCCTGTGTCGCAGATGGCATGGACAAACATAGAACATACTTCACGCTCACCATACTAAGCGTGCCCCGGCCGGGAATCGAACCCGGGACCCCTCGCTTCGTAGGCAAGGCTACTACCAACTAAGCTACGGAGCCGTCCAAACCAAAATTGTTTAGTTATGAGAGAGTAAAGCGCAACAATAATCAGTTATATTTATATCTGCATGTCTGTAGCATAATTCGTCGAATTACCTGAGTATATTTATAATACCGTACACAATTGTATAGGTAACACTTTATATACTTTTACTTTGGTACTAAATATAAGTAAAATTATCACAAATATACATCTTTGTTCCTGTGATATGGATAAACCAGCGTGAAATGCTTTCGATTCACTCACACAGCAAACATTTATTTTGTATGAATAGACGGTGCGAACATATTCGTAAATATCATGTCGAATCCGCGCCTACACGCGATAAATAAAATTTAATGTACCGGCTGAGAGAAAGCTCTTCAGGAGCAATGTTGTATAAACTGTTACTGTAGCGTGACTGTTGTATATCACCACCCTCCTCGCTATTCCTTTTAGAGTCACGTGAATTGGATTTGAATTTACGATCAGCTTTCACATTGAAAGCTACGTTTAGGTCTGCTATAAAGACTTGGTTGCCTATTATTATTTATGTATCCCCAAAAGTTAGCTCAATGAGAACCTATTTCAAAGCTAACATATTATTATTTATAGGGCTTCCCTCAAGATCAAAGGAGCCGTTGCTGGGTTCAGTGATTATGCTTGCTACCCACATTGGGCAGTCCTAGCTTGTTCAAAAGGTAAAATATTCATTCAACGTCGCACGTCAGCAAGTGGCCGAGAATAAGACGAGGGCTTTATCGAGTCTCAGTGACCTAAATGACGCAATGAAGATGAAACAGTACTTTACAAAATAAAAATTATAATGCGTTCAGTGTTAAAAGTATTGAAAATCGAGATTGTAACCTAATACGCTGCATGTATTGAGCAATAACGAAGCCTGGCGGCCTCGTATGGATGTCAGACCACCGAGAATTTCCTGAGTTATCCTTAGTATAGCCCTTTTGATTTGCCGCTGACTGCGCCGAGTGACGTGCACGGCTGCATTCAATATGAGCCATTGAAGGACAATGGTACTATTGTTATACTTTCAGATAGTAAAAGATCCCACTTTGCTCCCATGGCTCGATGGAATGTTATACCATACATATGAAATTCTATGGTTTTATTTTAAGGTGCAATTATTAAATGTAAAAAAATTGGTTTTTATTTTCTCGGGAGAAATTCAGGTTTATAATAAAAAAATCAGAAAGTGCATTGAAAAGACATCTCCAACAGAGGACATGAACTATTGCATCCATAGATGAACTATGAAAGGCCTAAAATAAGAAGAAGATGATCTATGACAATTATTTTTTAAATATCAACTAATATGGCAATACAAGACAGGAAATATCACTGACAATTATTGATTTCTAATATATTTGCATTACCTATTATATGAAACATCTGTACTTTCCGGACTGATCACTTTAAATCGCAACTCTGTTATGGTTTGATCTGGATAAAAAAAAAATGTATTGTTTTTTTTTCCATTTCAGTTATAGATTCGATAATTTAATTTTAACTATTTTAATGTTTTAAAAATTCATGTACAATACTTTTAACAGACTTCAAAAAAGAAGTATATTCTCAATTCGTTTCAGTGTGTACTTCTGAAGTTCCATAGAAATTTCATGAAGAAATTCCACCCCTTAACACGTAGAATAAGTGACGAAAGTATTGAAGTAAGCTTATTCGACTTATAAATCATTAAATAATTATTTGAAATTGACTTTCAACGGGGAATTTTGTTTCTCAAACAACACGCAGTATTAATGAGGTAATAAGTCAACGCTTTCTCAGCCTTAGTTTGAGATGGATCCCTTTTATCCGGGTGGCCTCAATGTTCATTTAGGAAGTTATAATTTTCTGAACAAATGTTATTGAACCAGTGACGAACAGTTCGTTCGGTTTTAGTATTTGATTATTGATATTGCGAGCCCTTTGAGCGGTATTGATTTCACTTTGTAAGGAGTGTTAAAAAATACATATGTTTTAAAATAAGATAAAATATAACAGATTATTGAAATAAAGAAAAACCAAATCAAACCAAACATCAAACCATTGGTCCCACTTAGAAAAGAATACACATATTTAGAAAAGAAAATTCATATTTATGAAACTTTAAAGTTCAACAACGGCAGTTTCATCGATCGAATTTACTTAAATTTAATTCAAGGTTTTCAGCTTTTGCTCGACAACCTTTTACCTAAGGACCATTTTTCTCAGCTGTTTTGGAAACTGTGATGATTTCGTTATACAATTCACATTTTTAATTAATTTTGGCAGATAACTCACAGAAACTGTCATATAATTTTAAACAATTCTTATTTTAAATGTTTGGCAGATAATCATAAAAAAACATTAACCTTATTGGATTCCTTCACTAAAATCAAAGCTCTGAACAAGTTTCCGTGTAGATAGTAAATGTTTTCGAAACAAATTTACACAGTTTTGTCACTTTAATCTTCCCATTGTCCAAAAGTTGTTTGAGGGATATGTTTGCAAACATTTTATTGATGGTTTGATGGTATCCCGGCCATTTATTTACAGCTAGACCCGAATAAATCTCCCAAAAGAGAGTAGAGTTGCGAAAACTGTAATCATTCATTTCGCAGAACAGTATTTCTGACAGATATCCCAGGAATTCAAAATTATTGTTTGAATTCGAAGAATTGGTCGAAATCTCGGATTCTGTTTCGTAATATTATGTTGAACTTCTTATTTGAAGAACTCTCGAAAGGTACAAACATGTATTATAATATAAGTATAATTTCTTACAATACCTACGCGTTTACTCAGCACTTATGTTAAATATGAAAATATATCACAAGCCGTTTCCAGCAGGCAAAATCAGGCAAAACAATATGATTTAATGACTATAGGAAAAATAATTTGATATATAATTCTTTGTAAATATGAAAATCATCTGAAAGATTGCTGTTTGTAATTATAGTTGTTCGTGTCTGCCTATCATGAGCCGGTGTTTAATATGTATGTCGCTGTGGTCGCCACACCGGCAACGGTGGGAAACCTTACAAGTGCCAGCAGCCAATTCGCTCGAAACCGGAACATTCGCTTGTAGAGCTTCCTCAATTTACCTACTTTTCACAGAACTGTACGTTTTCTTGTTGGCACCGAGTTTGCATTACATGCTTCCGTTGATGTTACCTTATCAGACTCAGAGAGATGTTTCTAAACCGTATTTAATTATTTGTATTTTGTAAGCAAATAACTTTAATTAGAGGTTCCTTCCATTAGGGGTTTTTCCTATTTTTCTCTTTGGTTGGATAGGGTGTTAGTGATAAGAACACGTGATCTCGTAGGTTCATATTTATAATAGTTGTTTCCCACGACTTCGCCCGCGTGAAATTTAACGATAGTTTTTGCGCGAATCACTAATTCTTTTTGTAAAATAAATGTAGCCTAAATCCAAATTAGCAGGTAGTAGCCCTGCTTTCGAAGCGAGGGGTCCCGAGTTCGATTCCCGACCGGGGCAGATTTTGTGTGGTGAGCATGAAGTTGGTTTTTGGGTGTTTGTCTTGTGTTTCTGTGTTTGTCCATGCCATCTGTGATACAGGGAATCCTAGTACATAGTTTATATAAATAGTTTATACAGCCTTTTTATACAGCGCAATCTAGCCCCAGACTAAGCATAGCTTGTGGCTTGTACTATGGGAACCAGATAACTAACAGAACACTTTATATTATCAAAACGGTTGTTTTTGCTTTTATTATACATTGTTATTTAATTGTTAGTAATTTCACACATATAACTCAAATTTGGGTGCGAGAGAAATATTTAAAGCTTGATTTACTTTACTAAATTTACCTATGAGTAAATTAACATGAAATAATACGTATGTACAGTTTGTACCATAGTTATTTATATGCAATCTAAATTTTCTTAATATGTTCATTAGATATCTTCACGAATAAAGCTGAATCGATTATTCACCCAATCATTCGATTTGACGAGATTGTTTTTTGTACTACTCGTAGTACTAGGTAAACAATTGATCACCATAACGGTTACGACTGCAGCGCAATGAACACAGATTAAATAATCTGAACACCCCGTGAAAGTGTTCCGCAGTGTGTCTGAACATAATAAGCCATTGAATGGTATTTTATAAAGCACCGATTATGCCCGCATATTCGATTATCCATCACAATAGACGAACTACTCGTATGTTGCGATAACAATGGCGTGTTACACAACAGCAATATTTTATACCCCAAACATGTCACAAAAAAACGGAAGATTACCTACCAACAGAACCAGCTACTATGGATTATGCATTTAATACTATGACTAAACCAAACAAACGAAAGCTTGCAAAAATTATAAATCTAACCGAAAGGTGTTGTGGGATTCTCGCCCTCGGTGACAACTCGGTGGTTCGTTCGATTTATCCGGACGCATTATTATATTCAGTGTCGTAATGTTCTTACCGTTATGTTTAATGGTGTTCAATGAAGGCAATTTGTTCAGTTATCTGAGTATTAGTGATTTATAGCGGCATCTGCCTTGTTTGCGAGCTGTTTTGCAACATAATGGTTGAGTTGGGTAGCGGGGAAATTAAATTACTCTTGCAAAGACACCTGACCCACCGCTGCTAAGTATGCCACTGCTTCCGCTAAAATACACATTGTATGTGCAATTTTAAGTTGTTAAAGAGACATATTTTTTTACTGGCCTCATAGCTTTTTTTTTTCTTTGTTAAAATTGTATCCATCCAAAGGTTGCCTGGAAGAGATCGCTCTTAGCGATAAGGCCGCCCATTGTGCCACCAATTTTATGTTCTTTTTTTGTTAATTTGTTTCTCTGTACAATTTCTGGTGTAACAATAAAGAGTTTATCTATCTATCTATCTTAGTTGGTAGCCTTCTGTGTTGTTGGTCATGAGCTCGATTCCCACTCAGGACAAGCATTTGCGTGACATATATAAATGTTTATGTGTCTGGGTGTCAACATGTACAAAAGCATAAGCAGTCGCGGGACGCCTGGCAGATGTGAAACATCGAATTATGTTTAATGGAAAGAGAAGGGATCCCCAAGCTAAGGCGGATTGAGCCAACGAGCCACAAACGGCGCGTCGCCTAGGCGTGGCGTGGCGTCGCCTAGGCGTGGCGTGGCGTTTCTTAGGCGCGGCGTGGCGTCGCCTAGGCGCGGCGTAGCATCGCGTCGCCACGCCAAGAGTCGGCCCACTCCCGTACCGCAACATTAGATGTTTCACATTGATAGTACTATGTAAGTATTCAGTTATCTAATTTCATGATTCTGCTAGCATCATTTTGGTTACATCCCATACAAAAAAGATCGGTTCAGTTGGACAATGAGTCTATTAATGTTATGAGTTAAATGAAAATTGAATAGGGATAGCAGCTTGCTTTTTCCGTAGCTAATAGATTTCTCAACTCGACAACCATAATTTTATCTGTACCCACCTCCTTTCATCGCTTTCTAGACAACGATACGATACTTCCAATTTGCAAGTTCATTCACTTGGAACCTCGTTAATTTTGATCGGCAGCTTTCCAACAACAAAATCCGAATTTACTTTACCCTCAACTTGTAAGGGGCGAAGTTGAAAACTTGAGAAAACTTTGGCGGTGAAGACGTTTTCCTGAGACTAACATAAACTACTAAAAAGGTCCATATATTTTGCACTAAATGTGAAAAAGTCACGTTCTCTCAGGGCCAGATACAAAAGAAATATATTTAAGAGACAGTTTTGGCTTATCTTACTCTGCTCAATTTTGTTACAGGTCGATTTATCGGAAGAATAATTCTTTTTTGCGTGTCAATGATTGTTGGTAGCCCAGTTGTCGACAAGAGTCGACTTGCAAACTGAAGTTTGCTAGATCAAATCTAGAAGCGCACGTTTTTCTACTATGTTCTCAAACCGGTGAAGATAATCAATGATTTAAACATGATTTTATATTATACTAGCCTAAAACTGCCATATGGCTTCCGAATTTGGCAACATCAACGCTCAATAAACATTTAACCTATTGTTCTCAGGGTTTCAATATAAAGATATTTACCTAAATATTTTATCCTTAAATATTCAAACATTTTGATACTTTAAGATAAATAAGAGAGTTAATTTCTCTCAATAATCCAATTGAGGCTTTAATTATGGACTTTGAGAAGCGATAAAATCAAAAAGAGACGCGTAATGAATTTATACGCCGGATATCGATTGAAAACTCAAGTTGGGAACATTTGGTTGCTATTGGCGATTCGTGGACTTTGTGCCTACAACTCTAAATCTTAAAATTATCGATATTGTTCTGATTAAACTTGAGATTTTAAGTGCTTTGAGTAAACAATGTTGGATTGGATGTCAAGGATAACAAGGGTACTAGTAGAAAACGGTAACAAGAAATGAGATGGAAGCAAGTGAAGAAATACCCTCGTTTCTATTAAGTAAGATATTTAACACTTCGAAACGCTTACAGTACTTTATTTTAGTAAATAACTGTCACACAAATGATTGTTCTGGATGAGAATCGAACACACGACCTATAGCGCAGAAGGCAGAGCTACTACCAAATGAGCTGTGGGGCCAGTCAAGTACAGCACACAATTCGTGCGTGCAGATCTATTAAATAGAAATGACTCGCCAGTTTCCGGATAGTTGCACCCTTGAACATGACATGGATCTGCCTTTAGTTTTCAAGTTATTAAGCTAAGCGAAGGGGTTGAAAAGAGTTTTTTTTCTATTCATTCCTCTTACGTCATAATACAACAAATAGTTGACTGAGCGTAAACTCTACGTTCTAGTGTAAAATTCAAAGTTAGAATAACATTTTTACTGTTTAAATAGGAGTTTCAAGGTATTCATCAGTTTTGTTCGCAATGTCAATAAATATCGAGATAATTTGAATAACCTTTAATTTTGAACTAAAACAGTCCACTCAGGAGCCAGGAATGACTGAGATTTTGTATTAGACAATCTTATTTACGCTTAAACAGTCAAGGTAGAGGCAGACAGGGGTGGGTCTACTCATCACCTAGAAGTTGACTACATAGTTCTAGTAATACAAAACGGCCCAGGGCATTTAAATTGCTAATGCCTAATCGTTCGTACTATTTACAACATTGAATATCAAAGAGCTACTAGTCTGGGCATTTGGAAAGGATTACACTATAATGTGAGAGAATACCTATCTATTAAATAAATTACTAATTGGTTCTTGATATTATAGTTTATAGTTTATTTATTTACCTTAGGTACAATGAAGAACACTTGGTAACGTCATGCATTCTAGCAGCACACATATAATACAAGACAACAATTATCATTAAAATAAAAACATAAAAAGATCTGTAGCAGCGAGAAACAGACAGACACTTTCTCTAAAAAGTGTTGCCATACAACATTGTGAAAATAAAAAATGTTAAGTGATTTATTATACTTTTAACAAATTATTATATTATTTATATTAGCAAATTATTCAGTATCCTTTGAATCTGCCACATTTTATCAGGTCCAAGATACAAATTAAATCAGTTTTTATTTTTAATGTAAACAATAAACAAGTAAACGAAAGTATCGTGTTCTTTTAGTTAAGTGCCCTACGCTCAAATTAATGTTAAGTTTATAAAATTTCTTAGCTTATATTTCTCATCTTTTGAAATTATCATAAACTAATTAGGTTACTGCCTCGGCCCTTGATGTAGGTATATATTCGAAAAGGGTCAGACTGCTCCTTCATAAGCAAAATTGGTACCTATAATATGCTAATCTATAATAAACCTTACGTTTCTTGGAAATCAATAAGTAACTTCGATGTGCTCAATCGGTTTTTGATCTCACCTTTCAAGACGACGCGTAATCTCACTCGTAAACAACGACACGTATTTAACACAAATTTTATCTATTTTTGATAATGTTAAAACAAAACAAAAAAAAAACAACGTTAACACACTCATACAACAACAAACTTAATGGTCCAAATATACTATCAATCGTCAGTTATCGAGATGTATATCAGTATCATATACAGATGAATAAACTCGGAAACTCTTCATTTTATGCAAAGGTTAACTGGAAGAAAATGCTATTTAGCATTAAGTGCAATGAAGAATTTTCAATCAATCAATCAAACTTGAAGAAAAACATTTTACGCTACGCAGCTTTAAATTATTACTTATGAGATATGAATTACTGACAGAAACAAAACTTTAATCATAGAACCTAAACCAAAATTAAATTAAATGGAATATTCTATTGAAATAGGAATACCTAGCTATCAATGTCATTGATAAAGTGTAGTAACCTTATCTTTCCTTAAATTAATTCGAGTACCTACTGAGTACATAAAATCTATTACCCGACAGAAAGTATCTTAAGCCCTTAAAGCGAATTTACCATTGAGATACAATACTTAAAGTTTATCTTTGATGTTAAATTAAGCCGGCGAACATCTGATATATTTTTGAAACGGCAAGTCTATAGAACAGAGGCAGGTTATGAAGATATTTATATCAAAATGCGTTTTTTCGGGGCGTATAATATATCTATTAAGCTGAATGAAATGTTAATTTACAAGTACAATACTTTGTATCAAGGCAATCAAAGCAATAGCTGCGAAGGAATAAGAATTTTGTAACGAACTGCATTTTTTTGGAATTCACTAAAAAAATAAACAACGTGACCACACTCATACCTCTGCACTAGGATTCCCTGTGTCGCAGGTAGCATGGACAAATAGAAACACAAGACAAACACCCAAGACCCGAGAACAAACTTCATGCTCACACAAAGCGTGTCCGGGACCCCTCGCTTCGAAGGCAGGGCTACTACCAACTAAGCTACGAAGCCGTCTAAATTTAGTATTTTTTTTTTTAATAATATTCACTAAAGTATGTACAATAAATATAAATAATGCAACTAGCATAATATTTTTAATCTAAACGATTAATATGTCCCTTCGTTTTGCCAGGAAGCTTTGGTACAAGTAATACCGAGTTATTGCTCCATTGTGGAAGTTTTGGCATACAGATCACGGCTCATCGACTTTTATTGGTGGGGGGCATCAGGACTGGGCCATAAATTAACGACGATGACGGGTTTAATGGGCCATACACGTTTTTTAAATCAGTAGTGAGAATGTTACTCATACAGACCCCAATGGTTACACAATTTTGAATTGAACTTGATTTGTTGCTACGTATCATTAGTATATACTAAGCATTGATGAATTAAAGGATGATGGTGATAAGCTCCTCGGGAGCGGGCCGCAAAATTGGAATAAAACCTTGTATTTAAGCACGACAAGGACAGTATGTTTTTTATTTGATGTGTGTCTTTGATTTGCAAATTACTTTACTGAAAATAATGATGTGACCCACACAGTATCATTTCCACCTTCATTTAATGTGTTTACCAATTTTATCATTCATTTATTTTAACATTACAAACCGACACTTCAATTTTATTTATATGTATATAAAATTTGTAAAATTAGATTATATTATTATTAAATTTTTTGTCTGTCTGTTGGATTCGAGTAATCTCCAAAACGGCTGGACCGATTTTGGCGACATTTTCACTGGCAGATAGCTGATGTTATAAGGAGTAACTTAGGCTACTTTTATTTTAGATTAAAAAAATTAGGGTTCCACGCAAAAAAACGTTAAATTGCAGCTAATGTTTAATAATAATAAAATACTTAACACCTTATCACCTCGAACGTCAATTTCAGCAAGATATGTCTTAATAAACAGGCTTAAAGGTTGGAACATATTAAGTTACCAAACTAATTCCTAAACTAAGAAATTTATCACCTTGTTTGATAGGCCGATAGGTGCTCACCCTCGAAGTAAGCAGGATATAACTTATACAAAAATCAATTGCCGGAAATATGAAAGATTATTACTTTTGGTAGATTTGGATTCTTTTGTTGTGTTCGTAATTCTCTGGACAAGGTTTGTATGAAAGAAAAAACAAAGTTAATCGTTTATTGCTTTGCGCACTTCTGATTTTCTTCATGAGTAAATTGCACCCGTGCAATCCGGGCTCTTTAGTCAGCTCGTCCCGCTCTAAACTCATCCCGCGAGATGAGTTGACCAAATAATTAATTTTATTATTTTTGATTTGTCACTTTAAAAAAAAGATACATTGTATTGTATTATTTGAAATATTGTATATGTACACAAGTGAAAAAAAATGTTCGGGGAAACAAATGACACACCATGGGGGCGTCTCGATAATTGATAGTTTATAGTTTTTTTTTATTTACCTTGGGTACATAAGGAACACTTGGTAACGTCAATACATTCTAGCAATAACAAATAACAATAAAAAGATAATCACAACTTACACAAAAATATAGAAAATCATAATTGATTTAAGCTCAGGGAGAAATTGCTCTCCATGTCTACTTTAATGCCAGACATCCAGGTCCAATCAATGTAAGTACATGAGTTGAGTTATGTATAGATTGCAACTTAAAATTCCCTGTGATGTCACGTTTTGCACGGCGAGCCACTTCGCACATAGCACGTCAAGTGGCGTTCGAATGCCTTTTGTATGAGCGATGGCTATCACGATCAGAGCTTCAAACGCATAGTTCTTTTTTAAATCCCGTGATTCACTGGCTTTGGCAAATGGAATGTTGGTGCATTTATTTATATATAGAAAACCTAATACAAACCAGAACCTCCTCCTTTCTGGTTTGTATTAGGCAAATAGCAGTTGAAAAAATGCCTTTTTTTGAGATTGATAAATATTTATATTAATAATGTCGAAAATCTAAACATAACATAAGTTTTCTACGTAAACAAATTTTAAAATATGGAAGTTCTCTCCCACCCCTCTTACCCTTGTATTATAACTGAAATGGGGGACAAAACAATGCTGCAAGTACAATACAAATCCTCGGGATAAAACGACATATCTGTCCGTTTAACTTTCACAAACAATACTTTTTCACGTGAAATAAGATACGTCTACGTCATATGAATTCAAGTGTGGACCTGTTAGCTTTTCTCGGGAATGTGCTCTGAATATACAACGGGATCAAAAAGTGTTGTAAAATGGTTGTACTATTGTTATTATGCACCATTATATTGACTTGAATTTTTACAATACATACAAGAATGTTAGATTAGTTGAACTGTACTGAATATTTTTAAGAGTTCGATACCAAAAAAAATATAAAGAACGTTATCGCTAAGCCTACGACGGCGTCTGCTACCAAACACTTATATTACATTGATGAATAAGCTAAATAGCGCAATAATTTAATGATTTTCACACAAACGTGAACAAGTTGTGGAGCGATGTGGAACCGAGATGGAATATTCTTTATTCATAAACATAGCATTCTTTTTTTCTTGTCGATGCATGGTCTAATCATGCTTTGACCAGAATGGAGCACCTTCAATAGCCCTCTTTGATACCTCATTTAGATTTTAAAACTATCATGGTTATGAACATTATTATTCGTGTTACCGAGATATTTACCATGATTTGTGAGTTTTGTTGACTCCCGATATTTCGACGCAGTTACATGCGTCATGTAACTGCGTCGATACTAATAATACCTCATTTAGGTCTTCCAGGTGCAAGCAGGACACATTAGGCAGAAGAGTTGGAGCATGTCATTTATTTGCCTTCCAAACCAGCACAGTATAGCGCGGAGTCTATAATGCCCTTTCTGGCAAGATTAGTTCTGCAACCAACTTGTGAACGTAAACTCTTAGCATTAAAACTACTCGTTTTAGAATTTCAATCACGTTGTAGGATACCATCTCGAGGCTGCATCAGAGTCGTGGCGGGAAAATGTTAGGTATGTGCCTGAACTGAGGACAAGACTGCATATTATTGCATGCGTATTTTAAATATATCTACGGTCGCTACGTTTAAATATTTTACTTTAATTTACTTAACTAACTTAATTCAAATAAAATTTTCTTAAAAAGCAGATTATCAAATATTAAAAAACTTCGACGCATTGAATAAAGATGATATTGCCAATCAACGACTGAAATAATTGATTGATTAAAGAAATTTACGCCGTTGGTGAAATTTCTTCATTAAATTTAAAGTATAATAGGAAGGTAAGCCCTGTCTTATTAAAAAATAATCATCTGAATCGATAAGTGAAAAAATCGCGTACAAACATCCAAAAAACATATAGCCTAATTGACGACTTCGTCCTTTTTTGAAGTCGCTTTAAAAAGTAATCCGTTTCTTTGAGAGCGTTGTCAAACAAATTCAGAATGTCAGACGGCATCTAATAGATAATGCTTTAAAAATAACTTGAATAAGTCATTGTTAGGGACTGTTTGTTTAAAAAAATACGGCATTACTTACTTACGACGTTTTTTATGCAATTAAAGTGACGGAACGATCAGACGAGCCACCTGAAGATAAGTAGTTACCACCGCCCATTTAAAAAAATACGATTCAGGTCTTTCACTACTAAAGATGGCCTAAGTCGAATTGCGTTTCACCTGTCACTCTGAGACAGGTATGTCATGCTTCAGGTGCCTGTAATTTCACCGGGACCCACACCCTTCACCCACCCCACACGGGCGCAACGAGTTGCGACATTGGTCTTCTCTTCGGTCGGCGAGTACCTAAGGCGTACTGTTGCTATGGGTGAATGTAACAACTTAACAATGGGTGGGCTTTCAGCTGCCGTCACTTTAGTAACATAAAAAATGATTCTAAACCATGACGAGAAAGAGTAAGTGTGTGCCAACTCCGAACATTATTAGACTCAGTTATAATAACAATAATAACAATCTTTATTTCAGGCAATTAACATTTTTTGCATAAATACTAAAAACGTCAGCCCATAGAATAAATACCTTATAGACTAACATACATATAAAAATATAAGCACTGAATGCCATTTTATGCCAAGTTATGCCATTGCATAATCGTTTGGATATCGCTGATGTCGTGCAGCGTTCAACTCTCCGCCATTTTATGGAAACGAGTCAATTTCAACTGATATCACTAAATTGCCTCTCTTCTTGCCAATGGTCGTTTATAACATTAGTCCAGGGTCCATGTTGCTAGCGTCTATAGGCGACGGTAGCCACTTACCATCAGGTGGGCCGTTAGCTTGTGTGCCTCATCAATCACATTGAAAAAAAACAGTACAATAAATATTAATGGACATTTCACACAACGCCATTCACACCCAAACTACGCATAACTTGCACTATGTGAACTAGACCGTTAACAAAAATCGTTCGTCACACAAATGCTTGCCCTGGGTGGGAATCGAACCGACGACCTACAGCGCAGGAGGCAAAACTACTACCAACTGAGGTGTGACGCTCAAAAAAGCTACACGTAAAATTTTCATCACAATTAATATAGTAAATCGGAAGTATTCCTGAATTTGAGACTGATACGGTAAAGATTAGTTTAGATTAGGCAACACAAGAAATCCTATATTTTTTTTTTTTTTTTTATGTGAATAAGTGACGGAACGAGCTTAGAGCCCACCTGATGGTAAGTGGTAACTCTCGCCCATAACAACAATAATGCGTGCGACTCAGTATGAGATCCAAATCTTTACTGAGTCGCATTCATCCTGCTGCGTCCATCACTCGAGACGGGGATGATATGTCTCATGCGCATGTGATTTCACCGGCAGCCACACCCTTCCACCGGAACACAGTAATGCAACCACCACTGCTTGGCGGCGGATTCCAGGTGTGGTGGCAGTACCTCTCCGGACGAACTTGGCACAAGTTCTACTGCTACTTTTGGTTGCTCCTTTAGCACCACCCAGGGGGTACGTGTAGGGAATCAAAGGGTACACACCTACGGACGCGAGCATCTTTAATATACCTATATATAATAAGTAGCCGTTTAATTTAAAAATATTACATCAATTTGTACTAATAGTATACTTTTAGATACCAAATCATCAGGAATCCTTGTTTGTGAATAACTTTGTTGGGAGATAGAAGTAATTTATTATTACTTAGAAATAATAGTAGAATATATGGCCGTATTCATGCCGCTTCGGTGGAATCTATTACTGCAATGCAATTACAAGCACCTGTGCCCGAGACAGATATGTGTAATTGTGTAACTTCTCTGTATTTGCGAACACGAAGCTTGAGACATTATTATTGCCTAATTTATAACGTTACAACAAACTAAAAATATCTGTATTTCGTTATCAACAACACGGGGAATCCTAGTTATGATATACTCGTAATACATAATGATATATGATACATAATAATCTAATACTCTGCCGCCAAGCAGTGGTGCACTCGCATTGCTGTGCTCCGGTGGACGGATGTGGGTGCCGGTGAAATCACAAGCGCATGAGACGTAACATCCTTGTCTTGGGTGACGAGCATTACGAGGTGCGACTTGTGTCTTCTCATAAATCGGTTAGAGAGGAGTTGTGTGGCTTTTGTTATTGGCGAAAGTAACCACTTAACATCAGGTGGGCTTTTAAGCTCGTCCCACCGTAAAATCTATTAATCATATGTCACAAATACATGAAATTGTTTGTTTATATTCCCTTAACATCCAAAGCAAGATTGATAGACCGAGTCTATTTGATCTTTGCTAACAAATGTTTTTTTTTATAAAGCTGTCAGCCCACCTGTCACCTGATATTAATTGAATACCTTCATAATACAATAGCGGAGGAATCAGCACCCTACCGAAGCATGAGAAGATCCAAGTTGCATCGCGACTAGTATTGATCTAAACTTGTAAAAACACCACGGTTTTTCTTAAAACATTTCTTCCGTTAAACTTATAAATACGTGTTTACATAAAAATCTGTACAAGAGGTATAAAGTGGATGTCACCCGCATCACTGTCAGCCGCCGTCGGACCCGACATTATTTGCATTGTGGACCCCTCATCCCAGCGTTATATTAAAATTATTTGAATCACCGAGTAGCGGTCTATTGGTTTACATTTTCTATTCCCCGTATTATTATTAAGGGATCAACGGAAAGATTAATAACAGCGTCAGTGTAAAATCTAAAATTAAAATGATCAATTGCTACAATACTTCCTGTAGAATATATAAATACCGTGCTTTGGAAGGCACGTTTAGAGTCGGTTCCGGGTATACTAGTCGTTACGCCATGTCGGAGGCCATCGCGTGGTTTGAAAAACTCCGATACTAGAGTTGGCCACTTACACGAAAGAAGAAGAAGGAGAAGGCAGATGGCATGGATATTTATGCAGATGGCATGGAAGCAAATCCAGATAATTTTTATTTTAGAATTCATAATTTATGCAGGTAAATGACACATTATTTACTCAATATTTTTGCTGAAACCTTAATTTTATTAAGGTTTCAGCAAAAATATTTTTAGTATTTAGTAGGTACCTATTGTATAACATTTTCTGTAATGGATATATAGTGTGAATAACAGTGAGACGTCAAATACTTGGCAAAGACTACTCAACCCTTGACAACAATTGGTAATTGAATTGGAAGGCATCCCTCCACTGCATCTGCACATACGAGTATATCCCATAATGCCCTGTTACGTGACTTCATCAAATCAATACTACGGAATACATTTGTATGAAGAAATAAATAATAGGCAAAAGCCTTCCACTCGACCCCACACCTCCATTGCAATTACCTGTGTATTAGTGGCACGGGAAGGATTGACAAAGGCAAATTAAGCTGTTACGTCTAAAGGTGATAGCACACACGCTAAGTCAAAGTTAAAAGTCTTCAATAAACAAGTCGGTTTTCAACCGACTTCCAATGAAGCAGGATATTAATCCTGTTTTTATGTATGTTATTTCATAATTCCGACATTTATATAGAATTATTTTATTTTTATTTTAAAGAGTATTCTTTTTTCTTTTTCTATTGGTTCCAAAGAAATTTAACGAAAATGGATAAATAGTTTGATTGTTAAATCAAAATAACGTATAACTATGTCATCCTATGAAACAAAATTGCATATTTCGCTTTCCTGTGACTTTTTCTTCACCCGTTGTAGACTGATCTGGATGTTTCTTTTTAAAAGGGTAGTTTGTACCCCTTAAGGGCGAGAAGTCAGCGATGAAAGTATTATAAGTCGTTTCTTCGAGTTTTTATTTCGGTCAATATGTACCTACAAGATTTTATTTTATTTAGTAGTACACTTGGCGCTTGTTGAAACCCTATTCAATTCTCCATCTTAATGTGGTTGCTATTAGAAGTGGTAATTGGTAACTTGCTATTGCAGCAAAGCTGTATCGTGTTCTAGCAACTCCCAGCGTTCGGCTGATGTGGTTTAGTGCGAGTGAATTTTGTTCTAAGTAAAATGTTCATTCTCCGTATCAAGCCTTGGAAATCCGACTAAATCACTGGTGCAAAAGAGTATGCGGGGCTTAAAGTCCAGCTACTGAACCAAACATCTGAAGATAAAATATCCCTCACAAATTTACCCCTGTTCCCCTTCTCATAGAATGACTGAATGTTCTTTTCACGAACTACGCTGAGCTTCTCGCCCATTCATATTGCAGACAATTAATATGTAAGTAATTATTATTTATAATTAGTTTTTTTTTTTATATTCATATATTTAATAAGGATTTACTATTACCTACCTAGTTATTTAATAATAAAACAGTTACCAAAATGTATTACATTAATGAGCTTTCTCGTGTTTTTTTTTTATTATTTTCATGGCGTTGACGTTGAAGTAGCGTGTGTGCTACAGCCTTTAGGACGACAGTACCTGCAATTAGCCATTCATTAGTGACGTGAAACTTCACACATCTGGTAATTAATTTTGTAATAACACTTCATGTTCTATGATTATCTGATACTCGTGTCTAATTTTACGACGGCCGCAACGGTGGTTAAGTTAATTCATAAATTCATGGTACCGGAAACAGACCATCATTTAAATTCTCAACTGACTCTACTTCGGTTTCTCGGCGATTTTATGTACTTACAAATAAGACCGCGTGTTCAACCGATGAACGTTCGAAAACGTTTAGATAGGCTCACGTTAGGAATACATTAGGAACGCCTCAGACGCCGTTATGACGGGAACGGAATACAAAGATGTAATATTTTATACCAGCAATTTTTGACTTACCCTCGATGATGTTGCAAGTACACTGTGGCAATTTGCAAGCACAGCTTAGTTGGCAGTCTTATTGTTAGTGACACTGTTCAGGAATATGGGCGATGTTACGAAAACACCAACAAAGACCCGACGTAGTGTCGGAAAGACAATGAATTGACCACCTAGGGGACAATCATTCGCTGTATCATTCATGCGACAAAATATTCACGGAGGGATCTTTCTGACAACGCCAACAAAAACAAAAACAATTATTTATTCCATTTGCTCTTAGCTTGCGCAGCCCGGAATTCGGGGCGTGTAGTCTCATCTCGTCTTGATAGATTCGCGGGTTGAATCTAGAGTTGTAAGAAGGTGCGTCACGACCGACACGCCCGCATTAACAACACCATATTGAATTCCTCGCCAATTGATACCTCCTCACCTACCCAGGAAGTGAGGCAGGATGTTGTGTGAAATATTGCCATATCGCATTTGTATTATTCAAATACCGATTCGTTTTCGGAGGCGAGAAAATAGCATTCGCACAACTCGTGAGTAACTTCTTTATCTTGTTACTTCATATTCCTCGATACGTATTCTTTATGATTCGCCAACAATATTTTTAGGTTCGTATGAAAAAATGTTTTATACAAATATTTTCTGGCTCAATAGTATCATTACTACTTAAATATTAATGTACAAAACCAATTCAACAATCGTCTATGTACAGCTTCGCTCCTGGCTATTACGTTATTCTTTTAATAATAAATCTTTTAATAATAAATGTTTCAAGGATACAGTAAATTCGTCTCATGAAACCATTATCACGCTTAAAAGTGACCCGTGTGAAAATATACGTATTGCAGTTCTCGTATATTGCAACGGAAAATGCTTTCTAAAACGCTTTAAAAAGAGCTTTCCGATAGAAAAAGTCAATAATCCGTCTGAGAAGGATTCACTTTAGTCTGTGAATACGAAACTTAAAGCAACAGTTTTTGCAAGCGGGTGACCGCAGCGATTTCCGTACTCTTATCGCTTAACTGCAATGCTTTGCATCGGAACCATAGTAATTTCCTGGCTCACTACGATTTGAATTGCACAGACTTCAAATAGCACGGCTGGGCTGATCCAAAAACCTCTACAGATGTATTTTCTGTATGAATTCCGAATGGATCTTTGGTTAGCCACTGCTATGATGAACTTTTGAAACTTGTAATGACTAAAGAGCTCATAAATGTTTGAGTATTTTTCTGGAATTCAAACTAAATTCGGCAATTACGACAGAATTTTGACATAACTAATGCAGTGGTCACCATATACAGTTTAAAAATAATATGCCACTGTAATTTGTTACCAAAATAAAATCATTTGAATTTGAAACCCTTATAGAATAAATGCATACTTAATACTTGACGACGAAGCGACCCATTGAGGCTGAGATATAAGGGTCCCAGGTTCGATCCTCAGAAGCAGAATTGATTTGATTAATAGATGAATTTATTTGCATAAACTACAAAGTTTCGAGGTCGAATGTTGTTATGCCATACTACTCGTAGTTTTCAATAGGCACAAATTACCACAAAGGATATTAGTTTTAACCGACTCCAAAAAAATGGAGGAGCTTCCAAATTGGCCGTATGTATGTTATGCGGCTCTTTGCCAACTGTGTGCGATTTAGATGATTTTAATTATATGATAGGATGTACTTCTGAGGTGATTAAAATGTTTTGTTTTATGAAGAAAGTTCACCCCTTAGGTCGAATAATAAGGGAGGAAAGTATTGAAAGCGGTTTATTCTATTTTTACATCAGTCACTTAGTACTGGGTAGAAACTGTTATTTTAGAAATAACCACTTAAAAATCATAACCTTTTCCTTGGTAAGCAAAATGTAAATGAACCCTAAACATGACTTATAGACAGGCGAATAAGATCGCCGTTTCTAACTCCATTCAAGTATAGCTAAAGATATCTAAGAAAACAAAATAAATTAATAAG
Source organism: Aplocera efformata (assembly GCA_921293045.1). Classification (NCBI taxonomy): domain Eukaryota; kingdom Metazoa; phylum Arthropoda; class Insecta; order Lepidoptera; family Geometridae; genus Aplocera; species Aplocera efformata. The sequence goes on from OV121045.1 coordinate 9,362,734, forward strand.
TCAGGCTGTATGCATCATTGGTGACGACGTAACATCCCCGTCTCGGGTGAATTTCTTCTGTTATGGGCGGAGGTAACCATTTACCATTATGTAGGCCCTCAGCTCGTCCTGTCACATCAGTATAAAAAACGCTGATCAAGATTATATTTTATTATTATAGAAACTTATTTCGAGACTTCCACCTCAATGATTCTACAATACCTAAATGCAACATTCACATATGTAGGTAAAAGAAAGATCTGAAAAGCTGTTTACGATAATCATCGCCATATTAGCGAATGTTTGAGGACACGGTAATTGGATTCTACAAAAGGTTCGGCAAGACCTCAAATTCACCTTCAAGTATGACATAAAACACATTCTTGTGAATTATATTTCGAGATAAAGGCATACTTGCGTCGAGTTCGGCAGGCAGAAGATTATTAAAATACTTTAGATTTGCTCGAACCAGAATGGTTACGGCGAAACCTATTCACGCAACAATTCTATTAAAACATTTTTCTGATTTCGTTGTAGATATGCCATAATGTATGTATTTTTATGTTTTGGTTAAAATCATATTATTATTATAAATGCGAAATTTTGTATGTATTTTTGATACTTCTCCACGCCTTGGTCGGTTAGGGTTGGAACGTACGTAAACTTAACAAATAAGACTATCTAAAAATTGAAAACTGACTGTAATTTGACATATCTGTGTGTATGTGCCTGTGCCACCCTGGTGGAAATTCCTCGCATACCTAGCAAACGTTTCGATTCGACGTTCATAATCCGTATTCCGGAAAAGACAACCCTCTACCTTAGTTTTTTCTTAAAAATACAAACTGGTAAATATTCAAGAAAAAATGTGAATTGCTACACAAGCGTGCTATATTTTCTACCGCATTGTCACTTACCATTCTGAGATGGCGGTAAATCGCTTGACTATACATGATGTGTCAATAAAAATATTTGAATATTACTTTATTAATTTCAAGAAGAATTGTAGAAACCGAAGCAGGAACCCCCCCTTTCATCTAATACACATGGAGGTAGCTTTGTTAATTTTTCTCTAAATTTAGCATCATATTATCAAATATGCCAGAATACCTGAGGGCTAATATCCACTGCTGGAAATTTATTCGGCTTCCTCCAGTGGATGCAACCCACTGAGTTGAGGGTTGAACATAATCCTGTTTAAAGTATTGAAACAAAACTATTTCCATCGGGTTAGAGTTCGGTTTCATATTCTCATTTGGTTTTTCATTGAAACGAACCTATAGACGTGACGTGAATCACAATGGCGTTGCCAACGGTTAAGCTAATACTTCTTCGTTCAGTTGGTGGGGACGCATAATATGAGTTCTATTGAAGTAACCTAATATCGTGAGTTGAATCACAGAGGAAGCTCAAATGAAATTTAACTGTCCGTTGATTGACGAAGGGAACCGTTGTCCACTATAATTAACTGAAGGATGTCGGTAAGATGAGCGCGTGACGTCATTGCTACATTTAATGACGCTTAATCGAGTTTTATGACGACCGAAATTCGACTGAAAAATCGGCTCTTTAGTCAGCTGATCCAGCTCTAAACTCATCCCGCGGGATGACTTGACTAAATAATTATTCTTTTTATTTTTGCTTTGTCAATTGATTCCACTTTAAAAACAAAAACATTATTTTGTATTATTTGAAATATATGTACTCACGTGAACAAAAATGTTCGGGTATAAGATTCATGTCTGTGATTGGCTGAATGCTGGTAGTCGTATTCGCACAATCCGACATTTGCACGTTTGTGGTTCCTTGCGTTGTTGTTTTCGTAAATCTAAAGTCAAACACTTTTTTTCGTGTCTATAATACATTTGAATTAATGGGATCAGTTACCCGATTCAAAACATTCATTAGGTCAATAGATCCAGCGGGATAAGTTTGAGCGGCCTCAGTTGACTAAGAGCCGTAAAATCGATGTCTGTAGATGGAGAATTAAACTGACCATTTTGTCAGAATTTAATAGCCCGTCCAAATAACCACCATTATAAGAATATTATGATATCATAAGATATGTACTAAAACATAAAAAAATACTACCTAAAGTACTTTAGTAGGTACATAGTTCATATTTAATATTATATAGTAATTTCTAGCCAAAACCAAGCCCTATGCGTGCTTACCGAAGCGCAGAAGAGCTGTAATTTCAAGTTACTGCTGTAAATTAACCTAATTCTAAATACGACCGAACAAGTTACGATATGAGCACTTAAACCAGTAGTAACTGGGATAACCCGTCAGCAAAAAGACCCTTGGCCTCGCACATGTAATTAGAAAACTTATCCATAGCCATCCAAGTCAACGTAAACATTGAATTGAATTCTTACAATAGAAAGAAATTATATTTAATAAATATCTGTATCAAAAATATGTGCTTACAAATTATAAAATTTATTTAACAGGGACGTTTCTAAGATTTTTTTAATAATTCCTTTGACTTTGTACAAAAATATTTTTTAAACAATATCAATAAATGATTATTGTTGTTAAATATGTATAATAATTACAAGATCACGCTTTTTTATTACTAAGTTTGGCAATTTTTCAAACTCTATCGGATCTTACATGGCCAGACCTATCAGAAACCTTTAGTGGAGAGATTCCATTCTTTTTGCGAGCATGATCCTGCCACGTGGAAATTACTGACAAAGCTCTCACTTTCAGCACATATAATCTAGTACTACGTACATGTTCTGGTCATAAAACAGTCTTATTAGAACCGGAAGTAGCCTACGCCCAGCGGAACAGAAAGCGGTCTCCCTGTAGCTAATACTTATTACTCTAATGCATGCTAAGTCACTTCCGGTTGGAGCGTAGCGTCCATAATAAACCTTGTCTGGTTGTTTTACCCGATTATGCGACGGTAAAGATCAGGAATATTTTCTAAACATATCTTCAAATAATAAATAGTTTTTTCTTCAAATGACGATAAAATGAAAGTATAGAAGTCGGTTTTTTCGATTTTTTTTATCAGTTACCTTTTATCATTATTCTCACCATATCTAATTAACCCGAAAGACTTAATTAAGAATTAATCTGAAAGACCTTTCATTAATTTGTTAGATAAAGAACGAGATATACACAGTCTCACAATAACTACTATCTCAACTACATTCATAAATATTTTTACTCAACTAGGTGAGATAGTTAATCAACGGTTGCTTCAATGTCATCTTTCGGTAAAATTATCACTGACATATTATTAAAACAATATTTCGATAAAATCAAATCCATCTAGTACTTATTTTTTTCGTGTAAGTGGCCAACATTGGTGTCCGAGTTTTCAAGCCTCCCGAAAGCCTCGGACATGGCTCACGGCGAAGCTTGCTTAGATTTTTTTAAAGTAACGTTTATACACCACTGCACTAGAATTTCCTGTGCGCAGATGGCATGGAACACAAGACAAATGACCAAGACCCACACGAGCCGCACTTCACTTTTATTTTTATTTTATATTATTTTATAAAATTTACCCCTACTAAAATAAGAAACGGCCCAAGTCCCATTGCGTTACGCCTGTCACTCAAAGACAGGCATGTTGAGACTCGAGTGCCTATAATTTCACCGGTACCCACACTATATTCGTTGTAAACTTTGGGTGATAAGCATAAAAGTTTGCTTTCCGGGATTAGATAATTGTTCTGTTTATATATTCGGAATCCTTGTTTAGTGGCACTAGTGTTCGAACCTTTTTAACCTAATTCAGAATACCAGGATCTCAATTCGGGTATATGGATATTTTGTATCTTCGTCAATTATAGGCTGATATTTTTCTTATTTTGATTGGGGTGGTACAAAATAAAATTAAAAAACATCCGTATCAGCTGATAGTGGAACCGCGGTTGTTTTATGGAATCTTTATTAAAGTCACACATAAGATTGAAAACTAGGGCATGAAATTATTGCAATCGATGAATTCGAGTTTTTTAAAGTCGACTTAATGGCTTAAAAACCTTTATCATAGAATGCAAGTGAAGAGAACAAAGGTGAGTATAAACAATTTAGTAGTGATTATAGGTTAGTTTCAATATTTATAGGTTATCGGTTTATTTTAATGGCCGTATTCTGTCCCGTCAAGAGCAAGTTATCTACTCAACAACCAATTTTGTTTACATTTGAAGACATTACCTACTCCATTTTTAATCCGAAATGAATGAGCCTACACTTTTGGATTTCGATTACTTACAATTTTTTATTGCATTTAGGAATAGTAATAGTAATAGTTTATTTATTTACCTTTGGTACATTGAAGAACACTTGGTAATGTCAATACATTCTAACAGCACACATTCAAGATTACAATTATTATAAAAACATTAAAAAAAAATAATAATAATAATACCTAGCACGAATAACAACATAAAAAAGATCTGTAGCAGCGAGAAACAGACAAGGACACATTCTCTAAAAAGTGTTGCCATACAACATTGTGAAAATTAAACAAAATCAATAAAAAATAAATAAAACGAAATAAGAAAAAAGAAGTAAAAAAAAAAAAAAACATAAAATAAAAATAACAATAAAAAAGCTGTAAAAGGGCCACGTCATGAAAACATTAAACATAATTATAATAATTCTATTTAATTTTTTTATATAAAATAATGTCTGATAATAATTACTTGTAGTACAATACATACATTGTACATACATACATTGTAAGTAATCTTCAGGACGCCGAACTTAGCAGTACTGTAGTGAATTTTCTGTTTCCACTTTTAATCCGAAAAGACTTTCGAGAAAAAAAAGAATTTCGAGTGTTTTGCTTAATCATGATGGTTAAACAAAACTGAACTTCTGAACTTGGTAATGTGAAACTCAAAATCACAGGCTCACAGAGTACTGTGAGCCTGTGATTTTGAGTTTCACAAAGATTATTTTTAAAAAGAACATGAAAAAGCTGACAAGCTGGCTTGAAACTCAAAATCACAGGCTCACAGTACTCTGTGAGCCTGTGATTTTGAGTTTCACAGCTGACCCTAAAACAAAAAGCCAGCTTGTCAGCTTTTTCATGTTCTTTTTAAAAATAATCTTTCAAAAGTGCTCCTCGAAAGCTCGAGTCTGTCGATAAGTAGCGTCTGGACGACACCGGCAAACCGTCAAATTCTGACTTGGAATTCAACGGTTTGTATCATTAATTGTAATCACTACATAGTATAAAACAAAGTCGCTTTCTCTGTCCCTATATCCCTATGTATGCTTAAATCTTTAAAACTACGCAACGGATTTTGATGCGGTTTTTGATGCGGTTTTTAATAGATAGAGTGATTCAAGAGAAAGGTTTATATGTATAATACACTAGCAAGTCACCCCGGCTTCGCCCGGGTAATTTCTGATACGACACTGATGCTTTACTAACCGTGCGAAGCCGGGGCGGGTCGCTAGTTTAAAGTATAAGTTAGGTAATCCGCCGTAATAAGCAGTATTCTGTAAACATTTGTACGCTCTACGATACGACAGACTAAACAAAAAGACGTACTAGTAGACGTATACCATTAACCTTTGGATGAGGAATACTTGACAATCAAATTACCGCTATTTCAGACATAGCCTTCCGCCTAGCTTGAAACACTACTTTTTTTATGTATTCAAAGGTTTCAAGCGAGTGGTACATTACTACATTATTTAGATTTCAAGTATCATTTGGATATTTGATATTTTACACATACAAGGTAACATATTCATGAGCATATAACGTCTCACAGATACTCCTTGGGCACATTACATGCACACAGATATGTCAAATTACAGTCAGTATTCAGACAGGCGCAACGCGATACGATTTGGGTCTTCCCATAAATACTTTGAAACGGGAGTACCTGAGTCATTTTGCTGTCCATGGGCGGCAGTAACCTACTAACTACTTAATGATGTTAAGCTGTCAGCAATACAATAACAATTGACAGCAATAAATTTTTTGTCATCATATTAAAAAATGTAGAGCGAGGGCTTTAGACTTCGATTCCGGTTGGAGCAAACATCCTCAACTTATACGTTGTTTAAGTATCTGTAAGTGTTTATTCCACAAATTATTTTTATACAACAATGATATATATTAAACTATATAAAATCTGTTGTAGTCTTCTTATTGTTGACAATAAGTACAATAGATTTACACATTGTACAGACAAGATAATACATTTTCTAAACAGGATTACTGTTGTGCTCTGTGTGCGTGGGCTTATAGCTCTACATAAATAAAACACTTGACCCAAAATCAAAAGCTTCATTGAGCCTACTTAGTTCTACTATCTCATATCGCCAATCACTATCAATTACGTGGATATTATGTCCTGCCGATTAGAGTTACACATTAATTGATCCGTTAATTCCAATTTAACGAATCTAATTATCATGACACAGTTATTATTATGAGTAGAATTGTTTTTAGCCGACTTCAAAAGAAGGTTTGCAATTTGGATGTATGTTCATTTTTTATGTTTTTACGGAATTTCTTCGGAATTATTTTTTAATTTGATAGGGCGTGCCTCCGATGTGGTTCCATAAAAATTCCATTAAATCCATCCAATTGAAGATACTGAAATCGGTATTTTTTTATTTTTAAATCAGTATACGTATGTAATTGTAAAATACTAAGAATTAGTAACCTCAGATCAATCGTTCGTGGTTAGCGATTGGCGTAGATTACATTTAAACATAGTTGTGTTTCCACACATAATGCTGTTGCTGAGTAATAAATGTTGAGAATAATTTACTAGACAACAAAATACAGCAAAACCGTATCATTAAATCTGACCTATTTTGGGGAGATTCGTCTGAATTTGAGTATGGGGTTAAATCAAGGACCTGTGTATTTTCATAAACCGTTTGTTCAAATTACGCGTTCAGTTCGTCAACAAAAGTTTGAAGCGGTCACTCGCTCTGTGAGATAAAGACAAGTTTTATTGTTTTCTGGGGTGCTTCAAACTATTATGTGTGTTTACGTTGGTCTTGCACGAATAGTAAGTTTCGAGTTACTTGTACAATTACATAGCTATAGTATTTTCTATTATTTTAATCATAACTGGCTTTTAACACATTATGTTATTTACTTTTGCTGCTTAACTGTATTATGAAGAGTGACTTTGTACCAAGGAATCGACGCCATCCTAGTAAAAAGTAACGCGGTACCAAAAACCTTGAAAACGTAAAATAAAATGCTTATTTTTATATTTATAAAGATTCGAGGCTTGCGTTTCAAATCCAAGTAATGTACGAGTGTAAAACTCTACAGCTACAGTGGGAGATAGCCGAACTAGAAGAAATTCAACGCTTTCATTTTCAAAAGTAAAATCGGGTAAGTACCTACTGTACCACACATGGGGCAAAACCGTATTTAATAGATTTTTTTTATAATTAGGTTTCTAATTATTTAATAGATATTAGTGCTAAACTACAATAATTTGGAGGATAAACCATAGTTTCCTATACTAAAATTCATGATTTAACCTTAATTCCTCAACTATTTTTGGGGGGTCCAGTTGCTCGCGTCCGTAGGTATGTACACGTACCCCCTTGGTGCTAAAGGAGCAACCACAAGTAGCAGTAGAACTTGTGCCAAGTTCGTCCGGTGAGGTACTGCCACCAAACCTGGAATTTGCCGCCAAGCAGAGGTGCTCGCATTACTGTGTTCCGGTGGAAGGGTGTGGGTGCCGGTGACCACCACTTACCTCGGCTCGTTCAATAACTAACTCACATAAAAAAAGAAAGAAAAAAAGGGCCCTTAGGGTCCCGGTCTTACTCAGTAAGGAAAGTATTCCAAACCTATTTTTCAATCTAATTTAACCCATCTGTCAAAAGAGCTATGAAATAAATCAACGTGCTTCTTCGTTCCGTAAATCCAAACTTTTGTCAGTTAATAAGAAAATAAAATAGATTCACGAAGTTTAAAAAAAATCTTCTATTTAGCAGATCGAATAAAATCTGAATAAAAGCCAATCTAGCAATTATTCCGCACCATCTTGTACAAATTATTATTCGTATTGGTGTGTGAATATGACTCCGCCCTTTCTCAACAGATGTCGTTTTTAGTATTGTTTACGTGTACTAATAAATGACCATACTTGTATTCGATAGTACTGAATGTCAGCTATCTAACGCATTTTATGATATTTGGTTGAAGTGTAAGCAACAATTGTTTTCACCTTTTCGAAAATGTCGGTTTTTATTCCAAATAAACGTCATTTGCGGGAAGTGTTATTACATTATTTTATTGCGAAGAAAACTGCAGCGGAAACTTATCGTTTGCTTGTGGAGATTTATGGTGAGCATGCTCCGTCTAATACAACTTGCAAGGAATGGTTTCGACGATTTCAAAATAACGATTTTAGTACTGAGGATAAAGAACATGGAAAACCACCAAAAAAATTTGAAGATGCTGAATTGGAAGCATTATTGGCGGAAGATTCTTGCCAAACTCAATCAGAATTAGCTGCAGCATTAAATGTTGATCGTTCAACTGTTGCAAAGCGTTTACAAATGATGGGAATGATTCAAAAAGCCGGTTACTGGGTTCCACATGATTTAAAAGAAAGAGACATGGAACGTCGGAAAACCATTTGTGAAATGCTGCTTCAAAGACAGCAAAGAAAAGGATTTTTGCATCGGATAGTCACAGGAGACGAAAAATGGATACACTACGAAAATCCTAAACGCAAAAAAGCTTGGGTGAAACCAGGCGAACCAGGCCCATCACAGCCAAAAATAAATATTCACTGTGCCAAGGTCATGCTCTGTATTTGGTGGGATCAGAAAGGTATTGTATATTATGAGTTGCTCAAACCCTCTGAAACTATTAATGGAGAAGTTTACCGACGACAACTAATGCGTTTGAAGCGAGCCATAGAAGAAAAACGACCAGAATGGGTGAATAGACATAACAAATTAGTTCTTCAGCATGACAATGCCAAACCGCATACCGCAGAAGTCGTAAAAACATATTTAGAGGGACAGGACTGGGAAGTGTTACCCCACCCGCCATATTCACCAGACATAGCTCCTTCGGATTACCACCTATTCCGGACGATGCAGACAGACCTTACTGGAGAAAAGTTTACTTCATGTGAAAGTATCAAAATTTGGATTGACAACTGGATAAGCTCAAAAGACCAGGACTTCTTCCAGCAAGGAATACGAAAACTACCTGAACGATGGGCGAAGGTTGTAGCTGCAGATGGAGCATACTTTCAATAATTTTTTTTTTAATTTTGTAAGCGAACAAATGTGTTTTATTTTGACAAAAAGGGGCGGAGTCATATTCACACACCTATTATATAATGTAAAAAACGTTTCCACGAAGCTATTAAAAGTAGAAAAGAAATTTTGATTATTAAAATTTTAAATATTTTACCTTCAATCTATTATAGAATACACATACAATACAAAGATAACGAATTATTATTATATTGATTTTTCAACCAACTTTTAGGCATTATTATAATAACTAATTTCCAATTATTGTAGTAACAACCAATACATTCTAATATGGTTGAAAAGTCGTAAGAAAGCAAGTTAAACTTTATCTAAGTTCAAGTCAACGTTAGCGGCCACAGAATTAAAATATCCTAATAAAATTTTATGAAAAAGGCTGAAGAAGATAATTGTTTATGTCACCGTAGTAACTTGTCCAAATTTAGGTACCCAGAACTTATCTATTTAAAATGTTGGACGGTCACGTCCATTAGAACGTGACCTTTGGACAAATCTAATAAATCCAATAGCAGTCCTAACCAATCTTTTTCTAATTTTCACAATGCAAATTAGAATTTAGTGATAGTATCAACTTCCAAGATAACGGCACAAGGAGTGGAATGAAAGCACATTGCGTGACTATAATGTGAAGTGGAAAACACACTTGCAAACGTTTGCAAACGCGAATGTGGAGCTAGGCTTTCGGTAAACTGGGCTTACGTGGCTGCAGACTTTTTTAGCTCACAGCACAACACTATCATAATTTGTAAAAGCAATTTTGTACAGACTTATAAAAAACCGTCCGTCGGACTTGCATATTGAGAGCTCCGTACTAATTTGCCACCAATTACCATTTCAAAGGTAGAACAACCGGACTGACAGATGTTTTAGGATTCTTTTACGGCTTTGGTTACGCATGATAAAAAAACCGTTGTCTCGTGCAAGTATCTTCATACTGTATTCGATTAGCCTTTTGTCCATTCACCATCCCAATCCAGAACATTAATTTGCTTCATAGATCTAACCTGAAGCTTGCTTCTCAGTCAGTTGTTTAAAATGCTTTCTAATGCGGTCGCTGAAAGCTTACGAATAAGATATCGATAATTTATAGTAACCTTATTTACCTCTAGTTGTTTTGTATAAGGGGATTGTGCAAGCACCTTTATAAAGGGTTAGTTTATGTGAGTCATAGTAAGGCCAGATGGCGGGTTACGCGATAATTCTGCAATAATTACGCAGCTGTTATCGTACTATGCAAAGGAAACAATGAATTAAGTCATACTTTATGTTATGTTAAATATGCTAACAATCTTTATGCTTTCTTTGGAAAAATTTTGTCAGTATAAAGAACTCATCTATTTGGTATGTGAGTAGAGTATAGCAGAGAGGCTGAAATGCTGAAGAAATGAGAGCATTAGGGTGATAAGTGTTGTTTATGTACAAGATACAATGAGAAACAGTGTGATGGATATTGATGAATTGAAAACAGGAAAATTGATGATAGCTCCTCGGGTGTGGACCGTTTAAATAAAGTACATACATACAATTTGGCTTCAGTTACAATACTTAAGTTCAGGACTTAATTTTGCAATGTAGTACAAGTACAAAAGCAAGCTGTTTGTCTATTTGTAATTCACTAAGCACGACATTGGATATATAGCCGTAAACCTGCAATAGTATCTTGTCTAGTTTTTGTTGTTTTGTGTAAGGTCAGAGCGTGCCTCTTTTGTTTTTATTAATATATCAAGTAAATGAGTTGATTTGTATATTGTAGAGACTATTTTAAAAAGACCAGAATTACTGTGAGAATTTCAACTCTCTATCACGGTTCATGAGATACAGCCTGGTGACAGACGGACAGACAGACAGACAGTGGAGTCTTAGTAGTTAGTCTCCCATTTTTATCCTTTGGGTACGGAATCCTAAAAAACAAAGATTTTATCCGATGAGGACGACCCCGGCTTTCCTACTTATCCTTAGAAACAAGCAGGTTCCAAGAAAAGAAAGAACTATGAATAATCTGATGAATGATGTGGAATGAGTGAAATGGAAGAAAAGTGAATGAAGTGGAAATTTTATTTATTCCATGTTTATCAGGATCGTCCCAACTTGAAGTACTTGTTGTATGCCTACTCCGATGGTATGATACATTATTTTATATGTATCGTTTGATCGATAACTGACAACAATAGAATCTTGAAAGGGAATAGAATAGAATCTATTATATACATTGTTTTGCGGGTACCATGTTGCTGGGGTCCGTAAGTTAATACCCAGAGTCCCTACACGTAAATTAACAGTAGAGCTTGTGCTTAGTTCGTCCCGAGAAATAGTGCCTTATATCTGTCCGCTAAACAGTGTCGCACAGATATTACTCTGGTCTGTTCCGATGGAAGGATGTGGGTGCTGTTAAAATCATAGGTGAATTAAATGTTACGTCACAGTCTCCAGTTGATGGGTGCACCGTGCTGTGACTTCGGTCGATAGCGGAGTTGTTTTGCTATTGTTTTAGGGTCGCAGTAATCTCTTAACATCAATTGAGGTGTCAGAGAATTCTGATATTTTAGACTTATAAAAAAAGTATAACAGATTTAATAAACATTTAATTTGCTTTCAAAAGAAGGTTATTTCAAAGAAACCCAAATCAATAAACCCTTAGGTCTAATAAGGTCTCTAATCTTTTTAAATTAAACGAGCAATTCTTGTATATTCATTTTTTCGCGAAATAATCGGAAGCGGCTGTAACAATTTGGATGAAATTGATTTGTGTTTAGCTGTTTAAGTTTACCTGTATAATTGTATTAAAATTGTAAAAATGCAATTATTTATAATACTAAAAAATTATAACTTCAAACTGAGCGAGGCTAGGTCGCCCAGGATTAATGTTATTAAAAAATTGAGTCTTACTTACTAATTTAATCGAGTTCATTATAAAACCCTAAATAAATTAGTCGTGTCACTGAAGTGGCAGAACGAACTAAACTTTCACCTCATGTTAATTGGTTACCACCTCCCATAGAAAAAAGCAATACCACTCAAGTCCCTCCCGCATAGAATGAAAAGACCCAAGTCGCACGGCATTGCCCGGGCACTCAATTCAAGATGGAGTAACGTCTCATGCACCTGTAATTAACCAGCCCTTTCACTGGAAAGCAGCAATACAATTGCGGCGAACGACCAGCTGTGGTGGCAGTACTTCTCCGGATGAACTTGGCACAAGTTTTACTGCTATTTTTGGTTGCTCCTCGCACTACTCATTTAAGTGACGTAACGAACATGCGGTGGTATCCTTTGTCCATGAAAAACGAAGATGGACCTTGGGTCCTCTGTACTATGGTATGGGAAGATCCAAGCAGCATCCATTACGCAAGTCATTCTGAGACTTCAAAATAAATAGAGTTATATGGCTCATTTTCCAGAATATACAACCTTCGCACCAAATCACAGCAACGCGGTACAGTGAAAATGCAGGAACACTGCTTGGACGAAACAAATGGTTTCAGTACTTTTTAAATTCGGAAGTACTTCCGAAATCCGGAACAGGTATAGATCCGTATATTTCTTTTGTCTGAGTAAGTGGTCAACTCTGGTGTCTGACTTTTAACCCCGAAATTGATTAGTTAAGCCAGGACGGAAGTAAGGAGGTGCTCAGTTCAAATGCTACTAAACAGTTACCTACCTTACTATTGACTGGGCGGAGAATTATTGAACTCGTTAGCGATGATACGAATGATTTAGACAAGAACGCTTCTAAATACATCTAATAAAAAGTCTTTTAAATATGTTGGCTCTACTAAGGTTCGGGTAGTTGAATTATTCTCTCTACGGCTACGCTGTATCTACAATATGATTCAGTCATTATCTGTAAATAGGTACCATAAAAAAACGTTGGTGTGAGGATAGAATGATTTTTTTGTTGGTTTCCATAGGATAAATGCAGCATTCATATATAAGGACAAATATGATTCGCCGATCATATAGTCCTTCGTCCGTGTTCTGATCACGTAGTCTTGGAGAAACTAGTCGATCAGAGCACGAGCGAGGTACCTATGTAATGATATTTTTTTTTAATTATTATTTTCAATTTAATTTTTTTTTTCTAGTAATTTAATTAATTAATGTGGACATTGTGAATACCCCCGTGTATTAATATCTGAATTAAATTATTATATTATAATATTATTATAAATATTAGAACAAATCAGAAAAATAATAATTTTACAGTAACTAATTACGTAAAATATAACGAAAAATTTATTTCCCTTAATAATAGCAGTAAGGTTTGAAAGACTCGCGGTCGGTTAGAGTGCGCCTTAATTAAATTTGAAAACGTGCGAGTATGCTTCATTCTTCATTTAAGGCGTTCCTAACTATTTAAAACCTGTGAGAATAATATTATCCCATTCTCATAATAATAAGAATAGATATAAAATTAATTAAAATAATTCCTTGCCTAAATTTTATATTATTTAAGGCTCGATTTATACATTGTAACAAAAAACATATTACAAAAATATTTGATTTGTCTACTTGTGGCAAAACCAGTTTGCATGCAAGCGAAACCGTCAACAAACTTGTTATCAGAATTGAAACTTACTACAATCCTGTAAAAACAGTACAATGGCGTCAGGAAGTAAAATCATACAAGCCTACAATTAATCTGCCAACGGTTTTCAACATTTTTTTGTCACGGAAATCATTTTAAAAACAGTTTAAAACTTAATTCGAAAGTTTTTACCTGCGAGAGATCAGCATCGTCTTGTATCTTCTCCCAAACGGTCAACTTCCTGTCAGCGGCGGCAGCAAGGCCAAAGCACATCACTAACACCACCAGCGGCCCCATGTCACCACTTTTAGAACATCCAAAAAGTACCGAAAACTCACTGGAACTCACTCGCGGAAATCATACAAACAGCCTTGGTCGCGTGTAGGGACAGAACGCGCGAAGCATAATGCCGGTACGGCGACTGACTGAGACGCGGCGACGCAACCTGGTGTGCGCTGTCTCGCTCTCTCCTGTACCATCGCTAGTCCCCTCGGTGTGGTCATCCTAGTCATCATGACCGTTGGGTCACAGCTTATGTGATAGTAGACTAGGCTTCTTAGTCATACATGCCTACGAAGGCTTGTTTTATAAGCGAGGGCGAAAGTAAAAAATACATATATGACATGTTCCTTGAGATAAATCATATTACGATTTTTTTATACATGCTTTATTTTATAGTGACAAGTTCAATGACGACGTCGTCTTTAAATAAAAAATCATAATAGTTTTATTTTTTTATTTTCTCTAGGCTTATTTTATATATGCCTCAGTAAGCATGGCGCATAGCAAAAATATAAGACCACAGATAATAAATGCTATAAATGCCATTTATCATACTGAAGATGACAGTCAAAGTGCAGTTTTTCATATACAAATATACAAGCTTTCGCTTCATCTGTCTTATTGATAAGATTATTCGATTAAAAGTTTAATTTCCAAACCTAACCCCTGCAAGAACTTCTAATAATTAACTTTAATAATTTAAGTTGAATTAATGAAAATATAGCAGGTGCTTTTAATTAAACGACACGTCCCGAGAACTTGGGACTCCGTGAAACATCAAATGGTTGCAAGTAATTGGCGTATTTCATGAATCGCGAAAGCTTTAGACGAAATTAATACCAAGCAGTGTCACTTGATAAAGAATTTGAAAGACAACCTTGTCAAATTTATTGAAGCAATTTTAAGTTTACGAGGGAATAAAGCAAACCTGCCTCTGCATACCCTTCCTAGATTACCTGTTTTATTAACTTCGAAAAGTAGGCGGTTTTATGTATGTTTGTTACGCTTCTTTTGATGATTATATATTTACCGACCAAGGCGGTTCTCAATTCGGCTATAAGTTTTATTTTTTGTTTGCACGTAGTCTTCGTTAATTGTTAATCAATTTAGAGGATTCTATTTTTTATTTATTTGGTAGATGTGTAGGTACCACCATCGTATTTTATAAATATATCTACTCGAAGTAATAATAAAAGATATAATATGAAAATGAAATATAATAATATTTAGTTTGAGACTCATTTATCAGTCACTTGTTAATAATCGATTAGTTTACCTATTTATCGAAAACAATAACTGTTAATGTTAGATTATCACTAGTGTTTACAGTGGGGATATGCAAAGTACGATACGATAATCTGAAAAGTGGTAATATTAGTAGGTACACCACCAAACATCACTGCTTGGCGGCAGATTACCAGGTGTGGAGGCAGTACAGTTCTACTGCTACTAAACTTTGCGTAACTTCTAATAAATGAGTCAACGATAGAGTCGACACGACGTGTTTCGCCTCTCCAAGAGGCATCTTCAGGAGATTACGCCCTTTTCAGATTATCTTACCATGGACAAAGCAAAGTGTTATCACCTGAATTCATCAATTATCTAAAGTATTATACAATTACAACGCAGTCCAAAACATCATTAAGACAGGCATCTATCCAATATCGGGATGTTTTTATAATCTTTAGAAACGCTCTAAATCAAATTACTCCTTATTTCCGCTGTAAAAGATTCAAATTTATGTTAGTATGTTCGACCCAGTTTCGATTAGTCTTACTTGAAACGGATTTTGACCTCAGACAATTGATCAATGGATGCACGGAATTATGACTTGAGTTTGTTGCTCTTACGATGATTCAGAGCTCACGCTCGTGCATGCTTTTTTAATAGGATATGTTTTACCTTTCTAACAAATCGAATCGTTTCAGCTCGTTTGGTTTCTATTTCAAGAGACATAAGTCATCGGCCACGCAAATTACTAAATAAAGATTACTACTAGATTACTAAATAAAAAAATACTAAATAAGTATCTACTTATGTTAAAAAATTTACCGTGACTACATAAATGAAAACAATTGTATTGTGATAGTGCTATAATTTCTAATTATAGCACTATCACAATACATTTTTATAATAAAAGACCGAAATATATATTATAAAAAAACTGCTCACTGAGGGTACCAATATTTTTTTTAACATGAGCGTATTCGCCAAAGTGACTTTTATTGTATCAAATTTTCAACATTTTTAAAAAGATACAGATTTCTAATGAGGGCCCTCCAACATAAGTTGTTTGTGGGCGTAGTAATATAGTTCCCGATAACCTAGGTCCGTATCCTGTCACCGGCCTACTCTCGATAAAATATGATTTGATCTACCACTGGAGTCTAATCGAGATTATGTCTCTAAATAAGCCAGTGTTAGTGCCCCTGCCACACTAAATACCTAATACATATATAAAATACTAAAGATACCAGAACAGACAGACGGTTTTTGTTAATAAAATAGTTCACATTAATTTTCTTTTTATAAGTTGCTTTGAAGTTCTAAAAAATGGAGGCCACCAATTATTTTCGTTTCTATTTAATTGTGGGTTTTTAAACTAATGATTAATTGATTAATCACCTCTATACTCTAAGACAAATTATAATTAATTAAGCAAGTAAGAAGATACCCCATATTGTGACATTACAAATTTAACACAAACGTAATAAATTTACACATTTTGAACCGAATATAGATACATAGATATAAAATATAGATGTATACTGAAATTACAGAAAGAGGTATTTAGGCATACTGTAACTCCAGTCCGATTGCACTTATGTGGTACGGTGTGTGTACCACATAAGTACCACCCAATTTAATCAGACCACGCCCGAGAAGCTAATTACGTAGTTTTAAGGCCTGATATTAAATTTCGAAAGGAAATTATTAGGATATTATTATACTAATCAACACCAACGGTATACGTCAAACCCTGGTAGACGGTAACGATTTTCCATAATCATATTTTGGCTTTGCTATAATCACACACCACACACAGTTGTTGTAACCAGTTGTTTTGTCAAACAAACATCTGGTTACAACAACACTCAAAACACAAGCATTTACTTTGTTCCCAAAGATTTACCTAATCTACATTTGATTGCATCAAAAGTGAGTATTACAAAGGTATTCCTTTCGAATGTTATAAAAAGTCAATGGGTTCTTACCTGAGCGGTTAGATTATTCCGTCGTTCTAGCGAGACGTGACGGGAACCGATTATGGTCTATTGTTTTCATATCTATAGAGAATCTTGGGAGTACTTTCTCCTTCGGTTTTACTGGCGCGCATTGTGCGGGTTACCTCATTAGCCTTTATGTACTAGGCTATAAGTACAGTGAAGTGCAAAACCAGCTAATGAGGCACATACAAATTTCAAAACACTTTTTTAAGCTTATAATCGTGCAAAATGTACAGTTGAGAAGTAAAGAATTTATCTAGCTGAATTTTTTATAAATATCCTCAGAATTTGGGTTTTTAAAGGTAGCGCTGAAAGTAAAAAGAGCTGTTATCGTGATTCTTCGGTGTTCATCCGCCCGTATCTCACAGCACTTTTTTGCGGAAGTTATGAATTCTATCGAGCTGAAATTTCGCCCAATTACAAAAGTAGGTTTACCGCTATATGTAATGAACGAAATATAGTACTTGTAAAATAATTAACTATTTAAAAATAAAAACCTTTTAACACAACAACATAATGCCGATTTTGAACGTAACGTATCTCGCTTTAAAGGTTGATTGAGACATCAAATCAACTTAATATTCAAAAAATAGTAATTGTCGATCAGTTACGCATGTGCTTCCGTTTGAAAAGATTTTTGGTATACGAAGTATGGCCATTACTAACGAAATATTTTAGATTAATCTAGAAATGTCTGAATTTGTTTTAAGTACTCTAGATTTAATCCGTAGCTTCGGAGGCGGCGGAAGGATTAGTGAATCTTGATAGTTATTTCTTTTATGACAATATGCAATTCACTTGTATAAAAATTAATAATCTAATATTCATAGTCATTTCACACAGCGCCAGCTAGCCCCAAACTAAGCACAGCATGTACTATGTGTACCAGATTACTGATAGAATATATTTTTTACACGTAAGTAGTACTCTTGTTGTATGTCAAAAGAGTACTATTTACGTAATCTTTTTTTTCATACAAGCGTATCATACTTGTATATACATCCAGACATACTATGACTGGTGGGAATTGAAACTACGACCTACAGGGCAGAAGGCAGCGCCACTAACAACTGAGCTGTGAGACCAGTCAACTCGTACAAAAATGTAACTCCATTGCATTTCACGCTTCATAAGTTATTTAAGCTTATCAAGCGTGAAATGCAAATGGATTCGAAAATTTATTTACGAAAATATCTCTTCACGTGAGTATACCATACTAGCTGTGTTCCGCGGTTTCACCCGCGTTTTTCTCGTTTCCGTGGAAACAGCGCACGCAAAAATAGGTTTTCGATTTACACCTTGTGTTACAAAATAGCAATTTTATTACGGATCCCTAATTTTGAAAATAAACATAGCCTATAGCCTTCCTCGATAGACTACCGAACACTGAAAGAATCATTAAAATCGGACCAGTAGTTCCAGAGATTAGCGCGTTCAAACAAACAAACAAACTCTGCAGCTTTATAATATTAGTATAGATTAATAATGACAATAGGTATATATCATTCACATTGTCTATAAAAACGCCGATGGACGAATTAAAAGTGACATTTTGCATGGAATACGATGTATTCGTCCGGGCCGAGTGCATTTCCGTGCATTTTCAACCGAGAAAATTGTGCTTTTATGTCAAGCTGTCATATCGACGTTACAAATAAATTGATTCCTGTTTCTGAATTCTGTTTGTTATCCTTTTATTCGTTTTTACTATTTAGTTAGAAAGACGTTTTAAAGGTAAAAAGCTATTTTAAATTTATTCAATTACGGGTAAGGGTTTGTCTGGACAGTTTGTGACATGATTATTTTATTAAAGCTAGTAATATGCTGTCATAGTGAGAATTCGGTACAAAAGGTATGTGTGATACATAATTATGACACTTTTCACACTTTTTCTTAAATATGATTTTCAAATAACATAATAATAACAATAACATTTTTTTTAACTTTTACGTACTCGTACCTCTGCACTAGGATTCCAAAATGAATGTCGCAAATGGCATGGATAAACAAAGAAACACAAGACAAACAGCCAAGACCCGAAAACAAACTACATACTCGCCACACGAAGTGTGCCTCGGCCGGGAATCGAACCCGGGATCCCTCGCTTCGAAGGCTGGTCTACTACCAACTAAGCCACGAAGCCGTCATTGGAATTGGTCCAGCCGTTCACGCGTGATGCCCTAACCAAAGGAAATAGGGATACATTTTTAGGACTCCGTACCCAAATGTTAAAACGGGACTCTGTTACTAAGATTTAAAACTTACACAATCTTTTAACTAACTACGAGTATACGCGGATTTCTCCCGGAGATATTATAAAGAATATTATAAGAATTATAAAGAATATTATAATATTATAAAGAATCTCATTATAAAGAAATTGATCTATATTATGTACGTCAATGAATAAAGTTGGTAAGCACTTCACGTAGGTCTACTTACACAAGTACCTGGTGATAAATGTACCCACTTTTCAAGTTTCACTTGTGGTTGTAAAGTTACACGGGGAATTTATGACAAAACTCCTTACTTACATTACCCTGCTGGAGTCATTCAACCACGCAGCTTTTATTGTCCTCTCAATGTTTTATGCATGAATTCCATGTTTGATCTTAATGATAAACTTATATTTTCGCAAAAATGAATACAAATTTTGCCGGGTTTTGCTGGTAAATTCGTTAGTAAAAGTTATTTCCTGGCTGTTGGATTATTGTGGAATGATTTTCAGATTATTTGGAAAGTGTTGGCGGACTCGAACATGGTCGACACGCTTACCAATTATCACGTCTACGTTCTTAGGATAGTGTAAACCACGAGGTAAGTGGCCCACCCTTCGGAGAAAGAGGCGCGATGATGAATTGATGTTAATGACAATCATGGAAATAGAAATAAGCAGGCATAGGTATAGCAATAAGGTAAAAGTAATAATAATAACTCCTTCATTGTAGGTGCCCTTCGAGGGAACATTTTTAGTATTCCATACTCAAAGGACATCGACACTACTTTTTGCGCTGTAGGTCGTGGGTTCGATTCCCACCTAGGGATCACACGTTGACGACAGCTAAGACGAAAACAAATGTTGTGTGTGATCGGGTGTGACCAGATAATCGAATGCATATTTACCTAAAACGAATTTTTGCTAGGAAGCGGCGTCTTAAAATATGTTTTTTAAATATTAATCCTGAAATTCCAGAACATTCGGGAATACAAACATAATCGCTAACATGGTATGGAAACGAACTCCATTCCATGTTACATTTTGCATGTGATATTTATTTTAAAAAATCCGGAACCCGTATTGTAGATCCGTATTTGATATTAATTTTAACCTGATTTCTCCACGCGTTCCTAAAAAAATAGTCTTGACAGACAGACAAACGGACAACGAAGTTGAACGAACGGACAAACGACAAAAGGTTCCTTTTATCTCTTAAAGTATTAAAAGAAAACATGTAGGTATAGTGAATGCATCAAACATTTAAGCTATAGCATGAATGAATGAATGAATGAACACTTTATTGTACACCGTAACATATATTATACATAATATTCTTATAGATCTACTTAGATTTAGTACAATGGGCGGTCTTATCGCTGAAAGCGATTTCTTCCAGACAACCTTAAGATGGAGTTTTAACATGTGTTGCTTCATAGGACGGCGGTATACATACACAGTCTATACTAGTGGAGAATAAAGGAAAAATATGATATATTATAACTCAATCACTTAATACTTAATCAAATCCGAATACACAATAACATATTTAAAAATAAACTAATACATAATACAAATAGATATTGATAATAGAGATAATGTGCCTACATAATAACTGTAACTGAAAAATATAAAAATAAAAAATAAATGTTGCCAGCATAGCATGGTGCATAGTGCGTGATCCGACGAGATAGGGCAGTCTCACAGAATCTGTCAGTTAATTAATACTGGACGTGCTCGTTAGTTTGTAACTAATTAGTCTTTCAGTAGCACCTTCCTAAATCGCTGAAAACTTTGCTTATCCCTTAATTAACGCCAGGAGAGTTAAACTTCCTTAAACTAGGTTAGCTACATGTATATATGGATAATCATACAGGGAGTATCTAGTAAGCTAATCCGTAAACTAAGGATTGAAAAACAAAAAAAAAATAAAAAGTTTTATGAAATTCTTAAGCGAATTGTAAGTTATGGTGGATGTGGGTCATTCTTTATTAGTAACAGTTATTTAATGTAACAGATTTAGTTTTTTTTCAGTAATTCATAAAATTCATTATTTTCAAATATTAATGTTAATTAGAAATAAATTGACAAGAATAGCCCCTGGGGTGTATTCTCGGCCCGATCTCACATCTTACAATTAATTCAATTTGTTTCTAAAAAGTTATCTTATTACTTTATACGAGCAATATTTATACGATTTGAATGAAATTTTGTATTTAGATAGTGTTTTGCTGTTAAAGGTTTCTTGTAAAAACGCATATTTTTTACGAATCTCGTAAATTTTTGTGGTACTTGATTGATTATAATTTTTTTAAGTAACAGTAGATTTACTGATACTTAAAAAAATATAATTTCAGAAACACGGTGTGACAAAAAAAACCCAGTAGGTACTATAATCGTAAAATTGGGAAAGTAAAAAATTACGAGAGTCTTGTGTATATTTTTGCCTTTACGATTACATGAAACGTGCCGACTTGACTTAAATTGAATTTAATGTATCTTCTCACATCGAGCGCAGAAAGGTCCTCAGGGGGCTATTGTGACATGTTTTATTAAAATATTTTTAAACTCAATTTCATTTTTTATCGTAAAAATCTAATTGATCGAGAATCCTGACCAGATTTTAAGGCTTCATTTTACAGTGAAACTTTCGGAGTTGATGATAATTTTATAATAAAATGATACATTATTCGTATGAATGCCCGTCATTACATCCCCGTCTCGGGTGACGGGGACGTAACGTCTGATGCGCCTGTGATTTAACCGGCATGTGCATCCACACCCTTCCACCCGAACACAGCAATGCGAGTGCACCACTGTTTGGCGGCAGATTACCATTATACTACACAGCGTCTAGTAGAACATGCTACACGCATAATACTTCTTGTACGTAGAAGTAACTTCTAAACTGTGAGGATACAACGTTAACACACTCATACCTCTGCACTAGGATTCCCTGTGTCGCAGATGGCATGGACAAACACAGAAACACAAGACAAACACCCAAGACCCGAGAACAAACTTCGTGCTCACCACACAAAGTGTGCCCCGGCCGGGAATCGAACCCGGGACCCCTTGCTTCGAAGGCAGGGCTACTGCTAACTAAGCCACGGAGCCGTCATAAACATACGCTCATAAACATAAGAGTACTCCTGAGTAATACTGTTCCTGTTAGGAATAACACTAAGGCAAGTAATTGGCCAATTAACTTGACTAATACACAGGCCTTGTGGGAAGAGTCAAAAAAGGACCAAAAGAAGACATCAATACTTCAATGGGCCGTCAATTTGCGGATAACGGATGGCCCAATGAGGAGATTAGAAGCGGAAGGTCGAGTTCAATAGGACATAACCTGTCTGATGCACGGAAATGTGCATTGAGAAGGTTACGGAGTTTGGTTCGTGACATCGTGACAACCGGCATATCTTAGAACCAAAAATTCGAAGACACGTGACATCTACCAATCCGGATTGGGCTCCCATGCTAGATCAAAGCCCATTCACTCTCAATTAACGAGAGTAGGCCGGTGTCCCTGCAGTGGGAACATAAGAGGCTGATACGAAGCACACCAAAGAATATAAACTGGGTGTCATTATAAATTTTGTTGATCCAATATGAAGATGAGTTCACTGATTGTACATACTGAAAGGGGTTTAATTGGATTTACATAATGACAGCATAGCAGGCATAACGAGGGTGGATCAAAGACCGGCTCGAGTGCGAGTTTGTTATTTACACCATATTTTATTATTGACAGCTACCCCGCGACTTCGCCCGCGTGGAATTTAACTTTCTTTTTTTTTCTACGATAAAATTAGTCTAGTTATTCCTTATAACATCAGCTGGCTGCCTCTAAAAGTCCCGTGAAAATCGGAGTACTATTGCTTTATGCGAACAGCATATGACAATCAACACAGCCTACTTCATACTCATTTAGAAATATTATTAATGATATTACCGCTCAGAACTATGTATATATATATTATTGTTTGTGAACAGAATCTTGCTCGCAAAAAGAAAGTAATTCTTCCATTAGGGGTTTCTTGCTTGTCTTCCCTTGGAGGGTCGGATAGGGTTAGAACCAGTGCTAAAGTTTGTATTAAGAAGCGTTGTTCTTGTAGGTATGTACGTATTTATTTTAAAAAGTGAAGTTTACGAGTATTTTTTTAAGAATTTAACGGAAATAAAGTATTTTGACATGACTTGACTATATAAATAATTAGGTTTACTTCTGACGGCTGCGTAGCTAAGTAGTCCTCCTGCCTTTGAAATGAGGGGTCCAGGGTTCGATACCTGGCCTGGCAGACTTTGAGATTTCTACGGTTTGTTCTCGGGTCACGGGCCTTTGTCTTGTATTTCTGTGTTTGCCCATGCCACCTGCGACACTGGGAATTCTAGTGCAGGGGTACGAGTCAAAACATTACTTGAGTGTGCACACTTCTAAACATACAATTCCAATAAATTAAAACATGATTTCGCAACAAAAACTTGGGCAAGGAGCTTACAATTTTTTTGTAAAATTTCTTGTTCTAAGAAAACCGTTCTGAGAATGTTCAACAAAATTAAGGTTTCTTCACAAAGTTTTTTCCGTAAACAACTTTTGTATAGCCTCCAATATTTTTTCTGCGTATTTAAGATTTAGGTATCAAAAATGTTGATGATTATATTTTTTTCTGTTTTCCTTTACAAAACACGTGTCAGTTCAGTTTTATCGATCATTCCTGAAGAAACGACTTTTCACAAAAATACCCTAATGTTTTATTGAAACGGATATGGAAAAAACGGAAGCACGTTTATTTCAATAAAGCTGCTGCCATTATGACTGAAAAGCGGCTGAGAGCATTCATTTATTTTAGCGAATAGCATTTCACATTAGTTGGTATCATACGGGAGCACTCTAAACTCATAAAAAGCGTACCATCAAGCGGTGAGGGCCACAGTACATCTGATACTTTGACATCAGCGATCACCATTTTAGGGTTCTCTAGTGTACGAGGAACCCTTAGTTATATTACTTAAATGTCTGTCAGTCTGTCCTATAGGCTGTAACTTTTGAACCATAAGCAGTAGTGGGCTAAAATTTTTTACAGAATATACATTATGATAGCGGATATCCTATTATAAAAATACTGTTGGTGCTACGGATACCCCAGTATGCAAGCGCGAATCGCACTAAGCTGATATTTTTCAACTCTAATCGATCGCAGTAGTTTTACATGCACTTTTACCTACTGCGAACAATACCACCAGTTTTTAGAGGTCCATATTGCTCGCGTAAATAGGTATTTCTCCATAGACCCCTATAGACTATACAGAGGTATTCTCCAGTTAGTGCGAAAGGTGCAAACTAAAGTAGTTTGTCCGGAGAAGCACTACGTGTAGTTGCTGTATTCCGGTGAAATCGTGTAAGAACTGATGAAATCACAGGCGCACGAGACGTTAGGAAACGAATTGGATCTTCTCATACTTTGTTATGTGGCTGAGCGATACTGCTACTGTTAATGAGCGACAGTAACCAATACCATCACTAAAGTCACATAAAAAACAGCGATAAGTTAAAGTTATCCGTCGTTGTTACGTCCTTTGAACCTCTGCGTATGAATTTTCCCAGTGAGTCAAACTTCATCAGAATCGCAAAATTCGGCGACTGAGCGTGGAAGCAGAGGGCATGATTTTTTCACCGCGCTTATAACATTAATCGCTGCTCCTGTAAAACGTATCTTGGTAAAGCCCTAATTGCGAGCGCAGTGACAGACCAGCTAATGAAAATGTAACGCTAAAACTTGGCAAGTGAACTGTTGCTTATTTAAGTTCACACGACACGGGGTAATGCATAATAAAGTTGTTAGTGAGCGGAGCGTCCCTGGCTTGGGGCCAGAACAGCTTGCGCCGACGATAACTGTTCGATGATAAAGTCTTCTGGACAAAATACTAACACAGGGTGCTCCGTATGCGTCGGGGCGTTGTTAGAAATCGTTGCTGCAAACCAACTTGCTTGAATATTGAATTCTCTAGGGGCTTTCACTGTGTGTTCGATTGTATACGACAACCCTTTGAATTTACTGAATCGGATATTGACAGTAACTCTACCCTAAAAGCCTGAACAAGAGCCGGGGCAAACAGTAATATATAGTAATAAAAACGCGTGATTTTGTAGGTGCATATTGTTTATTTTAAACTAACTTAGGCCCGCTTGTTGACAAAAATATAGCGTATTTTTTTAATTTTATGCACGACACTGTAATCATTTTTTAACCGACGAAATAAAAGAAGATGATCTCAATTCGACCGTGTATTCGACATTTTTTTTATGTATCTATGTTCAACCCTCACTCCGTTATTCATGAATCGATTCT
Source organism: Aplocera efformata (assembly GCA_921293045.1). Classification (NCBI taxonomy): domain Eukaryota; kingdom Metazoa; phylum Arthropoda; class Insecta; order Lepidoptera; family Geometridae; genus Aplocera; species Aplocera efformata. The sequence goes on from OV121045.1 coordinate 9,388,576, forward strand.
TTTTTTGTTACCCAAGGGTGCTTCCATGTCAAGGAAGTCAGGTTCTGATGATGGAATCTTGATAAAATTGAGACAAACCTTCAAAAATTGTAAATACGAATACTGTTATTGTTTACTTTTCATAACTTAATCAGGTTGCGTTTAGGAATCATCACATCATTTAGCTGGGCTGATCATGTGATATATACCTTTCCTAGACAATCAGAAATTAGATATAAAAACTGTGGTTTTAGTGACAGAAACCACTTAATATGCTTTGAAGAAAATATCTACGTCTTTCCGTCTTTAGTAGAGGTAACCTCAATTGGTCAATATCCTAGGAAACTCAAGGAAGGATGGTTACATTATCAGCTCAGTGTCAAGAGGAATTATGAAGGATTAGAAACTATGAAATAATAATACTGTGATCTTGCGACAAAAACTAGTTAATGGTGTATTAAGATAGTGAAAACTTTAAGAATTTCTTTATATATATAAGTGAATTTCAATAATATAAAATATATAATGTAATACTCATTATTGCTTTGCCGATATAATGTGTGATATATGAATATCAATCATCTCTCATGCAGTTGATCCTCATTCAACAAGTAAACTCGACGGTGCATAAGTTTAAGTAGCCAGTGCAATACTTAAACTGAAATATTTTCAACAAAAATTGTTATAAGTTCAAACGAAAAGTCACCGCTACTTTGGAAACGTCTGAAATCACATTTCTCGGAAACGGGCACAAGAATGCTGCACAAATCGTGCGAAGGCTCGTATATTTCTTGTCAACTTGAAGCGTTGGATTAGAGTGGTGCTACGGTTCAAAAGATTTATGACGGCAATAGTAAGTCGATTCAAAACGTTTACGAAGCTTTCAGCACAATTTCTCACCATTGTTATATATTATTCGGTGAAATAATTTGGAACGTTCGTCCCACTTGCAGAGAGAGACTTCAATTATAGAGCCGGATTATGGATCCAGTAATTGAAATGAAACTTATTTTATGAAACGATTTCATTCAGTTTCAGTGCTTCTTCACTTTGTCTCATTTGAATATTTGTTATTAAGTTATTTTCACTGTCTTAGCGTTGGTCTGATACTAAGCTGTGTATAGGTACAAGTAAATAAAATTGAAGTGTCTGGTTATAATGACAAAATATTTTTTTTTTTACTAAATGCATTTGAAATTATATGCGGTACTTACTTAAAACATAAAAAACGTTCTTCAGATTTTCACAAAAAGGAAACTTTGATTTTAGTTTATGGCATTGCACATTAGAGTCGCCCATTCAACTATGTCACCATAGACAAGCGCCTCAATTTGCGCGCAAGTAATAGCTTTCTGTTCTTAAATTAATTCTATGGTAAAAAGGTAGCTATGGTGCTGTTCAGAAAACATTGAGATAAGTTAAATTTAAATTGTTCATAGAAAATTAAAATTGCTTTACTACACTTGAGCTTTACCAATTAGACTTGCAAGCATATCTTCCGATTTCAATTCCAAAGCAAGCCAGTATAAACAACAACAAAATATTGTATATCTAGTGCATAGTTTGTATGAGGCATAGACGATTTCACTCCAATTATACGATATCAATTGGATCGGGCACAAAACATGTTTTATTCATGACTAGCTCGGGGCTATTGGGTTGGTTTTGCAACTTTATTTTTTTACAGGATGGACTTACGTGAAGCAAAATTTTACTATCATTACCGATCAAAACCTTTAGGTTAGGGGATGGTGTAAATTTTTAAGGGTTAAAATGTGTAGGTAAAGAGGGTTTGCTTCAGTCATGCGAGATCTAAAAGCTGACCAATTTTCCTTTTTAATGCACGGCTTGATCAAAGGCAGGCTGAACGGAGCGATGACAAAATGCCTGGACCATAAAATTCGTTATTCGAGGCCGCCTCAACAAGCGTCTTGCAAACTTCGTAACATTTTCTTTATAGCACTATCGTAACTTACGTATAAAACGAGCGCACAATGTACGGGAGCGTAAATTATGATGTCCAATTTATTCTTCAATTACTAAACCATTCCATCTATTCAATAAATTCGAGAGTACTCTTCACAAACAACGTGCATTTTTGTGAAAAAAAAATACAAGACGATCTAGAATTCAACGGTTCCGTGGTAGTAGCCCTGCCTTCGATGCGAGGCGCCCGGGTTCTATTCCCGGCCAGGGCACTCTTTGTGTGGTGAGCTTGAAGTTTGTTCTCGGGTCTTGGGTTTGTCTTGTGTTTCTGTGTTTGTCCATGCCATCTGCAACGCAGGGAATCCTAGTGCCGAGGTATGAGTGTGTAAACGTTTATTTTTTATTTATTTATCTGACAGCCCACCTGATGTTAAACGGTTACTGCCGCCTATGAACAATAGCGAAACGATTTTGGTCGTCCCCTATCGAAGTATAATTTGATTTATGTACCAAACTATTGAAGCGTTTTCAATAAAATTTCTATGGGACGAATCTGAAAGAATTTCCAAATCGGTAGTTAGATAACGGAGAAATGAGGTTATAAACATGAAAAAAATACAATCGAATTGATAAGTCCTCTAGGTTGAAAAGTAACGTGCTCTTTTCACTTTGTAACTAAAGCTTGAGTAATATTTGCAGTGATGTTGTCAGTTTCAGAGATAATAGGAACCGCTTATTTAAAACTAGCTTTTATCCGCAGCTGCGCTTACGTCGATATTTTTTTTATACGAAAGATAGGGTTCCTTTTCTTGTCCTGTACCCCTGACAACGTGTGATCTCCACGTTATCAGGGATAGGTACAGAAAAATGGTGCCGAATATCATGAAATGATGCAAATCTACACGATGTCAGTTGTTAAGTAGTTATGGCGTGAAAGCTTAAAAGACTTCACATTCGCGTTTATAAAATTAAATAACGCTTGTCAACTTTGTCATTTTTACGATATCGGAAATCGGAAAAGACGTAGAAACTGGCGATGCTTGCCTGCGCAAGATCTAAGAGCAGAATGGAATATGTGTTTGCAGCGTTGTGTTGAGAAGGCGTTGACCTAGTAGTTACAGATACTTTCGACCTAGTGGAGTTTACTTGTTGTGCTCTTGGTGAATAAGACTAATCGTCATTAGACACAACACGGAGCTGTAAACAAATTGGAATTTCACATTGAAATTTTTACAACTGAAAAAAATATATTTTTCGTACATTTGTAGGTATCTGATTACAGTGCCAAAATAACGTTAATCACCAATATAAAATGACAAACACCTATCCAGTTTACTACTAGAGAGAAACTCTATTATATATTTGTAGCCTGTTTTCTAGCACGAGAAGCTTGTAATTGATGGAGATCCATTACATAGTGTGAAGACTCTTCATTAAAAATTTCTAATCGAATCTGAGCTTCGTATTACGAATTTTTAATAAGTTTTTGTTGACACGTGTTGACGGTGTTTACACTGCAACTATTTTACAGACCATTTAAAAGACCGGCAGCGTACAGACTTTACAGAACAGATATCCTTTGCCAGGTAACCCATCAGAACGTCAGCAAGCCGTAGCATTCAAATGGCAGTGAGTAGTATTGCGTAATTAAGACCATGGGTATAGATGATGGTGGCCCTATACCTACGCTCCACTTGGGTCCTAGCTCTCGAATTTCATCTTCGTTCCGTGTGTGTACGTGGTCAAAAACTGGTATAAAATTTTTTCAGCCGCCCGTCTTCCTCCTACATACCTTATCGACTAGTATAGGTACCCTCGTGCGACGATGCTAAAACAGATTTCGTTCTCAAATTACAAATCACTCACGTGAGAATTTGCCTGAAGAATATGGCCGTGGTTATTTAAAATTTTATTTCAGATAAACTGCTCTCCTGGTTTAAAATCACGATGTACGAAGGGCCGTAACTTGTAAAGAAGTGACACTCTATTTTGGATAGCAGCCAGAATATTACCCTATAAATTCTTTTCCGTTTTACTAGATACTAGTTTTGGTGCTTGTCCCACTAACCTCAACGTGATTATACGTACAGTAATCCACACGACTGCCTAAGAAGCCGTACAACGTACGTTGATCAACTATTATCGGAAGGATGTACTCCCTGGATTTTCCTAGCTGCCGTTTTCCTATTATGAGCGTGGTATAACCATTTTCTGAGCGCTTGGTGGCCCAGACGTCGATTTTCCACTCGTTCAAATGCTGCCTGTATTTGAGCGAATTGAAAACCGATGTTTAATAAAGATAAGTTTTACGCTTGAAAGATTGATGTGCACAGTACAATTTTTTCAATCAAAATTGCGAGGAAACCGCCTTTTATTGATGAAAACTTCGAAGACGTGAGATATTGATCGCTTGATTGAGGTCCCATTATTGATCAAATACCAATTACTATTACATGTCAAGAGTAAGGCATTGTATCTTCAGTCTTTTTCTTTCATATAATTAAGTGGCCAACTCCCTAAAGCCTCCGATATCGACTAATATAGCCTTAAGAACAGCTAAGCAAGCTTCGCTATAAGCGCTTCAGCGGAAGGGAGCGTATCTGCAGTAAGTTATTATTATAGTAGAAAGATGAGACTACCTTTTTGTAAAAATGACGGCAGAAGATTAACTGATAATGGAACAGCTTGAGATATGGATGAGCCAAAGAATGCCTTCAGCCCCTACGATTGAAATAGGTTTTCTGAAATTATAACAAAATCATTGTCGACTTTATTTCGTGAGTCACATCAAAGTGCCATGTCGAATACGTCCCGCCAAGTGATCAAAGTTATAAAGTTTGAATTGGTTTGCTGTCACACGAAACAACTTCGCAAGCAAGTTGTTGCTAATTCCTTCGAATGAGTTGTGAATGAAGAGACAACAAAATTTATAGCAATCAACAATTTCTTGCTCACGGAGGATTTACAATTGGTCATAAAAGAGTAATAAAACTGGTATACAAACAAAATAAAAATGGAATTGGTGGTACGTATCTCACCCTAGGTGTGCGAGTCTCAATCGTATTTGGTAAATTTTTATTTTTGCACTGCATTTGATAATGCCCAGTTTTTAAGTGCAATTAAAGGAATGCAAGAAATTATTGATTTATTTATATTTTGTTACCCTTGCATTACTTTAAAGTTATGAAAGACAAACAGTCATTGAAGGCTGGATAATATATATATATAGATTTTCTTTAACCATAACAGTTATAATATATAATAATTGTCGACTAAGACACTTGAAAAAAATATCTGAGTAAATTGTATAATAAACATTCTAAGAGCAATGGCTGCAGATTTTTTATAGTAAATAATTTTGAATTATCCTAATTGAAGCTTAGTTTTAGATATTGTATTTGCTATGTTTAAAAACCACACGCATGGATTACAGGTATAATGCTAATGACAGTATTTATGAAATAGATTTACATATAATATCGTTACCATAAATACATAAGTAATTTAAATACAATTATTTCGTGGCACGTGTGAACAGAGATTATCGATAAAACACTGCAATTGGGTTAATTTCGGAAAACTATTAACATTAATTTAATAAATTAAATGTACATAAATCTTTAAATCATTGAGGGTACCGTATAATTACAAAATTGAATTAAAAATTTGGAAATTATCTGAGATAAATAAATAGATTTTACGAAAATGTATAAACCCCCAACTCGGTGTAATAGCTTATGACTTTGAAATGGCTTAACCGAATTAATAAAAATGTTTAAGAACCACATAAACATGTCCAAAAAATTTAATTTTAAATATAAAAACCGCACCCAAATTGCTCCTCCCGTTTAAGAGCTACGGTGCCAAAGACAGACACACAGACAGACACACATAGCGGTCAAACTTATAACATCCCTCTTTTTGTGTCGGGGGTAAAGAGGAAAAAAATGTGTACAATGTAAGAAGGACTTTAGTATAAAGTGCTGTGTTTTATAATTTCAGAGTAACTGGAAATCCGCAAATGCATCAAGAAGCAAGCAGAGCGGAAAATTGTGAGAGCTTAGTTGATAGAGTGGTATACGAGCTCCCAACCCTATACAGGCAATTTAGTATACTATAATATTATCGGAACAAAAATACAGAATAAATAAAGGTATTTTGTCATAATCAATCAAGTTCTCAGAAGTGTGTCGATGGAGAAATTATATGATATTATCGAGGACTAATTGAAAGTGCCTATTGAGAGCAACTTCATTTCATTTCCCGAAATTTCCAAAGAGGGCTTTTCCGGAATAAAAAAAATACTAAGAAGATCAACAATTTGCTTGTAATTTATGAAATAACCAAACAATACTTGCTTTTTTTGAGTACTCAAAATAGTCTTTTACACAATAGTCGTTATCCGTTATTTTTTTGGAGTTGAGACCTTTTAATAATTTGTACTACTCTTCCCTTGTATAATATACGAAAATATTCAAAATAGCTTTTCAATCAACGCATGTAGTTTTACATATTCTCAAAACATCGTAAAGCAGAAAAACAGCAGGTTTAGGGAACTTCCCGCCATAAAACAGTACCTAATTTGCATGAACAATGGAGCATCTGCTTCAAGATCCGGACGTTCGGAAAACAGAATGTAATTAGTTTGGAACTCATGAAATAAATAAGTAATTATCCGTGTGGATATTATAATAATATTGATGAATAATGTAAGAAAATAAGAAAAACAATAAGCAGATTACTACTGTATACGAACTTTAACAACGGATCGAAGTAAAAACGTTTCGAAGTCTACTTGAGGTCTAAGCCTGAAGAAAAATTCCTTGCTTGAAAAAATCAGTGCTTTCCTATCCCATCAAATTGTTTGTGAAAATGTCAAGATTTATTTTCATATAAGGGCCTATAAGCTCTGTGTAGGCATCAAGGAATAATTTGAAAACCTCAGTAATATTAAGTATGATTTCCAAGACAAAGCCTTAGAAGGGAGATGATAAAGAGATACTCCAACTTCTATTAAAACATATATATATCTCTATAGTAATATATCATCATATTTTTTGTCAGAAGACAGTTCAAGTAGGACTACTTATCTACCCTCGCGTAATCCCGTATAAAAATACTATTTGCTATGGCTCAGGAAAATTATCACTCGCGTCCTGTATATTATGGCTACGTATAAATCTGAAAAGCGGCAATGTCACTGTTTATTTTTATTTACTTTTTATATAAGATCACTATTATAAAATCTTGTTCTATATTACGAGAGAGTCGTTTGATGTAATACTTAGAACATTTTATTTAATTTGAACAAGTATTTACGTAACAAATAGGTTATTATGAACGCTTTATTACTGCCATACCAGTATTGATGGTTTATTTACCAACATTTATGGACTTATCATTATTATTTAATGTTATATGAAACAAGGAATTTCAAGAGCAATTTTCCAGCTGGAAGTTCGGAGAAATATCTTTGGGAATGAGAAAGAGAAAGAGGCATCAAAACCTACTTGATACTCGTAGTGGAACAACTCATCTAACTAAAATTTCTCCAGCACTCATGGCCTTCTAACTGGAATAGAGAAATGTACATGCATGTGTAAAATTTGACGTGTCCAAATGATACTTGGGATCTAAAGGAATAAATGAGTTTGACTTTTGACTTTTTGCGAACGAGAATATTGAAGGTCCATGTTGCTTGCGTACATAGGTAAGGAGCTAACCTCAGAGTGTCTACAAGTGTCCCCGGGTGGTGCAAAAAAAAGCAGCCCAAAGTACCACTAGAACTTGTGTCAAGTTTGTTCGGAAAAGCATTGCTACCAAACATGGTAATCGGCCGCCAAGCAGTGGTACAATCGCATTGCTGTGCCACCGGAAGTGGAAGGGTGTGGTAAAATTACAGGAACATGAGACGTGTCATCTCCAACTTGGGTCTTCTCATACTTCGGTAGGATAGTACCGGAAGCATATTGCTGTTGATTATGGAAGGAAGTAACCACTTAATATCAGGTCGGTGGGCTTGTGACTTTAGGCTAATCTAAAAGAGTACACATCGTCAGTGTATTCCAGTATATCGTCAGTGTAGTCCTCCTAGTGAAATGTTCTAGAAAACAAGAGATGCAAATTACACTTAATTCGTTTCCCTCCGGTACTACAATATTGATATAGTAGATATTATAGTGCCACGCATTTCCTACAAGAAATGTTTGTACCTATTACGAACGCACAATGTTCTATCTTGCCAGCAATTTCTCCGTGTAAGTAGCTCAAAATTTAAATTCCACATATCTGGCGAGCGAGCAACAGCTGTCGACTGAATACCTATTTTCGAAAATCCCGTTATATTGCTGCATTTTTCAGAACTCATTTCCCGCATTCACTTACCAACAAGCCTTTTCCATATGGATATATGCGCTTTTATATTCAATTTCCAAGCCGTAAAATTTCTACCATGATATGTTTAGGTCCATTTCTCTATACCTGTTGCTAGAACTTGTTTTATCTGCATTAACAAAACCTGGTCGTCGTTAGTCAGTTTAGTCTTACAGTACACCTCTGAATTAACGTAGGCCGTAGGTACGTAACGTTATATTACTTTTAAATTTACGTTCAAAATATAACAATGAAGACGTCCATTTGCCAAATTTTATCGTTGAAAATTTTATAAAGTAACCCATCATACTAATATTATAAACGGGAAAGTTCGTCCAGTTTGCTTGCTACTCCATCACACCTCCACGGTTGAACGGGTTTGGATGAAATTGCTATAAAGGTAGCTTATAACCTGGATTAACACATATGCTAATTTTATCTTTGAAACGACTGGACCGATGTGACGGGACATTCACTGGCAGATAAATAAGGCAACTTTTATTTTAGAAAAAGAAAAAAGAAATAGGACTACGAAAAAACACGCGTCGAATTCGAACAGCTAGTATATAATATACCTATATACATTATATACCTATAAGGCCCATATATGTGCACACAACCACAACCTAGTTTTATTGATTGATACCGCCGTGATTACAGAACAAACAGCCAGCGGCGGGAGTCGGGAAACCTTAAACGCTTCTTTGAGAGTTGTAGAACTAATTATAAGTTTAGCACTTGTAACTGGCTCGCGTGCCCCACTACCGAATTAGCCGGCGAATAAGTTCACTATTGATTTGTCAATAAACTTCGCACTCCGTGAAAGATGAAAGTGAAATTATTCAGCCGTTGCCAGCTGATGAGTTAGGATGTAAGCTCATCAGTTACTTACATCGCAAATATTTTTGTTAGCTGTACAGTTCACACCGTACAATAATCGATTACTTATGGTTCTGCGATCAAGGCTCTATTGATCTCAATTATATTATATTACTTAGAATTCTCTTACACTCCTAACTGAAACAACTCTTACAAGTCTAAGATTGAGTCCCATTTCCTCTAAACCTTACACATTTCATTGTTAATTTGAATACAATACCAACTACGTATTCGCAATTTCACGTTTGGATTTACAAATTGTAATAATGTTAACTCCCAAGGAAAATACATTCATACATTTGTAGGTAATAACTGGCGTATGTTGTTATACAAATTCGCACGTTGTTTTTGTACTCTATGCTACATAAGCTCTTTCGGCATTGAACTTAGCATAAATACGAGAACTTTTCCGAGCACACGTGAATATACCGTAGGTATACGAGCAAGGACTCTTCCGTATTCTGTGTACACGAGTCAGAGTGATAAAGCCTATTTGCATAAATAGGCTTTATCACTTTACCTGTGCTGCACGGAGCTAAAGGATAGCGTTCGTTTGTGCAACTTGGTTTTTACCGACTTCAAAAAAGGTAATTCGATTGTATGTTTTTTTTTATATTCTTACATGATTTCTTCAGCAATTGTGACCGTTTTGCATGATTCTAACATGTTTGATACGTATTTCCGAGGTGGTCTTAGAAATTACATGAAAAAGTTCCACCCTTAGGGCACAAAATTAGTGAAGAATGTATTGAAGTCGGCTTACTGGCTTTTTAAGTCAGCTAATTTTTAGATACCATACACTCTCTGGACGAAACGAGCACCGGTACCCACACACACTCTTCCACCGGAACTCAGCAATGTGAATGTGACAGAATACCAGGTGGGGAGGCAGTACCTTTCCGGATAAACTTTGCATAAGTTCTACTGCTACATTTTTGGCTCATTGAACACCACCCAGTACGTGTAGGAATTTAAAGGGCACAAACCTCCGGATGTCTCTTGGACACTTTAAATCAGCAGACAAGTCCGGTAGACCCACACCTTTACTCGGGGAAGAACTTACTGCAGTGTATACTGTGATCCTAGTTACAAAAGTTAGAAGTCGAACTTCTCTGTGACTGGACACCGGAATCCAATTTACTGAAGTGGATTGAGGTAAACTACTAGAATGCACTCACCTCCTAATTCTTAGTTAGTAGGTTTCTAAATTATTCAATACTTAGCTGCACCCTGGCCAATTTGGACTGGTACATCTTTAAATATTTGGTCCTAGGATATGCCGCTTTCATAACGTTTTTGACGTGAATACGTGGTTAAATTGCTTCAATAGTGGGAAGCAATTCAGAAAACTGATGATAATAAAATCAGTTTGATACAGTTACAGGGATACAGTTTGATGTTGCAGCTACATATCTATTATCATCCAAAATTTAATGACACAATAACAAATAAACATGGACATTTCACACGGCGCCAAACTAAGTATAACTTGTACTAGGGCTTGAAAGCTCTCAAGCACCTTCAATCCCCTGATGAAAATATTGAAGTCTTTTAATTCGAGTATTAAATCAGTCGTTTGTATTATATTAAAGATTATTGTATCTAAAACAAACGAACGGCATCACCCAGAGACCGCAGTAACATACTGGACTGAAGATTTTATTATTGACAAAACCATTGGTGTATGTTTCATGCAACGGAGAGAACAGCATATATGTCCAACTATGTTGCGCTGTTTTTGATTGAATTGAGTGCTGACCAAGCTTTCAGCTTTGCAAATTGAAAAAATTCTCCAATCCTCAAGTGGATAGGCTTTCCCAAATCCGAATCGTAACAGTCAGTCCATCAACACACGTCGAACGGGACCGTCGAATCGCATCGGGAAAACGCATGAAACGTCTATCAAGTCCAAAAATCAAACCTACGAATATCACGTTCGATTTCACAATAGTTATTTCTACATCTCTATTAAAATTAGATAGTAACACACCTACTTACTATTCTGAATTCTAATTCTAAAGTCGCCTATTCAGATCTGACCCGGAGACTGGAAATATTTTACTATTGTGAATATGACTCCGCCCTTTCTCAACAGATGTCGTTTTTAGTATTGTTTACGTGTACTAATAAATGACCATACTTGTATTCGATAGTACTGAATGTCAGCTATCTAACGCATTTTATGATATTTGGTTGAAGTGTAAGCAACAATTGTTTTCACCTTTTCGAAAATGTCGGTTTTTATTCCAAATAAACGTCATTTGCGGGAAGTTTTATTACATTATTTTATTGCGAAGAAAACTGCAGCGGAAACTTATCGTTTGCTTGTGGAGATTTATGGTGAGCATGCTCCGTCTAATACAACTTGCAAGGAATGGTTTCGACGATTTCAAAATAACGATTTTAGTACTGAGGATAAAGAACATGGAAAACCACCAAAAAAATTTGAAGATGCTGAATTGGAAGCATTATTGGCGGAAGATTCTTGCCAAACTCAATCAGAATTAGCTGCAGCATTAAATGTTGATCGTTCAACTGTTGCAAAGCGTTTACAAATGATGGGAATGATTCAAAAAGCCGGTGACTGGGTTCCACATGATTTAAAAGAAAGAGACATGGAACGTCGGAAAACCATTTGTGAAATGCTGCTTCAAAGACAGCAAAGAAAAGGATTTTTGCATCGGATAGTCACAGGAGACGAAAAATGGATACACTACGAAAATCCTAAACGCAAAAAAGCTTGGGTGAAACCAGGCGAACCAGGCCCATCACAGCCAAAAATAAATATTCACTGTGCCAAGGTCATGCTCTGTATTTGGTGGGATCAGAAAGGTATTGTATATTATGAGTTGCTCAAACCCTCTGAAACTATTAATGGAGAAGTTTACCGACGACAACTAATTCGTTTGAAGCGAGCCATAGAAGAAAAACGACCAGAATGGGTGAATAGACATAACAAATTAGTTCTTCAGCATGACAATGCCAAACCGCATACCGCAGAAGTCGTAAAAAGATATTTAGAGGGACAGGACTGGGAAGTGTTACCCCACCCGCCATATTCACCAGACATAGCTCCTTCGGATTACCACCTATTCCGGACGATGCAGACAGACCTTACTGGAGAAAAGTTTACTTCATGTGAAAGTATCAAAATTTGGATTGACAACTGGATAAGCTCAAAAGACCAGGACTTCTTCCAGCAAGGAATACGAAAACTACCTGAACGATGGGCGAAGGTTGTAGCTGCAGATGGAGCATACTTTCAATAATTTTTTTTTTTAATTTTGTAAGCGAACAAATGTGTTTTATTTTGACAAAAAGGGGCGGAGTCATATTCACACACCCAATACTTATAAGGTATGCCTGATTATCTTAGCGACAAACAACTATACATTGTATACAATTTATTAAAGTGAAAACTTCTTTAAGCGTGTTGGGCATTATTTGAAATGGGTAAAAACCATTGAACTCCCGACACTGTTACCGTTACAGTTACCGGCACGTCTGTTTTGTTTTCACTTCTGTCAGCACTCCCGGAGTGCCACTATTTTATATTTATCGTTACTATTATTGATTTTAAAACATTATGACATTTCCTTGCTAAATAAATTACTTTTTATTATTACTATTGAGTATTTGGAACTATAACTTTGCCGTTAAATCACGTGGTGGCCATAATTTTGTATTCACTTCATGGGACTTTGTTTCGAAGAAGCGAATAATCTGGGAATATATCGGACTCACTGCAGCTACAATTGATTGATTGACAAATTGATCTACGCGACTGACGATACACCTAATTTGGAATTTTCCGGGATGACGTTGATTACCTATTACTAGTTGATTGGACCCCAGTCCACATCATGCTGATAGTTGATGCAGCGTTGAAGTTCGAGCGAACTAATTATAAAGTTGCTTTGAGAACGCACGAACAATATTTGGCATGTCATTTTATACGATTATAGTCACATGATGATCTGGTGGCCCACTTGAAATGAAGTGGTTGCCTTCGCCCATATCACCAGTGCACCAGGTGTGGTGGCAGTACTTATCCGGACTAACATGGCATAAGTTCTACCGCTCCTTTGCGTTACTCCTTTCGGACCACCCAGGGGGACCCATGTTGGGGCTCTGGGGTACTCACCAATGGACACTCAACATTGACCTCCAAAAGTGACATCTTCTTTTACTTACGTCACACTTCATATTATAAGAGAAAACCCTTGAAAATTATTTTTTATCCAAATGCTTGAATGTAGGTTGTATTCGTAGGTCTGAGGGATAACAAAACATCAAATATAATAATTTCAAGTTACAATATAGTTTAGCCAATCATTTTTATGAACGTAAGGATTCTGCTATGTAACTTACAAAAATCAAAGAGCAAAACGCAACACCGCAGAATTCAAAGTGGATTCAACGCCTTACAAGCTCCCAGAGTTACCTGTAAACTGCTTTTACTAACGATAAAATGAAATTGGCTAAAAGGTTCTTCATTGTTTGATCTTTTGAAGTGCACTTGGCTGGTTTCAATGTCGACATCGGTACACAACAATTTATTTGTCAGGAACGTCAGATCTTATTACATTCTTTTTGAAGTACTGTAACAATCTTATATTAATTCTGGTAAATTTGTATCAACATAATTTTATGTAGGTATTATACAATATCTACTTTTTTTCGGGACATATTACACGTTTATACGTTTATTATTATTCATATCCTGATACTAGGATTCCCTGTATCCCAGATGGCATGGACTAGCACAGAACAAGACAAAGAAACAATTTCGGGAACAAACTTTATTTTCAACTCACAAAGCATGTCTTGTCCAGGCTGGGAATCTAACCCGGGATCCCTCGCTTCGAAGGCTACTATACTCATACTCATTTATTGAAACCGTAGGAACCAACCTTAGAGTACACTTGGCTATGTCAAAAATACAAATTGTTCACATCAAAATTCATAAACATAAATCAGAGCCATATATAGTGGACTTTAAAAACAGACAAGCTAGTAAGTTCGTTTAGTGAGTTATAATTTAAGATTGAAAATAATAATAATCTATACATATAATAAAACTGTAGACTTGCCGTGTCTGTACATTAAAGATTTTTGCAAAATAATAACTGGGAGACGTTAGGAATAAGTAATAGAACGTAAAAAAGCATTTTTTGTAATTTTTGTCTGTTTGTCTGTTTATCTGTTTGTCTGTTTGTCTGTATGTTTGTGCGCACTTTACGCAAAAACCATAGATAGTTATCAAAATCTAGGTACTAACAAATGTTGCTTAACATTTGTTGTAATGATAAATATAATGATAGTTATCAAAATCTAATTACTACAATAACATATATTAAGCTGAGTCTCGACTAATGAATACCGTTTATTTTATCAAAATCGACTCGCAAAATCAAAAGTTATTCAATGTTTTATTCAAAATTTTAACGCGCCTGCCGAATCCTGCATGCTTGACTCGGTGTAGCGAGCCGGTGTATTGCAGCATGAATACGAGCAGGCGTTTGAAGGCACATGACACGTTTAGTCGTAGTTTGGGTTAGTTAATTAGACAATTAGTTTAAAGGCAGTTTTTTTTTGTACTTTGAACTGCGAAAAGTTGATTAAGTTTGATTACGAGTTAAGCTGCCTGTCAAACGAGTCATTTACTTGATGGAGACCTACATTACACTGGAGTAACGCCATGGCCTTATATCCGGCTGAAAATGGCCGCATAGGTAAATCTTCTTCAGGGTACATCATCATCATCATCATCAGGGGCGAAAGTACATAACCCTTGCGACATTTGTTATCGATTTTGCTGATATTATCTGGATATTCAGATGCAGCACATTTATTGAAAAAGTATCATTATAAGTTAGCGGAAGTCTGTCAAAGAATATGCAGCTCAACAATGATAACGAAACATAAATCGATGCTTGCTAGCTATCTTTTTTTTTCTGAGTTAGTTACGTATCGAGCTGAGGGCCCACCTGGCGGTAAGTGGCGACCCACACCCATGACAACAGTTATGCGACTCAGTATAAGATTTGGATCTTAGACTGAGTCGCACTCATCCTGCTGCGACCATCACCCGAGACGGGGATGATACGTCTCATGCAAATATAATGCAAGCACTTCTGCTTGTGTGATTCCATGTGTATTGGCAGTACCTCGCAGGACGAACTTGACACAAGTTCTACTGTTACTTTTTGGTTGCTGCTCTAGCACCACTCAGAGGGTACGTGTAGGGAATCAAAGGATACACACCTGCTGACGCGAGCAACTAGATCCAATAAATTGGTACGGGAGACTTATTTCTCACCAAAGCCGTCTTGACCCAAATACGCAACCGAAATAAAATTGCTCCCTCTGTTTCCTAATTGGGTAAAACAGCTATACACATAGTTACATTACATGAAACTAAAACCGCCAACAAAATGTTTAAAATCCCAAAAACTTGGAAGTCTTTGAATCTGGAACTTGGAACTTGAAGACCTGTTTGCAACATTTCTAGAAATAGCGACAAAGCAAAGGTTCTACGTGATTGTGCTTAGTAGTATGGGATCAGTGCACAATGGCAACCCGTAAAACAGTTAAAGCGATGGACCGAACTCACTGCGATATATTAGATCCGCCTATAGATATCACCATGCTCTTATGTGGTGTTTATAAATGGAGATACTAAGGTTGATGAAATTAACGCATGTCTTAATGTTCGAGTCTGTGGGACAACGTTATACCAATGCATTGAACACTAAACATGCGGCCACACACCTCCTATGTATTTTGTGTATGATGATCTAACAACACTGATACAACATTGAGCAGTGTCCCAGGGAATGGCATTGAACACCATTCAACATCATTAACAGAGAAGTGGAACAATAAGACGATTTTTTTTTTGTCAATGGGTAAATACTTTGCGTATACCTTGGGGAGGCGTGAGGTTATGTGTGACTCACCCCCAACACTACTCAGAAATAGCAGTACTGGGGAAATACACATTAAACCCCCTTGGTGTTCCTGCACTACGCCTTCACGCTTGGGGTACGGGTACGGTAGCGGCCCCAGCAGCGTTGGTCTACGCGTATCGGGACCCCAACACGATGTCTAACTCCCTGTGGTGGCGTGCCCGAAACACGAAGCACGCCATCCTCCTGTGGGGACCTCATCCGTCGGACGGCAGATTCCCCGGATCTACCACCAGGAGGTTCCCGTTAGGGTGACAGGCGGCGCTCATGCGCCTGCCTTCGCCGACCCACTCTCCTGCGTCTACCAGGGTGAGGAGATTCTTCCTCCCTCACCCTCGCGGCTGCTTCTTTCTGCGAGGTTACTTCCTTGCAGAAAGACTGAGCTGCCACCCAAGATCTCCCGCTGTCAATCATGGATAAGACCATAGTTGACAGCAAAAAGTTTCTGCCTATAGCTGCGGTCAGGCGGGAACAATAAGACCCTACCATCTATCCCATCGAATGTTTAAATTTCTAGAGTGCATCTGGACTCTCATCACACAATATATTAAACTAAATGTCGGAATGCCCATTGCTCTTTTATAAATTTATGTCTTCCTAAATTATGTTACAGCACCAAATTGAAAGTCAAGAGTTTAGAGAATTCCTCTCATTCCTATCAACTGTCCATTTAGTTTTAAACGCATTCAGTCTCCGGTGAGCCTATGTTCCGCAGTGATCAGACGGTCCTTATATTGAGTTGCTTTTTGCACAGTCCGCCTTAGCAATTCAAATATTTTTTATGCGCACGTTCCTGAAATATCCTGAAAAAACGACTTCTATAGTATAGTTTACAGAGAAGCATTATTGTAAAATATACATTTGCAATGGTTGCAGTTTCACTTACGTAGTTCATCATCCAATCAAGTCTTAAATCTTCCCAGTTAACAAAATCTAAGTAATATGGTAAGAATCCAACGGAAATAAAGTATTTTGAGATTTAATCATAACATAAATAATTTTAATTAATACAATAGTAACGACCAGACATAATAAGCATCTCATTATATTTCTATCTTCTAGGCTGGGATAGATCTAAGTCCACGCGGACGAAGTCGCGGGCACAGCTAGTATAATAATAAATAAATAGTTGATGCTGCTGTAAAGGGGCATTGTCCACAAACGTAATCACGGAGCCGTATAACTATTGTACTTTCCAGGTTTTAAGGTTGTTCTAAAACAATACTACATTAATATATCAGCCAAGCTTTGTGACGGCGAATTATTCTGTTTTAAAACAGTAATCTTATATATATGGTTACAAACGTGAGTAAACTCTCCAGTTCCTACCAGATTTCCATATTTCATGTATGTTGTTGCTGGTTGGGAGTTAATCTTTTACTTTGTTACTCGGAAAACTTACTTCAGTAGAATTAAGATCTTGACAATTAGTTGGGATAATGTTTGGCAATTAGTGGGATAATATAAGATATGTAGTCCGTTGGTTTTTTTTTTTTTTTGTTGACCACCGGTAATGTGCAACAGACGTAGGGGAATCTGCAACAAAGATACTTACTAGCAGATACCCAGCGTGTGTTACTACTACATTTTATGCCTAATGCATTGTTTTAGTGGTCTAAAACCATTTTCGCATTATTGCCTTTCTAATGAAACCGGTGTGGGGTACATCGGTAGGATGGTTTCAAAGTATATAATGGACATAGGTAAAAACAATTTTTGTGTTTTATATATAAGGAATCGTGTACGCAGTTAATAATAATATTATATTGTAATTTATTTCAGATATAAGATCCAAAGTATTGTTAGTAGGTACACCAAATTAAATATTATTAGTTCACATAAAAAGTTACAGCCGAGTTTAGCGTTTGGATCTGACTTAATTATCTCCTTACTTCATTTGTGGGTAATCTTAGATCCAATTTCATAGTGTTAGACAAGTCTTCCACAGCTGTGCACGATCTTCATCAATTTAAACATTACGGTACTGTTGTGATTAATTAATGCATAGTCCGTGGTATAGTGGGGTTTTAGTCATAAATTAGATATTTAGGTTACCAGCAGAAACTGTTTAGCTAAGAACGTAGTATGCTAAAAAGCTTAAATGCAAGTAACGTCCATTGAGTCCAAACAAAAGCCAAACGCCTTTGTTTAGACAAAGGTTATACCGAATTTGATTTTGTACGTGGTGTAATAATTTTCTCTTTTTCTAAGCAAAATACAATATCACAATAAAATTAACTCAAAATACACAGAGCACAATGCGAAGGAAACACGGATTTGAAAACTAATTACTTAAAACGTCTTGTAAAAAAAATTTCAAGGTAATCTTCCGCCCCTAAGGTTGAAAAACATGGAAAGAGGGTTATTCAATTTTCAAATCAGTCAAGTTGCAATGTAATTCTTAAATGTATATAAAGCAACCTCAGAATAAACCTAGAAGTGAAAATCACGGTTACAATCACCACTAGCCTTATCGACACCAAAACAAACCGCAAACAAAATAAAACCACATATCCTTATTTCGGCCGAACAAGGTGATAATACTTACTTTACGAGCTGACCTCGCGATACGCAATACCAGCATATGACCCGCGGGAAATGTTACTAAAAGTCATATAAAATCTAAAGAGCAATAATACTCCGCACTAAGGCTACTTCAGGTCACCCATTTTTAGTATTGTTATTATTAAAATATTACCACTTCAGGGGAGCAAAGTTATAAACGAATATATTCGCATATTCACTTAGAATCCTAACTGGTATTACAGATGCGAATGTGAGTTTGTTTGTAACGCTCTCACGCCTAACTACACAAACGATCATGATGAAATTGTATTCACGTTCTTAGGGGTACAGAAAAGGACATAGTGTACACTCAGTCAGAAAAAAAATCTAAATCTAAAACAACGTAAAGCTGGTGAAGAGGATTTTAATGTTCAAGTAAAATTAGTGAATGCATAAACTTATCAACGCTAAAAACTCGCCAGTGTACAGTTTTTTTTAGGAGCCAGGGCAATGAGCCAGAATCCCTATTACCTGTGAATCCCTCCCTACTACTCTCCATAGCAAAATTTTGCTTGTAAACTATAGCAGCTAATTTGTTGTTGTTTATGATAAAAACTATTCTAGACAATCTCTAGTTGCAAAGATTTCAGATTCATACAATGCAATTTTCTATTTTATAATATGTGACATGCATTTTGATTTTGGACCTTTGTTTCCTACTATAGAATTTACAAAAATAAATACATATTCCCAAATGTTAGTTAAAATTTCTATTTATCATATAAACTATCCTACCCGTGCTCTGCTCGCTCAAGTTAATAATTAAACCCAAGATTGAAGGAATTTACCAACTTTCTTAACTAGTTAATCCCGAAACCTCTTACCGAAACAAAACAGTTAAATCATTCTGCTCGTCCGACGGACGGAAAACCAACAGAAACCTATTTGGACCCTTTGTTCCGGCTCTTGTATTTTTATGTTCACCGCTCCAATTAGATCACAGACGCAATTGAAAATGGCGGTAGGAACTAAAAAATACTAAAATAAAAAAAAAAAATTAATCTGCTGTCATTTGTGTTCATTCTCACATTCTTAAACTGCAGGTTATACGACAATAATGGTCCATCATTTTAGACTTAGATTTAGTATTAGTACCCAGATGGAACATGAGATTTATGACCTGGATCTCGTAACGTGAATGTACGTCTGTGATTGGAGAAACAAATAAATCATTTATATATCTATCTAAGATATGTACGAAGTCCAAGTCTTTAAATAACGCTATTAACGGTCCTTAATTTCAACGTTAAAATTTGGTAACTTGTAATCTTTTTTTAATTTAGTAACAAATTTTCTATGGTTGAAATAAATCAGTACTATAGGTATAAATAAGTATTAAATATTGTAAACTCAATTATTTAAACAATATAACTATATTAACATACACATTTGCATCTGTGACAGCTTTGCGGATTTGGGTTGTCTAATGATGATAAATAATCATAGTACACAGTAGGAATGACATCGGTGCAGTTTTTTTATGACTTTCCTTTTGTCATTGGGTTATTAAGGCGATATTTTGAGAACAAAACTAGCCAAACACTGCAAACTGAATGTAATTTGCCCATACCCCTGTGCGTGTAATGAGCCTCAGTGGCTCCTGTAATACGATATAATATGCGCGTGTTAATTAAAACTTGATCTTACGGAATGAGGTTTTTTATAATGGAGTATACGTTGTTGGCCGCAGATGGCCTTGAGATACGAGTTTTGATTTAATCAAAACTATTCACACTTTAATTTTCACTTGTATGCACTCTTTTCAACATGTGAGTATAAAATAAATATTGTTTTTAAATGCAAGATAAATAAAATACTAATGCTTGATAAAAACAATAAACCTATATAGACCAATAATAGACTATAACCAATAATAGAATATAAATTATAATAGAACATAAGTAAAAAAATAATTATTGACATTAAATAATTAGAAATTCATTTAGACACAATATTAAAGTATAAAATTGACTAGGTATATGTAGTTTAGACCTACCTACACGCTATGTAGAAAACCTCGAACGTCCTCCATTAATACTACAAAAAGTAATTATTAATTAATTATTAGATAATTAATGGCCCCAACAAGGGCCCATAATGTGAAACTCAGAATGTAAACAGTATTACCGTATTCCATTACGAGAAGCAATAAATTTATCAAGTAATATTAAATTACAATTCGTTCACAATTTATTCCAATTAATCACACGCCTCTATTTGTACCACATCCAGACTCGTAAGTTCTTACTTGCAAATGCTGCGGTTCAAGTTGGAGAGGAACTATCAACTGCAGCAAATGAGAAACTGTAAGTAATTGCTGTTTTCGGTTGAATTGCAAACTTTCTGCTGGATTCGCGAACAAATGAATGTGATAATCAGGCGTAGACGTGGCGTAGTTTCTCTAAAGCAAATCGTTTATATTAGACTGAATGGAATTTTCAAAACAATTTTATTTTGTAATTGCTAACTTTAAAACCCGGTATGAAGGTTAGTTTCTTTCAGTACTGCCTATGAATCTTTAGATATGAAATTAATAGGTGAAGGGGTAAAAAGCTAGTAGTAAAGGTTAAGGTCGGGAGATAAGGATCAATACGCCAAGCGTGGATTGCAAATGTCAGCTTAGCGTGACCTAATATTACGGACAAGAACCTTATGGACTCCGAATCTATGCGGCTATTCTTAGAATGTCTTGGAAAACTTACGATATAATTTAATCACAGTGTTTGCTAATCTTTTGTAAGCTTCGGAGAAGCATTCATAAAAAAACGGTGCTGTTAAACAGAATTGATGACATTATACTCGCGTCGGTGTTTAAGATTCTAACTGTCAGCTGTCAATTTGCATGGCCTAGGTCTAGAAGAATAACATAAATGTGTTTCTTACAAAACTGCGTTTAATGATTTATTCATGATAGTAGTATATTCTATTTCATTCTCGTCCGAAACAGTCAGGAAGCAAGACGTGTGCTCATTTTATTTATAAAATTTGAAACACTAGTCATTCTAATTCCACCTTTGTGTATTAGTACTTAAAGTGTAGCTTAGAAGAAGACTCAATTGGTGCATACGACGTTTTGATAAAAAGATCCCACCATAGTTGAAGGCAAGTTATACATCTACCCTACTCATTGTAGTAGTTTAACTCGGCTTGCAGTACATCCTCAACAAACAGATAAATCATGTATCACACCCCGGTATCTGGGCGCATGTTTTCTTCGCAACCAAATATCAACGTAGAGGACCATCCTAATGATTTTATAAAAAACAGTAATCTCAGAAAGCGAAAAAATCTAGATATGGATATCGTTATGGATCTTAAGGAGTCCCTCTTGCAGTCATTCAAGAATATGATTAGTGATGAAGTTTCTGAAATGAAACAACAAAATGCATTGATTCTACAATCAAACGCCGAAATTATTAATTTACTACAGGCTAATACAGCTGAACTAAAACACGCCAATGAGAAAATAACGGCTTTGGAGTCTGAACACGCTATAGCAACAGAACGAATAAATGAACTTAAATATCAACTGCATGAAGTACAAAAGCAGCAAAAAAAGAAACAGGTAGAAATAAGAAATGTTCCAAGACATGATAAAGAAAACACTGTTGAAATATGCAATGCCCTATTTAGCACTCTGAATATCAAACCCATTGATGAGATATCACAAATATACAGGAAAGGCAAAAATAACACCTCCCCAATTGTTATTGAATTCGGTGACGAAAAACGCAAGGAAGAGCTCATTTCCGCTGTTAAAAAGTTTAATAAAGCTGATAAAAACATGCAGTTAAACTCTGGTCATCTGGGAGTAAAGGGAGACCAAACAAGAGTGTACTTGTCGGAAGCTTTAACTTCTCTGACTAAAAAAATTTATGCAGAAGCTCGTGATCTTGTCAAAATAGGTCAATTCAAATATTGCTGGGTATCCCGTGGAAATGTGTTGCTGCGCCAATGTGAAGGGCAACCTGCTGTATTAATCAAATCGCTTCATCAAGTTGCTGCACTGCGCTCCTTGTGACTAGTTAGTATAGTAAAATCTCAAATATCTTACAAAATCAGATTCCCTTTCTGTAAAATTTATACTATTGTTTTTGTTTCTTATAATATTCACAACGTCTACTGTATGGCTTCTTATATTCATGTGTATTTATCTCTTCGTGTTTATAGTCAGAAAGTTATCCCGTTAAGTAAAATTAAGTACTACAACACCTACCTACAATAAGTCAAACCATCACTGCTGATAAAAAATCAAATATGATTACTCCTCTCATTTCAGAAATAAATTTGAGATATAATTTTAAATATGGTTAATGATTTAAATGTTGTTGCTACTAGCGTTGATCGTGAGATCAACGCCGGTGAATCGTTTTTGGTTGATGAACCAAGTGATTTCACCAAACTTGAGCTTAATGCTTCATCTGAAATTGCCCTTAAAGTTATTGTGCAAAACATTCGTAGTGTCAGTAAAAACTTTGAAGAGTTCAAGGTTTTCCTAACGCGAAGCAATCTTTACTACGATTTTATAATTTTAACAGAGTGCTGGCTGAAAAATTGTAACTATTTACCGCAAATTGATAATTATAATGCCTTTCAATCTACTAGTCACATCAACCAGAACAGCGGTGTTATTGTATATGCCCGAAATAATATTAAAGAGGTCTATGTGTATGAACCTAATTTGATGGATGCAGATAGTCTTGTGGTCAAACTTGGGAACAGTTATGCTTTCTTATGCATTTATAGGTCGCCGTCATTTATATCTTTGACTAACTTTCTTAATTCTTTAGATGAGCTACTAACAAACCTAAAATGTATTCCAAACATATACCTACTAGGAGATCTCAATATTGACGTTAGTTTAGACAACATGGACCCCAGGTCTGATGATTATCAAGATTTGCTTGCAGCGCATGGCCTTCTACCTAGTCACACCCTACCGACACGTGGTAAGAAGTGTCTAGATCACTGCTTTGTGAGATCAAGTACCAAAGTACTAACCGCGATTTGCAATTCACCAGTTACAGACCATAACTGTGTGTATTTAGCTATACCTTCATCAAAATACCTCAGCACTGCCAAAGTTCAAAAAACCATAAGTAAAATAAATTACCAAAACGCCTGTAAATTGTTAGCGGAGGTTAATTGGGAGGATTTTTATCGTGCTAAGGACCCAAACATTGCCACTGAACTATTTATTAACATAATTACAAATACCATAAAATTTTGTACGCATTCATATGCGACTTCTAACAGGAAAGTAACTTACCAACCCTGGATTACACCTGGAATGTTAAGATGTATGAGATTTCGAGATACACTCCATAGGCGCTGTAAAAAATCACCAAATGATGCTAAATTGGAAATCACATACAAACGTTATAGGAACTTCTGTAACAACATTCTGCATAACTTAAAGGATCAGTATGACCGATCGGATCTACATAGAAATCAAAATGACACAAAAAAAACTTGGAATGTGATTAAACGGGTTTGTGGGCTGAATACTTCTAATAATTCCATGTCGTCCAGTCCACTTTTGAAACTGAAAGAAACGGAACAAGATTCTATCAATCATATTAATGACTTTTTTGTTAACGTTGGCAGTAAACTCGCCTCAAATATTCTTAATGCCCTGAACACGTCTGAAGAAAACTTGGCACAAAATTTTAACCCTGATAAAAATAATTTACATTCATTTATGCTTCTTGATACTGACCCTAATGAAATAAATAACATAGTCACCTCCTTAAAAAACACACCTTCTTCTGGTTGGGATGGTATATCCTCAATATTTCTTAAAAAATGCATCCAGTTTTTGGTCATGCCTATCACTCATCTTTGTAATCTTTGTCTATCTGCAGGGGTGTTCCCGAAGTTACTAAAGCACTCTATTGTGATCCCGGTTTACAAAGCAGGGGACAGAGACAGTATAAATAACTACCGTCCAATTTCTTTACTACCCACTTTGGCCAAAGTTCTAGAGAAATTGTTAAACAGGCGGCTTGTAAGCTTTCTTGAAAAGTACCATCTTCTGTCAAACAACCAATTCGGATTTAGGGAAAAGATATCTACCACGGATGCTATTGAAAACCTGGTATTTAACATTGCAGATATCTTAGACGATAAAAAAAAGTGTATCGGTGTTTTCTTGGACTTGGCCAAAGCCTTTGATACTGTCTCTGTACCTCTGCTGTTGCGTAGGCTGGAATCAATAGGTATAAGAGGTGTACCGTTAGACCTTTTTAAGGATTATTTATGTGACAGAACACAGGCTGTTAGATTGTGTGATAGGTTGAGCTGTAGTCAACCGGTTACTTTTGGAGTGCCTCAGGGATCAGTATTAGGCCCGACACTGTTTTTAATTTATATTAACAGTTTATGTAACATGAAACTTATAAATGCCAAAGTAATAACTTTCGCTGACGATACCGTTCTTATTTTTAAAGGATCTACGTGGGAGGATGTTCGTCTTACAGCTGAGAATGGTTTACGTGAAGTAATCTTATGGCTGAACAACAACTTATTAACGCTAAATTTAAATAAAACTAAATTTATTACATTCTCCATTTTAAATAACCATCAACCTAATTCAGATTTTAACCTGATAGCTCATACATGTCCTAAAACTAACGCTAGCAGCTGTGGATGTTACACTCTCTCATCAACAGACCATATTAAATATCTCGGCATTACTATTGATAAAAATCTAAATTGGAAACAACACATTGATATATTAAAATCGCGTATTCGTAAACTTTTACCTATCTTTAAGAGAATAAGACGCCTGAAAGATTCTGCAACCATCAAAGTCGTATATTTTACCCTGTGCCAATCTATTCTTACTTATGGCATTCCAGTGTGGGGAGGAGCGAAAAAAACTAGTTTGATTAAATTGGAGCGCACCCAGCGATCCATATTAAAAGTTCTATATTTCAAACCTTTTAGGTACCCTACTAAGTCTCTATATAGTGACTCTCACGTTCTGTCAATACGACAACTCTTCATCAAATCCATTATTCTTAGGCAACATTCCCGTCCTTGTTGTCATATCACTTCTAAGAGACGACTACATGAAGTTTATAGAGTTCCTGCTTGTAATACTACCTTTGCTCAGAGCTTTTCGTTTTTTTTGGCACCGTTGTTGTATAATCGTATAAATAAAGAAATTAAATTAAATGATAAATCAAATTTCCTCTGTCGTAAAGCTTTGAATGACTTTCTGGGTAACTTTGATTATGAAAAAACTGAAAAATACATACAAATATTAAAGTAAGCAATAGGATTTGTATATGGATGTATATGTATGTATATGCACACATATACCTGTGTGTATGTGTTAAAGTAGTATTATATTTTATTTTTGTAAATCTATATAGTACTCCATATATTGAAAAAATTTTGTCTGTCTGTCTATGTGTTCTGGCTAATCTCCTAAACTACTCCTAGAGGTATAAGTATGTTAATGTTGTTATTTTTTATTTTTTTTGTTTGTTTTACCTCACTAAATTTATGTTGATTTCAACGCGAACGGAGTCGCGGGGAACAGCTAATTAATAATATAGTAAAATATTTTTCCCAAACATAGTTCTAAGCATAGTCAATAAACTGTATCACTATCTTAGAATCTTACTACTTAAATACTTTTATATAACCTTACTTTATACTTGTCTTGATTTGTCTGTTCTACGAGTATATACTATGTTAACTTGTTTACATTATCGATGCACTCAGTACGCATGATTTGTTTTAAAATTTTACATGCGACATTGACCCGTATTTATATGGGGCGAGAATCCTTACCTTGCCGTAACACAGTTCAAACTAGCACGGGAGGTAATGTTTTTTCGAACTATGTATGTACCTACCGTCATTTTTTGTTTTCTTTTGTTTGACAATTAGCATTAGTATAAGTACATACATGTTGTTTTTTGAAGTATTGTTAAATAAATAAATAAATAAATACATAAATCAAATTTGTGAACCTTGAAATATCATCGCATTTAATATTTCGTGATCAATATTCTTATATCGTCTTGGGCATACAACAATGAAGGAATTTTGAAATGTTAATGTTAATTAAACTTATTTAATTAATGTCCAAGTTGTACGCAAAAGCATCCCGTCTATGTCGATATAGTGGAATTCCTAAATAACGAGAATTACTTCCTTTCTTATAAAAGCTATGATCGTGACCTTTCTTTGATAAAGCGTAAAGCATTGGTAATGCCCACTCAGTGAGTCAGCTAGCAAAGAATTCATAGTGTAGAACTGACAAAATTATGACTGGAGCAAGAGTTTGATACCTGCCTCCACACCTTTTAATTTGCTACCAGCATTAAATTACTAACATTTGCGCATAGAACCTCAGTATATTATGGGTATAGTCGTTGAAATTACAGATTCATCTTCATCACGACACGTTTCATCTTCATGCCTCTCAGAGAGAGGGGCGACAGCAATAAAACCTAGAGCCTTATCGGAGTGGCCATTTGCGAGCGTGTTTCAAGCAATTGCTGGCAGCGAGCACGATGCTTTTCATATCTTTCAATTACGGAATAGATTTTGAAAAAGGCACATTTTAATTTATTGCATTCGGCTGTTCTAAATTTTTTTTTGTTTATTATTTTTTAGGCTAATAAACTCCCGAAGCAACATACGCATCTTTAATTGAATGGATTTTTGTTAACACGATGCTTTCTTGACTAAACGATAATAAGTTATTGTACCTACTGTCAGGCGGGTAAACTAAAGTAGCATGTAACTGTTATTGGACGAGCCCAATACCTAGATTGATAGAAATCATTATGCCTACAAATTTTCGATTCATGGGCATACTGATTTCCCATTCGAGGTAAATACCTCTTTAAGTGAAGGAAACCACTTATCTATGAGGGTTAAATCATATTTCCTTTTAACAAAATTAAAGACTTGGCACAAACAATGTTTCTGGGAATTACAATCGATAAACATTGTAACTTGAAGGAACATGTAACATAACATGAACCTTTTCTATACGTAACCGTATAGAATAAGTAAAAGCACTCATGACAAAAAAATTTATACAAATATAGAAAAATGCATCATAGAAGTCGTAAAATAAAAGGCAGCCATTTAAAAAAATATACAATATATAAATAATTATCTATATATTATATTAGTCTTTGATAAGATTGAATATTGCATATTTTAAGGACACAGAAGGTTTAATAATAAGTTAACCACATGGTTACAAATAGTTCAACAACTAACAGAATTTTAAATGCACCTCATAATTTGTAGTTTTACGAAAAATCTATTGGCGCCCGATTCTACACTGCCTGCGGAATGAAAGTTTCCGTTATATTCTGTTTGAACCCAGTTCCCTTTGCTAAACCCACTATAGGTAATCCATCAAGTTGCCTGTCAATGTGATGACCCATTGGGTTCGGCCCTCGGCCTCACTTGCCCATCAACCATTTGTACGTCATCACCCGAGAGAGAGAATTTTCGACTTGTTTTTGTTTTAACACAGATAAATATTTCCCCGCAATATTTATTTAGCAAACCGACATTAAAACGGCTTGTTTGTTCCGTAAACAGTGTAATTTATGCAAAAGGAGCTCATCTTTCTTAAGATTATTAACGTTGGAGGTTCCAGTAAGCCGTTGTCGCTCAATAGAACCTCCCATTACCTTATTAAGACAAATTGAAACTAACAACTTAAACCAACTAAAAAATAAAATATTATTAATATATAAAATGAAGTTAGCATGACTATACGCTAGTTAAGTATTATTAAATTAAATGCGTTATAGCCAATAATTTGACTGAGTTTTCATTTGTAACTTTAGTTTAAGGTGATCTGTGTATTACAGTTGCATGGGCGTGTAGTGTACTATGTGATCGGGCCCCGCACCCCTGCCCCACCGCAGGGGAGGACTAATTTAAATTGATTACCTCTTATTGTTTTTTAAACTATATAGACCAAACATTGTCCACCATTTAGAAACTTAAAGCAATAACCTCTGTAAAATACAAAAGTTAGCGTGGGAGAAAATGATAATCATCTTTGCACTTAGTTACGACAAAATTCCTTAGAAACGATACTCGAGTCAAACTACAAAACAAATAAAATAGATATATTTTGGCATAAATTTTGTAATTTCAAGGATATATTTTATGGTAGGTAATATAAAACTGGATAATATAATATAATAATTTACCGCAATAAATAATTTTCAGCTATGAATCTTTGAAACTAATTACAGGAAATAAACAACGTTTCCAAAATTTGACAAATACTTGATATGAATTTGTACCATTTGGGGGACCATGTTGCTTGCGTCCGTAAGTGTCCCCTCAGGGTTCCTACACGTGTCCTACAGGTGGTACGAAAGGAGCAACTATAAGTAGCAGTAGAACTTGTGCCAAGTTTGTCCGCAGAAGTACTCCCACCTTACCTGATAATCCCCCGCCAAGCAGTGGTGCACTCGCTCAGCTGTGTTCCGGTGGGAGGGTGTGGGCGCCGGTGAAATTACAGGCACTTTAGGTGTACCATCCCCGTCTCAGGGTAACGGGCGCAATGCGATGCGATTTGGATCTATTTAGACTTTTGTATGACTATGTCACATTAGTTATAAAAAAAACTGTCCTAATTAATTGCATGAGACAAGTGATAATGACGTTGATAACACAACTTATCCGTGGCTCCGTGGCTTAGTTGGTAGTAGCCCTGCCTTCGAAGCGAGGGGTCCCGGGTTCGATTCCCGGCCGGGGCATACTTTGTGCGGGGAGCATGAAGTTTGTTCTCGGGTCTTGGGTGTTTGTCTTGTGTTTCTGTGTTTGTCCATGCCACCTGCGACACAGGGAATCCTAGTGCAGAGGTATGAGTGTGTAAACGTTTATTATTTATTTATTTTAATTGCCCAAACTTATCGAATAATGCCTTATTAAAGGCATTAACAGTTATGTTAATGTGGAATCCACTCTGCGAAATTTAGGCAAATCGCTTTCACATTAACCTCATTATGTAAATATCTGCGTACATTCCGACCAAACATCGCGCTTGCTCACCGCATTTCGTATGAAACTGAAAATGTCGATGGAAGTCGAAAATAAGAAATTCAACACCAACACGACGAGACGAGTTGCATCTGCAGTCTGAATACAGATGAACAATATATATTTTGATATCCCAAGATTATACTTCAAGACTCGCTGATGGTGTCACATATTTGTTACCGCTTAATTTTTACGAATTTGAATCTTGAAACATAAATCCCAGTTCGTATAAGATAAAGAGCTTTTTTTTTATCTTATGACCTTTTTTTATCGTCTCATTCTGCATAATTTGCTGTTTTACCTGTCATGCCATATAAACAGGTGCCAACGTGAGTGACACTGAAACACATTTTAATCCCAGATAGAACAGGGGAGACGTTTAAAATTTGTAGTTATAATGAACTTTTGGAAGTTTGTCTAGTGTTCGTGCATGCTTGTTTACCTCTATTGCGCTAATTATCTGAGCGCTACGCTACTTTTCGATGGAAAACTGACCCTCAAAGCTGTCTGCAACCAACTTTGCTCGTTAACCAATTAAGGGGCTAGCTAGCCAGGCGAGCATTAAAAAAATACTTTAACTATGTTATGCACAAAATGCTCGAGACCTTAAATAAGTCTATAATTTATAATAATTTCCAATCATTTCTATCAAACCGACGACTTCTTGGTAATTTGTGGTAATGTCTCGTTATTATGAAGAAGAATATCACATGCTGAGGCGGTTTGACAACAAAATAAGGAGTGTAGACGTTCTGATTGATGAAGCTTGCCTATTCCTTTCATTCAATTGGATGGCTAATGTTGTTATGATTAGGGCTAGCACAACTATTTTATATTTTGGTTGAAGGAAAAACCACTTTTCTCACGAAATTAAAAGGAATACTTTTTTGGAATTACTCATGTTTAGAGTTTCTCAATATAAGCAGAATCCTATTACTTCCCTTACAATGTTAGTCTGTCTTTTTCAATATGTGCAGTGGAAATCATTTAACAATTTACCATTTACTCACCAATACTGACCAACACTGACCAACTGTATTTTTTATCTTTAGTAAGATATAATACAGTTGATCAGTATTTTTATGTAGTGATATAAAGATGTCCTTTTATAAAGATTTTAAGGCGTAATTTCATGGCGTATGATATTATCTAATTTTCCCGATTCGAAGAAATCGTCATCCCTAAACACAACTTCATTATATAGGTACCTAAATGGAAAATATAATTATACATTATTACTTTCTCAATAATTTAATACTGCAATAAAATAGCAACTCAGTCTTATTCTCAGTCTTCGTTTGGAAGTAAAGAAACTTGCCAAGCAAAATGTATGTGATTGACATAAAATTTGAAGATATTTTCAAAATTGCAGCAACATCAATGCGCATAAATGGGTCTCATCCAACCATTTATCGGGGCAAACTTTGGTTTGCTCATTTTTCCTTCGTTGTGACGATAAACACCATATGTTTATCATTTCTGATCAATTCAGTTTTCTCGCACGATATAATAGGGGGGCATTTTACAGAAGCCTGTAAAAACTTCTCCATGACAATAATTTGCACAAACACATCGATTAAGTATTTTGTGTTGTTGTACCGTCGTCAGTCAATTGTAAAACTGATTGCCATGCTGAATGATGATTATGAGGTGGCTAAACAGTATTCAGCTAAAGACCAATCGGTTGTAAAGCGATACGCGAAGGAGGGGCATTTAGTTTGCATATTTTGGATCGTGTGTGCAGCCAGTGCAAGCGCAGTCTTTCCCTTGAAAGCTTTCTACTTAACGATCCATTCATTCTGGATTGGAGAGAATGAACTGAAACCGATGTTCGACTTAACATATCCGAATATAATAGAACAGTACAAAGATGGTTTACCTATGTACTGTGCCTTATTCGCACTCTGTTTTGTGTTCGCGTTTTTTGCAGCAATCATGTGCATGGGTTTTGATCCTCTGATACCGATATTTACGCTGCACACTTGCGGGCAACTTGATTTGCTGAGCGAAAGAATTGGCATAGCACTATCTGGTCATCAAACTACGCAAGAAATGGAAGAGAACTTGAAAAAGATAATTGTTAAATTACAACAATTGTACAGGTATCAATGAATTTTTTTTTATATCTTAATGTGGTATACTCATTTTACTACGTGTTCCTACGTTTGTCCAAAAGGAAGAACATAATTTTAATTCCCCCTGTAAGGACAATAGTGTAAATTCGTGAATCTATTACGGAACACAAACCGTAACTTACATGCTTTCCAATTCCAATTTTTATATTGGACATGCCGTTTCTCTCTTATCTAGGCTTAACGTATGCCGTACGAATCCGTCCGGTGGGGCGCCGGAGTAACCCTCGACGCCAGAAGGTATCATCCGGCACTTGTGAAACACTGCGATTTAGTTCATGCAACACTTCGTCCAATACCCGGCGCTGGCCCGGCCGATACTTCCAATTTTAACAGACTTCTAAATAAGGAAGAATTTATCAATTTTTTTGTATGTTTTTTACAAAGAAATTCATGAAAAAAAATCCACGTTCAATCAAATTCAATTTAAAGGTTACGCCTTTACAAGTAATTAAGTGATGAAAGTATTGAAGGCGATCGAGTTTTTTAATCAGTTGATTTGATGAAGAAATGTCTGCCAATTTTGAAGACCTTGCCTGGGTGAACTCTACAACCCGTTTTCACTGTACTAAAATATTTTTAATAGGCCTTTTTGATTTACAGCTTAATTAATGAAGTGCAGATAAATTTTACTGTTCTTAATGAATTTAACATGAAATCCACAACCATCATGTTGCCGCTTGTTGGGTTCCATATGACCGAAGTAAGTTCACTTTTCTTTTAAAAGAATGATAACAATACAAATATTATGTTAATGTCACCCTGTGAACACAATGGTACAGTCACGAGCACAAACATATAAGTACATCAAATTCAATGTTCTTTCGAAGTTTGACAATGGAGAGTCGAATAGGGTTTGATCAAGGTTTTCAATAAGAACGCATGGCCTTGTATACGTATACGTATTATAGGTATACGTATTAAAAAAAACTGAGGTTTAATATAACTTTTTTATAAATTAACATTAATTAATTAACAATAATTAACATTAACAAGAAGAAATAAGGTATTTTGACTTTAACTTACACTTAAGCATGAAAATTACGGTAACACTACCAGCCAATGTATCTATCTAACGTTAACAAACCCGACACTCTTTATCCCCTGAGGCAAGAGAGGTGTTATAAGTTTCACTGCTGTGTGTCAGTCTGTGGCACCGTAGCTCTTAAACCAAACCGAAACGGGTGAACCAAATTGGGTGACGTTTTTTTATTTAAAAGCATGTTTTCTTGCGGTGTTTCTTAGACATGTTTTATCAAAATTGGTTCAACCGTTTCAAGGTCATCAGACCGACCATTACACCGAGTCAGGGGTTTTTACATTTTCGTAAAATGAACTTGTACAATTCAGCGTTTATGAGCGGGTATTACTAAGGATGGAGCTCTGTAGCTTCTTATTTTGCAGGATATTCGAGACAACGTAGTAAATATCGAGTTTGTTGTACTATTCTTCGGTGCAACGCTTCATTTTCTGATGCCATGTTATTACAGTGATTTACTCATGGAACGGGTATGTACTTAATTTGTAATTTTTGTTGTTAATTTGTTTTTGTATTTTTTCTTATCCAAGATTCTCGTTATTACGAACTGATTGTGATGACTTTATTTTGTTAAATATCCTCCCGAGTACCTACTAATGAAAAATTAAATAAATATATTCAGGAATGTTTAAAAATAAGAAACAACATTGTAAAAAAAAAAAACTTTTATTTTAATATTTTCACTCTTTTTTTAGTCTGTTTTTAGACTTTTCCCGTGGAACCCTGATCTTAATTTACAAACAGTTATTTAATCGTTCCTTAAGGTTTTGTAAAGTAAACATGTCGCATCTGCCAAGGGTTCTGCTAATATACCTATAAATGTTCATGTGTCATACATATTTAATTTAAACTCTTGCATCAACAGCTCTTTCATCTTTGTGCTTGTCACACATATCCATATCCATCAAGAAATGATGGATATCGTCCAGCTTATCACGCACCTCACAGTTTGGTGAATCCACTTTTTTCATAGGATATCCAAATTTTCTTGATTAATCCCAGACCGTATTCTATGAGCTAAAACAACAAAGGACAGTAGTAATTCTTACAAACCACAGTATTCGACGAGGCTGCTGACATTGACTTGTTTTATACCAAATTCAAATCACTTATTTTATCAATTACCAAATCGAATACAGTGAATAATGGTCTTCGAAAGCTTCCTGATCACAGCAAGATTAATGAGACATTTTGAATGTAAACAATGTAAAATATATGTAAACTAATCATAATGTTACAGAGCTCTTTATTCACGCGAGCTATCTACTCTTGTGGTTGGGAGAAACACCCCAACAAAAGTGTTCGGCAGACCGTTCTGTTCATGCTTACCAGGGCCAACAAGCCTCTCGGCATCAGCACAGTGTTCTATAGCATCAACTTGGACACTTTTGCTACTGTAAGCTATTTTTTTTTTATGTCTATTAGACTTAATTTTTACATCCGATGGTGACGTTTGGGCCTATTGTAACTAATATTATAAATTCGAAAGTAAGTTTGTTTGTTACGCTTTCATGTCTAAACCGCTGAATCGATTATGATGAATTTTGATACAGAGATTGATGGGACCCTGGAGTAGGCTATGGATACTTTGTCTTGCATAAAACTTATAAGGGGTGGGTGAGAGGTAGACTTTGTATGAAACAACCAGAATTGGTTGAGAAAATCAACATTAACGCGAGCTAAGCCGCGAGTAAAAGCTAATATATGATAATCGGTGTATTATCTCCAAAATATTAATAGAAATTGTATGGTTCTCGTAATGGTGTACGCAACGGTGAAATTGCAGGCATTTCAGAAATTTAGTGATAACACAGTGCCGGTTGGGTCTACCCTACAACCTTGTAGGGAAGGACCAAGCTGTAGATATCGCTTTTGTTATTTTCTTTTGTTTGTTCTGCCTTTTATTCTTCTGGCAGTAGTAGTACTTATGGTTTAATCATTTTGTATACTAAGCAATCGGTGCATGATTATTACGTCCTGTCATGATGTAGGTTTTTGTAGGACGGGGTAAAGCCATATTCAGTCAGTCAGACCATCAGGACATAACATACTTAGGTAATAACGTGTGTAAGCCAAAAATAAAATAAAAGAAGAATATAATGTATCTTTCTTTAAATATCTACTTTTATCTACATATCTATATATTTTGTTTTTCAGATGGTCCGGCAAGCATACGCATTTTTTAACCTTATGAACGCTGCCTGGGGGAAATGAAGACGTTGAAATCACACCTGATTATAAAGATTATTAAATTAAATTAGTTTGCACAAGTATTCACACAAAATAATATGTACCTTAGTACATAATAAGTTTCAGTAAATGTTTAGTATAGAAAATATATGTACTTTAAAATGGTACAATATTTATGTTATGTGTTAGACTAAAATACTAAGTGACTTAACAAGACGGAAAATTAACGTGAAAATATTTAGGAAATTTTAAATAGGACACATTTTTCGGTCATTATTTTTATCTATTGACAAAATATTTATATAATACTCATTGTTCCCCACTATTTTCAGGGATCATTCGCATAGTAGTTAGTTTCTAAATAAGTACGTAAGTGATTGTAAAGGAAAAAAGGAAACATTTTTGGCCAATGACAAGAAATAGGTGGCCACAGTGTTGTTTAAAACCCGTGGGTTGAGCCACAGGGAGATTTCGCAAATATCCCTGAAATAATGGAACACAATAATAAACAATCATGCCTAGCACGACAACACACGATTAGCACAAGTCTATGATACCATTGTCATTATAGACGGGTTTTTATTAATGTGAAAACACTGAGTTGCATTCGTCCTGCTGCATTCATCACCCGAAACGGGGATGACATGTCTCATGCGCATGTGATTTCACCGGCACCCACACCCTTCCACCGAAACACCTCTCCGGACGAACTTGGCACAAGTTCAACTGCTACTTTTGGTTGCTCCTTTAGCACCACCCAGGGTGTACGTGTAGGACATCAAAGGGTACACACCTAAGGACGCGAGCAACTAGACCCCCAAAATTGGCATATCAATGTATTTATTGTTGTAAATTAAAAAAACAAACAAACAATTAATAATAACAAAGATATCACAGAACCACTCGCGTAATTAATCTCCCTACAACCATTAAGTTAATATTGCGACAAAATTGTTTCACGTTCTGTAGGTACCGGGGTATAGTCGCCTGTAATTTGCAAAGTTACACTGTAAGTTCAAACAATATCTGAATCAAAGTTAACTAATACACCTAGAATCAAATTGTTGCAGACCGAACCCTTTGTTGAGTTACTTGATTGAGCAAATAGGATATACTGTTACTCTGTGTCGATTCAAAGATATTTGGTCGACTCATTATATCCGTAAACAATAACAACTGAACACCGAATTTTTATCTTTTTAATATCGAATCCACATAGGACTAAAATATCCTCATCATTTGGGCTGTAATTGTGTGATAAAATGACATTTAAAATTATTCAGATAACTAAATTCAATAGGCCAGATTCAAGATTCAAAGCTCAGTCAAATCAAAATTTTTAGTATTGTTTATATTATAAGGTTATCTCATAAAATATTACTAAATTGAGTGGCCCAATTTAGTCTGAAGATAATAAAGTCGAATACTTGGAATAAAACGCAGCCAGTCCGCAATTATCCATGATTGTTTGAACTTTATTGCGAAATGCGTACATACTAACTAAATACGTCATTAGAAACTTGTGTTTGGTGAATATAATAATCATAATATAATAATAATAATGGTGAATATAGTGAATAATCTTGTTACTAGATATTTGACAAAATATAAAGAAAAAATGTTACAACACCATTATCAACCAAGAGCGTTGGTATGTATGGAGTGCCTCCACTCCATTCATGCCAAGCAGAACAACAATTTTTACTCTTTTAAACATGACCAAGAGAATTATAAATGTATATATTTTTTTTCAATCACACATATTTACGAAGCAGCTCGAAAAAAAAGACATGTTATATGTATCATACTGACCACTTTTGTACAGTTTTGCGCAAGTAACACGTATTTGCTTACATACATATAATTATATCATAAAGAGTGACAACAAACCATTCAAATCAATTTGCACAGGAAGGGACAAAGACATTATCAGAGGCATGCCTATTCAGGAATACTACATGCCGATATGCAGTTTACATAACATCGTATTGTTTGTGAGCGTGTGATGTGTTCGGGCGCTGCAGTGGGCACTCAAGAGACTTGCACATTGTCAACATATCAGCCCGGTGTGGATCTCCTTATCTCGAGTAGGGCAACAATGAAGATACCACTGGTTTAGTGTTCCGCACCTAACTATTATGATAGTAAGGACCCTGTACCTTGAGCTAAGTAGCTCAAAACTACGACAAACCAATATTTAATACGTATGTTTGTATCATGTTCACGTAAGTACTAAATTCTTTTTTTTAAAGGCCCGCATTTGAAGGGGGTGGTTAATCGGTGACTAAATCGACCAGACAGATATATAATACTTGCAGTTTTTTTTAACACTACTATTTATTCAGTGCATAATGAGATCTACACTACATATCATACACATAATATTGTATTTATCGTAATAAGTGTTGAAGAGTATTCTAAAGGAAGCTGTGTTCACTTCAAATAGCCTGTACGTGTACCTAGAATAATATCAAGTTAAGTACATTAACCAGCTTAGAGAACCAAATAAAAATCATCTAGTAAAATATGATGAAATCCAAACCAAACTAAGCATTAATGTATAAGAAAATGTTTATTCAAATTTTTTATTCATTCATTTCTCAAATATTATCTGAAGTAACCAACATTTTTATGCCCAAAAATTAAGTTGAGTTTGGAATGTTTCAGTGGATACTTTTTGTTTTTTCGTTAGCAGTTGGTCGGCGGTGTTGGATAATTGTGTTCGAAAGTACTGCAGGATAATATCAGCTAATGAAATTCTGTCCGTTTCGGGCCTCGTTTATTCGGAATATTCAGCGAAACTTCCATCAACAAGCACCATGTTTTTTGAATTAGCCATTGATTCACTCATTTGGAGAATTCAGTGTAGCTAACAATTAAGAGTTGAACTTCACCTACCGTACTCCTTAATAAAATATTGCCAACAACTTATACCTATATGATTCTGTACCAAAAGAGTAAAAGCGATTATATTAATAAGTCTACAACGTCTATCCTACTGCGGTATCTTTTGAACCATGTGTCATATGTTGAACCGGTTGAGGGTAACAATAAAACCATGACTGCATGGTAAACTCGTCTTTCAATTATGACTTGGTGGCAGCGATGGAATATCCGACTAGCACTACGGATATTGCCATTGTGGATATCCAAACATAATTAATGGATTTAGGTGTTATTTTGTAGATTTAGGTGTTATTTGTAAGATAATCTGGAAAGGGGTCTTTACCCCTTTCCAGATGGAAAGATTGAAGATGAACTTTGAAGATGCCTCGGGAAGATGTGGAACCTTTGTTCCACATCTTCCCGAGGCATCTTCAGAAGCATTAACTCGAGATGTGTCCTTACCTTGTTATTAGAAGTTTAGTGGAGATGTACTATGTATTACCCCTTTTCAAATAATCCTCACAAACAATAAGAATACAATCGGTGGAACATTACCTTAGGGATGTGATTCTGAAGCCAGTTTTTATATATTCATATGAGTAAATAAGTGTAATAATTTATGAGTGCAATTGGTGGGTTGACTTGAGATTTGACAAATATGTATTGTATTCAAATTTCATCATCATTCACGAATTTCTGCAAAGCTGGTGGATTTGCTAATACCTAAATCCACAAGCTTTTAATTAAAAATAAAATGTAAAGACCGCACTTAGCAACGAACCGTAGCAAACGAAGCATAAACATCAAGTTAGTCTACTCATCAAAAAAAACATCAAACTCTCGGCTGCATAGAAACGAGTGTTTTGTATGTTAATGCAAATTAGCTTCAATTCCCTTGCTCGAGTAAGTATCTAATTTCTCAGTTTCAAAACGATGCAATGTTTTTAGAATTGATACTTCAGACTTACGAGTATATAATAAACTTGGGAAGTCACTAGATGATAATTACTACTACGCTGATAGATTTTTTTGTTGATATATATATATATAACTCACATTCATCCATATTATATATTCACCACTATCCATTTTCAATTTTCCAACGCACCCGCGTCAAACGTGTAAAGGGGTTCATTTGATTAATTAATCGTTCAAGTGCGATCCGGACTTACACATAGAAGGGTTCCGTGCAACGAATTGCATCTTCATTAATTAAGCTCATATAACAAACACGATATAACATTGAAACCAAGTTTCTTATTTCAATCATTTAATCGATATTCGGTAACAAACTTAAAACAAAAAATTTTGGCCTTTTCCCATTTTGGTTCAATTTATACCAACTCAAAACTTGCATTTGGGAAATTTTCGTTTATTGAAGATGTGTGCGAAATATTTCGTACATGCCCTAACTGTTTTACCTTATTCCTGAGTAAAAAATATTTGACCCACAGAGTTATTTATCTACGGTATAAACCAAACATTGTCTTTACGCTCCATAATAATAATTTATTTAAGGTGTCTAGCCTGTTGGAAGGTAACAATGGGCAGATACTGTATAAGAGATTCAAGTAAGGTTTCGCTTGGCCTGAAGCTCCGTTATAAATATTATAGCAATCACGGTCGGGGAACTCACTACCTAAACTACGAGAATAATTCATTTTATCACGTCAGTGCCTTGAACTTCATTGCATTACTTTAAAACATATTGTAATGAATTATGTTGGAATTCAATTTAGTATTTATTTACTAGATCTAGTCACGTATTTCCGCACAATGAAGAAAAATTTACAAATATTTTGTTCGGCCTCAAAGCCACGTTGTCCACGTGAAGTTGTGTAATCTCGGTGATGCTTTAGGGTCTCGAAAGTGTGGTTTCACCCTAGGCACTAATCTCTTCATCTCTGCAGCCAAACGCCCATCTAATCGGGATACAATTTCTGGATTTTCGGATGATATATCTTTTGTCTCACAGGGATCATCCTTGATATTGTAGAGACATACTATACCTGTAAATAAACATACACGAATTATAGTTACAGGTAAAAAATATCTGAAATTATTAATAAATATAATTAGAAATGTCTCATTACCGTTATGAGGAAAACAAATGTTTTCTCTGCTATCTTTATTACATTTTACTTTGATGTCATTCCGTAGATTAATATTGTCCATTTTGAAAGGTTTACCAAGTTTTGTCATAATTGAATAAACTTTACTTTTCTCTAAGGAACTGATGTATGAAGGAGCAGTGCCAATAACACCTCTCATATCGCCACCATGATAATCACAGTATACCGATGAAGCATTCCCAGTAATTAACTTGTAGTCACCAGAAATAATAGAAGCGAATCCTTCATAGTCGTCTATTTCGAATATATCTTCTCTGCCCGAACCTTTGTTTTGGTTTATGTTATCCCAGTGGTCTACTCCATCTATATCCTTCGGAGGCTCAAAGCCAGCAGCTCTAATCAAAGTAGGCAGCCAATCGATTATATGCATTTTCCCATTCCAAAGGTGATGTGATGCATTCATTTTTGATGACCACACTAGTCCAGCCACTCGCACACCTCCTTCAAACGGCGACATTTTGGTTCCTCGCAGTGGCCAGTTGGAAGCGTAGTTCACTGAATTTCCTATCGTGATTCCTCCATTATCTGACGTGAATACTATTATAGTATTTTCTAAGATACCTTTTTCGTATAAAGCATTTACTATATCACCGATACTATCGTCCAACTTTTTCACCATAGCTGAAATTTAATGAGCCATTGTTAATTCTGGGTAGCGGTGCGTTATCGTGTTTACGAAACGTGCATGAAAACCTCTACAAACAGGGTAAACACATCGGTTTTGTGGTTAACTAATTTAGAGCTGCAAATTTGTAGCTTGGTTGTACGTCAGCTAGCACTGCGCTTGACAAGTGCCTTTACAAAATACACAATGACATTTGAAGAACTAATAAATAAAAACAAAATAAACGTTAACATACTCATACTCCTGCAAAAGGATTCCCTGTGTAACACAACACAAGACAAACACTCAAGACCCGAGAACTAACTTCCTTCTCACCACACTATGTGTTTCCCAGCCAGGAATCGAACCCGGGACCACTTCGGAGGCAGTGCTACTACAAACAAAGCTCAGAGCTGTCAAGCTATGTTCTACAAAAACTAAACAAAATTTCACAACGAACTTGCAGGAAATTGCTTTGCCAAGCCTATGCAACTGTACGCCTATGCAATTCACGGAAATAAATTTATTATTTCCGTGAATATTTATTATTATTTTAATATTTTGATCGCACGGGCTTGTTCATATATACGTTTTGCCTTAGCTGTCGGATTAAGGAAAACGTTAGCCGACTTATTCGTGGGAACACTGATGGCAATGAAAACACCACTTGTCACGTCTACGTTCCCAAAATAGTGAAAAGAAAAACCTGCGATTTCCACTTGTATGGTCCTAATGACTATGTCAATCAAACACAAAATCTATGACTATACATCTTATTTTTATTATTAACGGGGGTGACATAGTCTGCACTGACGTCCTGCATAGGGGTGTATTGTGTATTGTCTAGTAGCTAACCCTACCCCATCTATCCCAACTCCTTAAAGTACCGGAGAAGGACTCTGGGTTGTTGGCAACACTGCTGCAGCGTATGTTGTGGAAGCCCAAAAACTTTAGGCTTTGATATGCCGAGTCGGCGGCTGCTTCGCTGCGGTTGGTCATACGAAAGAGACAGAATGAGGTTCTATACCTGCATAAATCCTTCTTTCTGGAGATTCAACATGGCGCATCGCGCGTACCTCATGAGCTGGTGCCTGCAACACTGCACCATCGTTACCAGAATGTGGTGCGTTGTGCGCCACCATAAGAAACAAAGGAGTTTCAGCGTTATGGCGATTTATAACTAAAAATAACAATATTAAATAATTTTTTTATCAAATGCAACGAAGTTAAAGACACTATATATCTCTTGATTTCTTAAATTACTTGGATACGTAACATTTTTTTTTTATTAATTATAATTTGTAGTAAATATGTGTATTTACATACGAGATCACACATTCATATAACTAAATTTAGCGCTTGTTCTTCAAGCCAAATTATGCTTGTGCTTGCTGTTACACTCAGAAACGTTATCTAGGTACTGCTTTGAACGGTTATCATCAACGATCAGCCGACAGACGTCACTGTTGAACATAGCCCTCCCCCATAGATTTCCAAATCAAACTGTCTTGAGCCACCTGAACAATAGATACCTGACAAATAAAAATGAAAGCATCTGAAATCTGCCAAACCTTTATCTGCCAAAGTATTTATTTTTATAACCTACTATCAAAGCAAATCACCACTATCGATTTTTGGAGTAGGACAGATGTCTGAACCGTTAATATACCTACCTACTTATTAGAAGGCCGAAACCATTTGCATCGAAACCGATAAACAATATAATAATCGTAATCTGGCAATCAGTGTCATATACAATACACGCCACACAATCAGTTCATTACGAAAGCAATCTATTTGTTTTTAATTACAGACTACATTGAACTCGCCCGATTTCAGGTCAATATTTTATGTATTGATAATGGAATGACATAAAATGTTGTTAATCTCTAAATTATCTGTACAACGCTATAAAATAAAACCAACCAACACTAAATATTCTCAGATTACACAAACTGAGACAGATTCATCTCAGACTAGCAGTACAGACTACGACTTATAATAGTCTTAAACACTCATAGGTGTCGCAACTTTAGATTTA
Source organism: Aplocera efformata (assembly GCA_921293045.1). NCBI lineage: Eukaryota > Metazoa > Arthropoda > Insecta > Lepidoptera > Geometridae > Aplocera > Aplocera efformata. The sequence continues at coordinate 9,431,335 of OV121045.1, forward strand.
TATCCCCCAATTTCGTTAAAAGGATGCGGTTGGCAACCTCTCTCAAAGTTTCTTGAGAATTGTGTGCCAACAAAGTTAAATTTAAACAAGTCCGCGTATTCTTACTTGACTTAGCCTCCTGGTTGTAGATGTCTGTGATATAACCCTCGGTGTTCCAGTCTGCCGTCATGTTTCTGTACAAATCCAACCCGGACACACTGCCCGAACTCCACTATAACAATAAATCTTTGCCTTTAAGGCCGTTGCACTCTGTCATTTTTTTTAATTTTCGTTTGCTTCTGCTTGTGTTCTGCTGACTAAGATTTAATTATGTATATATACTATCCTGTTTTCAGAAGTTCTTAACAGTAAAAGATATTTCAAATAAAAAAAGTATCAATAAAATAATCAATTGAATTCACAGAGAACAAATACCTAACGTAGCTGTATGGTACCTGTACCTGTATGGCAATATAAATATTATAGCTATTTGCTGAAACTACACTGGTTAAAAGATCTGAGTGGTTTGCAACTCTTGAAATTATACCTTATACGACCGCATTTCTTAATTCTTACTAGTTTTATGAATACGAATAAGAGTTTGTTTCTTACGCTTTCACGCCAACGCTTTCAGTTGAGTAAATCTGAGTAAATTGAGTAACTGATCATTACGAAATTTTTATTACACGTTGTCAGGGGTTTGGAAAAGGACATAAGGATTTTATCCATAAATAAATTGTAGTTTAGGAATATATATTATACTAACGACAGAAATTTCAAATTGACATAAAATTTCAAATGACCTTCTGAAACAACTCAAGTATACACACCGCAAAATATTTTTCGGCATTCTAAAATCTTAAAAATTAGCTTATTTCTTTGCTCGTCGGAAGAAAATATTTACTCACATTTTCTTGTAAAACATATTCATAGTAGTCCAGATACCCTCCTCTGTGCCCGAAGTGGCTGTCAAACCCCCTCTTTGTTGGCAAATATTCTACCCTGGAATGACCAACGTGCCATTTTCCCACCAAATGCGTCTCGTAGCCTCGCTCTTTCAAATATTGCGGCAATATTTTTTCCGTTATCGGGAGCCCTCTATCCTCGCCATTTGTCAGAGGATAGCCTTGCATACCTAAGAAATATTGCACTGTTACTAATCCGATTTTGAAATACGGATTCGAATATCAAACATCCACATTTTTCTTTAGACATTAAACTAATGTTAACTTGTACGTGTCACCTGAATTATTGGTTCGCATTCGCATATATTGAAATAGAATTATTATAGACCTCTTATTACAGAATTGAAACAACAGTAAGTATAATGTTTTGATGTGAAACATCTCATAGCGCGGCTCGTCTTCTCAATCCGCCTCAGCTTGGCGATCCCGTCTCTTTCCATCAAACGTAATTTGATGTTTCACATCTGCCAAGAGTCTAATTTTTTTTTCATCGTCATTATCAGCCATATCCGCTGGTGGACATGGACTTGTTCTGGGAGAGCCTGGAGATCCCAGTAAGCGCCATTGAGTCAATCATTCTTTGCTACACAAATAAAGCATATAATATCACGCGATTTTTTTAATATTGTTAATTCGTTATTTTGGTTGAGTAATGACGCAGATAAGCAGGTATGAACTAATACTTGCCTAGAGTGTGGGCAAATTTTCCAGTCAGCAACGCCGATCTAGATGGCGTGCAAACGCAATGACTGTAATATCTGCTGAGAGCAACACCAGTGTACGCCAACATATCTATGTTAGGAGTATGCACCTGATCAGACCCGTGGAAACTGACGTCATCCCAGCCCTGGGAAAAAATACCGAGACTCATATATAATGTTTTGGAATATATGGCGTAAGACCCAAAATATTGAAAATACGTTTGTGACATCTTCATATTTTGAGGATATTATTGTCAACATTCAATGTCCAAACATTTTATTCTTTGGGACAAGTATCGTGGGGGAGGCGTGAAGGAAGGAGTAAACTTTGTATGAAACAACAACCGGAATTGATTGACAAAATCAACATTAAAGCGAACGAAGCCGCTAGCTATAAAAAAGATAGAAAGTCAAAATATACACATAAATACAAATCTACATATTTCAACGTGGCACTTTCATCAACACTTTTACGTCAAAATGTAGATTTGTCCAAAAAGAATTAGAAACATTGTATCAAGAAGATAAACTATCACGATTCCAATTAAATATTTTTATTAATAAAAAATATAAACTCACCATATCGTCCGCAATTATTAATACTATGTTAGACGGTGGGAACACATTTCCTTCAGTTGAAACTGCACAATAACTGATCAAGACTAACACCCAAAGTAAAATTGACATTTTGAAAAGCCAAATAGATGTTAGTCCAAAGTAGTACACATCTATTACATTCAGTGTGTTTATATTTTAAACATATAAATAATTTAATTTACATAAACACAGATACAGAAATATATTTCCAATTACAGTTTTATTAATATAACTAATAACAAAGACCTGCTGGTCATCGATAAGCCATGACGAATACTGATGGCCATATTGGTTTATCTAAGGCCCGGAACTTAACAAAGCGGAGATGGGCAGAGTGGGAAGGACAGGTTTATCCGCCAAGATTCTCCTATGGGATAGAAGTAACAGCACGAGCTGGCAGTCCACCTGATATTAAGTTATTGCCACCGCTCATAGACAACAGCAATACAGCTCAGGTGTAGATCCCTAGAGTGACGTATAGCACGTCACTCTAGGGATTTACAGCGAGTGCATTACTGCTTGGCGGCGAATTGACCAGGTGAGGTGGCAGTTCTCCTTGGCACAAGTTCAACTGCCACTTTGGGTAGCTTCTTTGGGAGTTATTGTTGGAAACCTAATGGGACTCTGAGCTTCACCTACGGAAGTGAGCAAGCGGTCTGCTGTCTAGATTGTACCTGATGAAGAAGAAATGGGCGATCTCACGCACTGATACGGAGCGAGAGAACAGTTTTTAGGCAGATGTCATGTCATATAGCAACATACATTACCTCTTCTCTATTTGAATAGTATCCACTGAATCAAGCAGAGGAGAGAGCGGTGAATGATGTCATATCTCTCTCTCTCTCTCTCCACTTTGGTGGATTCCAGGCTTAATAGTCATGTACGTCAGTTTTGATTGAACAATCGGTACAGATTAGTTACGAACATTCAACTCAGTGCTAATAAGTAGGTAGACGAACTCTGACTCATATTAAATAGACAAATTTACCAATACTTTGAAAAATCCAAAATTGCGGTGTTTTCTCTTGGTCCTTTCGTCCTACTCAGTAGGACCACGAGGGTAAGTAATGTCTCGTCGTCCCACTCTTTTATATACAATAAATAAAACAAAGAAAATTGATTATCTAATACGAGCAATTCTTGTATACGATTATATAGATTTCATGTATCTCGGAAACTGCTCCAACGATTTGGATGAAATTTTGGGTTTAGATAGGGTTTTGCTACATAAGTTTAGCTGTTTAATTGTATTTCTTATAAACACGCAAAAGTTTTTTATAGTAAATTGAATACAGCGCCATCTAGTCAATTTTTGTGGTACTAAAACGAGCGAAGCTCAGTCCGTCGGATATTATTGAATAATAACGGTTTATATGAACAAACAGGATTTGAAGACAGCATCTGTACCCCGTGGCCTCCGTGGTCTTAGAGCACTAAGAAAAGGGTCCGACATAATTATATTATGTCATATTATGTTGGGCCTGATGCATTTCTACACCTTGGCGAACAATCGTTCAATCTTACTCGATTATATTCGAGAGCCTTCTACTCACCCCAAATGCCCACGTAAAGTTGTCAAGGCCATCTACGACCAACGTCAAGAAAGGCCGATTATATCATCGCTCGTGCTCGTGAAACCATCCACTTGTAAATGAATAATAATATCACTTTCTATACATTTTTAACGCTCATACACACGCCGACTCGCTCCCGCTTATGCCAATACCTGCCTGTAAAAGACAGTTATGTCTCAAGTCGCCGTCGCCGTCGCCGTCTTTTGCTGTTTGTATTCACTCGTCTATACAGCAATAATTGCAAATTATAATTAACTTTTGTCACAAACACAATGGGCCTAAAGGTAAACAAGTATTTCAGAAATACCAAAGACTGATAAGCTGATAATTGATACAAGACATTTAGGTATAATCTCAAGCATCTTTAACTTCTGACAGAATCGCAATTCAAACTCCAAGCTCAATAAATGGCAAAGAACTCGAAAGCAATTTTTTTCACTTGGCAATATCCAGTTGTGGTTTGTGGTTCCAACTTGTTCCGCGTTAATTAATCTGTCCAATTTATATTAGGTACGAGGAAAGGCCAGCGGATAGTGGTTTTGCTCCTCTGCGTTCCTTTCTTCTTTCGAACTAATCTAGGTACCGCCGGGAAATAACATTTGCATATAAAGCATCTCGTAGATTTAGGTCCTGAGAGGTTCGAGTATAAAAATAAATTATTTATTCTTGGTTCAAGTTAAAGTATTAAGTATAAGGTTTCCATATTCAAAGGAAAATCTATTACAAAGCCTACTTGTTGTAGGGTATCTTTATAGGGTATCTTTGTGTTCGTGTATTTTTTGACCCGTATGATATAGGCAGTTGAAACTTTCCCGGATTAGGTGTGTAATTATGGGTATGAAATAAAATAATTATGTTACGGAACCTTCGGTTGACTAGTTCAAATCACAAAATGGCCATATTAATATACTGAAGCATAATTTTACATAACCATTGTTTGGAAAATTCTTACGTCATAATCGACTATGACGTAAGTCTTTTCGAAACAATAATTACACACCTAATATAGGAAAGTTTCAACCGCCTATAACATACGGGTCAAAATTTAAACTATAGTTTGTTTAATCTAAAGAATACACTTTGACGTCATAAAGTCAAACTTTATTCATGTAGCAGCAACAAACACAATATTTTATTAGTTATATATTATAAAGATTAACGATATCAACTGCAATGATATGGCATCTGTCACGTTATGGTAATGTTGTGATTAAACATTATTATGGTTTTGCAAATTTGCCGTAATTAGGTACTTGATTCTTTGCGTAATAATTTCTACGTATAATTAAAATTATCTCACAATGTAAAAGGATATCCAAATGAAGAATATACTTAAGAGCTGTGGATTTTGTTCATAAATAAATAAATAAATCTCACATTCAAAATCTAATAATTTAGGAATGGATTTATTTGGAATGATTCACATTTCTAAACCATTGAAGCTAAAATCTGCCATATTGTTTTTCAATGATTAGTCAGACTATAGATACGCACGCATTATAAGCAGTATTTAGTGCACTATGCAGTATTCGGTGATATATGTTATCTAATTATATAACAATTTATAGAACCAATTCCTATCGATTTTATTATCAAATGTAAGTCTGTGTCACGAAAAAAGCCAGGATAGGCTGCGGCTTTGGTTTCTACGCAAAGATAAATTCAAGTTTGGGTTTGCGTTCCTTTTATGGATTATATATTACTGAAATTGTATCGCTAGAAGCTTATGTAATCGACTCGCAGTTAGTATAAATACTGCTGTCCTTCAGATAGATAACACTAGACGGAAAAATTTTGGACAATTTATGAATATTGATGAAGGCCAATTGTTTGAATTAGGCCAAGAGCGAAACGTGCGACACGAAAATTATCTAACCGTTTACCGCAAAATTCCAATGTAGCACTCAGAAAATTACAACATACGAAATTTTGCCTTAATCGATGTCGACTAAGCACCTATTGCAAAACCAATTCAAGTCTTATTTACTTTCAAATATCGAAATTTGACATTTAAAAAAAAATATGTACCTACCTACCTCATTTAAAATTCATATCGCGAATACTTTTATGCGCGGTTGTATAATAATAAAGTTTATCTTACCAGTTTTTTGCCACCAAAATTTCAAATCACAAAAAATGCTTTCAAAACTTTGATGTATTAAAAATAAGATACGGCGTGCTCTAATATTACGTGAGCTTAGTTTTTTTCAGTGGCAAGCTACATTTTCTAGCTTGGATTGAAGAAGCCCCAAGCGACTAGTAAATAAAATAATTAAATTTTTCCACCAATTATAATTTCTTTAGATTTCAGTATTAGGACCATCATGGTAAATAAAAAAATCGGGCTAACAGCGCTATGTACCGACTCTAATACTGTGCATACTTTCCGTGCGCCAAGGGTGTTTAATAAGGAAATATTCTAAAAATGAACATATTATCGTTCAAAGTTTAAAATGGTAATTTGTCAGATCAGTTTATAAACCCATTCCTACTGTTTTTGGCCAATTTAGAAGAATTACTAAATACGCCGCTGGTGTCACGCCGGAGAAGGTAATTTCAAATTTTCCGGGTTTTAATACATCAATGTTTGAAGTGTTTCTTTATTCCCTGTACTCGTGTCATACAAGTGACAGGTTAATAGAACCCCAGCGTTATATTAAACGTGATATATTGCATTTTAAACAACTTAAAAAAAACGTGGTTTTAAAACCTAGTAAAGCAGTTAGGTACTAACTAATTACGAGCAGTAGTTTTAGCGTAAGAACAAACGTTCATTCATGCATCCGTCCATCTATCTCCATGTGTAACTTTACTCTCTATTTAATGGGATGTAATTAGCTTAAAATCTTTGAACTCGTAAATCGTTTATTGACACACTTTGGTCATGTACAACTTTGTACAACACACTGTTTTAACTTAACGTACAAACTATAACAAGTTCTAAAACAACTTCTTTTTATTTATTTATTAATATCTACTTAAATATTTAACACTTAAAACACATTTTTGACTCGCAGAGGAGTACAAAATGCGTATACTAGCAAACGCGTCACTCATAAAAAACAAACTCAAACACGAAACTTAAATAATTTGTTCTCACCTCACATCACAGACATCAAAATACACTTTTGAGTATACACAAAAAGTTCCTGATGCCAGTCGTGCCGTTGCAATTAACCGCCGCCGCCTGAGTGCTAACCCTGTTCCCCGTCTTATTGACACTGTAGTTAAGTGAAAAGTTTAAACCATCAAACCCATCAAGACCATCAATCTTATCAATCTCATTAGGAACGATCCAGGGTTGCCAGGAGTACAAGAAATTTGAGGGGTTGGCAGCCATTTGTAGTTTAGTAGGGCCTCGTCGACGCTGCTCTGCCCACAGTCCCTGTAATCTGCTGGTGAGCAGGGCTGCGACTTTTGGGGCACGTGACCAGAGGTCGTGCCGCTCTGAAGGATCACGGCGGACGTTGAACAGACAACCACGATCTAAACGGAAACAAAGTTTTTAAACCGAGTATTAATTAAATGAATTTGGCGGGTGCCATGTTGCTCGCGTCCGTAGATGAATACCCTTTAAGTCCTACTTGGGTGGCGCTAAAGGAGCAACCTAAAGAAGCAGTAGAGCTTGTGCCAAGTTCATCCGGAGAAGTACTGCTACCACACCTGGTAATCTGCCACCAAGCAGAAGTGCACTCGCATTACGGTGTTCCAGTGGATGAGTGTGGGTGTCGGTGAAATCACAGGCACATGAGATATTACATCCCGGGTGACGGGCGAAGCGCGATGCGACTTGGCTTGGCTAACGGCCCACTTAACATCAGGTGGGTTTTCAGCTCGTTCTGCCATTTTCACTTATGTAGTAAGGAATGTCTAATAATAACGGACAATCGCGAACTAGAATTCCTTTAACACGTCGCCTAAAAGTAGAATGAAAGCCTAAAAAACTTCATACTCACTCAACGTCGGTTCACAGGGGGTAGCATCTACGTCCATATCTTCCTGTCTAATAGTAGCGGCTCTCCTCATCGCCTCAACATTCCCATCATTCAAATACATTCCTAATGATTCAAATGTCCTCACCACTTCACACGACCTCAACATAGGGTAGTATTCTGGCGTAGGGCCTTTATTAACCATCAATTCAGCTCCGTAATAACCATTACTCAGACCGGTAACATTGCCTACGATAACTTTGAAGTCACCAGCTCTGTACGAGGCATACATGTTGCGACTGTCTTCAACTGTTAGGAGAACCTCTGTTCGCCTTGATTTCGAATCTTGTATTATTGGTTCCCATTGGTTGATTCCATCAATCGTTTTTTCAATGCGACCGCCCGCAGCAGCAAGCAATGTCGGCAGCCAATCGGTGATGTGCATGAGGCCGTTCCAAACTCTAGGTCTAAACGAAGAATGCCAGATAAATGCGGGTACCCGTACTGCTCCTTCCCATGGCGTTTCTTTTCTTCCTCTGAGAGGTAAGTTCACTCCCCAGTTTCTCATTTCACCAACAGTAGGTGCCCCATTGTCTGATACGAATATTATCATAGTATCATCTAGTAGATTGTTCTCCGCGAGTGCCGTTACAATTCGTCCCACGCTTCGGTCGATATGGGTCACAACCTCTGAAAAAAAAAAACAATCTATAAAAAAATCGATCAAGCTTTCATAACAGGCTTTTAAATAATGTTTACTTACAAGAATAAAAAAAAAACTGATTCCACAGTTTATTTAGGGAGTTCAGCAATTAATAAGGTATTAAATTCTACCTATTTCGCGCTAATTTTCTTTGACAGATGTTGAAACTTATAATACACTTTTTAATGAAGGGTGAGTAGAGTAATTATCCGTAAGTGCGTAAAACAATAGTCTATGGTTATAATTAATAATCAATCAACCAGTGATTCAAATTAATGGATGTATAACACAGGTACTTCGCTTGAGCCATTGAGAAAAATCCCTGTGTTCGTAGAATTATATTCTCATATTATCAAATTGATTTTCAGCAAGCAATTAAATACCAAAATCGAAGTTATTTTATATCTTATAGCATTTAATAGCACGTTCAAGTCATTCTAAATCTTAAGTGCTTTAACACAATCAACCACGAATTTCACAATCAGAATTCGTGGACCCAGTTTAATATCCTTTCACTCTGGTGGGCTTGGGATATTGTGAGTCATGACATTACTGTAGTATGCCTTTGACACAAGTTACATTTCATAAAATTGTATTATATTTTATAGAAAAATACTGTAAGGATAACACATATTACAAACTTAGTAGATATACGAAAGAATTTGATCATATTTCGAATATTAAGATTAAGTTTTTAATGTCTCTAGGTTTGCCAACGTTGCTATATTTGAAGGAACACAGAAGAAAGGGTATTGAAATAACATACAGATTTGCATTTGGAGATGTATCACACTTAAGTTTACAAAATGTAGGTCAGTCAGCGCGGAACGCATTATTTTTTAAGTCAAGAGCCATCATATTGAATCACAATGCTAATTTCCCTTTCCTACCAAGGCAACGCAGTTTGGCGTTCACCTATCAGAGAGTGATGAGAGATCACCTGCATCAGGATGCAGAGGAGCGCCTGGCTTACTCGCCTGATGAGCGTAGAGTGTTGTGCAAGAAAAGACATTGAGATATTATGATTAGACGGCTTCTTGGCTTAGTGGCCCTGCCGTAGCGAGGGTTCCCGGGTTCGATTCCCGGCCGGGTCGCACTTTGTGTGGTGAGCATGAAGTTTGTTCTCGGGTCTTGGGTGTTGGTCTTGTGTTTCTGTGTTTGTCCATGCCATCTGCGACACAGGGAATCTTAGTGCAGAGGTATGAGTGTGTAAACGTTCAATGTTTAACGTTTAATATATTATGACGTTGAATGCACGTACCTGCGTAGAGGCGCCGGTCGGTGTTGGCAATATGGCGGTGTTTCACGCTCGAGTACAGAGGGGGTTGCAGAGGAGCTCCTGGGTTGCCCGCGTGAGGCGCGTTGTGAGTAATGTGTAGGAAGAGAGGTTGAGATAAGTTGTGCTGTTGAATTACTGAAATCAAGATAATTATTGTTAATTTATTGACTAGTACAGCCCAATTATAAGACTTGGTTAGGTTTAAACTTTGCCCAAATAAAATGCATTTAATTGCATCATATAATCTGCTTCATTTATCAAATCATGATGCTCAAAGTTCTTATATTTCAATGTATTTAAAATTTGTTTGTGCTGCCAATCGTAATAAGCCAAAATACTTTAAAATTGTAATTTGGAGATATTATTTGTATTTCTTTATTGTACACACATGAAAAAAAAAAGCAAACATAAGCTATTAACAAAGAGTTTATACAGAGGTTAGCTTAACCCTAATAAGAGTTATCTTCCAGCAAACCTTTGAAGTGATAAAAGTGGTAGGGAAGTGAACTCAGTCTAATATTATTGCGTTTTTGTTTAATAAGTACGTATTCGAAAATGTTTTAAGTAAATCTTACTTCTAATTGATCGATCTGTAAGTGCATCGATAATGTAGCGCTGCTCTTCTTCTTGCGGGATATTGCCATCAACGAGATCTAGTCCATACATCAGTGTTCCATTGGGCCACTGAAAAATAATTCAGCATTATTTATTTAATATAGTACTTTCATATTAAAATAGTTTTAAATGTGATATTACTATTACTTTTACTCTTAAATCAATTTTCATAGAAAAATAATAAACTGTGTTAAAAGTGCAAAAGTTTAAAAGTTTCAAAAGTGATACTTTTTCCTTGTCGATAAAATTGTCATATTGCAGGTGACTGTGTATCGTATTCGCATGCAATTAGCAAACTTGCAGAAAGCATTTCAAATTCTTTATAAACAAAACTGAAGTACAACCTACTACTAAGACTTTCAACATTTATTTGTACTATAAAAACCAAGGAGATTTAACGTACATAATTATCATTGTAATACGGGAATTATCACGTCTATTCCTCTTCGATAGACGTCAGAGTGAATGTTGTAGTTTCACTACGACATCGACTCAATGCACATTGTCTCCTATTATTCTTATTTTTTTATATGTCCTATCACTTTGATACGACGAGCAGACGCCCCACCTGCTGTTAAGTAATGTATGAATTTGAATTAACATTCGGATATTAAAATGTACCTACCAATAGCACTAAAATATCTGTGATCTGGCAAGATATGCTTTTACTTGCCGACAAGTTATGCTGAACTATTCCAGCGCCCTGTTATGCAAGGTTTTCGTACTTACAGTTTCAACTTTATTATACGTGTAGTAGTCGACGAAACCACCTCTCATGCCGTAATGTGTGTCATATCCGCGCGCCATCGGCAAATATTCTGGCCTAGACATCCCGACATGCCACTTGCCGACAAGGTGCGTCGCATAACCCAAGTCCTTGAGGTAGGAGGGCAGCAGGCGCTCGGTCAGTGGTATACCTCGATCTTCGGAGTTGAACAAAGGTGTGCCATGCATTCCTGAAATTACAGTCAAAGGCAAAATAAGTTCTGAGTAAGTCTACTAGTCTTTTTTTTTGCGATCAAAGTGACGGAACGAGCTTTCGGCCCACTTAACGTTAAGTGGTCACTACCGCCCATAGACAACAATAACACAACATAGGTCCTCCCCAACGTAAGTCGCATCGAATGTACTCTTATCATTTGCCGAGGAAAACCCTCTTTTCAGAAGAAACTGACGCTAAAAGACCAGGTTGGCCGTCCAAAACTACGTTTCAAAGACAGCCTTAAGCGGGACATGATGTCCTTTAATTCTGGCTGGGAGAGTCAGGCGAATGATCGCATCTCATAGCGCAAAATCGTGGCTGATGGCTTGACTGCACACGCACGATAATGCTTGGCTGGATCTGCTAGCTCTTAGGCGGATCCTTAGACACGAACGGCCCGCTAACCCTACACCTACAATTGAGACAATTTACACTTGTCGTAAATATAGTCGTGGCAGACTCTCCCAAATAGGCCTTTCCAGACACGAGAAAAGTGCCTACAAAATTCCGTTAACTAACGCCGCTTAAATCATCTATTATAGGTAGGTGACCAAGCCAAATGATATTAAATAACTAAACTTAGAATGTAGATCTATCTGCTTTAACCCTTAATTTTATGTAATAACAAAAACAATTGCTGTAACCCTTAAATCCAATTCCTTACCAACCTTTAAATTAAACCCTTGGAGTGGGAGTCCGAATTGTATTTAAATGTTTATCCAAATTATAATATTTAGATTTTTGTCCTAATGAAATTTCATGTTGACCACGGAAAGATATTGAAATGGAAACTGCAGTTTACGCAACTTAATTTTAAATCACTAAAACAAACATTGTCTGCGGGTTGTTGCGAAAGTGCGAAAAATGTTATATCATAAACCACGTTCATAAACTAACCATCATAACATTGCAGTTTTAATTGCTTGCAAATTTCCGAAAGTTTTCAGAGTTTTTCAACAAACAATCCATTTTTCAGTATAACAAAAAATATGCGGAGAAACCAAAATAGAATCTATTTATAAACCGGAAGCCAGTTTCCTATCCTGTAATTTCCCCTGGCCTATATTTATTGCTTCTAAAAGCTTTTGGTTTGAGTTACTCCCGTACTCTGTTCTTTTCAAACGACCAATGTGAATGTGAAGGCCATGTTAAAGTTTTATAGGTCAGTAACTGATTGATTTTTACTAAACCGCGTGCTGGTGCAATCAGTAAATAGGTGTTCTAGTTTTTTATCGGTTGCTTGACGTCACTTCCAAAGTTAAGTTATTGTTGTTGGCGAGCTAATGGTTTTTGGGACCATCTTACTCGCGTCCGTAGGTGAGTACATTCAGAGTGTCACTCTTATCCCCGGGTGGTGCGAGTTTTTCACTTGAAAAATTTATGTGCGCAATACCACGTTCTCGATACGATGACGGAAAACATCGTGAGGAAACCAGCATGTCTTAGAACCAAAAATTCGATGGCATGTCACATCTACCAATCCGGATTGGGCTCCCGTGGTAGATCAGAGCCCATTCACTCTCAATTATCGAGAGTAGGCCAGTGTCCCTGCAGTGGGAACATTAGAGGCTGGTACCATGGTTCGAAAGGAAAGCTAATAGTACCAGTAGAACTTCTGCCAAGTTCTTCCGGAGTAGTAATCTGGTACTGGTAATCCGCTGCCAAGAAATGTCCGTCTTGTAGTGACGGGCGCAACACGATTCGACTTGGGTCTGGAAGATCTGTGTAGATCTCAAGATAATTTACGAAATTATGTTACGTTAGAATTTTAAAAGGTTAATTTTTCACTAACGTACCTGCTTTAGCAAAACTTAGTGTAGCCCATAATTAAAAATTATAAACTAACATCAGAGTAAGTTAGTACTCCCAGGAATCATCTTTAGTCGGCTAGAAAAGTTAGTGCCTAGGGTGTTAATTAGCAATCTTAGCCTTGATTAGCGGTTATAACGCTATTATTACAGGGCAATCACGCGATCTTGCTCGGCTATGAGCACAAATAGACGTAACAATAGGATACCTAGACCTCGTGCGCTTAATGTTTTCTTATAACTAATTCAATGACACAATTATCGTTGTCGACGGAAGTTCGAACTTTAGGTACTCTGGTTGAAAAATATAATAATATATATCTACTATATAACTATATATTATAGTAATTAGGAAAACAGGTTACTGATACAATGCTCATACAGCCTTTTTATTTTGTACATAGACAATACACAGACATAGTATATTTTCGTCACACAAATTGATGTTTGTCTTGGGTGTGGATCGAATCCACTACGCAGTTGCTGCCAACTGAGCTGAGGCCAGTATAATAACAGTAGTATGGTTAAAGTCTTTCCGTTTACGAATAGAGAACAAAAGTCGCGCCGTTGTGGACGTCACACCCTGATATAGACCATATATGTGCCAATTTTTCACCAGCAACATATTCTCATAGTACACTACTATGAGAACACATAGTACTATGTGAAATATCCATTTTTTTGTGTGAACATATCCAAGTACACATGACAGGTACCGGGATTGTAAATGCGTATGACAAAGCAAGCAAAAGCATGACTGTGCTTTACGTCAAATCTTTGGTACAGATACGTACCCACTCTTATAAGATTGGTTAAGCTTATATTGGTTATTTTAGCACAGTTTCTTGGACCCAACGCCACTTCTACCATCTACAACGAATATTTATAAATCAATTTATAATTAGCCAAGTATTATAGATGATTTGCATAAAATTGTCGCACCCTGTACATGATTATGTTGGACAAAAACTAAGGATAAAAAATAGGTAGTCGAGCAGAAACACAATGATGTAAAGACCGGCTACTGTAGCATTTCCAAATTATTTTCAGTGTCATGACTCGCCGAAACGTTATATAGCATGACGTCATCTTCTGCATTGTTACCAAATAATTACAATAAACACTCATTCGGTACCTACTTCGTTTTAATACCGGCGCGGATAATATAATTGTATACTGAATATATTTTTCGTGCGATAGCTTTAGAAACTAAGATATCATGGTATGGATACTCTTCCTTGGTTTTATAGAACCAACAATTCTCATAACTTATCTCACATGCAGCGCAACCTACACATTTGAACCCATTGAAAGGTCTTCATTACAAGTTTATCGATTGAGAGGTGAACCCGAAATCAAGCACCGATTGCTGCTAAATGCTTTACAAGGTAGAAATGTTACAAACAATGGGAGCCTGTTAGGTTTCTAATTATTGAAAGATTTGATTCTTTGGCCATGATATATAGCTATACAATATATTGTTTTCAGCTCATAAATCGAGCCTTATTACATCACTTAGGGCCATAAACCAAGCTATAGCACACACATGCGTAATAAAATAAAATTACACACTAATGCGTAATATAATTAACTATCTTTACAAAGTTAAATAAGTTACATGCGAGTAAACAGAGCATTTGCAATTTAACCGGGTAATACAGTTATTTTTTCGGTAACAACAAAGAGATTTTATGCCGCTGTCTATATACATTTTTAAAATAAATAAATGTGTACGTCGTTAATTAAGTTAATCAAAGATTTATTTATTAAATATTTAATTATTATGAAATACCAATAATTAATAATAACTAAATAAATAATAATTACCTATTCATTATTATGAAATATGAATGATGCGAAAAATCGAAAATCAGACTCCATGGCACGTGTTAGGCCTATTACGAGCAATTAACTAATGATGATAGGCTTATGATGATAATAAAAATTTGCTATTTACCCAATCTCATAGGATATTTTCCGGTTAGAAGAGCGGTCCGAGCGGGGGTGCATATCGCCTCACTATAATACTGCTGCAGGATCACCCCTTGGTACGCTAGCGCGTCGATGTTAGGCGTCACGATCTGGTCTGATCCGTGGAATGAGACGTCATTCCAGCCCTGTGAAAGGAACCTTAATTAATAATTGCATTACAAGTTATTTACTAAGAGGTAAATATCCCCGACTTCGTGAAATAGTAATGAGTAACGCATCTTCGTGAATTACCTATAGCTAAGAAACATCTCGATCAAGTCAACTTTTAAACACATAAAACCGCATCACAATCTGTTCATTTGTTAAGGGCCTACGATGCCACAGAAAGACACAAATACAAACAAAAAAAACAACGTTAACACACTCATACCTCTCTGTACTAGGATTCCGTGTCACAGATGGCATGGACAAACACAGAAACACAAGACAAACACCCAAGATCCGAGAACAAACTTCATGCTCACCACACAAAGTGTGCCCCGACCGGGAATCGAAGCCGGGACCCCTCGCTCCGAAGGCAGGGCTCCGAAACACACTAAAAAACACAATATCCTTCCTTTTCGTCGGGGATTGAACTTTATTCTAAGAATACGGCGACAGCGGCACTTGTCGTTTATAGGTCGTCGGGTTAGAATAAGTTAGCAATTTTATATAAACACTGTGCCGAATCACAGAACAATGTTTATACAAGATCCTGTTTTTCTTGTTTTACGTAAAGTAATGGGACGTTGACGGCCCATCGGCCCATCTGACGTTAAGTGGTGGTCCGCTCCTACCGAAATTTGAGATAACCTGGTACAAGAATATAGTACGCCAGGTATGGCATTCCGAGAAGCCATGGTCACGTGGGTAACACGTCATTTCCACAACCAATTCCACTAATTTGGGGTAAACGTACTCTTTAGGTTGGTTTGTTAATTAATACAATTAAAAAAATATTGAAAATAAATTGTACATTGGTAAAAAATTTAAACTTGTTGCGTTGCAACACTGACATTTTCTTTGTTACTAGCTGTTCCTCGTGACTTCAGCCGCGTGAAATTTAATATTATGAGCCCTAATTATTTTTTCTTTATTTAAAATCCCGTTAAAATTGGTTTAATTGAGTTGAATGTATCACATAAGGCACAGAATAGCCCCCTAGGCAATTTATGAATAATTATTCGTAAGGTTAAGTCACACGCAACAAATCAGAGCGGATTGTGAAACTGTCCAAATTTGGCCTTCAACAAGACCTCATGGAGACAGAAACCTAGTGATAAAAAATAAACATGATCTGAATGTTAATGAAGCAGGTAACATAATGAAAATAGGTAATGACAATGACCATAGAGAAGTCACTTACTGCAGCTCGCCCTGAATAAGTGACAGTGCCTAATCCGTTTTAATTAGGGCCTAATCCGTTTTAATAGAATTAATAAATGCATTGTCGGATAGGACTTTATGATATATTGATGCCCGCTTACTTAAATTCGACATCAAAAAGAATAAGACAGTATAATGTATCTGTATATATAAAAACAATTGCTGTTCGTATGTCTCACTATAAATCGAAAATGGTACGACTGATTAAGTTGATTTCTGCTTTGTTATATTCGTAATTTTCAGGAAAAGATTTGTATGATTAATTTCGTTAAAAAAATTCACGCAAGAAGTTGGAAATCGGGAAAACTGAAAGTACATTTTGCCATGGGATAGCCACCATGTTGTTTGACAGCCGACTGTCAAACTGTGAATCAAGACAGGAAAAGATCTGTCGGGTCAGGTAATATTGGAATAAAAATGGTACTGAAATGATACAAAAAGTACAAATGTTGAAATTGGCGTACCCTTATTTATTACCCAGGTTTTTACGGCAGTTAAACAGTTTATTTCTCTTTTTGCATCGGATATGCGTTATAAAAACTTAATTACCTAAGGCATTTATCACATTTTCAGATAGAGATACTTATCTACTTATTTAGCAGTACTATCTATATACTGCTTGGTTTTTTTTTTGTATAATCGTGTTTTATCGGTAATTATATACCTACTGCATATTGATTAAATAATACCTACATTGTTACTATTGAATGCCAATGAAGTAATTCAAAAAATTAAGAGATGGCGCTGTATTAAATTGCCAGCATAATTAATTATTAATAAAACGAATTATGCTGACATATATGCTGGAATATTTTGTAAAAAAAAAAAACGCGTTTTTACAAGAATTATACAGGTAATATTTACAGGTAATTATTATACAGGTAAATCTTAACAGCAAAACCCAATCTAAACACAAAATTTCATCCAAATCGTTAGAGCTGTTTCCGAGATACGAGAAATAAATAAATATACCTATTTACAAGAATTGCTCGTTTAAAGTAATAATTAATACATTATTAATTCACGCATTGGGTTATGAGTACCTAATGTTCACTTATTAATGAATGAAAACTATCATGGTGAACTCCAATAAATGTTATCACAACAGTCATCAACGAAACTTGTTGGTAAATTTCGATCTGGTACAGACGTCAAACTTATGACACCCCTGATTAATCGAAGGTTAAAAATCGAATTACTCGTATTAGCTATAATACAGTAAATATAACATTATTCTGTGAGTCCACTTGCACCCAAAATTATATCTCACGTAAGCAGAGTGTTGTGTAACTTTCCATGTTTATGAAAGACCTTGACCGAGAGCTCTTAGTGCAGATAGTGAATTATTATCTACGTGTTCCGAATTTTAATAGTGAACCGTGGACAACACGTCAAATGGACAGAAAAAAAATATTCTTTGAAATAATCGATTACATTTGATGGATGTCACATCTCCGCTAATGGAATACAACATATCTCCGTACACCGACTTTTTACCTATAATTTAAAAAACAGGAGCTCATGACACAGTGAATTTTGTACACAGTTTATCGGTGAGTTAAATACAATATAAACTAGTAAAAATCTACTGGATAAAACTTAAAATACACGGATATCAAAAATACCAAGTGTAGTGTAGTAAGTATAGCAAGTATGTGTCCAAAAAGAGGCATTATACAACGTTGGGTGAACTTTTAACATCCCTCATTGTTATAAGTTCACCCAGCGGGTATGCGTGGTCAATGCGCGGACACGAAGATTTTTTTAAATAAATATAGTTCTTTTGTATTTTCTAAATTTTTCTAGTTTGTTCTATTTCGGTTAACTTCTTGTAGCCTATCAAACATTTTATTTTATTATCGTATTTTTATTGCTTTATTTAAGTAGCTGAAACTAGTACCCAATGGCCTTAAAAATATACTTTCGTTTACGACCAGACGCGAAGTTATCTATTTCGGAATACATTGTCTCTAGACTAAACATTTAGGTACGTTTAGAAACAAATATTTCTAAAGAAAGGGAAAAGCTTTCGCTATATCTGCGATTTTTGTCTATCTCCCAAATGCGCCTGTTAATATCTATTAATAAGGTGCATTGGGGATGTGTACTCATTCAACGCGTTTAATTATACTCAACTCTTAACATGGGTCAACTCTACTAAATATTACAAATCTTATTACTTTAAACGAGCAATTCTTGTTATTTATTTATTTCGCTTATCTCGAAATCTTAAGGATTATGATGAAATTTTGTGTTTAGATAGGGTTTTGCTGTATCAGTTTTCCTGTATAATTGTATTTCTTGTAAAAACGCATATATTTACAAAAATAACGTTTTTTATAATAAAATATTTCGAAAATTTTATACAGCGCCATCTCGTCACTATTTGTGGAACTTGATTGGTAATATAGTGTTACTTAAAAATTTATAATTTCAGATAAATGATTTTACACAAAAAAAAACCGTGCGGAGCTGGGTCACCCAGGTACTACACATATTATAACAATACGGCTGAGTGCTTTCCCTTGACCGGCTGATAGCATTTCGTTGTCGCCAAAATCCCGCTTAACGTTGGCCACAGCTGCCAATATCGGTTGGCCCAGTTAGATAAAACTTAGGTAATCTCGCTAGGCCTCGAAGACACTTCTTACTGTATCGGGTAGCAGTGCGCCCGTGACAACATTCCCCTTCAAACACAATCACACTAAAGCTAGCGCTACTACTACTGTTTGGTGAGTACTTCTGGCCTGGATCAGTACCACGCTCATTATTCACTTCTGTGGTTCATATTTCAGTAACAGGATTCAATCCAAACTTACAAACAGTATCAGATAAAGTTACTCTTAAATTAAACTTGCGAAAGAAAGACTTATACCATGTCATCGACAATGACGAAAACTATGTTAGAAGGCCGTCGAGGGTACGCTGATGCTGACATCATTATTAGCATCGTCCACCATTGTTTCCTGAAAACATAAAATTAATGTTACCTACGCATACGATATACTGATCTTTGGCAGAAAGATTTCTGGGTATAATTAAGATTAAGCGAGTAAAACCGCATTGAAACACAAGTGACGTGGACCCCGTACCAGCCTCTAATATTCCCACTGCAAGTACACCGGCCTTTTTTTTTTATGTGAATTCGTGACGGAACGAGCTGAGGGCCCACCTGATGGTAAGTGGCGACCCTCGCCCATGACAACAGTAATGCGCGCGACTCAGTATGAGATCCGAATACCGGCCGAATAATATCCGAATCCGGCCTACTCTCGTTAATTGAGAGTGAATGGGCTCTGATCCACCACGGGAGCCCAATCCGGATAGGTAGATGTTACATGTCTTCTATTGGTAGATGTCATTATTGATTCTAAGACATACTGGTTTCCTCACGATGTTTCGAAAACGTGGTATTGCGCACATACATTTTTCAAGTAAAAAAACTCATAGGTGCACGTGTGTGTTTGAACCAGCGACCTTCAAAATGAAAGTCGGCGTCTGTGCCCCTGGACCACCACGCTCCCAGATGTGGACCCGATGTGGACTGCGTAATTACATTTTTCTGGCGCGGTTACTAACGCGTGCACTAGGATTCCTCATATATCTGAAACGATTCCGCATTCTGCGGGACTCACTAGCTTTGCACCAAAATTCTCGATGTCTTTGTTTCGTCGTTTGCGAGACTTATTAGATAAAATAAATTACGAATACATGATTGGTCTCCGCGGAGTATTTCCAATATTAGGACACTTGGAAATTGCCTCTCGCATTCTTACTTATTTGATGAATAAATACTGCAAACGAAGATGTCGGCGACGCCGTCGGGCGGCCGCACGGATTCTAGTTATGCAAAGATTTAGCAAATACTCGTACTCTTGGGGAGATGCTTCTTAAATATTATAATGAAGTGTTTGAATAATTCAAACTCAAACTCATTTATTCTTTTAGACCTCAAGTATCATTTGGACACGTAAAATTTTACATACACAAGTACACACGTTGCGCTTGTCACAGGAGTTTTTTATTGCACATTACATGCACACAGATAATGTCATGTAATGACAGATAATTTTATGTTTAGATAGTCTTATGTGTTAAGTGTTAAGTTTTCATCTGTTCCACACAAATAACCCAATAGATGTCTAAAGAATTTCAAAAATAAGGTGTTGAATACCTTCCCCACATAGGAGTAACGGATTAACATAGCTCAATGCAATGATACTCACCAGCCAAAATCTAAATGAGGCATTTTTACTATTGATTCTTCTTATTAAACACTAGCGTACAGTTGATATAGACACTTGCACTTCTTTATACTCCGTTCTTAAACACAAGTCAGGTTATTTGTAATTTTCTAAATAACCGAAAATGCAAGTCAAACTTGCAGTTTCTATAATACTAATAAATTAACTTCTCACGCAAAGATTTTTTAGTTATCGTATAATATTTTCGCATTAAATAAGTCCTCCATGGAGGTGTGTAGTGTTCGCGCGCAAAACTTAAACAAGCCACCGAAGCAGGGCATTAAAACGAAATGCTCTTGGGATCTGAAGGTCGTGATAATGAAAAATGTCAGTGTTTTTATTCAGGAGCTGTACCTACATGCAGAAATTAGATATGCTATCCAAATGTTTCATAGAGATAGGTACTATAAAAACTGTATATTATTAAAAGGTAAAACTGTAAAAAGGTAAACCTGTTTGAATTTAGGGTAATGTATGACTGAAACTTGACTGAAGCGAGGGGTCCCGATTCGATTCCCGACTGTCCCAGTCGTGTGGGACATTAATTCTGTTGGCGAGTAACAAGCCAACCTTCTTGTAGCCAGTGGCATCACATTATAAAGGAGTAAATCTTTTCATCAATTTCGATGGATAAGTATTTATGCATTGTCTCGTCCGTTTCTTCAGGTAGTGTAGTTGGTTTTGTGAGGTCCAGTTACTAGCGTCCGTTGGTGAACGTAGACCCTACACGTGTCCCCCCGGTGGTGCGAAAGGACAAATCCAAAGTAGCAGTAGAACTTGTGCCAAGTTCATCCGGAGAAGAAATTCCTCCACACTTTGTAATCCAACAACTGTGACAAGTAGTGGGGAACTTGCGTTGCTGTTTTCCGGTAGAAAGGTATGGATACCGGTGAAATTACAGGCACTTTAGGCGTACCACCCTCAAAGTGACGAGCGCAACGCGATGCTACTGGGATCTTCTCATACTTTAGTAGGGAAAGACCTGAGTAGTACTTTTATGGGTGGCGGTAACCACTTGACAGGTGGGCCATTTTCTCGTCCCGTCATTTAAAACTCATTTAACAAAAATGTAAGAGTAAGTAGCCAGCTGTGGCTTTGGAGTTTTTAAACCACCCAAAGCCCTACGACATGGCTTATCGACTAGTAAAACATAATTGTATTGTACCATGAATTGACTTACTCCTGGAAATTACGGTTAAACCTATACTGATCGCTCCTGCATTATAATAACTATCTAACCCGTAGTAGCTTCCAACAGCCTAGATAATAGGATTGCGATGGGTAGAGTATTTGCTGTTTACAGTCCTACGCCCATTCAAGCGGTTGGGTAGATACACGCCACGCTACGTCATAGTACTAGGTACTAATTGAATTATATCCGAGCATTGGCCACGGTTTACGTAAGATGGTTGTACCTGCAAAATGACATATATTTTATAACAAAAGCATTGAGATATTGAAATAGACCTTGAGCTACAAATCTTTTATGTTATAAGCCCGATTAAGTCGAAGCGTGTGAAATGTTATGTAGGTAATAATTACTGTTCAAGTTATAGGACTTACCTCCTTTATCTACAGAAAATACTTAGATTTTGGATCGTAAAAAGAAATTATATCCTATGTTTTGTTTCACAAAATACTTTTTGCCATCGGCTTCGCTCGCGTTAATGTACATTTTGACAATGAACTTGCTTCTGGTTAAAAAGTAAAGTCCTTTTATGTCAACGTGTGTGTAAAATTTCATGATGATCGGTTGAGCAGTTAAGGCGTGAAAGCGCAAGAAATAAACAAACAAACTCATAATCGCATTTATAGCTTTGCTCAGTAGATTGCGCTAGATGGCGCTGTGTGACATATCGATTTATTTATTAATTTACTAGCGACCAGCCCCTTCTACGCACGGGTCCAATTTAGAATAGTATCATCCATGGTTTTTGCAGTCTATGAATTTTGTAAGCAATTTTATGCAATAATGTAAACAATATTTTTTAATGAAGTACAGCCCAGCCCTTGTTTCTTTTATAATAATATAGCTTTATACATATAGGTGACAGATTAATAAAAAGAGTTAAATAGTTTTCAGTTTATCCATTACAAATAAACATACAAAAATAAAACTTAGATAATAAGTCTTCTTAAACCGCCTCTCCAACTAATACAATAATAGTAGGTACTAATACGTGGTTCTCATACAAAGCAAAACATTACCTATTGAAAACGATCTCGAATTTTAGTCTTAAATTCTAATCATAATATTTCAAGCAGATACTAATATTTTTTCGGTGCAATTAGTATGTACATAACTTAGCCATTAAATAAGTATTATCTGTATGCAAATCTCCCTTCCAAGCGTCGTATTACTCTCGGTATTACTCAACTTACCACATATTGTGTCATGTGAATCTGTAGCTTTCAAAAATTAAACCACAATTAATGTGGTGCAAGGTTGCAAAGTACGCAGAAAAATTACCCCACGTAGGTATTTGGAAAGCCCGTGAGAGGATCAGAAATTGCACTCTTGGCATAACAGCGTGTAAAATGAAAGTAAAAGCTTTGAGGGTCAGAGTCAAGGAGGACGGACCACGGGAATGTCTACGTTTCCATATTTCTATTGTTTCTGCAAGGACACCGGAGATTGCACAGATATTGGGACCCAAATTCGATTTGGTAATGAGATTCCGTGAGAAACTGATAATAATTATAGCTTAGAATTTCTTATCCATACGGCCTGATGGTGCTGTATCATTGGTTTTAACCGATTCCAAAAAAGGGGAAAGTTCTCAATTTGGCTGTGTTTTTTTTTGGTATGTTTCTAACGCGGTTTTTTCGCCACTTGCAGACTGATTTATATGATTTAATTATTTATAAAATTCCACCCCTAACGGCGTAAAATAAGCGATAAATATATGATTTTTAAAGTCAATTATGATAACGTGAAAACAAACCTTGTTCTATGTTGTAAGTCACAAAAGTCATAAGATGATTATATCGATATATTACTGGCTGTGATAAACTGTTTCTATTGTAGTTCAATTCTGGTACATAGGGGCTATCGTAAATTATTATTAGTAAGGTATACAAGTTTTCTATGAGATAAATAAAACCTTGCTTTGTTCTAGAAATATCACGCTAAGGTCAACAATTTTCAATAGGCAAATGTCATGTAGATATCATAATTGCATTTAAAAGGGCAACAAAATCGTGTTATAACTTTCGCAAAACCATGTTACATTTGTTACGAAATTCAAATCAAGGTATTTTGAGGATTGAAAATGGTATCTAGCCTATAGCTAGATCGCTTCATAGCTTCTGCGAACCTGGTACTTTTACAAAATCACACCGTCTCAAAATTCATACTGAGATTGATGGTTATATCTGAAAATATCTGGAATTTCTTTGTAGTTTAGGTAGTGCAGGTGTAAAAGTAAACGAGACATTATTTCGATTTAAATGAATGATTAACTATTTTTTCAATTATTCAGATAAATTCATTATTAAGTACTTATTTTACCAAGAATTACGCGAGCGTTCGCATAAATTCGCAGCGGTTCGCTGGTGTTTGTTCGTAACGAGGAGAGTAGTTCGCATCGTGTGGTCAGCAACTCAGCATGAGGAGGCAGACACGCATGGTTAAGGCTACTAAGGTCACTCACGCACCTTGTGACAAAGACTGCGTTCGTGAGCGGAGTTCGAGCGATATTTGGGAACCTTGGGCACTTTTACTTTAATAGCAGTGAGATTTGGACAGATATTAAGCGACTGTTTCGCAATCACCAATGGTAAATCTAAACTGTGCTTCAGATACCTACAATAGTGTATTAGTAGACAACACTACCTACAATTTTTTGTAGGTAGTGCATTATACACATAATAATAATCGGTCTGTGTTTTGTTTAATAATAAAAAGTGACTGTTTAAAATTTCTATAAAAACGACTTCAATACTTTCAACCCTTACTTTTCGCCTACAATGGTACGTAACTACTTACAACAGGCGAAGAAAAAAGTGATATTCATGTCTTCCTCTGCTCTACCTCTGCTTGTATTTTAGCTAAGTCCACTAATTACCTATTCCATAAAATGACGGTTATCCACAAAGTATTTACGTAACTATCTTCAAATCTAATCAAATAATTAATAAATAAATAAATAAACGTTTACACACTCATACCTCTGCACTAGGATTCCCTGTGTCGCAGATGGCATGGACAAACACAGAAACACAAGACAAACACCCAAGACCCGAGAACAAACTTCATGCTCACCACACAAAGTGTGCCCCGGCCGGGAATCGAACCCGGGACCCCTCGCTTCGAAGGCAGGGCTACTACCAACTAAGCCACGGAGTCGTCGTCGGAATTATATTTGCGAAAACCTAAGTATTTTATATACAACACGCAGTCTTCATAAATAGTTATTTTTAAAAAATCAACATTTTTTACAGTCATCAAATTTCACAGAGCTATACAGGTAGAAGAAGGCATACAAAAAAAAGAGAATATCTTTCTTGACGTGAATACTTCTTTAAATATGCTTCCATAGTGAGAAACAATTTGTAATTTTTGTTACCATCAGGGTAACAAAATCGGGGGATAAAGTTAGACGTTGCAGCCACATATATAAAAAAAATTTTTGGTGTAGATAATGATAACTACACCACGCAATATCTAAAACATCAGAGTTCGTGACGTTGAAGGAGGACTGTGACTGTGACGCGTCGCTTGACGACGGGGGAATCACCGCCATTTTGAGGCCTTTCTTGCGTCAATTATGTCCGTTTATATACACGTATTCTCGTAAACACCGGCCTTGTCCATGATACAGCCACACCCCATTTCTATATCTTATTTTTATCGAATCGTTTAGCCTACTTCTTCTTCTTCTTCTTTTTAAAAATCGTTTAGTCATTGCTATTGCATTACCTCGTCGGTGACAGTGGCAAAAGTAGTGGAAATACGGCTTCGTTGGTTTCAACGCAGTACTAAACTAGTCTACGATATTAATCGTAGGCGGATAATGAAACAAGCATCGTAGACTAAGTTCTGCGTAGTTTTTAAATGGGTACAGTCTATGGCGGTTCGGATCTCAAGCATATCGATTCACATAATAAAACTCGATCCTTAATTCGATTCAAATCGAACATACTAAAATCGATTTTCGATTAATCGCAACATTTCAAACATGCGTAAGACACAGAATAGAATTATTAATTTACCGTAAATACAAGTAATTGTATAATCTCAATTGTCACCAGGCATGTTAGTCCATTCTCATACAACGAGAACAAATCAAGACTCCGTGCTACTACCACAAATTTCAAGTTAGAAAATATCCGACCCATTTTATTTAGGGACACCGGAATGGGTTTCATTTCTACAATAAATATTTTTGACCCCGGGGTCCACAGGTTAGATTATTAAACAATGACGACTTTTTTATAAATATTCATCTCCGATAGAAATCTCCGATAGAGTTCTCTACTTTCCAAAGGCTTATCCAAGTCATCTTTGGATGCGTTCATAAATATTTAGTAATTACCTGGGCGACTGATTTTCGCTCGATTTTTTTTTTTATAAAATCTTATTTTAATGCGGTATATATAATAGATATTCAATTATTATTTATACAATTATTTGTTATAGCTCCAATTTGGTAATTGATTTTAATAACTGCATTTTTACTATTGGATGTAAGCCGAACATGTACATGATAATAATAAATAAAAACAAATAATAAGTTTATTTTGGAACAAAATAACAATGAAACACAAAATATTAAAATGCGTTTTTACAGGAAATACAAATAAACAGCTAAACATAATAAGCCTAGCTCTATTTAAATACAATTATTATTTACTCGAACTAAATAAATATACAATAATATCTCGTTTATAGGAATGATTTGTATTGGAGTTTAAGCAAAAACAATTTGCGTCCGACATTAAAGGAACTTTCATCGAACTCGAATCAGTCCGTTTAGAGAGGTTTAGGGCCTTTTCATTCGATATGATTCGATGGCACCGGATACCGGGCAATCCCGATTGCCCGGTATCCGGTGCCAGGTACCCAGCGGTGAGATGTATGGGCATGTATTCCCAACGTGCATTCGCTGGGTGCACGCCGAATCGAATCTACCACTGTGGGTCCGATCGCAGCCTACCGGTTAGCCAGCGGCGGAACACGCGACAATCTTTCATAGACAAGACAGCGACACGGCAGTCAGTTGCTCAAGTACCTACATATACACAACCTACAAAAAATATTAAATAAAAATGTAAGAACAAAGGCTTGGAGAGAACTCTATGCATTAATAAGGGACGATTTTGAAAAAATAAACGACAATGTTAAAAACTAAATTTTTTAATCACCGACAAACAAATTAGCATCTTCGGACTCATTGTTACAAGAAACTTTTAGACGGTAGGTTCACGTTCCATTTTTAGAGAAGAGCGAAAGTTTAATTATGTATTGCGTGGTCTCTATCTCTACGCAACTCCCGTCGACCGACAGTCTGGCTACACAGAAAATCAAGATTCAAGATCAAGTCTTGTCAAAGCTGAAGTCTGAATGTGTTGTCGGCCCGTCGTCCCGGGCCCCGCCGATATCAGATACCCGGTAACCGGAGCGTATGAAGGAGCCCTAATGGAATGAATCGATATTAATGTAATGGGTGCGTACTGACGTCCATCATAGCGTGGGGCAGGGAAAGTAAGTTGTATTTTGTGCTTCATTTTTGTACTTCCATTTGTATCGCATTAGGGTTTGTGAAGTTTTTTGCTCTACGTACTGTAGAGCATCATAATATTGAAATAATGTCCGAGACACCCATGAAATTCATTGCGAATGCCTTGATACGGGCTTCGGAAAGAGCTACCACAATTGTTCGGATCTGTTGCTATGATGATGAACCCTTACTGCTTGCTGAAAAAAGCGGTGGCGAGGCAAATACTCGCTTCCAGAAGGATTTTAAGACAATTGCCGACGTTCTGGCCCAGGTCTGCGCCAAAGATGAATTGGCTATTGATGAAAATTGCCAAGAACTAGCTAATAACGTCAGAGGCGAAGAGCGTTGTGAAATAGGTGGTATCTCCATAAAACTCCAGGAAACTAAAGAAAAAACGGAAGAATTGCTATGTGCTATTGTGCCGAAGAAAGTGGCCAGACGTTTGGCACTGGCGGCTCATTGTAACATGCGTATAGGAATAGTTGATAATATTATTCCTGATCACTTTCCACCAATAGATCCTGATATGGTCGGCGTTTGGATTGACCCTATTGGTGAGATATTTTCAATATGCATACTACTGTTTGTCCTGACCTGTAATGAGCTTCATAGATAATATTCATAAAACAAAACTATTTTATGTTTTTCAATTTCTGCATCATGCATTCTTAAAGTAACCTCTTGGAACTCTAGGCTCTCGTCTGTAGGTGAGTACCCTCAGAGTCTCTTCTGTGTTCCAGTGAAAGGGTGTGGGTACACGTATATAGGCCTTTGCTGAGGCTCTGTCTGTGATGAATGCAACACAATGCAACTTAAATCTTATATTACTTTGTGGAGGACCTAGTCATATTGCCGTTGTCTATGGGCAGCAGTAACTTCTTTATTGTTGTTGATTGGTGTCAATTGGTGGTCCTAAAAACATTTCATTTAATAATTCACTCATTGACATTGTACTAGGCTAATATAGTAATGTCAATAAATGAATTATTGAATGAAATTAATAAATATGTTTTTAAGGCTGACACCATATTTATAGGACTATCTTGTTTGTCTGCCAAAAGTATTTTGAACAGTCTCACTATTTAACATTCTGCTTTATTTTTTTTATTTAATTAAGTATTTAATATGGTACATACAGTCATGACATCTCATACCCTCTGAGCAGAAGATAAGGTTTTCAGGTGTTTGATGATAATTGTCCTCATTCTCTTCTGAAAAAGTTCAATGAAAGTAATATAATTTAAATGATATTCCAGATGCCACTGCCGAGTTCATTGCAGGAGTCAATAAGGTAGCTGGAGCTAAAAAAGGTCTACCATGTGTCACGGTGCTCATTGGTGCCTATATGAAAACAACTGGGGATCCATTGTTTGGAATTATAAATCAGCCATTTTTCGACAAGTAAGCATTTTCAAATAAGCCAGCGACAAACTTAGTAACCCACACAAAATTACATTTTCAGGAACTGTTCCACAGATTTTAAATTTGTTGTAATGTAATCAAATGAGTTGTAGAATTTGCATAGCTTTGCATTGCAGAATTTATTAAATACTATCTACACCCAGCGGTTTTCTTACCATTACAAAGTAGCTTATGGGTTAATTCAGGATATAAACTTACCTGGTACCAAATTTGATCAAAATCCAATCAAAATTTAACAAACATATAAAAACTTACATCTCTCTATTATAAGTGTGAAGTGATTTTGATCAACTTCAATCTCAAACTCAAATTAAAAAAGGAAAATCAGTAGCTAAATGGTAATTAATTTTCAGTGGTCCGATATTACAAGGCAGACTTATTTGGGGTCTGTCTCACAACAGGTTCCGCCAATGGAATCTTAGACACATAGAAATTGATGATGACAGCAATACTATTTTGGTGAGCGCTGCAGAAGACCCTGAAGTGGTGGAGAAAATAAAGAGCGCTGGCTGGAATGTAGAGTCTTTCCCTGGAGCTGGCTACAAGCTTTTGAAAGTTGCATTAGGTGAGTTTTCATTTCTGTTATTATGAAAGGAGTCCTGTTTTGGAAAAGTCAAACCACAACTCTTTTTTTATTAATCATTTCAATTTCATTTTTACACATTGATGTCTTAAATAATTAAACTAACTTTCTTAACAGGGGGGTTATAATTCATGATTATAAAAGCTACATTTTAGGATTAGTAGAAATCGGATCCAGTTTTCTGACACATACAATCACACAACCTCTTCATGCATGTCACAAATGGTTTTCAGCAGAACCAAGTATTGTAACTTAAACCAAAAATTATTTTGCCAGGTGGCATAACTGTGAGCTACACACTATGCAGTGTGAGAGAGCTTCTAAAATAGACACTACTATTTGTAATTCTTTTGCCACTATGGAACTAATGCTCCACAGTCTTCCAAACATCTATTATGTTAATTTACCACAATGCTTATACTAAGGGTAAGCATTGCGGTAATGGAGTGATAGGTTCTATTTGAAGAAAAAACATCATTAATATTTCAGGAGAGGCAGCAGGCTATGTACTATCAAAAGGAACAACTTTCCGATGGGACACATGTGGACCCCACGCCATACTGAAAGCTAGAGGTGGAGACATCCTGGACTTCACCACAAAATGTCCCATCACTTATAATGACCCTGATGACCAGGATACAAAAGCTTATTGCAACTCTGGAGGGATAATTGCTTATGTTGATCCCGCAGTTTTAACAAAACTGGTCAAACTTTTTAAGTAACAAGTTGGCATATGCTACACAACTGAGTACAGCAAGCTACTGGTTTAAAACCTATTTTCTAAGATAACTTTCATTCCATTTATAACCAAGTAGATATTAAGTATTATTAGGGTATGTGTTAACTTGACATTTTTACTTTATTCAAGTAATTAATTTGTTTCATGTTTCATTCATACATGGATGTACGTTGTAGAGAAACTGAGGGTTTCAAATGGATGCCAAAGATTTAACCAAATGATACCATTGCCAAAGATTGGCTAACTGATACCAGTGTAAGGAACCAATTATTGTTAGTGACATGTAGGTTTTGTTTGTGTAACATCGATTTTTGATATATAAATGATAAGTAACAAGTAATTTTATAAAAGTAAAAGAAAAGTCTGACCAGAGATGCTCATTGCGAACTCTAGTCTTTTGCAATTGTATTTTTTGAAGTATTAACATTCAATGTCACCGATGCGTCTGCGAGTTTATTAATACTTTTCTGTGCATCAGTTCTATTGTTTAGGTACTACTTACTATTCCATGATTTAATTCCCTTTGTATCTAAACTTTTTTTATTCAATCCTCCACAAAAAATAATAAAGTTACAAATAAAAGATTACCTATCTACTTTTGCTAACGCATATATTTACTCATGTTGTTTTAGAGTTTTAGCTCTGGTAGCCGTAATTGCTATATTCTATGCAGTTCTGACTGCAGCCATCATGATTATTTTATTTTTACCTCGATACTATTGTTATCCTTTAACACAGAAGCCATACTAGTTCAATTTTAAATGGTTATGGGTTGATAAACGCAGACGCATCGGCGGCACATGATTAGCAGCTCCTTTTAGAACGCTATATTGCATTCCCGGCAGTGTATACACATCAAGTCCACCAAAAATGGATAACAACTTTCTTAAAATTAATACAAAAAGCATCCTTGATAGGTTTAAGCTGCCCAGATAAGCAGTGCTGCAGTTTTCTAATTGGCTTTTCTCATATGAATGAATCTCCGAAAGTGGCAAAATTCAATTTATTTCTTTATCAATGATTTTGTTTTGTATCAATCAGTTGTGAATTACAGTTGAGAAGGTATGAATGTACAAGTGCCATTTAACCATATATTTTTTTGAGCTAGATGCTTTTTGATAATGCAAAAATAAAGGTTTCATTTTTGTTTGTGGAAGGCAAACTATTTAAGATGTCCTGAGTGTAGTAGTTATAGTTTAGTTAATACTTAACACTCCTGTAATTACACACAAGAAGGTTTTCTTGTCTTCAGGTCTTAATTTTGCTAAAGATATCAGTCCTCAAGGTTTGAGCTCTGTTCTCAAGGAATTTTAGCTTTGGCCGTATTTAGAATAGCCTTTTAGACGAAAAACGGTATTATTTTATAATCCTAGTAACAGCCTAGTATTAAGTAAAATATTAATCTCTTAGAAATAAGTCTCTTTTTCGGAATAATTATATCATTAATTCATTTATCACTTGAGTACATAATCAAACCGAAACTACGTAACATTACATAATCTAGTCACATTATTGGGTATTATTATAATTCGTTTAGTCGTATATAATCTTAGACTTAAGATTTACTGATCTCTTTTTCGGAAACCTTTATAAGAATCGTCTTAAGAAGATTATATTGCATTAAATAAATAAAAAATCAAAAAATCTTTCTTATTTAATTTAATAATCTTTTAATTTAGTCATCACCTGAGGAGGAATCAGAACTTTTACTTCTCTTCTTTTTCTTCTTCTTGCTTTTCTTATCTTTCTTCTTTTCTTTGCTTTTTGTCTTCTTTATTTTCGATTCCTTTTTCTCTCCTTTTTCCTAAAAAATATATTTCATTATTACTAAGCATAAACTTATGAATGCATCATACGGTTCAAAGGCACGATTTCATGGTCAGCGTATCAATCTCAAGGTTTACCTTGTTGACTGCAGTATTCTAAAATAATTCTATTAACTGATCATTGATGTTGGTGAAAAATCTGCCATCCTAAGTAGAACTGTGCTGGCCTGCCATTTATGCTGAATAACTGCACCTTTCCATAACACCCGGGGGCAAGTGAAGAGACTCAGTTCACCTTCGGTGCAAGCTACATGATCCCTTAGTAATCATCTCAAATAACAGTTTTATTTTTCATAATGATGAAACTGCGCACCACGCTTTCATCCGCGTAGTTCCCGTTCCCGTAGGAATACGGGGATAAAAACAAACTATTACTCGCTGTTATTGTAGCTATAAATTGGTGAAAAAAAAATTAAATTCTATTTAGTGCTTTAGGCGTGAAAGCATAAAAAAACAAAAAAAAGTCACTTTCGCATTTATAAAATTAAGAATTTAAGTCCTTATTACCTGTTTAACTATAGTTCCTACAGAGTCAGCGATTGTTGGGGCACATCCTTCCATTCGAATTGATGCTGTCACTTCATCTATCTTGGTCATGTCAGCATTTGGGGCCTTATATTGCTCGCAATGGTCAACTCTAATGGTCCTGCCAAGAATCTGGAAGAAAGAAAGCATCAATTAGTACATAACTAATAAAGAATACTTCTAAGTATTATATAATTTTGATCAAAATATTCATAATTTTAAATAGGTAAATAATTTAAAAAATAAAAATAAATTGATTTTACATGAAAATTGGTTTTACCGCTAGAATTATGAATATGACACTTTATGGCAATTATAGTGGTCAATGTATGATTGAGTGATGATCAAAAACTATTATCTGACTGATTTAAAAATGGAATAAAGACTTTTTGCTTTTATCATTGTTATGTTAAGTGACTTATTTGACAAAAGGTTAACAAGTATTTAGGACTATTTCAATACCTTGATTCCATTCAAGTTATCTACTGCAAGTATGGTAGACCGTTGATCTTCATAGCATATGAATGTAAAGCCCCTTGATTTGCCAGTAGCTTTGTCTCTAACTAGATTTATGTTGACAATTTCTCCATACCTGTAAGTGATAGAAGCTCAGCAGAATGTTAGATCATACAACATAGACATAAGTTAACATGTCATTTGAAGAGATAGCATCAGTCTTTTTAAATAAAATATTGAAGAGACAGTCTAGGTACCAAATTAGAATTCATCATAAATTTGCAAGATGATATTGACAATTAAATGGATACAGAAGAAGAGTCTAGTTATGATTCAAACATTTTTATTTATTGATTATAAGTTATGATTTATAACAGGTATTTTATAATATAATTTGTAAACAAGTACCTACTGAATATGAAAAATATTTTTATTTCTTCACTATACAAACCAAATCAAACTAACTAATGTTATTTTGAGCATTATGGATAATCTATACACATCACACCTACAAGTATTGCTCACCCACCTACATGAGATAGGACCACTGTATTCTATTGTACTGCATTGTAACATTCAGAGCTAATTTATGTTTCTACTTTTACAGGAAATCTAACCTAGTTTAAACATGTTTTTGGATAATACTTTTGATTTCATAAACACAATACTCTTGTATTGAAAGCACTATGTAAAAATGCAGATTAAACAATGGAAAAGGCTCACTTTTCATTATACATAAGTATACACAATGGAATATACTATTATTTAAAACAAACTTACTGAGAGAAAACACAAATGACGTCTCCTTCTGTGAGATCATAGGGCAAACCACCCACAAATATCCAAGCACTGTCCTTATATTGGTCATGCCATGAACTCTTAGAATTGTTGGACAGCTCTCTTTCACTCAACTTGAGCACATTTTTGATATTCCTGTAAGCAGAATGCAAAATTTTAGGTGTTATTGCATACTGTACACATAGGTAACAAGTACATGTTTTCTTACGTCATAGGATTCATTATTTTTTTTTTTAATTATTTTTTTAGCCTTCTAATGTATGCACTTTTTATTTAACTTTCTGTGTTTTATTTTTGTTGTTGTTTACAGTGTAGTTGACAACAGATAACTCTATTGTAGTACTTTGCAGGGTTGCCAACCTAGAACTTTTATTCTCGTACAACTAACCGAACTGAAAATCTCGTAATTGGCTTTCAAACCTCGTACATTCATCAAGTATTTAAAATGTTTGGTTTCATACCAAAATAAAATAAATTAAATGAGTGTGAATATATCAGATATTCATTAATTTAAAATATTTAGAACTAAGCAGATAAAATGTTGATATAATTAAAAGAGATTTGCATATATTTAAAAAAAAAAAAATTTGTTTATTTGCATTAATGAGGTAATTTATTTTAAATTTTAACATGTCTGCTACAATACACGCTCATCATAAATTTAATTTAATTTTTTATTAAGACATTAATTATAAAACAATGATTATTGAAAGGTGACTTAAAAATAAATAAAAAATTGTAAATGTTTGTGAAATTGAAATCTTTTAATTACACCATCTTACGAACCCTAGCTAATAATGTTTAGTAATTACTGTGTTCATTTCATACATTCGACAATTGACAGTCCTAAGCCTGTGAAAATTAATTGGAAAAATTTCAAATCCTCTCATAACAAATTTGTGGTAATAAAATCAGTAAAACAATTACAGTAATTGTGAATCAGTGATATCTCCTCTTGTATCGAGTCATAGTATGTATTTCAGGACATGGACATAAATTTACCTCGTTAAACCCATCTCTACACACGATGTAGCCAAAGTGTAACAACCCATATATTTTTTTTTAATCTTTTTCAGGATTATTTTTGAAGGCCAAGAATGCCGTGGCAGTAACTCAGAAAAAAATGTTACACACATTATTGGTCTGTGAACCGTGTGACGAACACAACACAACAAACAGATACTCAATATTCAGCAGCGTATACAGTTCTTTATTTACGATATCTAGTATATTTCAAAAAGCGCATATTGCTGTGCCTTTTTCTAAACTGTACTATTTCATCATGGCTACCCCAACACCAGAGTACCAGGATAACTTTGAACAGGTAATATAAATATTTCCTACAAAATGCTTCATTTGTCGTAGTGCTAAGTAGTAACTTTTGTCCCCAATGCCAAAATTATTTTATTTCTAGAATGATATGGAAGACGATGAAGCTGAGCAACAGTTAGGCGCCACCGCTTCTGGTCGAAAAAGACTCTTTAGTAAAGAACTGAGGTGCATGATGTATGGGTTTGGTGATGACCAAAATCCGTATACAGAGAGTGTTGATTTCCTCGAAGATTTGGTCATGGAGTTTATTACAGAAACAACGCACAGGTAATTTACTCAATAATTTTCTATACATGCATACCTTATCTGAGAAGGATATTGAAAATGAACAATTAATTGGGTTCAGGATTGAACATTTTGTTTTGGATAAGTAGCAATACCACTTTTGATTCAACTTGTAGTTCCATGCCTTGAGAGTTATAAGCTATATCTTTGACCACAAATCCTAATTTTCAAAATTTTAACACTTATTCACAATAATATTCTATTCTGCTCTAAAACTGTAAAATCTCCTAATAGCTATTAATAGATTTGTTAGTTTGGTTGACTGATCAATTGGAATTAGCTGTTAGGTAATTAATAGAAAAGTTTAGTAAGTAAAAATAAGCTCACATGTTACAATCAAGTTAAAATCATTCTAGTAATAATTTCTCTAATTATCAAGTTAAACTACTCTGTTAAACCACCCCATCAGTGGAGCAGTGTGGAATGTCACCATGTTATTGTGGCCTAAATATAAAAGCTATGTAGTATTTATGAGAGATATTTATAGTGTTTATCTAAATAAAACAGCACACTCTGGAATAACAGCTTTTTTTGGATAAAATATTTTTTGAATGGAATCACATTTATCTTAGATACACTTAGACAAAATTAGTGTAACTATGTCTAAAAATCAATAATTCATATTTAGTAAGTACAGTAGAGTCTCACTAATCCGGCACTATTAAACACCACGGGATGTCAGATTATTGGAATGTTCAGATTATTGCATTGTATAGAAAATATATATAATGTAACTGTAACTTTACCATCTGAGTCCTGTAGCAAATTCATTGGATGGGGCCCAAGTAGAAATTGTCATATTGTAATTGATTTTAATATAATCTCTGAAGTAGTTTGTCCCTCTACTAATGTCTCCCCCCTAATAATACCTATATGAATACGAAACAAAACACTGTATTAGTTTATCTTATTTCTCCTTCACATTTCAGGGCCATGGAAGTTGGCAGAACAGGTAGAGTACAAGTTGAGGACATCATTTTCTTAGTGAGAAAGGATCCAAGGAAGTATGCTCGAGTTAAAGACTTACTCACAATGAATGAAGAATTAAAGAAAGCAAGAAAAGCTTTTGACGAAGTCAAATATGTTGGTATGTAAATATCTAAATTTGTATCTTGCTTGAATGAAGGGCAAAACTAAAAGTAGCAGTAGAAATTGTGCCAAGTACTGCCTCCACACCTGGTAATCTGCCGCTAAGCAGTGATGCATTTGTATTCCTGTGTTTCTGTAAAAGGGTGTGGGCGCTGGTGAAATCACTGGTGCATGAGATGTAACATCTTTACATCCCTGTCTCGGGTGATGGGCGCAATGGCATGCGACTTAGATCGAAGGACCTAGAGTCTTCAGATCACATAAGTAGTATAAAAAAATTTTTTCATGCTTTTGTTGTTAGTAATCTAAGTTGTATTGATGTTGTTGTGCATGAAAAATACTGCTTAACTCAAACTCAAATAAATTTTCAAAGTTTGAATTCATCAAATATTATGTTATGCTTGTCATCACTAAAATATAATTTGATTGCTAACTGTGCAATTCTATTGTAACAATTACAGCTGCGCACTTATATATAAGGCAATGTAATGATGACTGTTGTTTGAATAATGTGTTTTGTAATATTATAGAAGATCAACAATAACATTGATGGCCAACCAACGACGCCGCGCCTAAGACTGATGCAAGTAACATAATATAATTGACACATTGCTTTGTGTGTGCACCCATATTAATATGCATTATGTAATAATATTTTGTGAATATAACCCAACACTAATTGTAATGTCTGCTTGGTTATGTAAATAAACCTACACACTAAAAAAAATTTGCTCTTAAGTAATTTGAAGTTGATGGCTTGTTTGTTTGTTGTTTGTAAGAAACACTTCTTACGAACTTACAAACGCTTCCACACTCATGCCCCTGCATTAGATTTCCCATGGACATAAACACCCAAGAAAAAAATGTCATGCTCATGACACAAACGACCTTACGCCCCCGTGATATGGACGACGCTAAAATGATGTATTTGTGAATTACATCGTAACTGTTTATTGATTGCCGGTGCTACATGGGCTAGAACCGACCCTGATAATCCCTGACAAGACTGCGCCTCCCTCCCTGTTCCGTAGCTTAGTAGATAGTACGAACCCGTCCCGGATTGCATTCCCGGCCGGGGCAGACTGTGATAAGCGTAAAGTTTGTTCCCGGGTCTTGGGTGTTTCTTTTGTTTTTCTGTTTTTTCATGCCTCATGCAACACAGGGAATCTTGGTGCAGGGATATGAGTTGTATAGTTGAATATAAAAATATTAATTTATACATTACCTTCAATTTATCTCAGATATTCAATTAGTTTATATTCAAAAAAATTCTGGGTCTGGGTGTCAATATGTATTAATAAAAGTATGTATTTACAAGAAAAATGTCGTACCTCACATGGAACTTAACATATTTTTACTTAATACATGGTGTCTAATAGATAATATACTTATTTTGTATAAGAAGTTCTAGCAGCCACCTAGAAGAACTGCTATATAACTCATACTGTTTTGAATGTAATTTTTTTATGTTTGATTGAATTAATTATTATTATAATTTCAGAATAAAAGTGAGATTCGACGGACAGTCTCCAATTATGAATGGATCTTCAAGGACATTCCTATCTCAAATACTTACAAGGTTACATACTTGTGGTTTAAGATAATAAGTTGATTGAAGTGGAACTTTATGAGAATAAATGGCTATTGGAAGTATATTTTTTGGCCTTTTTTTAATAGGACCATGTGACATTATGATATGTTTTTTTTTATGAATGCTATCATCGTTTCATCCAAGTAATATTCGAACGGCTTGAAATAAAAATGTTTGAATAAATTTTAAAAGTTTTATTTTAGAAACCCCATCTATTTAAATGGTTTACTACCTACTTCTTGGTCTAACTTATAAGTTAATTTATTTATAAACATAAGATTTCTAACGCAAATAGACATTTAAGTTCTATTTAGTTCTTTAGGGCCAGTTTCAGCTACCATGGACTTGGGTAAAACAATTTCTTCAGTCTTAAAACCAAATTGGTGGTTCCCCTTTTAATATAATAAAAAATTAAATACGATTCAAAATACATATACCTACCGTACCAGCCTCTAATGTTTCCACTGCAGGGATACCGGCCTACTCTCGATAATTGAGAGTGAATGGGCTTTGATCTACCACGGGAGCCCAATCCGAATTGGTAGATGTCACATGTCTTCGAATGTATGGTTCTAAGACATGCCTTTTTCCTTACGATTTTTTCCTTCACCGTTTCGAGAACGTCGTATTGCGCACATAAATTTTTCAAGTGAAAAAAATTCATTGGTGCACGTCTGGGTTTGAACCAGCAACCTTCAGATTGAAAGTTGGCGTCTATGCCCCTGGGCCACCACGCTCTCCATACAGCCAAATCCAAATACACATACAGCCCAATTGAATTCAAAGGAAGATTTTCCTCCTTTGTCTAGTTTGTTAAATATAGTCCAGACAACACAAAGGAAACAAAATAAATATCTAATCAATAATTTATTGAGAATCATTTATTTGTGCATGATGAATTAAAAAAAACAATGCAGTAAAATGCAAGCTATCAAATAATACGTAAACATACTATGCTAAGCAAAAATGAACCTTAGTTATGTAATACAATTAAAAAGTAATAACTAACTTATTACAGGCAAATAATCCATCAACAATATAATATAGCATTACTCACCTTGCAATAAACAACATTATAAAAAATTTGTGAATGAATAACACCAGTAAATCTAACAAATAATGAGGCTATGTTCGTTTCTCGAGAGGAGTACCTTTAATTCTGACATATTTCTCTTGTTGTCTGGAAATATCAGATAATTGCGCTTCATTATTTTAGACAACAACAACAAAGAACATGCTTACAAAATTAAAAAAAAATTCATAGCTGTTTTGTCATTAGAAATTATATTCCATATTAAACGTTACATAGAGAAAAAAAACCTGCCTGCCCAGAAATATTTCTAAGGGACAAGTGACAAGATTCCTTAGAACACATTTACACTTCACTTTCCATCAGGAGAGATGGCGGCCAACCGCCAAAAAAAAATCTTAAAAATAAAGGTACTCCCAAACTTGCCAGGATAAAAATAATAAATAATTATATTTATTGTATTTTTAGGCGACTAGACAAAGGTCCAAAAATACAGCCGAAAGTCTTAACTTTGGTTTTTATTTCACAACAGATTGCTATAATTTTAATGTACTAATAATAATTATTTTCATAATATATAATAAGCCGTTTATGGCGGTGCCAACAGTGTATAAACAATATTATATTTAAATATAACTTAATTGTATTAACACGTAAGGTCTTTTCTAAGCTCTAATATAGATAATTAAAACTGCTTTCTTTTCTTCTAAATATGCTTAATTTGTCAATGGAATAAGACAAATGTTTAAAATCGTTTTGAATCCCCTCTCCACCTATAAGGATGAACATGTTTTGACAAATTTACAAATAAATACGCGAGGCACAAAGTATTTACTTGAATAAGTTTACTTTGTGATTTAATAAAATAAATAAAATAAAAACAGCGCTCAGTTCACAATCGGCGAAGATAGCGAACCAAGATTCTAATCAATTCTTGAAGACAGCTTTATGTGGATAATCTTCATAAACGTGCACCAGATTTTTTCGCTTACGAAGGAAGACATTTTGAGCTATACTTGGGTTTTACGTTACCTATAACAGTCATCTATTAAATGAAAGGTAAGGAAACACCGGGGGCGCAGGTTTACTCATGCGAAAAATATCTCACCTAAACATGTGCAGTACGTCATTTGTTGGTTAGGTTTACCCGTTACGCAAATTTTACAACGTTTCCGTCTATCGTATGATTTCATACTAAGCCATTTTGCTATTGATGGTGCTAACGTCCCTAAGTCAGGGAATTCACTGGCGACTCACTCGCCCAAATAAGCAGCATTAATAGCGTCAGAATTTTTTCAGTTTTTTTTTTGTCGTTTACACACTCTTACTTCTGCACTAGGATTCCCTGTGTGGCAGAAGGCATGGACAAACACAGAAACACAAGACAAACTTTATGCTCACCACACAAAGTATGCCCCGGCCGGGAATCGAACCCGGAACCCCTCGCTTCGAAAGCAGGGTTACTACCAACTAAGCCACGGAGTCGTCGAATTGACTAGAAGTCAATACACAGCAAGTCACCATTGGTTAAATCTGCTATCGTAAACACGGTCAATATTACGTTTGCGAATCAGCGTTTAGACAATATTGGCAATATCACAAATATTGGCAGACAAAATTAAAATAATTGTACAACAGAGGCACTTTCGCATTTATAGGCCTGATTGGAAAACATTAGGAGACTAAGTTTAACTTGTACCATGGTATTTATATACCCTGCTGGTCTAGAAAAGGACCGAAATACAAAAAAAATACAAATGATTTTCACTGTTAAACATTTGTCTTCGCGATATTCTTTTTTTTCTAAATGACGTGAAATAAATAAGTTACGAATACAATTATAACAACATCACTCTCGTTTCGAAATATTACGATTAAATATAAACATTACCTACTCTACAAATAGTGTAAATAGTTTGTAACATGCTCGCTATTATCTCTATAAGTTTTAACAGCCGATTATAAGGCAAGTAAGTCTTCTAAATGAGAGGATACAATATAAATTTTTAGTTATCAAATAACGAACAATTTTTTTCGGTGAAATAGTATCGCTTTTTCATATTCCTAATTATCTAATATGTTCTACAAAAACTGAGTAAAATTTTATATTATAGTCAAACATTAAATATTGATATTACTTAAAACGAACCATGCTCAAGGGTAAAATGAACACATTCAATTTCAGATTTCTTCACAGTTTTCAACAGGATTATTTTTATACAGAATTTGAAACTATGTTTTGTGTTAAAACAATATACATAAAGTAGGCCATTAGTGTTGGTCCATTACAACTATTCAGTATAATATTGTCTCAGTTACCAGATTACAGTATTGGAATGGCTACCGGATAATATATCTATATAATATTAAGATATAATTTAATATAAGATCTCAGGTTATAAATATGAATAAACAACTTACGGATTGCAACACTATTTGTGTAAAGTGTAAGTTCGAAATCTTTTATTGGCAGTGAGTTTAGTCTGTTGGGGGATCCATGGCAGATACTATGGCCTTCATAACGGCGGCCGCAGCTAAGGCCGCGTGCGGCTGCCAGTCTTTGCCGCGGGTTCCATCACGATAATCGGAAATACCTGAAATAAAGGAATACATTTTTGAAGAGAAAAGTCAACAGCTTTCACATTGCCTTCGAAGCGGGGTGTTTTGTTGCGTGTAGCCATGCCGACTGCGACACAGGAAATCCAGGGGATAATGTGTTAGTCTTTGTTTTATCGTTGTCAGGCACAAATCCCTTGTTTAATTAATTCATTATGGAGTAGTTTAGAACATCGATTAGGTAGTCAATATCGCGACTGACAAAAAAAAAATATTAACGTTTACACACTCATACCGCAACACTAGAATTCCCTGTGTCGCAGATGGCATGGACAAACACAAGACAAACACTCAAGATCCGAGAACAAACTTCATTCTCACCACACAAAGTGTGCCCCGGCCGGGTATCGAACCCGGGACCCCTCGCTTCAAAGGCAGGGCTACTACCAACTAAGCCACGGAGCCGTCTCTGGTTGAGTATAGTGTGCGTGTATTGAATTTAATATTGAGTTAATTATTTAATTTTGTAATAATGGTATATTTCCTTTTTTGTATAACTGTCCACAAAGTCCGCATCAGTTGTTGTATTAACAGTATTATTTCCAAGGACTCTATGTCACGGTTCAAATTTGGACACAATTTATATGTCACTAGCTGTGCCCCGCGGTTTCACCCGCGTTTTTCTAGTTTTTTTTTTCTTTTTTGAAAAAAAAAAAACATAGCCTTTCTCGATAAATGGACTACCCAACACTAAAAGAATCATTCAAATCGGACCAGTAGTCCAGAGATTAGCGCGTTCAAACAAACAAACAAACACTGCAGCTTTATAATATTAGTAAAGATTTCTATAGTGTCAGCCTGTTTATATGGAAACAAGGAACCTCATACCACCAGCCCACTAGCTGTAAGATTTTCCGGTACGCGTTTATATATCACCTCGTATAGACACGAAGCAATCCTTCCTATTGCCGACGACGCTGTCCAACACGGCGTCCAACTCGCAGTCGTAGGCCTTCGCGCGGACGTGAGCCGCGAACGCAGCTCGCGCTTCGCCCGCGCAAGCCACCGCGCGGCCGCCCGCTACCGGAGCGCAATGCACCCGCAACCCGCCCGTGCTGTCACTGCAACCAGATCAAAATCAAATTCATATTTTTTATAGTAATCAAGCATATAGTAATAATTAAGTAATGGATATGGCTAAGCATTGTATTAAAACTAGCAATCCGCGGAGTTACCTGTTGTTTTCCGGGATCAAAATAGCCTACGTGTTAATTTAGGATATAAGCACCACTATACATAAGTACCAAATTTCATCCAAATCCCTTGAGCCGTTGGAGCAAAAGAAATACGCACAGACAAATATACAGACTTTCGCTTTTATAATATTAGTGTGTTATCTGGCCAAGTGCGGTTGAAAAATCTTATTTTTTTAAAATAACCGCTATAATATTATATAATCTGTGAAAATTTCAGCCCGCTACCGATTAGCTTAAAAGACCTTTGAAGTTAAGATCGACACTATATTCTTAGTAAATAACAGGATTAACCTTACTACATAGAACTTTAGAAAAGCAAAGATGGTCAAAATACGGCCATGGATAGTAAATAATTTTTGAAACCGAACAAATATTGATCGGCGTGGTGCTTTGAATATGTGTGAATAATAAATATACGTAGAGAATGGCGCTACTAATTAATTTTCATTGTTGCTCAACCACAATGTGCTATCACTTCAATCAAATATTATAAAAGTTAAGCCAAAAACGGTAATCCCAAAGAACTAAGTGAAACAGACAAATTAAGTGACTTCCACAAGTAAGAATCGATGCTAAACCACATAGACGTCACAAATGCGGATATTTATATGTATTGACGTAACAATGGGTAGATTATATAATTATGTACTTCCATATGAAAATCCCGCAGTTAACAGTAATTATATAGTTTCCGATTCCATTCATGGGCATATTTTTCATTAAGCTGATTCGTGGCCTATGAGAACATGTAAGTGCGAAATTTGACTTTTTTGTTTGTTGGATAATATAATAATAATACAAATAACATATTATAACAATACTAACAATTCAAATATAGTGTAAACTTTAATTTCATTTAAGTTGTATAATATTAGCATACAAAATTTTATTTAAAAAATATTTGCGGTCAAAATGAAAATGTGTGCGATTTCTATGTTCTCGAGTGTCAAAAATCGACAATATTACTTTTTTCCGATTTACGGAAAAACTATGCATTTGACAAATAAATTGTGTAATACAAATTTGGACAAGAAGTAATGTCATGTAACACAAGTAAATACAAAACCGGAAATTCGTAGTTACATTACAAAAAAAAGAAAGAACCTACTAGTTAAGCGTTTAATGTCTCGTGCGGAACCCTCGGTGCGCGAGTTCGACTCGCACTTGGCCGGTGTTTTTTTTTTATATAGGTTTATAGTTTAGCCAATATAAATAGGTATAAATAGGTCCAAAATTTTGCATTCAAGTGAGGCTTCCAAATGCTTTAACGTTGAACCAAAACACTATAAAATATTCACCGTGTTATTTATATCTAGAAGTAATTTATTACTGTCTTTCTACCCTTCAAAATGTAATAGCTAAGTTTTGTTACAGAATGTGTTACTTTAATTGTAACGCTCGATTTGCGAGTTTCGAATCGCACTTAGCAGTTTCATATTCAAATGTTCATTGGTAGTAGTGTTGTAACCATGTGTGACGAACATAAATTTGTTCTATCTATATTTTATTTAATATGCTAAATGTGTTTTTTTAAGTACTTTTAAATGTATTCTATCAGTTATCGAGTTCCCATATTACAAGCTATGCTTAGTTTCGGGCTAGATGGCGCTGTGTGAAAATTTAATGTCCATGAATATTTTTTTTATCTGATAAATTTTGTTTGTCTGCACATCTTTATTGGTTGAAAGTATATCATAAATTATATAGATACAATATAATAATTTTATACAATATTTGTATTTGTATAGGTACAGATGGCAGACCACGTCGAATGCGCGGAAAGGCGCACACATACAATGACGCGATCTGCCATCTCTACCTATATAATTCATGATAGTTACGTACATTTGATCGCCTTTGGGCGCGGGGTGCGAGACTTCTATGTAGGCGCCCTCTCCAACCTCCATACAAAGCCGGTCCACCGCTCCTTCCGGAGGCTCCCAACGGCCGGGAACTCCTCTCAAGCGGTCCAGCCCTTGTAACCAAGATAAATTTGATGCAATAGGATTCCCGCAGTCGCCGCATGGACAAAC
Organism: Aplocera efformata; assembly: GCA_921293045.1. Classification (NCBI taxonomy): domain Eukaryota; kingdom Metazoa; phylum Arthropoda; class Insecta; order Lepidoptera; family Geometridae; genus Aplocera; species Aplocera efformata. The sequence goes on from OV121045.1 coordinate 9,476,314, forward strand.
AATCGCACCTCAATCAAATACCCAATAGCAATCTTAAATTAATCAAATGTTTGCCGCGGATCGGCACCGCGACCCCTTGCTTGGACCAATTTAGTTATAACATCTCATGCGCCTGTGATTTCACCTGCACCCACACCCTTCCACCGGAACACAGAATATTAATATAAAATGTTCACCATGGATTTGCAATAAAGGAATGCATTTTACATTCACAGTGCGGACCCAAATAATTTATTTATTTTATCTGTATTTAAAATACAGTGTTGTACTGATCAATTTATATCTAATGTATGCTAATATAATGAACCACTTCAACTTTTGTAAATTTATTGTAAGTAACATAACTGTCTAAAGAGATTTATGCTTATTCATATTCACATGCTACTAAAACGTACAAGGTCAAGACAAGAATATAGAATTCAGTAATAAAGATCTTCATATACAACGATACAATGTTCAAACAAGACAGAATGAAACAGTGGCACTTATTGTATTCGCTATTGGAATGATCCGAATGCTTTGGACGTGACATAACGTCTTTTAACACATGGCATTTTATCTTATCCTAAAACAATCGTGCAAGTATGTCAGTGATTGAAATGTGAAATTATGTAAATGAGTTTGTTCACAAAATGCTTACATAAACATTATGTTATCGCGCTAGAATTACCAATCTATATAAATAAATATCAACTGATGTTCATTGGTAAGCGCATCACTCGAAAAAGGCTAAACCGAGATGGCCAATTCGGAATAATACTTATTTTTTTTTAAATTTATTTGAAAGGTTTTTCCGAATATTCTGGAAAATAATGAAAGTGCTTTTTTATTTGGCATCGTTGCTACTGCGCGAATGTTTGACAGCCAATACAACAATAGTCAAGAACAGTCGAATTTTGAATCAAGACAATAGTCGGGCCAGCTAGGGTTAAATAACAAAACAAAAACCACCATGCGAGATTCGAAAGAAAACTTTACGCTCATCACTCATCACACAGATGTTTGTCTCGTCGATCAGACACGAGCACCCTTAGCTTCGCAGGCAAACTTGACAGTGACAGGACGAGCTGACAGCCCATCTGATGACTAGTGGTTACTGCCGCCCATAAACAACAACAAAACGTCTGTAATTTCACCACCCCCGCACCTTCCACCGAAACACCGCAATGCGAATGCATCACTGCTTGACGGCGGGTATGGTGGCAGTATTTCTCCGGAAGAACTGTTGTGTTATGCCACAAGTTGTTCTTCTACTTTGAGTTTCTCCTTTTGAACCACCCGGGACACACGTGTAGAGACTCTGAGAGACCCCAGTTCTGTAGTCTTCATAGTACCCATTACCCATCACCTTGCAGGAAACGAATATCAAATATAGTTTATTGAGGAACAAAGTAACAATGGATTAAAAAAAGTTTAGAAAAACGATGATGCCTGCGGAAGTATTAAAACTGTGTCGCAGACATCAACGCCCACCCCCGTTACATGTGTTTGGTAGTTCCAATTAAAATGGAATGTGGCTATGGAAGTAAGCAATAGATAAAATTACCTTCACTGACAAACGAGTCCCAAAGCGCCTGTGACTTGGTCAGCCGGATGGCTATGTCCTGAAGCATGGGGTCGACGGGTTTGTACGGCTTCACTTCGTAGTCCCATCCGCCTTTCTCGTTGCGTTCAGCTTTCTCGCAGAATACGTACACTGATCTGTTGATAATAATACTTATTTAAATAATTACTAATGATACATACCTACATTTTTATAGGTCAAGTAGGCGTCCGTGCTTTTCACCTGGTCAGAAAATACACGACAATGCTTTAAAAAAACGGAGAGCTTAACCCCCGCCGTTATTGTATTCCCTTTAATAGCCCAATGATATTTTCAGTTGGGTAAATCAATTCTTAATAGTCCGTCAGCCATTAGCCAATGGCCACAAAAAAGCTATCAAGTTCAGAGCCAATACGTAAATTATTGTAAAATTGATGATGAGTAATACTGGAGGAATGGAATTCCGAGGGTCACAGACAGTCTTTCAAAGGCGGAATGATACACGTAAAAACGTTTTAATATTAGGGTTTCTCTATAAAATAAAATAGGAAAACAAAAGTTGTTGAACAAATTCAATTTGTTTTTTCGTTGATTAAAATTCTAACAAAGGCATTCGAGATGCTCACCCTGATTTTGAGTGAGAAACTCCAAATTGAGGCGTGGTTTAGCGCAAGCTATATTCTACAAAGATGTTGCCATATTTTGTAATCCAATAGGCTTGAGAAGGAGGTATTCGCCATTATTTTCCATGTATCGTTTGAATAATGCCCTATTGTCGATAAGCTCGGAGCCCCAGGCCTCTATAAACAGGTTATTTCTTATTTAGTAACAGAAAGCTCCTTCCTTATTCAGTATCAATTCAATTATTTGCTGTTGTGAATCATAATACCATTCAAGGCAATACTCAAAATTTAAATTAAATAGATGTGACATAACTTATGATAGCAACTATGTAGGTTTAATCGATGACGCTACCTGACGATATAATACACTAATATTATAAAGCGGAAATACAAAATAAGTATTATAATTAAATGACAAGTAGGTACGAAGATGGAAATATTAAAGAAAAAAATTCCTTTCGTGTATTTTTCGGCTTGGGATTTTCCAGTCATGATGTCATGAATAATGTTCTTGTTGATTTCTTTAACGAGATTTTTTTTGTTAACGAGTTTCAACACTAACCTACGATAAGCTCCATGTTAGTGTCGTAGACAAACGTACTCCTTTTTTTTGTTTACATACTTACATCAGTTTTGGCTGTGATAAATAATACCAATTAGGGAAGCGTCAGATAACATAACACAGGTTAATCGTAGCTTGGTATTTTGATGGTACCCTTAAATGTTACGTATATTGTCTCATCTATCGGCGTACATTTATATGCATATAATTTACCTTAAAGTTAACTATTTGTAAGGTTGTAAATTTATTGTTGTAAATTTATTGTAAGTAATATTAATTTATTTTTAATTAAATCGTTAGAAGATTTTCTGTTATTCCAGTTTCTAAGGTAAAAACAAAACCCAAAAGAATAAATGACCCAATCTATACCTAAAACGACCCAACTAAGCCTACAATTTGCATCTGCCCTACTTTCTAAATGTTCAAGTTTAGTAATCGTATTATGTAACCCATTTAAACTTTATTTTTATAGAGCACATGGCAAATAAGAATACAATACGGAACCCATAGTGAGCCGCAAATCGCACTTTATCGCCTGATTTATTCCTGTACTACCAGCACGTTCTGTCGAAGTCTGGCTCGAATTCCAATCAGGGCGTTGATCGCGTTACACAAATAGTAAACTCAACCTAGATCGAACGCGATATGAAATAAGCTAATCCTGAGTACCTTCATAATTAATTTCATCCAAATCCGTTCAGCCGTTCGTTAGTATGATAATATTAGTAACGGAAACAATAACAATGCAGCAATGCAAAAGCAACAAACTAAAATATATTCACCACAAACATGGCTAAGAACCATTTTCTATATATCAGCTCCGTTGCCTTAAAGGAATTGAACACAAGAGCAGAAAGAAATAAATAGCCGTCAAACATAAAACCCCTCTATTACGTCGCCGGTTAAAAAAGCAGATCAGTTATCGGGCATTCAAAATATTCAAATTGTCACACAGATTACACGCATAGATTTTAAAATTACCTTCTCCCTTCCACGATCTATAAGGACCCATCATAACACTAAACAAAAATTTAAAATAATCTTAAATCTAAGGTACCTTTTAGCATAAGCTACCTTTTAGCGTTAGCGTTCACGAAATAATTACACGTGCGCTAGCAAATCGACTTAGAACTAAAAATGCCATAAGCTTCAGTAGGGTAACATGCTAAATCTAAATCACCCACCTGCAAAGTTAGTAGTTAATCTGCCTTGTACGCTGTAGGTCGTGGGTTCGATTCCCGCTCAGCACAAGCATTTGTGTGTCGTACAATACATAAATGTTTGTCCTGTGTGTGAGTGTTAATATTTATGTATACGGATGTATACATATATATTCTATCAGTAATCTAGTTCCCACGCTCTGGCCCCAAACTAAGCATTAGTTTGGGTCCGGAGGACGCTGTGTGAAATGTCCATGATTATTATTATATTTTGACAGGTGGGTGGTGTTTTCATAGAAAATAATTATTAATCATTTTGCCAAGCTATACGTACTTGTCTGGTAGGTCTGACGCTGGTGTTGATACCACCACATCCCCGAGGCGCACGTGCCTCGTATAATCTGTGTAGTGTGGCACGCCGCCTCCGACGCCGACCAGAAATACGTACTCTACCTGAGAACAAAATAACATAGCCCATAGGTAACGTATTCGATCCACAATAAAAAAATAGCCAATATTCAATATTCACAATATTCAATATTCAAACAACATATCAAAATTGATATTAGAATTTGGAGAATTAAAAACTATTGGATAGCATATTTCATAATTGCCATTATTGGTAGCGACATCGGTATACGAGCTACGTGGGTTTGAGTTCTTAAAGTGTCTTAAGGAGACAATTGTGATCCAAAAAACCAGATGTTACTTGATTTCTAATAAAGCTCAAAAAATTAGTGATAGATAAATTAGTTGTAATTGTTACTTATAAAAAGGTTTGTCAATTATGTATTAATCTAATCTGATTTGTTTTAGAATTAAATTAGACACTGAATTTTTCATACGCCTCTCGCAGCTATCTGTGTCTTGTATTTTCCGCGAAGCATGCGTAATACCTATTTATGCAATAATTCATGATTATTTGTAATTGCAAATAATTATAAATTATTGCAATTACATTATGATGTAAATATTTCAAGAATATTGTTATCCTCCTCCTTTTTGAAGGCAGTTAAAATGCATGAATTAACGTCCTTATATGGGCACGATACTATACTCAGTTTTTCCTCGAGTAGTCATGGTTCGTCAGGCAGCCATTTTGAAGATATCTAAAATATACAATGCATCTAGGAACTGCCTGATGTCATACATATAATTAAATTGGGGCCAACTAAAAAAGTTTCACATAAAAACGTTAGGTTTCTCTCAGTCTTTATGTTACAAGAAATTTGATAATTTTATAAAAAGAGACTTATTTAAAAAAATCTAAAAAAGGACTTCAATACTCTTCTCCCTTATTTCTCACAAGAAACATCCAAATCGGTATACAATACAACGGGAGAAGAAAAGCAAAATACGCAATTTCGTTTACTTAAATGATATATTTTTTCCAGTTATTTTTAATTTAAAACCAAACTATTGAACCGATTTCGATAATATTTGTCAAATCGGTTGATGACAGAAAACGGAGGTAAGAAACATAAAAAGAAACAAACAAATTGATAAACTTCTCAGGAAGTCGGTTGAAATAACCGTCACCTTGCCAAAAATATCGTGCTAAGTTTTCATAATTACATCCTTGGTATGTTTTTGTTGGTAGGAATTAGAATCCCAAAAGAACGCTAAATATGTCGGAGTATTTCAGTCGATTTCGCGTAGTGCTGTGAATCTGATCGTTTTACGAGTTGAGAGCGCCCTTGAGTGCTATCCATGCGTGAAATAACCATGACTCCATGAAGCTGGCATTTTGTTGGATACTTTTGTACGCATTTAGCTCAATGATGTATGAATATTTGCATGCCGCAGATCGAATTTTATTATGATGACTGTTGCCAGATGTAACTCATTTTACGCACGCTGCAAGTTATTTTATGTTGATTCAGATATCGTTTCAAATGTTCCCATAACCAAACACGTTTTCGAACTAGTTAGATATTAAACGGTTTTTAATAGATGTCAAATCACATGATAAAATAACTATGGCCTCGTAGAGGCATTTGCAAATTGAGTATAATGTCTCAATCTAGTAATACGCTCTGTAAGTGACTGGCCGTGCTGTTTACTTGGCACTCTGCTTTTCCAGCTCATGCTTTCTACGCTGAAGGTCGAGAGTTCGATTCCCACCCAGAAAAAACATTTGTGTGACGTAAATAGACATTTGTTTTGAGTTTAGGTGTCAATATGTATTTTATGTAAGTTTTTATAAATAACAGTACAATTTACGTATTTTATACTAGAGACCTCGAGACTGGAGAATTGCAGTTGTGCGGGGCGCAATTTAGAGTTGTAATTATATCACCAAATATAGTCCATTTGGAAATTAGAGATAAACTTGCCTACTCTTTATAATTGAGAGTGAAATGGGCTTTGATCAAGCACGGGAGCCCAATCCGGATTGGTAGATGTCACACGTCTTCAAATATTTGGTTCTAAGACATGCCAGTGGCCTCGCGATGTTTTCCTTCACGGTTTCGAAAAAGTGGTATTGCACATACATTTCATTTCACACATATACATTCAAATGAAATACTCATTGGTACACGTGTGAGTTTGAACCAGTGACCTTCATATTGAAAGTCTGCGTCTGTGCCCCTGGTCCACCACGCTCGCATAATATTTCTAATATTTTTGAAAATAACAGTCGATTTTACTCGGTGATAATGATACCTACATTATTAGGTGAAAGAATTATTGAAAGTAGTTTTTGAGTGTAGTGTTAATATTTTATTTAATTATTAATATTTTTTTTGTGATTATTGATTAAAATCTAAACCACAAAGGTATAGAAATAATATGAATCCCTCAGTATATTAATAGTTATGTTTAGTTAGGGGCTAGATGGCGTGTAGTGTCAAATTCTATCGCAAAATATATTCAAATATACTCAGATATATTATCCGATAGATCACAACCACTGCTTTATGTCAAACTGGATTGCAACTAAAGGCAATCTATTTTGACATAAAGACATGAAGTCATAGCTAAAAAAAAACATGTCGTCGTGCCCTTATTTCTAATGACGGCCGCTCACGTCAATACTGTTTCGCGGTTTTCGGACAAGCCTATGATACAGAGTACAAAGTCTTGGTGACACTACAACACAGTAAAACCTACAATGATTATGTGAAAAAATAAATATTTTGTATTTCAAAGACGCCTTTTTGCCTTTTGTATTTCAAACAACCGATTTGGATTTTTTTTTTGTTTCAAACTGTATTCAGGCTTCCATTTAAATTATATCAAAAATGGCAGGGCGTATTTGAAAAATCAACAAAAATAAAAAAAAAATTATACATAGGTGATAGTCGCGTTTACTCCGACACCTCGTTGTGGGGCAGTGCGTTTAATTGGCCTACCCATATCATATATAATAAAATGCTAGGTTCTAACGGCGAGAAATAAGGGATGAAAGAATTGAAGTCGGTTTTTTCGATTTTAATATCAGCCATTTGTACTACAAACTATTGATTGTAACTAGGGTTGGCACCTTTTTTGTGTAATAAATACTGTATTTACACAAAAGATTATTAAAGACCCAATCATGAAAAGGAAGAAAAGACAACAAAATTGTAATAGAGACAATGTAGCTCTACATTACAGCCTACAATTTTCGGGAGCGATATTATTTAAATCCTGTAAAGAACAAGAACTGCATACCTTCTGGAATATTCCTAGGAGTCTGGTGGTGGTGTTTCCGGCAGCTGTCATAGCCTCCCGCGTACGCCCAACCGAAGGAAGCTTAGTCGTCACTACGCGATGGGCGCCAATTGTGCCCAATGTATACACGTTCGATTCACCTGTTGAACACTTTTCCGTTTTATAAATCGTAAACAAATCTAATATAGCGTTGTAGATGCTACGTAGTAATAGGGCTTAGTCAGGATTTAATTATAACTTGGGAATTCCTCAAAACGTTAATTTTATTTTTATTTTCATTAATATCTATAAGTATAGAAACTACCTGTATATTCTGCGGTTGCACCTCACAGGTTCCAATTGAACTTTTGAGTTCATTTAAAGTTATGTTCATAGTATTCAAAGGATGTGTTACGTATGAATTGGTAAACGTATCAAAAAATTTCGACATAAGCAACCAGTTTCTACATTCAACTACTATGGCAACATTGTTTTCTTTTAAAAAGTACCAATATTCAATGTTGCTATGAATACATTCGTTTTGACCAACAGCGTCAAAACTTCGTAAAAAGTCTTAGCAAGATTTGAGATTTACGAGGGTTCAAAACCAATTGCATTTTTATTATTCTTTAGCATATGCTACGCATACATGCATACGCATATTAAAACGATCAACCCATAAGTGTAACGTGTAACAACGTTTTCATCGTTTGACGTCGGGGGATTAAAATGTTACCTGGATCAAACACAAGCGGTAAATGAATCATTCTAAACAATATATAAATGATTGAAGGGTTCAATTTACATTATTGTCATTCAGTAACTGCTAGTTGGTATATGTCCTGTTATAGGACAACCAATAATTTAATTCATAGCAATTAAATAGCTAGTCAGTTTTTCTCAAGATCAATTCAAAATAAGAGCAACATATTTTATAATATAAAACTTAATGCTCTACTAAGTAAGACATTACATTAAACATGGATTTTGTAGTGTTACTTAGTGTGTTCGCGATAACGCTAACTCAAGTGATCGCACGTTCCTATATTGATAACCAAACAAAGGACGGGTAAGAAATTTGATTTATAGCTAATAAGTCAATACTGAATATTGTTTGTAGCAAATTTGACTTGCTGTTCCCATCTAACATAGGTCATCTGACATCTAATATACTTGCATCGATTTGGGGCGAGCTTGGTTACTATGAAGTTGGCTACAAACGGTCAAAATATATTGTTGTATCTTTCAATGTTTCAATGTAAGTAATATACAATAGATTGATTTTGCAGCCGCAGCCAACTTCAGAGTACCCAAGATACGACGTCAGAACTGTCTTCGGAAAGTTTGCCTTCGCCTTTATTGTATATTTGGCATTGTGGTGTTACGCAAATCCATCTAACATCACAATTATGAATGAATGAGCCTGTCAGTCCGGTGAGGTACTGCCACCACGCCTGGAATCTGCCGCCAAGAAGTAGTACTTGCATTACTGTGATCCGGCGGAAGGGTGTGGGTGCCGGTGAAATCACATGCGCATAAGACGTATCATCCCCGTCTCGGGTGATGGACGCGGCAGGAAGAGTGCGATTCAGTGTAAGATTCAAATCTTATACTGAGTCACATTACTGTTGTCATGGGCGGGGGTCCCCACTTACCGTCAGGTGGGCCCTCAGCTCGTTCCATCACATATTCAAATAAAAAAAAATAATTGCGTTTTTTGATTGGAATCACTAAATTCAGTTCATAGCAAGTATCTCTATCTACTCTGTACTTAATCTCGTGTCATTTCACTCGATTTTTAACATACATAATTTAAATTGTTACTTATTATTTTCAGATATGACAACTTATCAACGGACTCCTCCGAAGATGGTAACATATTAAAATTCAAGTTGCCAACAGTAATAACAATAAATTTTACAATGGATATAAAAGGCACTCTTGATATGTCTCACGAAACGTAAGTCTAACTGGGCAATCAGTGCATACCGGCCTAGTTCAAGTCCTCGTCTCACAATTAACCTAATTGGCCTTTTAAATGGAGATCAGGAGGCTACTCCCAAATCTAATTGAAACCAATCTCCTTTTTAATTTCCTCGTGAACAAAATCGATGCTGAATATAAATTAAGTCTGTGTAATATTAATGCTATAAACACCCGAATATATGTATGGTTACCACAGCAATTAACATCAAAGAAATCACTGAAAATCAAGAGAAAATCCAAGAAAATTACATAATATCGATATAATAATAATATAATGGTTTTTTTTGCAGGTTCACTGTCCTTTTTCCGATTGACGAAAAAGAAGACTACATAAAATTTGTTCATAATTTTAAAAATAATACGTTAGAAGGAATTTCTGATATAGACAATAGACAATTATTTTACACAATTGACGACGATTGTAAGGCAAAAGGTAAACCATTACACATACATTTCCAATAGTTTTGATACAGAATCATACATGTGTTCGTCGCACAAATGCATGTCCTTAGTGGGAATCGAACCCATGACCTACAGCGCAGTTGGCACAGTTACAATCAATTGAGTCAATTGACTGATAAGGACAGTCAACTATTGTAGATAATCTACCGAAAGAAGCAAGGTCTAAGAAAACAGAAGTAGACCTTAAATGTATTATGAACAATATTTCTTAATCTGAATCATTTCATAAATTGCTAATTTAACATATATTTTTTAGATACTGTTGAATTTTACCTCAACGTGCAAGCTAAGATGAATATGAATAACGGCCAGCAGTTTCTCGCCATCAAATTCGAAGATTGCAACAGAAGCAGTGCAAATATCTTACTGTTGAAGACTAACAATTTCAGTACAATAAAGCACATAGTGTTCACAGAAGGCATCCATAAAATCAACAGTCTTATGTTTTCGTTTGAAGATGATTAGTAAATTTTTTTGTTTTTTGTTTCTGGTTTCTGACGGGAAATTGTGAACAAAAATGATTTGTTATTGTTAATAATACAAAATTTCCAGGAGTTACCAAAAATCTGATATACAGCCCTGTAAGCCGGTATAAAATACCTAGAGGCACATAAGGTGTTTCATCTTCATGTATCAAGATGCTGGGGCACAATGCAATGTTTGGATTTTTGTGGTAAAGCTATTGTAAGAGGATGCACCGACGCTATATCTAATCTAGTGTCATACGAAATTTTAATGAGTGATGTAATTTTAATGCTACCATTTCTAGTCACGATTTTGGATGTGTGTGAGTGGCGGGTCCACTTAATTATTGGGTGTGTGAATATGACTCCGCCCTTTCTCAACAGATGTCGTTTTTAGTATTGTTTACGTGTACTAATAAATGACCATACTTGTATTCGATAGTACTGAATGTCAGCTATCTAACGCATTTTATGATATTTGGTTGAAGTGTAAGCAACAATTGTTTTCACCTTTTCGAAAATGTCGGTTTTTATTCCAAATAAACGTCATTTGCGGGAAGTGTTATTACATTATTTTATTGCGAAGAAAACTGCAGCGGAAACTTATCGTTTGCTTGTGGAGATTTATGGTGAGCATGCTCCGTCTAATACAACTTGCAAGGAATGGTTTCGACGATTTCAAAATAACGATTTTAGTACTGAGGATAAAGAACATGGAAAACCACCAAAAAAATTTGAAGATGCTGAATTGGAAGCATTATTGGCGGAAGATTCTTGCCAAACTCAATCAGAATTAGCTGCAGCATTAAATGTTGATCGTTCAACTGTTGCAAAGCGTTTACAAATGATGGGAATGATTCAAAAAGCCGGTGACTGGGTTCCACATGATTTAAAAGAAAGAGACATGGAACGTCGGAAAACCATTTGTGAAATGCTGCTTCAAAGACAGCAAAGAAAAGGATTTTTGCATCGGATAGTCACAGGAGACGAAAAATGGATACACTACGAAAATCCTAAACGCAAAAAAGCTTGGGTGAAACCAGGCGAACCAGGCCCATCACAGCCAAAAATAAATATTCACTGTGCCAAGGTCATGCTCTGTATTTGGTGGGATCAGAAAGGTATTGTATATTATGAGTTGCTCAAACCCTCTGAAACTATTAATGGAGAAGTTTACCGACGACAACTAATGCGTTTGAAGCGAGCCATAGAAGAAAAACGACCAGAATGGGTGAATAGACATAACAAATTAGTTCTTCAGCATGACAATGCCAAACCGCATACCGCAGAAGTCGTAAAAAGATATTTAGAGGGACAGGACTGGGAAGTGTTACCCCACCCGCCATATTCACCAGACATAGCTCCTTCGGATTACCACCTATTCCGGACGATGCAGACAGACCTTACTGGAGAAAAGTTTACTTCATGTGAAAGTATCAAAATTTGGATTGACAACTGGATAAGCTCAAAAGACCAGGACTTCTTCCAGCAAGGAATACGAAAACTACCTGAACGATGGGCGAAGGTTGTAGCTGCAGATGGAGCATACTTTCAATAATTTTTTTTTTAATTTTGTAAGCGAACAAATGTGTTTTATTTTGACAAAAAGGGGCGGAGTCATATTCACACACAATAATAAAATAAATTAATATTATAAAACACTAGTTTTAATTATTTCGAGATTTTTAATTATTATGTAACGAAAAATTTTACATTTTTAATTCAAGTAATTTAGGTGAATGCAAAATAGCATACCACAATTATGGCGATCATAAACAAAAAAAATTGTACAACTGACTGGTAGTTCCAGAGTTCTTTTACATTATATAACATAGTGGTACTTCGCGAGCGATTTTTTTTAAATTTCTATACTAATATTACAAAGCTGCTGATCTGCACTCTGGAACAACCAGACGGATTTGAAAAAAACATTTTTGTATTTATATGATTCACGAGGAAGGCAGGCTATCTAGAATTACGCTAAAATCTTTAAGTTATGCGCAGGTGAAACCGCGGGGCACAGCTAGTTATAAAACTTTATTTAAGTTAGGTGGGCCTTTGTCGTAAGAATCAATCATATACACATATAAGGAATAAAGTAGGCCCCAAGATGCTACCTTGGCGAACACCATAAACAATATTTTTTTCTTCAATCAAAGATTCATTGATTTGAACAGATTGTTTTCCAAAACCGATTGACACACGCGGCGGGAGAGTTCTGCTGCTTCTTTAGTTGCTCCTTTAGCACCACCCAGGGTTTCCTCACTGACTACACGAGCAATTTAGTGTCCTATTTATGTGTTAATCTTAGAAGATAAACAAATGTAATATATCTCTTTAAGAGGAATGGTTGGTAATACGTTGTTTTCATATAATATTTGTTTACTGGGACGCCAGTAAAGTCGGCACGATTTTTTCCGACATCTTCAACAGTCAGAATTTCAGCCTATTTACTAAAAACTTAATTAATTATACACCTAAACCTTGCTCATATATCACTCCGTCTATTGGTGATAGTATGAAAATCCGTTCATCCGTTCGGTGGTTTACGAGTTAACCGCATTCAGACTGACAGACGCGGCGTGAGACTTTGTTTTATAGCACTAACCTATGTAATGATAAAAACATATTACCATTCAGACTCAGAACAAATATCTTTATGTGACGAAACAAATGTATGTTTTGTGCGGAACCGAACCCGCTACGGTGCCTGTGGAGCACAAAAGGCAGAGCTGCCACAAACTGAGCTGCGAGGCCAGTTGGTGCAAAGACGCGATCAATTTGCGTATCAACCTATACAAATAAATATAATTCTTAACTAGTCTTACATATTCAATATTAAAAAAAAAATTGCCGTCTGTTTGTTGCGGCTGATCTCCAAAACGGCTTGACTAATTTTGGCGGGACTTTCACTGGCCTGATTTGATAAGGGATACTTTAGAAGAATGCTATTGAAAAAAAAAATATTGACTTAAATAGGACACTATATTGCTCGTGTAGTCGGCGAGGAAACCCTGAGTGGTGCAACTAAAGAAGCAGCAAAACTTTCAAACGTAAATAGTACACTCGCATTTCTGTGTTCCGGTGAAACGGTGTGGGTGCCGGTGATAGCACAGATGCATGAGACGTTACATCCCCGTCTCGGATAACGGGCGCAACGCTATGCAACTTGGGTCTTCTCATACCTCTGTCGGGGAGGACCTAAATCGTATTATTATTATAGCAATGTTCAATTTGAGTATCTATAACAGCCTAGTAAATAGGTATACATTTTCTGAATGAACATGCCCCAAATAGAGTTCATAGCAAACGCAAATACTTAAATATAAAAAAAACCTTAGTAATAGGGTTCCCTTGGCCTTTTGAGTACGGAATCGTAATATGAACCTACCTACAAAGCTTGCTTTAATCCTAAACCGCGTTTTGCCCTAACCGTACCTGGCTAATCTCATGGGAACTGGGGCCGGGTTTTACTGCTATAAATTACTCCCGACATCCAATTTCCTTATAAGGAATTATAACAACATTTTGATACTGTAAGTACAAAAGGGAACCAAAGCCATTTTTCATTATTTCTCGTATGGCTACATCGACCAGATATTGAAACCCTTCCACCGGAACAAAGCAATGCGAGTGCACTGCTGCTAGGGGGCGTATGACCAGGTGTGTTGGCAGTACCTCTCCGGATGAACTCGGTACAAGTTTTGCTGCTACTTTGGGTTGAGTTTATCCTTACGATAGTCGCGTCATCGAATTGTATTCGAACAACCTCTCATAAGGATAGCAGACGATCTAATTTAAGTTTGGTGGCGTAATTAAATACGCCATACTCTCAATTATATATAAACGGTTACACAGGGATAAATATAATTATTAAAATCCAGATCCAAAGGAGTAAAGTCCTACTAAATCAGTTGCACTGCAATTCATTGAATGTAACAAATTTGAAATTTCCTTAATCGTGATAAAATTACTTAATTCATTGTTACTAACTAAAATGAAAAAAACAGTGATCTTATTAGTGTTCGGGTTGAGCCAAATATTCGGATTTTCTTTACCGTAAGATTTTATTCTTATTAAGTTAAATAAATCAAAACAAGAACCACTTACATTCTAAATAAATACTACCCGACATTAAATACATATCAACACCGAGACCCTATGTTATAAACATCTATTAGGAGTACAAATAAGTTTCCGCCGTTTTTTAACACAAATTAAATATTTATTGTAGAAGAACGGTTATATAAATTTATTCAAAATATTGCCCATCACTTGCAACCACTTTTTCCCATCTCTCAGGCAGCATTCGAATCCCACGTCTGAAGAACTCCTTGTCTTTTGAGGTTATCCACGAATCAACCCAATTTTTGGTATCCTCATAAGATGTGAACCGCTGCGCCGTCAGAGCATGTGCTACGGACCGGAACAGGTGATAATCGGACGGTGCAATGTCTGGTGAATACGGCGGGTGGGGTAACACTTCCCAATCAAGTGTTTCCAAGTACTTTTTCACGGGAGCCGCAACATGTGGACGAGCATTGTCATGCAGAAGAATAATTTTTTCGTGTCTAGAATAGTATTGAGGGCGTTTTTCCTTCAGAGCTCGGCTCAATCTCATCAATTGTGTTCGATAGAGGGCTCCAGTAATTGTTTCGCTCGGATTAAGCAACTCATAATACACTACACCTAGCTGATCCCACCAAATACACAGCATAAGTTTTTTTCCGTGAATATTCGGTTTTGCTGTTGATGTTGACGCGTGGCCAGGTAATCCCCATGATTTTCTTCTTTTTGGATTGTCATAATGTATCCACTTCTCATCACCAGTTATGATACGATGTAAAAAACCCTTTTTTTATGTCTAGCTAGCAGCATTTCACTTAAGCATAATCGGCGTTCAATATCTCTCGGCTTTAATTCGTACGGAACCCAATTTCCTTGTTTATGAATCATTCCTAATGATTTTAAACGATGTGAGACTGCTTGCTGAGTGACTTCTAATGTTAGAGCAAGTTCTTTTTGTGTTTGAGATGAATCTTCCTCCAATAATTCCTCCAATTCTGCATCCTCGTAAATTTTTGGCCTTCCACTGCGATCTTTGTCTTCTACGTCGAAATCACCATTTTTAAACTTTTGAAACCACTCTCGACACGTTCTCTCACTCAAAGCAACCTCACCATATGCTTCTACGAGCAATCGATGCGCCTCAGCAGCAGATTTCTTTAAATTAAAGAAGTAAACTAATATTTCCCGCAAATGACGCTTACTTGGCTCAAATTTTGACATTTTCAACTTATAAAAATTATATTTTACCAATATAAAATCAATGATATTAATAGGTTATGTTGTTCTTGAATGTCCAAACTATTTTTTAAGCCGGTTATCATCTGCGAAAGCTAACCGAAACTCCGTGCCGCACCATCTACAATAAAACGGCGGAATCTTATTTGTACTCCTAATATGTTCATCACACATTTAATATTTGTCCCGAGTGAGAATCGATTCCACGACCTACAGAGCAGAAGGCACAGCCACTACCAACTGAGCTGTGATAATACTTCCTTTTTGTTTTCAGTGATGGTAACGAGTTGGGTGATAGTTTTCAAGAATTCATATATGCACTACCCACGTCTTTAAAACTAAATTCTATTATAAGCACAAATGGAACAATGAATAGAAATCACAAGTCGTAAGTATTAATGTTTACCTAATACTATGTTTACTAAGAAGTAGTGGCTTTGACCTACAAAGCCACCGAAGCTAATATTATAATTATTGCCATCAAAATTAATTAGTCAAAATAATACTAATTTGTTCTATTGTCAGGTTTACTGCTGGGCTGGTAGATCACAGAGGCGAGCAACAATGCAACTTTATCTATAATTTTGAAAGTTGCGATCTACGTGTTAAATCTTCCGGGGATACTGGCACGAACAGTCACTATTACTCAAATGAATCAGGTACATATTTATTTTCTATTATTTCAACAACTAATTATATTCAACAATGAATCAGGTACATATTTATTTTCTTGCTTGATATAATTTCTCCGGCACATCAACAAAAACAAGTGACGACAGATACTTAACATTATTTACCTACCTGAAAGTAATGCAAAAAATATCTATGCACATTGATTTCGAAAATGGATTAGTTATTCATGCTCTGACCATGAAAGTACCGTGCTTTCTGTTTTTTATTTGGTGAATGTGTGCAATTGTGAAATTTAGACTTGCTTGTGACTTTGGATCTTGGCAGTCAGCTCCTGTGAACCTACCAAACGTCATAAAAAGAAATGAAACAGAAGGGAATTCACGTAATATTGAAACGAATATGAGAGCCAGAAATGTATTTGATATCACCACACCTATTTACAACTGCAACTATCAGTAATTTAACAGGCAAAGGACAAGATTTATTAAAAAAGTAACGAAATGTTAAAATCGTTGTTTATGTATTTACCTACCTAATATTCCTATTTTAATGTTTAAGTGAATAAGTGAAAGAACGAACTGAAGGCCCGCCTGGTGGTAAGTGTTTACCTCCGCCCATAACAACAGCAATACGACTTAGGTCCTCCCCGACCGAAGCATGTAAAGACCCAAATCACACGCCATTGCACCCGTCACCCAAGACGGGATATTACGTCTCATGCGCATGTTATTTCACCGGCACACACCCTCTGGAACACAACGATGCAAATGCACCGCTGCTGGGCGGTGTCGACCTCTCCAGGCGAATTTTGCACAAGTTCTACTGATACTTTTTGTACGTATTCCATGTGGTTTCTTTAAAACAAATGCAATTAGTTTATTATTTCTAATCAATTCTGCAACTAACTGTACTCAATCTCAGTACGATTAGGCCACGGGACGAGTTGACAACTGAAATTAGTATTTATTTAAAAGATCCCACAATGATCCTACGTATTCCATGTTCCTATGGGACCAGTTGTGGATCAACTTCTTTACTTAATAATATAATAAGTACCCATTTAATTTGTTTAAAGAAAATAATCATCTATTATGTTAATTTATTGAAGGTAATTATAAAAATAATTCGAATACAATCCTGACACAATACAATTTGTATTAAATCAATCGTGTAATCATGATAATTTTTGTAATTTCAGATACGGATTTTTATTTAAATATGGAAGTAATCTCAGCTCTTGAAAATAATATGCATGTAATCAATTTTTGTTTCGAAGTTCTAAATAGTGGGACTTGCGCTCTGCAACATTGCATGGTCAAATTGAGCGATTCAGGCTTCATAGAATTCAAGGAAGGTGTCTCTAAGGTCAAAACCCTACGTTTTACGTTGGGTTGAGTTTGTAAAGAAATTTGTCTTTTGTCGAAAAGTCTGTTGTAATTTTTGGTGCTAGTTTCGGCCTATAGCGCCCTGAAAGTTACAAATTTTCAAGTATTTTTATATAATAAAATATTCAGTTTAATAAACGATGTGCTATTTTTATTACGTTGTAATGTGAAAAGAAAAACCAATCCATTGAATAGATGACAAATTTGACTAATGAGTTGACTTAATCTTTTACTATTCTTCCATAGCCATGTTTCTAAACAATTATGCGCACGGCTACAATTTTTTTTTCCCGAAAATTATAACTAGTATGATAGCTTTTGTTTATACGTAAAAGAAACAGCGGACTTTATAATTCATTTTGTAATTAGTAAGTAAATTAACAATTGTATTTTTTTGACTACATTAAACAAAGTATGACACACACTCCTCAGACTTACGCGTTCAAGCTCTGTTACGAGAAATGTTCTGATGTCCATGTCGTAACAAACTTTCACGGAAAATTAAAGATGTGGGTGGTTTGATTGATGAATTAAAGTAGGCTGATGATATCAGAGGAATTCAGACAGATTTCTCCAGTAAAATGTTTGCAACTATCGTAACCTAACGATAATTGCAATATTGTTAGCTAACAACAATTGCATATTATCACTGGTGATAAGAATGACGCGTTATTTCTGACTCACAAAATAGTTCCCCAGAGATCGAGAGCGAGATAAAATTTGATTTAACTTTTATACAACTGGTTGTAGCCGGTGGCATTTGTTTGGAGAGCCTGCAGTACTTGGTTACCTTTGAAATAGTACTGACGTCACGTGCTCACAACAAAAATAACTGTCTAGCTACAGCCTAACGGAAAGTATACCAAGGTGTGAGTGTATGGGCGTGTTTGTTTTCATCTTACGTCATTCAACCAATCTGAACCTCCATCTTACAAAATGCCTTTAGTTGTCGAGAAGCGTCTGTCGCGTGTGACGTTCATAGTTAACGCTACGTAAATCATAGTGGAATTTTGTCAAAATAAGGCAAAATGTTGAAATCTTGTTGGGATTGCATAGCAGGGTTAGTTCAGACATTTGTTTTATTCCTAAGTGGACCGCGTGTTGTTCCTAACTTTTACAATATTCTTAAAGCATACACCTACTTAATTTTATTACAAGCATTCACCTAACTATTGTATGTAAAACATCTGTGGAAGCAATGTGAAAACCGGTTTGATTTGTTATGTTCGTATGGAATGCGGCGACCCTCTATTCTAAGCTCAAAATGTTTGAGATTATGTGGGGCCGTTTTTGTGTCAATGTCATTCACTTCCAAACCGTCAACGCGACAGCCAGGTAGTGAGATAACTGTCAAAAACCAACCCAATGTCACTTGATAAGGAAATCAAATAAAAATATCTAAGAAGTGCAGTGAATTCATAAGAAATTTAAACAAATCTTAATAAATAGATATCTGAGTAAAAATAATAATGAGTAAACTCGTTTCATAAACACGTGAACATGCTGTCGTTTACAGACATTGGGAAGGTCAGATAGTTAATAGGAACCTAAGCAAGGATATCTTCATCACTACCGTAATCGTTTACTGGATTTATTGAATGTAATTTTTCTATTTTTCATAAGTGATGTATGAAATGTAAAATACGTAAGTATTGAAGCAATACGCATTCATTGACGTATAAAGTTGTACTCCATAAATAAGTACACATACGGTGGTTAATTTTTTTCATGACTAATGTACATTTAACAATTAATCAATAAATACGAGTGTATACGTGGGTTTTTACTTGCTAGGGTTCTGTAGCCAAATAAATAACGTTTATGAATATGTACTAGACCCGGTCCGAGTAAAAAATAAATAAAAATAGTTTATTTGGAACATACCAGGAGTTCTAAAAAAATATATATGGTTCGATAATAAATTCATTAGTCACAAATGACTGTGTCGCAGCTATGCCCTTCTCCGAATAAGGGATGGAAAGGGAATAATCGCAGTGATATAGCATTAGATAAAGTGTCTGCAGATAATTCCAATATAACTTTATTGTTTATACACGGTATAAGACCATAATATATCCTCAAGATTTCGTATGTATGTGGCGCATATTTTCATCATTCCCGACGTGTGGATCTTTGGAAAATATTTATTTATATTTGAGTAACTTTTTACATCTTCTCAAAACTTTATCAATTTGATGTGCCAAACATCCTGATTTCTACAGTGCATGTCATGGAAGTTAAAAGTACTTTTATCCATTTGTTCCAAATATTTATCTACAAAAATCGTATATTTGGTGCCTAAAGATTGCTGATCCAATCTATCACGGGCGTAAAAAGAAGGTTAAGATACGAATTCTAAACGGGAGGAATACGGAACATACAGGCCACATAATTTACAGGAAAACCTAAATTAAAACCCTTGATTAGTTGTACGGAACCTTTTCGACGCGAGTCTGACTCGACACTTGACCGTTCATGTTTTATTTTATAATAACCTGTATTAGCACCTAGTTCATAACATAACATTGTTCACCTCACCATCAAGGAGACACTTTTGAGAAAAATTTTACTTGGTGTTAATATAAAACAATATAGAGTTATACGTAAGTAACCGTTAATGATCGCGTTCATTAGTTGCGGGTCTAAAACTTACACTCGTACCAAAATAGATTTCGAGTTTTATCGTTACCCTATACAAAACGTGCATGGGATACCTACCATGAAGTGTTTTTTTTTATTATTGTTGCTTGGCAATAAATCCTTAGAACCATTGGTGTATTAAATAAGATTGGTGATTAGTTCGCTTCACTCTCAGTTATCGAGAGCAGGTCAGTGTCCCTGCAGTGGGAAAATTACAGGTTGATATTGTAATTAGTTCCTCGTGCGTGGACCGCTAAATTATGTGCATGCACGTAATTTTCCATCAGTCTCAATCGAACTAGAGTTTGCAAGCGTCGAATACAAAAGCAGCACGTCAACCACGCCAAGTATAGTTTAACTCCGTCTTTATCTTAGATTGAGATATGAGTTTATCTGTTGTATCTAGAACTGTTTATGTCCACGTCATTTTAAAGCGTGCCGTTTTTAATACATCGATGATTCAAATGTGACAATTTTTACCGGCGGGTGTTATGTATATGCGCGTACATCGAAGCATATGTCCCCATGAGTAATATACAACTACTTTTAATATTTAAATCATGGCAGGCAAAACGCTTAATAACAATATAGATAATAGGTACAGTTATAGTCCTGTGCAACTGAGCGTCTTACAAACGTAGAGTTGAATTCGAGGCGACGCGTTGAACGAGTCTGGTCGACTCGGTGTCGGGCTAATTAGCGGGCACTACGCCTTATCGGCTGAAAGTATGCCACAGTGAAGGCTTCAGTTAAATTTTCATAGTATCAAATTTCTATGTATAAAAAACAGTGTATAATAAAAGGTTTGTGAATTTGTTAAGAAATGTGGGTCGCGTCCGTAGGTGAGTAACCTGTGAATCCCTACGCGTCAACCTTTGACCCTTGGGTGGTGCTACAGGAGCAACAAAAAGTAGCAGTAGAACTTGAGCAAAGTTCGTCCGGACAAATACTACTTGCATTGCTGTGTTTCGTTGGAAGGGTGTGCATGCCGATGAAATCACAAGCGCAACGCGTAATATCCCCGTCTCGGGTGACGAGCGCAACTAGGTGCGACTTATCATGCTTCAGTCGGGGAGGACATAAATCGTATTGCTGTTGTTTTAGGCGGAGATACGATGAGCCTTAAGATAATCCAGTCAATTTTGTTACAAAAACATTGTTGTCACTTTTTTTATTTGCAGTGATCAAGGACAAAGTCACAACGAAGATCCTTACAGAGTACAACTAAACGGAAGACAAGGTTCCCATTTATATAGCAACGGCAATATGTTTGTCATACCGATACCAAGATTGGAAGCGGGCAACGAAATATCTATGATGGGTCACATAAGGGAAGACGGCAGGTAATATACGTGATAATTGATAGATCAAACTTTCACATGCATGTCAGCTAGTATTGAATATAAATAAGTATCATACCTCAAAACAGAAAAAGAATAGGATGTGCGTGCCAGTGAAATCACATGCACATGAGACGTAACACGGAGATGTCTCAGGTGAGGGGGCAACGGAGTGCGACTTGTGTCTTCTCATACTTCCCTTGGGGAGGACCTAAGTTACGACTTAGTTTCTGTTGTTGAGGGTTCATGGTAACAACATAAAACCAAGTGGACCATCATTGGTTATATTAAAAAAAAAAACCTTTCAAAAGTTATTTACGATGGGAAAATTATATTTCAGGTTGCGAGTTGAAGTAAGATCAGACAGTGACAGTTTATGCTATATAAATGTGGTGGATCGTGTAAACGAAACGGATAGTGAGGATTTATTTGAGTTAGTCAAATCCAATGAACCAATTTTCACGAGTACGGCCAGCAAGCAAAGATATAGGGATAACGGTGAGTACAAAAATCTCATTTGTATAATACTGTATAGTATTAATCGTAATTCATATTTGTGTAAACGTGTTTGAAGAGGTTGTAGGCTTAACTTTTCATTGCAAAAAAAAACCAACAGGGATTCCAATTGCATTCTCCAATATATACAAACATTCTGTACAATATCAGCTTAAGTTGGCTATTTCGAGATTGGTGACGGAACGTTTACAAAATCAGAGCCAGCTTTGGAAAAAATACCACATTAAGGGCACATAATTTGACTTATATTGAATTGAAAGGCCCTCTCTTAAGCAACTCTCCGTTCGGTCAGTATTTGGATGGATCATTTGAACTAAACGCTACTATGCTTCTGAGGGCATATTTAGATGTCATTTCCTGCCGACAGGGACAGGACCCCTGATATTAGCCGATAAGCCATGTCGGAGGCCTACTGATGGCTAGAAAACTCCGACACACGATAAAGGTTATGCAGGGATGATTTTACATAGTCTCTTAGGATATTGTTACGAGTCATGTCAACGGTCTCGCTCGTTAGTGGCACAACGCGAACGAATAAATACAAAATAACATAAATTGTGCATAAAAAGATATTGACACAGAAACCAGTTATAATTTAATGTTTTTAGCCGCCTTTTCTCTATAATAATCCTTATTTTTATGGTGCGTGTATACGAAACTATATGTATATTTTTTTCAGCTACAGAATATAAAATTGAATTCATCATGAGGGAGCAAGAAGACACATTTATGATGGTAAAGTATAATGAGTCGTATGTGGGGGCAGTACCACTTAACATTGAAGATATTAAATATATAACATTCAATGAAAAAGTTGAAACATTCTGTTTTGATTTCAAGTCTTCGTGATCATCATCAGTTAAAGAAGACCCAGAGCATTTATTTAAGACTTTAATGACGTACATTATATAAAAAATTCAATTCTTAAATTTTTAGGATTCCGTAGCCAAATGGCAAACACCGAGATCGAATTTTTGCCATTTGTCTTCATCCTGTCCGTCTGTCTGTCCCTATATCACAGCCATTTATTTTAATCGGAATTCCATTAATTACATAATAATAGTAATTTTATTTTTAGTATAGTTTTTAAGATATGGGCATATATAATAAAACATACAATTGGCGGTACGGAATCCTCAGAGAATCTCACTCAACCGGTTTTTACGGTTGCCATAGTGTGCCTTGCTAGTAATTGTATCTATATCGCAGGTAAATATTATGATACACTATAAACTTAACATCACAATAAAAAATAAATAAGTTAGCATTTTAAAATTGTTAGATAAACGTAGACATCTTGGCTTTAACGTAGTTCTTGTCAACGTCAATGAAACTGCATACTCTTTTACTACTTTTGCGAGAGATTTGTGCCTTAAATTGAGTACACATTGATACTGAAAAATGTACCTCAGCTGTAAATGATTGACCTTAAAACTGTCTACATTATTCTGAATCAATAATATGAGATATATAATAATGTGTATATTTAACTTTTCCTGATCAGACACTGCTTGAATTATTTAAATATGTAGTTCATAGGTATAGTTATAAGGTTTGACACAGTATTTTATTTAAATGACGTAAGTTATTGTCATTAACAAATTAAATACGTCTTAGGCAGCTATCGTTAATGAAAATTGTATCTAACGTCATTGATATAAACTGAAATTATATTTCTTGTATGAACTTAAATGTTATATTCCTTGTATGGAAACAATAAAATTAATTATTATTCCGTCCGTTAAATTTTACAAATTTGACATTTCCGTCGTCCCGTTAAATTTGACATTACAAACAAACTTCAATTTTATGTATTTGTATACACAATGTACTTTAACAGAATTAATGTTCCGCGCAAGATATAATTAAAATCCACCCGAACGAAGTCACGGGGAACAGCTAGGCTAATCGTAAATTAGTGAATACCCACCATACAAAAATCTATTTATAATACCTAAAGCTAAAACTTCAATGGCAAAAAATTGTTGTGTAACATCAGTCATTATTAGTACGTAAGTTAACTTATTTAAAGATATTTATTTATTATTCTGGTGAATAAGAGTATGCACTGTTTGATTTCGCTTGTGAATTATAAAACAAATTGCCTGAATAAAACTACGAATTTTATTATTATTACCTTAGTAGTGTTAAGTAAATGGTATTTGTTTGTGAGTACCCTTTGAGTCCCTGCACGTACCCTCTGGGTGGTGCACAAGGAGCAATTAAATGTAGCAGTAGAACTTGCCAATTTCGTGCAAAGAATTGCCTCCACACCTGGTCGCCTCAATCTGCCGCCAAGCAGATGTACAGTATTGTACGCGCAATACTGTGTTCCGGTGGAAGACTATGGTGGTGAAATGACAGGCGAATAAGACGTTACATCGGTGATGGGGAACGGATGATGGGCGCAAGGGCATGCGTCTTGAGTCTTTTCATTGTTAGGCCAGGGAAGACCTTTTTAATCATAAAGTTTGTATCTCTCTGTATTGGTGTACAATAAAGCATTGTCATATTTTACATAAAATACCAATATTAAGTTTCTAGTGCAGAGGTATCAGTGTGTAAACGTTTATTTTGCAGTAACAAATTGATTTTTATCAATATAAACACTTCTTCTCATAAAGTAGATAAACTTTGTCTTTTAAACCACGTAATTTTATAGTGACGTCGATATAAATGTGTGCGGTTGGGCGCACTGCGGGCGAGGTGGGGGAAACCATCGCTCATCGCCGCGTGAGCAATCCGATCGCGGTCAGACGCATGAGGGCATACAATATTAGTAGGATTACAATTTTAAATTTTTAAACGGTAGATACCTGTAATATTGGTTTGTGGCATTATCATACTAATATTATAATTGCGAAAGTTTGTTGCATTGTTGTTGTTTGGCTTCATGCCTCAACGGCTGCACGGATTTGGGTGAAATTTGTTATGAAGGTAGCTCATACCCTGGATACTCATAGGCTACTTTTATACCCCCAAAACCCCGCGGGGCACAGCTAGTTCATATTTTATTCACCATCATTGTGCCATCATTATTTATTATTAATTAAAGATGAAATAAAAACCAACATTTTAGAGCGATAAATACTATTCTTGGCTGCAAGTCAATTTACAGTGACATAAGAATAACAAAATTCAATGAGATATTTTACAAGTTACATGACCGTCAGAGCAGAACTGCATGATATATATATGTTTCAACCGAATATTGAATTTGTCGAATTCAATATTCGGTTGAGTTGAAACAACAGCATTACGACTTAGGAATTCTCCTACCTAACTAGGTAGATGGAAGTCCAGCTTCATCTTGAGAGTGACGTATTATGCGCATGAAATTTCACTGGCCACTTTTCATATTTTTTTTAACTGTACCACAGAAACCACAGCTTGGAGGCAGAATACTAGGTATGGATCATTGTCACTCATCAAACTAGCAAATCACTGTACGATGTTGCGAGAAGTGTGAACAATTTGTAAAGCACTCACCAACAGTAGTATATCGTACGTAGGTCTCTTGGTTGTCCATCATTGCGTCCACGGCTTGTTTCTCGCAGTAGAGGGCCGTTATCACGGCTATGCTCGGCTGTCGCGACGAACACAGCGTAGGCATTTGTTTCACGACCTAAACAAATAATACTTTATAAAAAAATATCATTCAATTCATATATTAATTTAGATTCAAAAATAAAATTAAAGATAATGTAAGTAATATTAATGACTTCCGAATAATTTGTGCTCCGGCCAAGTAATAGTGAATATGAATTTAAACGATGTACAACTAAAGAAAATTCCCGAGATATTGTCCGCGATTTGTGGGTTTTGTTTACTCCCGATATTTTCTGTAAGAAACGACCTCGTAAAGAATTCAATTTCAGCCGTGCCGCATGAAACTGTGTCGAAATATCGGGAGTCAAAAAAAAAACTCACAATAATGGTCATAACTATTATAGTTTTTAATGATATAATGCTAATTCAATATCATTTGTAAAGACCCATGCTCCGGCGGAAAAATTAAAGGTTAGTGCAGAATATAGTGAACAGCGGTGAAGCAAGTTATTGAGTCTTACACTGAGTCGCATTTTAATTAGACTGATAATTAATTTCTGAAACTAATTTGCGGCGTACATGGTATTCGAAAAGTACATTTTAAATTTAAACAAATTTGTTACAATTAATTTAAAAAAAACAAGTTACATATTCAATACAAGTTGTGTTATTATTACTATAATTAATTATTTAAATGCTCTGTTTTTAATTTAATCAAAACAGCAACAATCATTTACTCTGTAACTTGTAGTCTTTTCGATATATGTATATGTCCATATACACACATAAAAATATGTTTTTAATGAGTGACTCCTCACCTGTGTATCGACACTGTGTTGTCTGACGTAAACACCCTCCGACATGGCACGAGTCAAGCCTTTCTCTTCCAGTGATTCCAACGCGTCTTTGACGTCAGCTTTTGACCATTTTCCATTAGTCCTGAAATTCAAATGTACAAATACTTTAATTGTTAAGAATAGTTTTGTCTAAGACAGCGAAGTGAACGAGTATGAATCATATGATGTTTAGTGATTCATATTCGTCCCCCGGCGCGTCTGTCTATCCGATCGCGATAAACTCAAAAAAATTATGTCTACTATGCTGTCTCGAAATAATGGACCCTCTACACATTGTTTAATTCGTTACACTAATGCACAGGCTCGATTTAAGTGCTAATTCTGCTAGTGTCAGTGCAAACAACTAAATGGGTACCAGGCAGCAATAATAACGCACCAGCACAATTTAAAATCAATTGTCTAGACTACTATATAATCGATTATGAGTGTATATCGGGCATCCCTAATTGTTCACGTCACTATGAAAGAGTGTAACGTCTTTAACAGCATCGCGTACCACTTATCCTAAGGACCTTGGCACAACTTCTATTACTACTTTTTTATACAATACACTTACATAACAATGTCTTCTACATTCATCGGGTTGGGATATGCCATTTCTATCAAATCCAACACTTTTTGTTCAGATATAACCGCAGTCTGGTTCAATATACTGTCGTCAATGTACGCTGAAAGTAAATAACACAGTTAATACTAAAAACATTAACTTGAGGAAAGGTGTACTGTGCTACATGACAAAATCGGTACTT
Source organism: Aplocera efformata (assembly GCA_921293045.1). Taxonomy (NCBI): domain Eukaryota; kingdom Metazoa; phylum Arthropoda; class Insecta; order Lepidoptera; family Geometridae; genus Aplocera; species Aplocera efformata. The sequence continues at coordinate 9,503,723 of OV121045.1, forward strand.
GGTAAATTGTGCTTTAATATAATAAATGAAAGGTAGAAATACACAATAAAAACTATACTACCAAAATAAATTGTTGATAGTATTTAGATAAATATAATTAAAATATGTACATGCAGTGTAATTTACGTACAACGTCTCAAGGAAATCCTTCAATAGCTAGCCATAATGAGATGGATATTGGTGAGCAAGATATTAATAATGTTTAAAAACCGACAAAACAAACTAGTTATTTAAAAACTGAAAAGTGTTTAATATATACAGAAATAACAAAAAAGTACGTCCACAACAAGAATGTTAGCATGCACAAATATTATACATATTATAATATACATACACCCATTATGAAAGTTGTATATTATGCTCTTACTGGTAAGAACGCCATTCGATTCTGTATGATAAAATAAAATATATGTATCTAAACGTTTCAAGTTAGACATTTAATACTGATTATAATATATGTGACAAAACATTCAACAGAGACCTAAAATTTCTGAACATGGTTCAAAACCCTTTCAGCACATTTTTTTGTTAATATTTTCAGACATCAGTTTAAAACTTATGGTCCGCAATGTGGACCATAAATTTTTAATGTGTGGATGTATAGGAGTGAGCGTTTATAGGTAACACTAGTAATTAAAATAACTGAGCGTGTTGCATCGCGTAAAGCCTATTCAATATTAGACAGGATCACATTTTCCAATGCCAAAACACTATCGACTGTGCTGGCGTTGAAAGAAATTATAAATCATTAATCACGAGGATCACTAAAATCAATTTGTTGAAAATTGAATTTTGTTTTTCGAATGAATGTTTCGAAGGCGAAAAATACGAATCGTCAATTACAATTCAATTCAATACCTATATTTTTAAGCGGGAACGGCCTAAATTATAGATAGTGCCATCCACGAAGACGCGCCTCATTGTTCTTTCTAATCGCTTACAGTACAAGTGTGCAACATGCCGCTAGGGTTTAAATTTTGTCGGTAAACACTAATTGCCTATTTATACTACTATTGTATCGACAAATTATGGCACTATGCAGTGTATGCAAATATTTTTCGATTTCCGTGACTTCAATTCGGACATAATTTTCACTTTGGTGATGTAACCAAAGTAAAAATATAATATGTTAGATACATCAACATATATGTTAAACCAAAATGCCCTTACTGACTGGAAGACAACATAGCTTAAACTTAGAGAGAATTTATATAGACGACAATGATGTATGTACTGACTCGCGCTGCAAGAAAGACGGCTGAATTCAAGGGTTTACCGCTCCTTTGGTTGTAAGAGTAAGTAAGATATAGTAGGTCCACTATCTTATATTCTTTACAGCACGCATTTAACTTAGTGCAAAAGCTACTATATTACCCTTGTCCGTACTTTAATAAATTGAAAACTATTTAAAGTAAAAAAAAAACTATTATGTACCTGGTGGAGGCGGCCCAGTTCCATCCTGTCTCAGTTCAATTTCTAATAATTTCAGTTGGTGGTATTTATTCTGCATTAATTTAATTATTTTCTTGATGAATCCAACATAATCTGTAATACAAGTAAATTAAAAACATTAGAGCTCTAGTGATACTTTTAAGTGGAGATGGTAAAGGCACCCAATTGGGTTCAACCATTAACTAGCTAGGGTCTTCCCCTCAGGGACAATTCCAATTGTGATTATAAACTAATTACATTGCTGATGATTTATTTGATTTATGACCACATTCATCTAACAATCGGAAACAGTAACACAGTGAGTGTAATATGCAACCTCTTCCCATCAAATAATTAAGACATTAGTGCAATGATGTTATTCAAATATTAAGTGTGTGGGTATGCCTTTACGTGAAGTCCATAGTCCAGTTTTTTATGTGAAGTCGGGTTACCCTACAATAACATTCAACATGCGATTGTTTCAGAGCTTGTCTAATAAAGTCTAAATCACATAATTTAATCTCTTGTTCACTGCGTCCGCATTTACTGGAAACATCGTATATTGATATTTGATTTATAAACATAACATGTGTCTATAATTTCAGCATAATTGACGACCTCACTATAATATGACGTTTCTGCTTCGCTTGATATTTCTAGTTAGTGTAGAAGTCCCCCCCCCTCGTTTTTTAAATTCATTTAATATGTTAAAATTTAGGAAACATCCCGAAATTTCAACTTTATGTCAATTGTATTTTGTTGCTTAATCTGCATATTGCTTAGTGTGCAATAATCCCATCGCAACCCCCGCTAAATGGTACGTTTCGTGTTATCTTGTATTTGTTGTTGGATATTTTCTTGATTCGAAACGAAGTTTATGAAATATCAAACGTGCTATAACACACGTTTGATCAAACCCTGCGCACTTTTTAATAAAGATATTGAATAATTAACTGTTTTGTAGATAGACAGGGGTGGGGCCGTAACAAGATGGGTTGGGCTCACGATCCCTAAAGGCAAATACCGGTAACTGACATTGTTTATGATTATGAGTATTGAAGACACTGCGCCGATATTAATAGATCTAGTACACGCATCTTTTTTACAGTGAAGTAAACTTTATCTTCGGTATGTTTATTTACATATTTTGTCATCGCTGCTATCTTTTCGCTTCGTTTCGTTATGACTACTGCACGCAGTACTCGAAAAGAATTTACATTATTTTTTTTTTGTTCTAAGACCGTTTTTGCTTTGTTTTTAAATGTGTTAATGATGTTGCGGAAATTATATTATGCAACAGGTCACTGTTGATACGAAAACGATGAGTCGCGAGGGCAATGATATTAAAAATAATAAATATGTTTCTAACGCGCGCATTGTGAAGACCCGGAAACGTTTTAATTAGGACGTCTTGTCTTTAATCCACTTTTAAGTCAATTTTGCAACATTTGAAGCGCATCATTCAAATGATAGCTTGTGAAATCTCTTTTACTTATGTGCTTATCAACATTGTGTGCACTAGATTGGTGTATACCAAATTTTTAAACGTCTGTAACTATGAACGTATAATCTAGGTAAGTATATAAATATCATTGCGCGCTACTGTTTGCAGCATCACGGTCTAGTCTGAGATGATTGCCACATTGTCTTTCGTTATAGAGAAAAAGTAGTGTTTCGAAATTCCTCGCGGGTTGGACGGTTAGGGTAGAAATAGACGTAAACCTATCACATAAGACTAGTTATAACATGAAAACTGACTGTTATTTGACATATCTGTGTGCATGTTATATGCCTAAGGAGCTCCTGTGACAGATATTAAGCTCACGAATATGTTTATTTGAGTGGGTAAAATTTGACGTGCCCAAATGGTACTTGAGATATAAAGCAATAAATTAGTTTGAGTTTGAAATAAAATTACCTTTTGGGAAGTCCTGAGGGCTGACCAGTTCTCTAAAGAAGGACTGGGCGTCATGGAAGCGCTCATCTGGAGGCACCTGTGGCTTAAACCAGAACCTGAGCGCTCTCGCTTCTCGAGTGTGTAACCCTGTCGCAGCTGACACGAGGAATACACAGAATTCCAACTGAGCGTGGCAAGGCTCGGAGACACCATTCTCTGAAATATATAATGTCATTTGAATAATTAGTTTCAAACCGATTTTTTCTTTTCTATAAAGGGTTTTGTGTTTCAAATGATATTAGACTTATTATATGTTATTATATGACAGTGAAAATGTTTAATAACTGCCAAAAGACTTGAAAAGCAAAACCAATATTTCTTCATTTAAAGAATTTCTTAATAAGAAATTATTTTTATTCGGTATAGGAATGTTTTGATTTCAAATCACCAAACATAAATATTTTGATCTTGTAAGTGAGTATTTAGTTTAGAGTAAGTTTTAACAGTCGATTCTACTTTTCTCTAACTTCAATTGACTGCAATTGACATTAATTTATGATCAGAACATTAACCTATAGAGCAATGGTCCCATTAGATTATCTAATTATCCTATTATGTTCTAAATGAATGTAAGCTCTGCCTTAAAGGTGAACAAGTGTCTATTGTCTGGGCAAGTGAACAAATAATTACTCATCATGATTGTATCAATGTTTATCAGAATTATTTTTAGAATGATTATCAACAGGGTGGCGGTTGAAACAGGAAATAGAATTACTTTACAATACAGCATAATAAATAATTGGTAATATTTCAAATATTGTCACAAGGCCTAACATCCGTTCCAAATATATTCAGCATATAGCATTTATCCTCAATTTATTGGTACCTTGCATACCAGTATTTATTTATAACTGGTTTTGGCACTGAACTGTACTGGATGGTATTACTAAGGGAATACATATGTACTATACTACTATACTATACTATAGTACTATATACTTTATTTTTGGAAATACATATAAACCCAGATAATAAATAACCAATAACAATTGTTATAAGTACCATATGTACTTTCTAATGCATTTAGTAAAAAGCTTTTATTTTAGATAAACAAACTGATTAAAAACAAGAGCAATGCAGCAGGAACAAGAGTAATTACCATAAACATTTTCTTTGTTGATTATAATCCCAGTGTGATCACCACCAGCTACATGAATTTTGTCACTTGCTTCAGGATCCACAGCTTTCCTCTCAACCACTAGAGTTGTGGATGTTGCAGTTTTACATTTAGGGGTCATTACAACCTTCTCTTCAATTTCAGCCATTTTAGGAGCGGGTTACTGGAAAAAACAAATCCGTATCAACAAGATGTAGGTACATGACTCATACATCTCTCAATCACATCTTTTTATAACTGTGAACTAAGATTCAGAACACTGCTTTATACCAAACCAAGGTAAACTAGCACCGCCCAGTTAGATCGATGTTGGGTAGATTTATGCGATTCAGAAGCTAAGTTAAAGTAGGTAAATATGCGTGACACAGGATAATAACGTTGATAACCTTCACCTGGTATGTTTCTTGATTCACTGAAGTTACAGATACTTCGATTCACAAGTCGAAGTCATTAGTTATTACTTAGATAGTAACTTAGAGACTGAAATTAACTCTAATTTATGAACCAATGTGATATTTAACTTTATATTATAAATTTGGCTTTGTTTTGCTAAATTTATTTTAACGTACCGATTTCAGCTCCTCTGAGAAAAGACAACAAAACAAATAAAATCCGATTGGAAAACCACAGACCCTATAAAAAACTTGTAAAAAGTAATCTGTGCTGTGATCATCAGCCTCCCACCCAATAACTGGCCGGCCGTAGTTTTTTTTCTTTTCTTCTGGCGTCCCACTTCTGTGCCAAATACACATTGTCAATTAACGATATCTTCAAGTGGTTTCTTTCTGGATGTATTCTGGTTCTATCATGTTTTGTCAATAAGTTACATCTTTTATTCTTGATGATTTTGAGTTTTATATTACTACACGTACCGTCTGGGTGGTGCTAAAGGAGCATCCAAAAGTAGCAGTAGAACTTAAGCCAAGTTCGTCCAGAGAGGTACTGCCACCACACCTGGAATCTGCCGCCAAGCAGTAGTGCTCGCAATACTGTGTACCGGTGGAAGGGTGTCGCTGGGGAAATCACATGTGCATGAGATGGATCATCCCCGTCTTTCGTGATGGACGCAGCAGGATGTATGACAGTCAGTGTAAGATCCTAATCTTATACTGAGTCGCATTACTGTTGATAAGAGCGTGGATCGCCATTTACCACAAGGTGGGCACTCAGCTCGTTCTGTCACTATTTCTGCACTAAGAAACCCTGTGTCGGAGATGGCATGGACAGACATAGAAACACAAGACAAACACCCAAGACCCGACTTCATGCTCACCACACAAAGTGTGCCCTGGCCGAGAATCGAACCCGAGACTCCTCGCTTCGAAGGCAGGGTTACTCCCAACTAAGCTACGGAGTCGTTGAATGTTATGAGCATAAAACTTGTGAAACATTTATATGGGATAAAATTATATAGGATAGGGATAGGATCAGAAGAGGATAAGGTAATTAAACTATTTATATATTTACAAAACTTAATTATTACAAAGCACAACGACAACAACAACGTTAACACAGTCTCGGCCTTTTGTATATAGTCTATATAGTGTAAGCATGATGTATAGTCTGTTATCATTACTACGACATTCACGTCTGTGACTTAAATTCTGACACATTATTCACATCACAGACGATAGTCTGTGGTTAGATTTTTGGTTGAGTTGATTTGATTTGTTTGAGCGCTTTGCTGTTACTTTCCTTCCGTCGTTTCATTTATTTTATTTACCATATTTTGACTGAATGCAAAATTAATACAATATTTGAGGGATCCTGTGTGCTTGAAGGTGAAGACCGTAGACACATTAAATAAAATCTATCAGAAATCTAAGACCAACAGTGAGTGAGTGCGATCCTGAACGTAATATCTCACACTAGCCTGTGATCCTGAATAAAACAAGATGATGATCAAAACTGTGCTAATAATATTGTTATGGTTTTCTATGAAAGTTCAATGTTCTTTTGTGCAAAGTGTAAGCGACGATGAGCTACTTGAACTAATAAGAGAAAAAGAAAAACTTATTGTTCTTTTCAGTAAGTATTAACAAAGTGCTGATATAGGCTTCTATATTTCTAGTCATGATGAATTCGCCGGTAGTAAATAGCCGGCTTGTGCCAGTACCAACCATTATAATAGTTAAACTTATGATCAAATAATCATAATTTAATATAACGATCCAGTACAATACACACGTATACTGAGATGGCCACCTTATTTATTTGGTTAGAATATATTTGGATAATCTATGAAAGGTGACAAGTCTTAATATTCATAGTTTTTACTATGACAATTTATTTCTACCCATATATTTTAAAATAATGATAAAACAAACAATTTATTTCAGCAAAACATAACTGTAAAGCATGCCATGAATTTGAAAAACATGTGGAAAGTTTGCAAGAGGATTTCCAAAAACATTTGAATGCTTTATCTGTCAAAGCCATAAATAGCCACATGGCACGCCTCTATAACCCAGCTAAAGAACCAGCTCTTGTATTCTTCCGGCATGGAGTGCCATTACTGTTCAGTGGTAAGACAAGTATTTTAAGGCAAATCTATTAATTTACCACCAGCAACACAGTGAATCGTAGTTCAGTGTAAGTGTGAGAAAATGTTAGTATACAAAATGAACTGCTATTGGTTTGAATAAAAAAATATTTTTTTTAAAGAAATTAACTGATAAAAAGTGTCAACTGTCAAAATAGTCTTATTAAGGCTCATTTTCATGTAAGGAAAGTGTGTACATCTGTGCAAAGATATTATTCTAGTGACCTGTCTTATAATTATGATCCTCCTCAATATTAAGATGAGATTAGTAGAGATCTAAAATAATTGAAATATATCTCTTAAATAAGAGAAATTATCACATGTCAACTTATAGTTAAGTCTGTGTCAGTATTATTTAGAATTAATTTCATGTATGTACCTAACTCCATGATACTTTTCAGGAGAGTCTGATGAAAATGATATCTATGGTTTCTTTGAGAAGAACCAGTCTCCAGCAGTTAAAGAACTCACAGACAAAATATTTGAGCACATCACCCAAGCAGCTACTGGTGCCACAACTGGGGATTGGTTTGTCATGTTGTAAGTATAACATACAGTGAATATCTTAAACACATTACAATAAATGTATGTTTGTTATGTCTTAAAATGGATATGATGGAAATTCTCATAAAAAATTTCGAGCAGTCTTATGCCAACGGTTGTTCAAGTGACTCGACTCGTAGTGAAACAGTACACTAGTATGCAACTAAGAGAGAGGTGATTAAAAACGTCGGATTTTATGTTTTCTGTATTTTTCTGCGCTCTTCATGAAGCTCTGGCAGGTCCACCTGCGCATGCGCACGAATCGTGCACACAACGCGCCTTACACTCGAATGGCTATGGATACGTCATATGTGATTTGCGTCCCAATTCGACATCGAGAATTCTGTATCACAAACTTTACTTTTTAGTTTTTATTTTTATTAGACTGTTCTCCATAATAATACTTGCCAACCGATCTATTAATCTATCGGCTTCTATGCTAATGTGTGCATTTGGTCAAATAGGTCCCAAGTCGCAAGCACTGCTCGTGTCCGTGAAAGGACATTATATTGCACGCGAACTACTTGCTAAACGCTCGCGAACATGTCTATAGATATGCATACTATGTTCAAAAGATCCACGCAGGGCTTAACCGCCTTCACGGTACGTTACATTTCCTATCCGAACAATGCTGAACGCAGATTGGAAATATTCGAAACGTTCCCGATTATCGACATAAGGAAACTCACTACAAAACAGACCGTCTGCGTCTACCACCAGCGGTAGTCGATGCCGATAGTCACCGGTCGAGTTTTTATTGTAACTTTGCATGTATAGCTTACATACGAAGTATTTTACCACGCAACACTTGAATTGGGAACAGGCTCTCAAGTTACCTAGCTGAACATGCGTTAGTTGTTCGATTTTCATGAGGGTGATGCCTAACATACTGCATTGAACGTGACCTATGAGGCGTGAGACTTCGTGGATATATTTATGATATTTTTATTTTCCAGTTACGGCGCTTCTTGCGTTGAATGTCAAAGACTACATGCGGTATGGGAAGGGGTAGGCGCTACGTTGCGTGGTCGCGTCAACGTCGCGCGCATGGACTCAACCCTGGCTGGCTTGAACACTGCGAAACGGTTCCAAGTGGCCAAGCTTCCGGCGTTCCTATTGTAAGTATTTTAAGTTAGTACTGACGCTTTCTGTGTCATATTTCAAAGAGTACTACTCTTTAGAGTACTAAAGGGTAGGTACATGCAGTGGCAAGGTGAACGTTACGTTGCGCGCTCGCATCAACGTCTCGCGCATGAACCTAAACCTACCTTGGGCTACGTACGGGTACTCACCTACGGGTCTAGGCGAGTACCCTCAGAATCATTACGTGTCCACATGCGTATCTTACGCAGGTTTACAAACACATTTTACAAAATATGTATACCTACCTAATTCTTTGATGTACTGATCATACTCAGTTAAAGCTCTCATTTTGTAATTATTTATTTTATTCAATTTGTTTCAGTTTCCGCCTGGGTAAAGTTTATAGATACGATTTGCCAAAGGCTGATGTAAAGTCCTTTGTATCATTTGCTCAAGATTGGTACAAGAATTCTAAAGGAGAAACCGTACCATTGCTTGCTTCGCCATTGTAAGTATGAATTCTGTAACATTTAAAACTATGGCTTTAGAACTTTTGAACTCGAGATTTCACTAAACTTTTTCTTGAAACAATCAACTTCTAGATCAGTAAATTTTTTGTACTTAAAGACTTCACTACTCGTTTATTCCAATGAACACCCGACAAATCAAATTTAAATATTATCGTCTTTACAGTGACGATGCAGTGGACTGGTGTGTAGCTACCCTCAAGATCGTTATAGCTTATGCAATGGAAATCCTCGCTCAGCATCCATGGGTCTGGCAAATAGGAGTAGCAGGTTTTGGGCTGGTAGCAATCACGGCACTCATTGCTCTGGTGAAAGCCGGCAAATCAAAACCGGTAAAAGAAATAAAAAAAGAAAAGAAACGTAAATAATTTCCAAGCAAAGCATGGTTGTAATTTTATATATTTCTTCTGCGTGTTTCAAGTAACAATTTTATAAGAGATAAAAGTGTCAAAGCTCTATATTTTTGCATTTCATAGAATATAATAGTTAACATATATATATTGATACGATCCTGTGATAATTTTTACACTTTACAAAATTAAATGATGTCTGTCCATTTTTAAATTAAAATAAGATTAAATGTAATTATTTAGTTTTATTTTGTGTCAAGTATAAAATTACCTAAAATATATATTGCTCATCCTATTTCACAAATTGTGTCACACACTTTGGGGTTGGATTAATAACTTCCCTGCGTCAAAATGTCAAAGTAGGAAATTGTTTTGCAGGTTGGTGTGGAAACAAGTGTAGAGAAAAAATTAACTAGAAAGTACATTCTGAATTAGGAAGTTAATAGTTCCGACCCCATTCCACACATGACTATATCTAAAAATAAATAAAATCTCTCATAATTATGCAAATACCTAAACACTAATTGTGCTTGACTTATCACAAACATTATGTTTATCTATCTAGATGTGTAATTCATATTTTACCAAAGATAGCAAAAGCAGGATTTTCTTAGTGGCGACAATAGCTGGTGGTTAGGACAAAATCATATTTGTACAGTGCTGATTATTGGGGGCCTAACAGAACAGTTACTCCTAATAATTATTAAAATTCATAAGTTTATTTAAGGTAGAACAAATACATTTTTTTCGCAACCACCTCCACCAGTGAATGTTGGATTTTTAAAATTTTATTACTGCCCATAATAATTCCAAGTAATGCATGTGACCATAATCTATAATATTGTCCACTTTAAGAAATATTATCAAAATACAAAAACAATTAATAATGCACAGGCATAAATGCTTAATTGTTAATTAATTAACAAGTAAGCAATTATGTCTGTGCTTGTAGCACAGGCATAATGTAAGGAAGCAAAGGACACTAAACAATATCACCTGTAATTTTTTTGCTGTTATTATGACTTCTAAATAATTTAATTTACACAACTAATAAAAATTTCGGGGGCTGCTGGAACCCCGAAATTTTTGTCCCTCATGTCCGTAGTTGAATACCCTCACAATTCCTACACATACCCCCCCTGGATGGTGCAAAAAGAACAATAGAGTAGCAGTATAACTTGTGCTAATTTCGTCCGGGGAAGTACTGCTACCGCATCTGATAATCCGCCGTCAAGCAGCGGTTCACACGCGTTGCTGTTTTTCAGTGGAAGGTGAAATCACATGCGATGAGATGTAACATCCCCGTCTCTGGACGGGCGCAACGGGATACGACTTGAGCCTTCTCATTTTTCGTTCGGGAAATGTCTAACTCGTATTGAAGTTAATGGGCGGAGGTAACTACTTAACATCATGTGGGCCTTGAGATCCTTTCACTTTTGTAACATAAAAAATTAAAATAAAATGCCCGCGAATCGAGGGGGTTCCATGTTCGATTTCTGGCTGGAACATATTTCTGAGTTTGTATCTCTTGTGTTTCTGAGACATGAATCTTAGTGCAGGAGTGCTAAGAGTGTACAAACATTGTTATTTTAAATGAAAGTTTTTTATCGTCAGTCTGCTTAATTACCGGAACAAATACCGAAATCACGTGTTTTACGTCAGGTACGGATAATGGTAAGGAATCTAAAATCTTTCTAACTCACTGACAACACAACTCGAACTTTAGTTCCAATTGAAAAGAATTAACTCTTTAACTTATTCCAGTAAGGAAAAACAAATTTAACTAATCATTAATACTACACAACTACAAATAAGACTTACGTCTTATTACCACACAATAAATTGGTCCTTATGGCATTACCATTAATAATATGCCGATATAAAACATAAAATATGATTAATTTTACAACAGGTAGGTAAATCAAAATTTGAAATCTATGAAAATCTAACTGTCAATTACATTTTGGAAACCTTCCATTATTGTTTTTGACCAATGATATTATCTATCACGTAAACTGACAGAACCTAGTCTGATTAAGTGAATAAACCGCTCTTTTAGTTAAAATATAATATAATGCATAGATCAACCACTAATAGCTATGATGAACTTGGACTAAGGTGACTACAAAGCTCTATTTTCCACTGCAGCAAGTCACAGATGATAAGAGTTGCTACCTAGCCATGATCATATTATGTGTTAGGTAGATTTTTCGCTTTATTAAATAGGAACTGCTTTTTGCTCTTGGATAGTCACCTGTGACATACTGCTTAAAATGGAAAATTGATCAGTCTTATTTGTACTGTAGAATTGCCATCTATATTATTCTTCTATGAAACATATGAAGAGTTCAACACAGAAATAAATTTTGTTATTGCATTTGCTGTGCGTCAATCATATAGTGTCAACTTCAATATTTATTCTAAAAACTGTTGCAGGATCAGCTAATTCTGTTTTAATTAAGTTTTTAAATTTGTCAAAAATTATAGAGAAGTCCATCATATCCCGGGGCTTAGATTCTATCCACAACCTATCAAATTCATAAAATAAATAACAATAAAATCTATGAAACAATTTAAGATTTGGTAGTGTTTTTGCATTAAACATGTATGTTTTTGCCGATCCATCTTTTAATAAATTGTAAGCCATTGAAGTCAAGTTGATACCAACAATTGCATAGGTGTAGCCATATCGTGGGTGGTGGGAATGACTCAAAACATGACCAGATGCTTGTGGGTATTCTGTTGCAAAGAATAATAAGTTTTCTAATCCAAGTAGTCCCATTCCTCGGAAGTCTGTTTTTGGATCATCACCCTGAAACATATCAAAATGATCATCAACTGAGTTGTGGTTAGATAATCTTGAGCAAGTGAACCTCTGCATACCTGAAATCCAATATATTGCCACTGTTTAGTCACTCTATTTTCTAGTTCTTCATTAGGCACCAATAATGTCCAAAGTTTCATCAATTTCTCTTCATGATCTACATTGTTGGAGTCAAACTGAATTCTTCTTAGATCCTCAACTTCATCAATTAAATTTCTGTAGCTCCAGATTTGTTCCAAACATTTCGTGAAAGAAACTACAAAAGCACCGTGATATTTCGGGTTGATTTTCTTTGCTCTGACGATAATTGCTACCGATGGAGTAATAATTTCTCGGAAGTTCGCCGGGATAAACCTCCTTTCGTAAACTACAGTATCTAAAAAGGAGATGACTTCCTTCACGTCCCTATTACGAGAAAGTACCAATGACTTTTCCACATTGCAGGTCCTAGCAGCTCCAGGTTTATCGCCGTAGCATATTCTTTGCAATTCACATAATCGTGTAGTTTTCCTCAAAAACCATTTGATCAACGGTCTCAGATACCACTGCAATACTGACCAAAGGTCGAACACTATCATTTCACCCACTAATATGAACTATCATTACCATAAGAGAAGAAACAATGTTTTATCCGTTTCTTTTACGGTTTACAAAAAAGCGAAACGTTTCAAGAGGTCGGTTTTCTTGTTGTCATTTTCCCTCATCATAGACTTTGATACCAAACAAATGGATAGGCTGTCTCATATCTAAATTATGTGCCAAGTCAAAGTGAGTAGCTTATTTTTTTAAATAATTAAACTAGTTCCATTTGAATAACTAGATGGCGGAGTAAACACAAAAAATTAAACTCCCAAACCAAACGAATTTTCCATTCCCATCTAGAATTTAGGTGTCTACAGACACAATACGCCAGTAGGAAGATGACTTGTCACGTCTCCCAGAGATATTGTAATACGATGGTATTTCCCGAAATCGAAGGTGATTAACTGATTAACGATGTTATTAGTGCATGTGAAATGAAAAAAAACCGAACCATCAGACTGTGAGCGAGCGAATTTCTGAGGACATGACGGTTCAAATAATCTCCTTGGATGGTCTGGTTGGACCACCGTAATGTCTAGAATGAATTTGAATATCTTGTCAATGCGTAAAAAGATCAAACTATCTTTCCACCATCTATTGGGCACTTATTTATGCATATGACTATTCAAATTGGTTTATTTGCTTGGACACAAATATCGAATTAGAGAGTCGCCTTGAGTTGTGTCACTCGAAAATTATCGAGAACAACACCACAATATGGTGGTGTCAATAACATGCTATAAATCTACCAACCTAACGCGGGGATTGTTAACCGATGATAGTCGTGCGACACTACGGTACTGATGGATAAAAATGGCGTCAAAAGTTAAAAACCGAGACAAAATGATAGCCCCTTATCCAGTGATGTTATATTAACCAATAAGGTAGGTATATCAAATGTTTACCATTTCTTCGTTGTCATGGTCACGTCGCGAAGTCCCTTTATTGTATGACAGAATCGTTAGGCATTGAGTTTAAATAAAATATGAAATACGTCTTTCATCAATTCTGTTAAAAAATATTTTACTAAAGACACAAAAAGAAGAAGAAGAAAGAATGTTTATGCAAAATTTTAAGTTGATTGGACGAAGGAATCGCGTTGTCTCATACAAAGTTTGCCCCCGATTTTCACCACCTTAGGGGTAGAATTTCAGAAAATCCTTTCTTACCGGATGCCTGTGTCATACAAAGAAATACCCTCCAAGTTTCATGTCTCTACGATCAGCGATTTTGGTTGTGCGTTGATCCTTCTGTCAGTCATTCAGGACAAAGCATTTTATATATTGTATAGATATGAGAATCATAAGAAAACTATTAATAAATAACGGTAATGCAAGCGTACATAAAAGTTCAATCAAAAAATATATACAATGATGTCATTATTTTTTTTTGCGGTTGTTTAATTTTAAGGACCCTCTTTTCGTCTTAATTTATAGCAAACAGAGAAATTCGGTCACCAGCAGCTAACACGACGCGTACAAAATAGATAACGATTACAAAAGCACAAACTTGTAAACATTTCATGTTATCATCAAACATGTTTAGAAAATAATGCAATCGATGTTGTACTCTTTAACCCTGTAAATAGTGTTTAAAATTTGTATTAGACAATAGCGAATCCGAATAACACTTTTCTTTTTCGCTCGATCATCCATTGCTTCAACTCTCCCACAGTCCCGCGCGTATCGCAATTGCACACGGCAGCACAGTATTTCTTACTTACTATATAGTTTCAGTATAGTCCAATATTATAGGAATTGGATATTGTGATGATATATAGATATTGGATTTCTATAGTCCACTCCTAGTACTAATATAGTTTTTTTGCTACTTCGACCAATTTTAGTGTGTTGCGGCTGGCAACATTGGTTGGATTGGATGAAGTATTTTTCTTGAAAAATGTTGCTATCGATTCTTAACTTTAGTGGTAAAATAAAGTTATTCATCTTGAAGGAAAAATGCAGCTATTTACGATATTATAGCAGCAGAAAATCATACAAATTACTTTTCTTTGGTTCAGATAGTATAGCTTTCAGTAGCTTCAAGAAAGTAAATGAATTCAGGTACGCTGCTAACTAATTTTTTCATTATAGTAACTAGACTTCTCGCAATTTATATGTATATTTTCTAATCTATTTAGAAAGTCTGGAAACGTTATTGATCGTCTTGACCTTGTCATAACCAGCAATGCAAAGAATAAATCGGAAATGGAGAAGTATGCACAAGTTGAAAAGATTACAACAAGGCTATGGCCTCTGGAGAATCTTCAAGCTGCAGATTATGATTTGGGGCTGATAGTAGCATTCGGGCACCTTGTAAAAGATGACCTACTAAACAAATTTCCATTGTAAGTGACTGTTACGCTGTCAATAATTTTATTAATCTATCACAACACTTATTCCCAGTCTTGCTGGGTTTTATACAGAATTATTTATTTTACTGGAGGAAAGCTTTAGTTAAGTTATTCGTGAGATTACCCTGCCTACAATGCAAGGTATTACTATTCAATGCCAAATGAAAAACTGGTAATGTTCATAAAATTTGTTATTGTTAAGTGTTTCTTGTTCTTCTACGTGAAGGTTTGACTATGACATTAAATAATAATAAATTAATTTTCCAGAGGAATGGTAAATGTTCACCCAAGCCTGTTGCCTCGTTGGCGTGGAGCTGCACCTATTATATATACACTGATGCACGGAGATAAGATCACTGGAGTTACCCTTATGAAAATTCAGGCCAATGTGTTTGATGTAGGTAAGAACTACATTTCTTTTGTTATAGGTTTGTGAATGAACCAAATATTTCTTTGCCCAAGGTTGTTGCTGAAGGCTGTTGCTGAACTGAAACTTTAGAATGTATGGTGATTGATTATTTTCTGTTGTCAAATAACATAGTTACTTTAATCAGATTTGTCATGAAATGTCAAAATACAAATTAGACATTATCTACAATACTTTTCAGGTGCCATAATTAGCCAAAGAACAGTACCTGTTTCTGATGATATAAAATTGCCAGAACTCACAGAACAGCTGTCAGACATTGGTGCTGATATGCTTGTGGATTGTTTAGGGACTCTACCGGAGAGCATTGAGAATGCGCAACCTCAGAGCATAGAGGGAGTCACATATGGTATGCAATACTTTATTAAAATATATTATTGCCAAACTCTGCCGGGCTGCCTTAGTGACATTTGAATTGGAAGAGGAAATGGCTATTCGTCTCGCCCCTACAATAGCAGTCTGCCAAGTGTGTGCATAAATTATTCTTATGCATAAGAATGTAGACCACATTTTACAAAAGTTTGTGATGTACTAATCACACTAACATTATAAAGATGAAAGTTTGTTTGTATGTGTGTCTGTGTATAAAATATTATGTTTGTTATGCCTTCACGCTCAAATAGCTCAACAGATTTGGATGAAATTTGGTACCAGGATAGCTTATACCCTGGATTAACACATAAGCTACTTTTTATCCCGACAAACCGTGGGTAACACCGCAGAGCGCAGCTAGTGTGTATAACTACTCAATATATATCCATCTGCGTCTGTACGTTTTGACTCGTATATATCTATCCTTTTCTAAATCACTGCCAGTGATAAAGACCTGAAGCCATACTTATTTTAATTTACTTACTAACAAAAGTAGCAGTAGAACTTGTGCCAAGTTCGTCCGGAGAGGTACAGCCACCACACGTGGAATCTGCCTCCAAGCAGTGGTGGTGAAATCACATGCGCATGAGACATATCATCCCCGTCTCGGGTGATGGACGCAGCAGTATGAATGCGACTCAGTAAAGATTTGGATCTCATACTGAGTCGCACGCGTTATTGTTATCATGAGCGAGAGTCACCACTTAGCATCAGGTGGGCTCTCAGATCGTTCCGTAAATTATTCAGATAAAAAAAAAAACTGTATAACTTTCTTAATTTTTTCTTTCTTAAGGACTTTCCCCTGACAATAAAAAACACGACAAAATAATTAGCAAAATTGGTCCAGCCGTTCACGCGTGATGCCGTGACCAAGGGAAATAGGGATTAATTTTTATCTAAATAGATTTTTATTAATGAGATGAGTTTTTCGTTTTAAGAGCCGGATCCGTGACTTGGTTAAACGTTAGTTGATATTAACCCTGCTTTCGAAGCTTGGGGTCCCGGGTTCGATTTCCAGCCGGGGTAAACTTTGTGTGATGAGCATATAGATTGTTCTCGGGTCTTGCGGGTTTGTCTCGTCGTCTGCGCAGGTTCTAAGACGTTGTTTCCGTTCTTCATTTACAGCCAAGAAAATTAACAAAAACATTAGCGAAGTACGGTGGTCAGAGATGACGGCAGTAGAAGTTTACAACCTTCACCGGGCGCTGTACGGAATCCACTCGCTTACAACACGCTTCATGGACAGACAGATGAAATTATTTGAAGCATTTATCGTTGACGAATCGCTAACAAATGTAGAATCAAAACCTGGGATAATAGAATATTGCAACTCAACAAATTCAATCAAAGTTGTGTGCAAAGACCAGAAATATGTTCACTTCAAATCTTTAAGAATAGTCGGGAAGAGAGAAATTACTGCTCTAGATTTTTATAATGGTTACATAAAAAATATACCTATAGAGAAAAGAAAGTGTATAGCATTTAGAAATTAAATATAGTTCATTTAATTATGTATGTTGTTTTTATTCTATAAAATATTATTAATATTAATAATATCCTTATAAGTTTAATCAGATGACGGAGTACTAAAGAAGCATGAAAATAAACTGTTAGTGTTGTTTGATATTAAAATAAATAAACATAAATAGTAATATATATTTTATACAATATGGACGTAAGCCTAACAAAATCTTAATTAATTCAAAGGGGGTACATTACAAAACTATTATTTTATAGTTTTGGTGTGTGGGGTGGGATATACCGGTAATTGTGCTAATATTTATAGTATTAGTTTAGGAACATGGCAGTTCTTCTAGCAGTATTACACCCTCACCCTGAAAATAAAAATAACACATTTTAGAGAGTACTTGCCAAAATATGTTGGAACCCAAACAATGACATTCACATACTACAATAGATACATAATAATGTATAAATACATTGTGTACCGGTTAACGATAATCTATTACATACTTGAATTAGATATAATAGTAACAGAATTTGGGTCAGAAGTTTTCGGGTGTAGTCAGCCTTTGAATTTTAGATGTAGTTTTTGTTTTAAATGTATAGGATTAACGTACAAAAGATCAAACCACTCTGGGGATCATGGGCGTTACCAAGGGGGGGCAGGTAGGGACAACTGCTCCCCTCTAGACTCATTTTTTTGGTTAATAGAATACGTACTTTTAGTTCCAGAGCAAAATGCTAGCTCATTGATCAAAAGAACTTTTGCAACACCCTTAGAAATGGGGATCTAGAGCATTAGGTACACAAGATCTTATAAATTTAATGTACATTGCTGCTACTTACCGATGTCCGTCGCAGGTTTGCTACTCTATTGTCTTCTAGTTGAGCTACTTGCTATATATTCTGTTCGCGTCATGAAGTGAGTATAAAATCGAACAGTGAGTGAGTATAATATATATTTTTGAGTATAAAATTGAAAAGAACCGAATCCGGATTGGTAGCGTTCTGCTTACATAGTTCTGGATATACCTAGGTAGGATATTTACACAGTTTTCGTATTTCTCGGATTTCGATGGACGGTCTTAGATTTAATCTTGCCTGCACCACTCGGCTATCACGACCTGTTTCACCTTTCGGTTGTTTGTATCTCGTAGTAATAGTAAGCTTTCACAGCTAACAAATAGTAGATGTGCAATGAGGATATAGATATTTTTGATATCCAACCATTCGCATACGGTATATTGCGTTATATTTTGTGGTAAACAATTCCTCAGCCCCTCTTTATCATCTGTTTTGGGGATCGAATTCGTCGTTCCATAACAGATACTATCCAACCTTCATCTCGCGAACAGAGTATAGAAAGCAAAAATAGAGTAATGAAGTGACGACGAGACGCATTCACATAGATCCACTTGTAATGAACACAATCTGCAGGTGACAGAACTTGGCGATGTAATCTATAATCACTTCGGTTTTAGTGAAAATAATAGGCAAAATGGTCTTAAAATACACTGTATTTGTATGTTATTAACAGACAGTTAATGGTTATCATAAAAACAGAAGCCTATATCTTACCTCTTAGCTTATACAGCAATGTGATTTTCTAACTACTCGTATCCTGGAAAATATACATTTTGTTCGAATTTCCTACGGGCATGCCACTGTTGAAAAGGCTTCTGTTTTTCTGAATATTTTATGGAATACAATCGTATGGACGTAAAATAATGATATGGTATGCAAAGTGTATGCTAATTATTAAGACTATTGGCCGCATGAATACATGGTTATCTGATTTTGCCTGTTGTGAAAATGACTATCGTTCAATATAGCATGAATAAAGCTGATTTTTTATTCTGAATTTCAATGAAAAAGGTGGATTGCTTTAGAAATGGCGCTCTTTCTAAATTCATCCAAAATAAAAATTCAATTACAATGCTTAAAAACACAAGGTTCCAATATTATAATTTTTTACTTTTTTAAATTCTATACAAAGCACTTTCATTTCCATAACTTCCATAACATCTTCCAAATCCACAAAGTTGGGAGAGTATAAAATATTTTTTG
Source organism: Aplocera efformata (assembly GCA_921293045.1). Classification (NCBI taxonomy): domain Eukaryota; kingdom Metazoa; phylum Arthropoda; class Insecta; order Lepidoptera; family Geometridae; genus Aplocera; species Aplocera efformata. The sequence continues at coordinate 9,523,362 of OV121045.1, forward strand.
TAGCAAGTATTTATGAAGATATTTGATGTAAAGCGACCAATAGCCTTGAAGTTGGGTAACTATTACTAGACGTAAGGTCCCTAAATCTATGATTTAATAGGATCCCATTTACAAACAGCAACAGCAGCCATAAAACTTGCTTATTATATTATATTTCAAATCCTTATAAATATTTTTTTTTTCTAGCAATAGACTAGGTAATAATGGCTAAGACTTCGCACCAGCGGCGGATTAAAAGATATAAAACTCTGAACGCCTCATCACCAAAACCATGCCCTCTCAAGTCGGGGTACTAATTTTTTTCTATTCTAAAGATAATATTTTTTATTAACATTATCATAATTAACACCAATTAACAATGAAAAGACTAGGCACATGACAAAACAAAACATAGACAACAATGCGGTAGGACCAAATTTAAGACCAGGGCTGAAATGCCATTACTAGAAACATTATGATGCTCCTAAACAGATCTTGACTAGTTAAATGATGTTATGGCGGCAGTAGTGCACGGAAACATGGAAGTAAATTGAGTAATTGCTAGTATTCAAAATGAAATATATCTATAACAATATATAATAAAATCTGAAATCAATGGAAAATCCGAACACTACAACCTGAAGACACTATCAATAGTGATTGCATTTATTAGAACATGTTGTGCTTTGGTAAATAAAAAAAAACATTTGCTTATATGTTAAAAATGGGTTTTCGTGAGATGAACATGATTTCTCTTAGTATTGCACTAGTGTGAGAATTGTTTCACACGTTCCGACGAGTTGAATTCTCGGAGCATTTAAAAATAATAACATTTCACATTTAAATGCTTTACTTTGAGTAGTATAGTTTAGTCAGGGATATATTTTAGTGCGTCTATGGTATATGAGTGCGGTAGGTGCAGACTATCGACGTCACAGGCCGTCCATCATTCTTGTCACAGGGAACATTTGAGCGTCGGTTTTTCCCTAAAATGTATGTTAAAATGTTACCAAACTAAATAATGACCATGAAAAAAATTATAGCTGAAATAAAAACATAATTTCTTCATGCATGACATAATGATAAATGAAAGACAAGAGATTTAAAAAATGGAACAGAAAGCAATTTAAAAGATTGGCTCTAGAATAATTAAAATCAACCAATCTGAACTAAAATGAAAGTTTTCAAAAACTATTACAAACACGCATATCATGAAAGAACTAAGTATATTAAAAAAAAAAAACATTATTAACATCGTGCTTGATTAGTCAAAATTAAAGGCTGGGTTAATCTAACTAAAATTGTTAAGACACTTTACTGTGAAAACAATAGTTTATTATAGCAAACAAAAGAACTACAAACAAATAAAAACTGCGTATAAAATATTAAACAAAGTATAAAAATACGGCAAGCAATCCTTGTTAGTTGATTTAAAAGATTTGGTATAGTGTTTAATATATACTAATATTCTTCGGAGCAAATCTGAAAGTTATTAATTGGTAATTAAACCCCACAGAAACGCGGTTTAATAAGGGAATAAAATGTATACCAGTAAGTATTATCGATACTTCTAATTACGTACCTACTTTATCATTACGTTTTTACCGTAGGGCTAAATAGATAAATAGAATAATTCATCTAGGTCTACTCACACTGGTACCAGTGTTAATTAATACACCCTAATTCTGTGTAGCATTCATAGTTTATTCATACAATTTACCATATTGTTGTTGTTTCCACAATCATTAAATGTTAGAGAGATGTGTCTTTTTAGAAAATGCAATACAGAATTTGAGGCAATACGTCATACAAGGACCGTGCAAAGTATTAAAGAACGTATATAATTGTATATATAAACAAAATGATTCACAATATATTTTAGTACTTAGCGCCTACATTTAGTGAACAACATCTATAAACTTTTATCTCAACAAGCACTCGAATATGTTCATTTATTCTGAGGCTACTATGCTAAACGTGATATTCGCGCCGGTGAAACTTGTTTACTCATTTGACTGATAATACATACGATAAAGGCAATATCGCTTTAGATATAGCGACGTGTGATATTAAAACAGGTGTATATATATAATAATTTATAACGTTATTTAACTACGTGCGCTATTCAACATTCAACGATACTGATTACTATGACTGCACAGTTCATATTTGTCATAGAAATAAACCGATATTTTATACCGGTTTTTTAAGTTCCAATAACTTTTAAGCCAACTGTATTATCAGACTAAATACCCGATATCAAAATCTATAAATTCATTGAAGACCGTAGCTATTTGCGCGGCTTTAGTATTTTTTACCGTTAGGGCGGGTTTTAAAGAAATCCATTTAAGGCTTAACGAAAAAAAAATTGTTACAACAATTTTCCAACACCATTTTATGAAGCGCAACCGTCCAGCCACATAATCAAATAACATTATTAAAACCAATTTCTAAGTACTAGCACCCTGTAAAATAAACATACATGTTATATACAATAAGTTAATGACTACACTACATAGGTAGGATTTACATGGCTCTAAGGGTCTAGAAGCTAGCTGGCTGGCTTACATGTGTTCGGGGTGGCTGCGGATGCAGTCGATGAAGTCTGAGGGTTTCAACTCGCCTCGACAGATGCGAAATACGGCGGTGAACAGAGGGAATCTGCAATCGAAAAAAATAGCTTTATCAACCTTGTATCACAATAAATCTGAACTCAAAATCACTGCAAATACAGTTTCCCCTCAATCACCAAACATTAGTTCCAAAGCTACTGACACTACTTATTGGACTAATATCGTACAATAACTTGAGAACGCATTATTCATATAAGGGCCCGGCCAATCGTCCAATCACTCATTTTTACCTGGTCCCCCAAAAGAGACATTCCAAAGAGTTTCCTACTGAAATTGCGTCTATAAATCTATTAAGCCTCCCAAATTAGGAAGAGAAATTTCTCCTCGACTGCCCTGTTTTGTTATAACAAGGGAAGCAATATATCTAACTGAAAATACCCCTTCTCTAGTCCTGTAATGAATCTTTCAACGGATTAAAACATACTCATAGGTGTGCACCATAAATGAGTAGGTAAGTTAGAGTACTCGTTTCAGTACTACACTTACTGCTTTGCTTTATGGCCCGAGAACTAAAACCTGGTTGATCGATTTTGAATGCGGCATTACAAGAACACTACAACAATTTGAACTTGATTCCAAGTACGAAATCCATTGCTTGGCTTGCCTCGACCTCCACCGCACATGTGGCTGCTCGCCAATAAATACTATTATAGAATAACCTTACGTGCTATTATTTTGGGCAAAAATGCAACAGACCCTTGGTAATTAGAAGTCAATTCAATAAAACATAATTTAAAATAAGAATATGTGGTCTATTGTAACTACTTTAGTTTGTTGTTGAAAATGTTGCTTACTGCTCAAAATAAAACTTGAAGTAATTAAATCTAAGGGTCCATAAAAACTGATTATTCGGTCTTGGCATCGTTACAAAACGTAAAAACGTACATTGATATACATTGACTTTTTGTTTAGTTGGCAATATTCCCGGAAAACGAATTCTTTGCTTATATTATTCGTTGAACCGACAATCCGTGCAAACCTGTGTGTAACCTTGTATGTATTTTTAACTACACAATTACACTATATTTTGTGTACCGTAAGTTATTACAATTACAATAAAGAATGAATTGCAAAGATCGAAACTTTAGTAATTCATTCTTTTTAAAACCAATTATTTTAGTAATTTGAACAAGATTACAAAATATTGTTCAAATTAATTGCTCTGAAAGAAAGCATAACTGAGACAATTCTGTTTTAGAAGCTTGTTCAGTCGGTTATTACTGCGCTGACTAAATATCACGTTACGTATCACCCACAACTTTCGAACGAAACACAGAAACACGACAATTGCTTGGCGGTGGAAAATAGGTACGGTGGCAGTACTTCCCTGAGCTAATTTGAAATAAGATGGAAATTAACATTCATTATATTATGTACCGATAAACGGACAGATAAAAAAAACAGACTTTTTAAAATCTGTAGGATTACGTTCACCCCGATGTAGAGGCGATTTCATAAGGAATAGTAAGTACAAACGGCTAAATCCGTATAAAAAAATTGTTGATGTAATCAATATCCATAACTGTAAGTAATATCCATAACTGTAAAATGCTAATATTTTTTTTATAAAAAAAGCAATTCACTAACTTGTTTTCCATATTTTTGTTGGCAAGCATATGGTTCACTTCTTCGGCGGTGATAGGTCCCTGCAACTTCTGTCCATTCAGCATCTCATCCTCCAACTCCTTGATGGAGCGGCCGGTCTTCACGAACGCTTCCGCCACTCGCCTGTTCCTACCACCTGGAGGACATATTTATTAAGGAAAAACGGCACCTGTCGCTTTTGCCCTTTACAATAGTTTATTTACGCCCTATCTAGGCTGCTTTCAAGTAACAAAGGACCTTCGTCATTTATGTTACGGGAAAAATAGGATATTGAAGAAAAACTGAAACTGCGTCTTTAAATGAGGGTTTTGTTCTTTGCTTCGTCACAATTTGATAGTTGATTGTCAAATTGTGAATCAAGATAGGAAAACATCTATTGGGTCAGCTAGTACAAAATAATTCCACTACTCTCAAATATTTTTATTTTATCTGATTTACATGATTATCTCATTAAGTTATACAATAGTAACTGGGGAAAAGAAACATATTAACGAAATAAGTTAAAATAGCCAATAGGTAGGCATTAAGCTACTAATAAAGAAATTTTTTACAAGTAAATAGGGATGGGGCGGGGCGATGAATATACAGGAAAGAGAATATAATGAGAAAAATACAGGAAAGCCAAAGATAAATGCATAAAATATGATTATGCATATCAAATATTCCTAGTATGACAATTTATTGTAAAACAAAGATATTATTGCTGCCTAATCTATTTAATATTCTCCATCGTAAAGATAAAAATAATAACAGAATCCAATTTTGTTTTTACGACATAGTAACGATAATGTAATGTCCATAATAAAAATGCCACGTGCGAGTAGTAAGTATTTATTATTCAACCAAATGCAGATCAATGTCCGCGACGCCTTCAACTTTTGTCCTATTTTTTATTATCGACGTTTGTACTTTGATCGAAGTGCAATAACAAATACTGTGGCATAATGATTCTAATAGATAAACACAAAGACTCTATTACACTAATCAGTATCAATAGTTTAGTACGTCGTTATCTTTGCCAATATGAATCATCCCTATCGAATTTCGCTTACCATACGAACATTTTTTACAACTGTAAATATATTTTTGTATGATTTTTGGTGCGAGAGGTCGATCTGAATTCCATGAAGCTACGTGGTTTTCTCCATCCACGACAACAGCAATACGACTTAGGTCCTGTTCTGAAGCATGAAAAGACTCAAGTCGCAGACCGTTGCGCCCGTAATCCGGGACGGGACGGAAACTAAGAATAATTGCGTGCGTTACCAGTATACAACAAAAATAAACTCACAGTTGAGAATCGAATCAAGAATCTCATAGTTAAAAACTCACCATAGCAAGTGGTGATGAGGTCAGCAACACCGCAAGACTCGAAGAATGTGCTGAGTTTGCTTCCAGGGTAGAAGACGTCCACGAACTTGATCATCTCCATGAGACCCAAACGGATGACGGCGGCTTTCGTGTTGTCTCCGAAACCAAGACCGTCGACAAAGCCGGCTCCCACAGCTACAATGTTCTATAAAATAATTGTTATAATAATAATTTTGTTGAGAGCTATAATTTGGCTGACCTCACGGTGTGTGTTTTTTGTTTTAATTTAGTCTTGGTCTTGCTTGCTTGGTGATTGTGTCTATGCCACCTGCAATACAGGAAATTCTAGTCCATGGTTTTGACTTCAGATGCAATAAAAGTTAACTTGATGATATTTGACAAACTGGTGTCATAAGTGCTGATTTAAATGGATCGCTAACACGGCATCGAGTTGACTTAACAACTAGTATATAGACATAGCCAGGACTGACTTAACGTGCCCTCCGAAGCATGACCCGACGATTGTGGGGTGATAACCCCCATGTTATGCTTGGCATGTTGATTAGGGACACTTAATCACAACGGTGGATTGTCACCCGACGATCTTCGGGCCACACAACTGAACGCGACCGTGGATTACAAGAATTACGTACGTAAACCGTTAACTGGAACCATTTACCGAGAAGCATTCTATCTACGTGATAAATTACAGTGAACTTTGAAAAATACAGAACCTGTGTGCACATAGGATAGTTACCGTGCGCAATCATTTAAGCAAACGATATTGTAGTGCTAGTGATGTTTTCTCACTGTAGTTGATTTAAATACCTACTTTTTGTAACAGAATAAAAAATATACGTTTTTGCACTCCATTTTCTAAATTGACCTAGATGTTTTACATTGTGATTGGTTATAAATTTTAAAACTATCATGGTTATGATTATTATTCGTGTGCCCGTGATCATGACGCATGAAACTGCGTCGAAATATCGGGAGTTAACAAAACTCACAAATCATGGTAAATATCTTGGTAACACGAATAATAATTCTGATTGGTTCACAATCAGTGATTTAAAACCTTTTTTATAACTTTTCACTCGCTTCGAACCACCGTCCAAATTGCGCTTTCCATGGTTCAGTAATATTGGATAGACGGTGTGGGAGTTTTCTGAACTCGTTCAATAAATGTTCACTACGATATATTAAAGTAAGTATATAAGTTGTGATAATTAAGTAAAGAATAGGAGAACACAATTATAATAACGTTATTATAGAGACTCGTATACTTCGTACATGAACAATAGTTAATCTTGTGATCTTGTGACTATTATCTATGGTTATGGTTAGTTAAGTTTAACGATTTGTGAATAAATATACTACAATATATAGCTCAATGGCCACTACCATGACTCATTCTCAACCTAAACAATGTAATGTTCTATTCTATGTCCATACGTGTACCCAACGTTTGGACATAGAATAGAACATTGTGGAATTTGGACTGAATCGCCTTGTCACTTGGGTCGGTTCTAGGCGAGGCAATTAAGTGATAAGTATAAGTTAGTTCTCCGGTCTTGGATGTTTTGTCCAAGCCATCACGGACGCAGTGAATCCTAGTGTAGGGTCATACAGGATGTAAAAATTCCCTGCGTGTAGATATTTATGATGTAAGAATGTATGGTATCACAATTATTTCGAGTTCCAAACCTTCAGGGCACCGCAGATTTCCACGGCATCTTCATCATCTACCACCACCACTCGGAAGTACTCAGTTTGGATGATGTCCCGCATCATGGGGGCTAGCATTACGTCACGGCATCCGATTGTGGTTTCACAGAATTTCTCATCAGCAACCTAACGTAAAAAAAAAATATTCAGTTATGATATCTATATGTACGAGTATAAATGACCAATACAGATTATTATTTATTAAAAAAAGGTTTCTGAAGTCCGAAGAATATTTTTATGTAAATAAAATTGGAAAACTGTAGGTTCTTTAACGGCTGATTGTCAAATTGTCAATCAAGACAGGACGTCTGTAGGGTCAGTTAGTAATATTTCTAAAGCATTTGAGTTACTGCACCATTCATTATCTGTATTATCTATGCTGAACTAGTGCATAATGATGATGATGATAAAGAAAACATGTTAAATAATAACAACTTTTTCTTACAAAACACATGCATAATTTTTACAAGTGTCTAAGCCGTGTTTTTTTTCGCTGTTTCCTTAAGGTTACATTTTGGGTCCCATACAATTTAAACTGTACTGTGGCAATGCAATATCACATTGTAATAACCTTGCTAATGAATCCTTACTGATACGTCTACTGCTACAAGGTTAATATAATCAGTCTCAATAAAATCCAGGTTACGATTAGTTCAAACCTTGTTATATCTAGTAAAACAAAACTGCTTATGTATTATACTTAAGCAGTTTTGTTTTACATGTATAAACTATTTCATTTTAGTAATGGATCAACTTGCCTCGGAAGCGATGTTGGCACCCATCAATACCGCGCAAGGGATCTTGAGGCATCTTGTGATGATGTGGGAGATAAGGTCAATGCCGCCGCCTTCCGCGATATCAAAGCCCTAAAAGTAAATAATGCCTTGACTTCAAATACACCTAATGATTTTCGAAAATCTTTCTGTATGCAACAGCCGTGCTTTTTAAAAACCTTTTTTTCCATTCACCTTAATCAAGGATAATGCCGCCGCGGTAGGTTTAATTTTACCAAGAAGTGTGGAGCAGAGAGTCCTCACGAACTGATGAGGGACCACGAAGATTAGGAGATCAGCATCTTTCGCCGCATCTACCACTTCAGGAACGGCCACCTGGTAGACAGTTAATGTTTGTGGTAGTAACTATAAGACACAAAAAAATTCAGAGAAGCTGTATCCATTTAAAGTGATTAAGACATATTACTAAACTGTGGTTAGTTTAGAAATATGTCTTAATGGTATAACTTTATTGTCTGTTTGACCTTCAATATCAGTTTATGCACACAATTAAGTACTGGCATTAACTAAGATAGTATCCACAACTAATTGATAACCGTGCGACAATAGAGATTATAGCGGCTAATCATTTTGCATTTTGCACTATGATCCAATGAAAACTGGTAGCATGCAAGTTCATTTGAACTTGAAGCCATCCCTATAGTCATAGTGCCCAGAAGGCTTACGACATGGTTTATTACATTGTATGCCTTTCGAAGTATGAACCTGCAATTGAGGAACGCCGTAAACATACCCATTACTAATGACGTAGAAAAAAAGCATTTTAAAACTTATATAAAAATCAGTCATTTGTTATCTATCAACTAGTCATTTTCGTAATTGTTTGCCAATAAGCAAAGTAGGTATTATTTAGTAATAAAAAAATAATTAAGTAATTTAAATATCTCAGTTTTGTTTTATAGTAATATTATAATTGAACATGTGTCAATTATGATGTTTTTGAATTATTGTGTATGTATACACAAATAAAAGATAAAAAAAAATTATAATACTTCTACCAGCCATATAAAAATAAATGTATCCCAAATTATCTGGTTCATAGGAAATGGATAATATTATTTATAAAAGTAAAATATATACTTAGGTATGCTAGGTCAAATGGCATTTTTTTATGTGACTAATTTGACGGGATGAGCAAGGGGCCTATCTGATGTTAAGTGGTTACCGCCGCCTACAAACAACAAATAAAATTTTTTCAAGCCCATTTGCTTTTTTATTTGAGGCTAACCTAATTATAATATTTCAAAAGTTGTTTTATGAATGTTTAATCTAGTTTCCACAAAACACAACAAAACTATTATATAGTACTTTTTTTCCTACTTCAATATTCATAGACAGGTTTTAACATTTTAAATGATAAGTTGACTTACAATTGGAAGATAATTATATAGCTTAACTGTTTGTGTTAAAATTTGTAACAATAATTACATAAGTTTGACAGCAGACTAGGGTCTGCTGTCAAACTTATGTCAAACTGATAACAAAACTCCAAGACACAGAACTTTCCAAGAGCAACATTAGGTATCTAATCTATGCTCCAATTAACAAAGTTCAATTAACCTGAATGATTAAAAATGTCTTGTTAGTGCTCAAGTAGGTGCCATTGTGTGGAGAGAGGTGACTTGCCTTGAATTAAGACCTTAGCCAATAAAATGGTAGTTTTTCAATAAAAATTATTTGTAGTCTTGGACTTGGATGAATTATACATGTATTATATTGATATTTCAATGAATATTGTTGGTTTATTTATTTGAGTTTTAATTTAATCCCACATTTTAACTTATTATTTAACATTCATTCATATTTTAATAATAAAAGACAAAATTTTAAATAATATATTATTTTCCATCATACATAATTATTTAAAAAGTTGCCTTTAAAATTTTGAATAAATCATGCTTATTATTTGAACTTTAACCTCTACACACGAACAACACAGGGAGTGTAATGAAGGTCAATAATATATACAAAAAATGTTTAACAACATTTCTCTATATGTATAAAATAATGAAAAAGCAACAGAATATAACAAGGTCACAATGTCTAATTAGATTCATGGCATGTTGGTATGTGCATTATATAAGTGACAATGAACAAGAGATGGCATTGGCAATGATGTCGCTCCCGTAAGGAAGTGAGACATAAATAGACTACACACATGCAATAAGTGTTACAACATCATGTTTGATTTTGTTTTCAGATAGGATCAGATAGGTAGGTCTTTTTTTATTCACATACCTGCTATAATAAAGCCATGACAACGGAGTCAATTTAGTTAGAGATACTGTAGAATTTTCAGAACACAACCTAAGCTTTACTTACAACATTCTCAGGGAGTTTGTGTCCGGGTAAATACTTGACATTTTCATGAGTTTCATTGATGATTTCTGTTAGTTTCTTTCCATCTATTATTTCTTCATAAACCCACATAGTGACTCTGTCTTCAAAATTTGATAGTCTTGCAGCATTGCGACCGACAATTTTGGCGATCGCAGATCCCCTATTTTGATAAAGAAAAATTTGTAAAAAAATATTATGTAGGGTTTGTAGGTACAACAAGACACTTGTATTCGAGATCGCAAAAATATGCACTTGTTATGTCATCCCAATTATTAATACACCGCCTAGTAAGGTCACAGCACACTAGTACCACAAGAAAATACAAAATACTTTTCAGAATAATTACACACTATTATTTCTTCTAATAAAAGTGAAGCCTTACCAGTTTCCAGAACCGATAATGCAAACTTTATTTTTTATTTGCTGTTCTGCCATTATTTCAAATTAAAATACCGCAGCAATTTTTAAATTTATAGTATTGTCTGTCTTTACTTGTGTGCGTTAACACCACGAGTTCACCTCAGACTCGGAGAGAGATAATGACTAAAAATAAAATAGGTAGGTACGTCCTGAGTGCCTGTACAAAGAATATGTAATCACTTGTGCGTTGTGCCTGCCTAGCTTTGCTTGCTTTGCTTGCATACAAAACTAGTGTTGGGACGTTCTGGACGTCACGATCGAACAAGAAAATACGTAGTACTCGATAATTTCGTAGAGTGTTTTCTCTCGCCTCTCTTCGAGAGTCCAGTTGTCCAGTAGGAGTTTACCTTTCCTTACCTAATGAATCCCTTTATATACTCAGAGGGTGGTGGAGCAAATAAAAATAGCAGTAGAACTTGTGAAAAATTCGCCGCAAGAAGTTCTTCTTCCACACCTGTTAATCAACCGCCAATCAGTGGTGCACCAATATTCTATGTTCGACTTAACAAGTGAGTTTTATACTACATTTACATTTTATGGGAAAACATTTGCCTATGGGTTGCAAGATGCCCATAAGTGATGATAATGGTACCTCCTTTAAGGAGGAAAGGAAGTAAAGCTGAGAGCAAATCCAGCCTCAACACATGTTTCACGTGGAAGTGGTTATGAATCATCTGATGACTGCCCAATGTAAAAAAAAGTAATGGTGTATTCAATATTACCCCATTTCAGATTGTCATAACATGGACTTTCACAAAGCAACGCGTGAACATATCAATTATAACAATTTAATTTCCATTTTATGAATACGTAAAATCACCACACTTGAGTCGTGTAACGATATGAGCTGATGATCTTCAAATGCCTGAATAGATCTTCATTAATTACATATAACTAGAGAACCATTTCGATCACGTCCGCTTATAAAGAGGAAAAATCGATCTTTGACTTTGACATCGATAGTTCGATACCTTACCTACCATCTCTCTTCTGTGTTGTGTAATTCTGATAATTACATCCAGACAGCCAAGACAGTAACAGTGACAGCGCAAACCGAAGACAGTTATTTTAAAAACAATTATTTTAAGCTGCGTTCTCTGCAAGTTTTTCTAAACACAAGGACCTCACCACAGGTAATGTAAATATTTAAATAATGTAAATGCTATACTAGATTAACAAATTTCTATGAATATCATTGTTTTGGAAACGATGTTTCATGATGCCAACAATGAACCGTCTCGTCTGGCTATGGTAATGAGGTTATGAGTTCAAGTCTGCTATCTATCGAAAACCGTAGGTCTGTTAACCCAACATATTTTTGCATGTGGACATGTTAAATTTCAATTCACGCACTCGATTTTTTTGTGCATTTTTTAATAATAAATTTTGATAATAATTATTAATAAGTTAATTTTTAGATGTTGTTGTTTTAAATGATGGTTAGAGAAAATTTGCCCTGGAGACGCGGCTCTGCGGTTATATCAGTGCGTATGTTGTACATAATCTGTCTGTGGTGTTTCTGTAATTTGTTTGTGAGTGAAGTAAAACACATTCAAATTAAAATGATATGTCAATGTATAGCTATTTCTGTCGCCCATGTGCTCACTTCACGACTTAAGAAATCCACAGAAAGAGAAATAGAGAGCTTAAATATTATTTAGTCGGGTTATAAAAATTGTAGTGGGGATTAAAGAATTTTCTCGAATCTGCGTGTCTCGCTCGATCGAAATCTGATGAAATTTTAGTTCACCAGTCAGTCAAGTCAGTCAAAAGACGTCATCTCGTTGTGGTTCGCTTTTCGCGTTCTACGAAACGTGTTCCCAGTAATTTTTACAACTGTTCGACTAAATTGTGAGCTTAATTGTTTAATTTAGGAAGGGTTTTAGTGTTTGATAGTGTTCACTGTTGGAATTGAGTGTGTTTTCTATTGATTGGGTAAGTTATAACCAAAAAGATGGAGTCCTGCTTGAGTGATATCAAAGAGGAAAGCTATGTTGCATTTTGTAAAATCAATGTCCATGGCGTGATTAAATCATTAATAATTTATGAAATGAAATAATTGGAACAATTTATTGATACATACAAAATTTTTGTTCTGAGGTTAGTTCTCGCAAAGATTCTAAGATTCTACTTCTAGTAGAAGTGGAAGAACCTACCATTTCACATTAATTTTAATGATTACTCGTTACCTTGGTGAAAACAAAGAAATATTATCATTTTATAGTCACGTCATAACATGAAACCACCACATAATCTCATCAAGAAAATCGGTGTCTAGAATATTCTAGGATCTAACCAACCTTGCGTAATTGCTATTTTAGACTATCTTGCTTTGTTCCACTAGAACGAGCTTCCAAGATGGTGAAGGAGACTACGTTTTACGATATCCTGGGGGTGAAACCCAACTGCACATCTGATGAATTGAAAAAAGCATACAGGAAACTTGCTCTGAAGTATCACCCTGACAAGAATCCCAATGAGGGTGAAAGATTCAAACAAATTTCACAAGCTTATGAAGTACTCTCAAATCCAGAGAAACGGAAGATCTATGACCAAGGTTTGTAATTTAAAGCAGTTAAACTAACATATAGCCTTTTATCCATAACTTATGGTTTCCACTGACAAACCACTGTCTAAAAACATGTTAAAACCCTGTTTTCTGTCAAGGTATCAAAACACATTTAGAAATGTACTAGTTTATAATGAAAACTAATGTAATTTTGCATATTCACTCTCCTTCTTTTTATGTCCTAAAATGTTGGCCATCTCCCTTTGGCTAGAGATTTCAAGCTGCCATCATGGCTTTTTAAAGCCAGGACTAACTTGTTATTGTATCCCCTGATGCATGGAGGTGCTCAGTTTAAATGTCACTAATTGATCAGATTGTGGCAGTTTTTTTTTTATTTTTCTCCAACTCAAAATTGATTATATTACCATTGAAAGTTAAAAATTTAAAATGTAGAAACAAAACACTAGTGATAATCACATGCAGACATCTAATCAAGTAATTTCTGTTTAGGTGGTGAACAAGCTTTGAAGGAAGGTGGAGGCAGTGGCAGTGGTTTCTCATCACCTATGGACCTATTTGACATGTTCTTTGGGGGTGGATTCAGTGGTGGTAGGAGACGTGGACGTGAGAGGAAGGGCAAGGATGTTATCCACCAATTGTCAGTGACACTGGAAGAATTGTACCGTGGGGCCGTTAGGAAACTTTCCCTTATGAAGAATGTTATTTGTGACAAATGTGAAGGCCGTGGTGGGAAAAAGGTGAGTTGCAGACTTTTATTGATGCACTTCACTCATTGTTGAAGAGTTGCCTTCTTTCATCAAACATTTAATTTGAGTTGAGTGTGATAGGCACTTATGTACTTTAAACTAAAAGGTAGATAAGGTTTTTAATCAATTTGCCTTTTTTTAATAAAAAAGCCTTTGTTAGTGGCCTGATACTGTAAGCTATATTGATTTGATTTATTGTGCTATGATCTAAATACTCATGATGATTTTGCTTTATTTTCTAGGGAGCGGTCATGTCTTGTCCAAATTGTAGAGGCTCCGGTATGCAGGTTCAGATTCAGCAGTTGGCACCTGGTATGATTCAACAAATTCAGACTGTGTGCAGTGAGTGCCGTGGCCAACGAGAGATTATTGATCCTAAGGACCGCTGCAAATTTTGCCAGGTATAATCTATAATTAGTGCAAATCTTGTAAGGTAGTTAGGTCATCGCAACATGAGCTGAATTTGCCCAGAAACAAAGTCATTTTTGCAGTAACTTGCAAAAACCAAATATAAAATGGGAAAAACATGTCAGTTGTTCTCATTTTATGTTGACTTTTTAACGTGGGTAACAATGTGGGGCAATCTAACAAACCTGTTGAAGATGTGAACTATAACAAAACTATCAATTTCAACTCTGTGTGATATAGACATTAGCAAATAGGTAGCTGCACCTACATAACCAAATTCATCCAAATCATCATCATTTTGTTTCCCAGGGACGGAAGACAGTGCGTGACCGCAAAATTATTGAAGTCCACGTTGACAAAGGCATGACAGATGGCCAGAAGATTGTGTTCAGTGGTGAGGGCGACCAGGAACCGGAGCTAGAGCCTGGAGACCTCATCATTGTACTGGACGAGAAGGAGCATGAAGTAAGTGATAGAAGAAAACATACAAAGATTATGTTTGGTATCATTTTTTAATGCTTGTTTTTCAGTTTACCTGAATATTAGCAGAAAATTTATGTTTGGATTATTTTTTTTTGTAAATTACATCATTAAAACAAAAAAGAAAAAACTTAGGTCTCACAATGGAAAATCTGCTATGCATGATTATTAAAATTATCAAAGTTTGATGTTGACTGGTTTGTACAATACACTTCATTATATAATCTAACCAACATTGATATAGAAGCGAAAAAATTAAATAAAATCAGACGGCTGTGAACAAAATACTTGAGCAGCAATCAAAACACATTTTCAACAAGTTGATGTTACATTTCAGACATTCAAGCGATCTGGCAATGATCTCATTCTGCAGCTGAGCATTGAGCTAGTTGAATCTCTCTGTGGTTTTCAAAAGGTGATCAGGACCTTGGACGACAGGGATATTGTGATAACAGTTCTACCTGGGGAAGTTACCAAGCATTGTGAAGTTAAATGTGTAATGAATGAAGGTGAGTACCAAATGAGGGAAACAGATAACCAGGTGCCCAATGAGAGCCTGTCCATTACTTTGAAAGAGGTGTGCATGTATGTTTGGTTCATCATTGAGAGGGTATATAAACATTTTTCATTAAAATCAACTCTGCATTCGAACCTGTTTCAAAGATGTCCTTAAGTGATGATCAGCTTTGAGCTAGATATAATTTAACCATTTTGTATTACATTTCTACATAAGTATCCAGTAAAATTTCTCTCACCTCTCCATCCTGATAGGATTTTTTTGTTATTTAAATTATTCCTAATTTTTATGTTGCTGAGGATGCATATTATAACTGCTATATAAATTGTTCATTTCAGGTATGCCAATGTACAAAAATCCCTTTGAGAAGGGACAGCTAATTATCCAATTCATAGTTAATTTCCCAAAACGCATTCCGCCTGAAGTCATCCCCGCTTTGGAGAACTGCCTGCCGGATAGACCTAGGGTGAGATACAATTTCGTTTTTTATCTTACTTTATATCTTACATTCTATGAAATATATTTATTCTTTCTATGGCCATGACTCTTGCTAATACTTGCACTTCTCGAGTCTCACACAAACTTAAATATTTCAAAACTGTATCAACAAACTATCTGAGGAATATATTTTTTTAATTTTATAATATTATAACTTAATATAACTTCAAACACAATACTTTTATGGAAAAGGAATTTGAAAAACTTTTAGGAAAATGTAGACAGAAATGTGTAAATACACACAACTGTCGCTTAGCATTACCACAATATGGGGGCAAGACCTATGTGAACAAGGAAGTTGGAAGTATTTATAACCAGTTTTTAGCTGAAAATAATATATAAAGTCTCACTTATTAAGTGATAGAGTGGGCACATGTAAAAATAAAATGCCTTGTCACACAGAGTCATGTCAAAAAAATAATGAATATTTATATATACCTACATGAATTAGAATTAGATGGTAATCAACAATACGTCACAACAAACCCAGTTTGTATAATGCAACTCATGCTTATATTGTAGTATAATTGATGTAACATGTAAATGTTGAGGTAGATTCATAGACATTACTAAAAATCTCATTATATTGTATATTGTTAAAAATTACAACTCATGTAAAATTACTATGTAAAGCATTAGTCACAAAACTCCTTACATAATGATCATTTTAATCGAGTGTGTGTACAAGGTCAATTCGCGTTGCGTACTTGGTTCACTGCAAAATGGCGTTACCTGCGCGCAACACCATTTTAGAATGAATTGTAATACAATTTTATAGTGTGAATGTGAGAACCAGTTGTAACAGAAAATGTATATATAGATATTTGCAAAAATCTAGCCATCAGTTATGTGACATCAACAAAAGATTTTTTGAAATTTGTCTTTTAATTCCTGATGAGGATTATGAAAAATATCTCATACTTTCATATTATGCGACCTCGCGCTTGTTTTTGACGCCAAGAAACTTAATATTATATACTCCTCCTCACCAATATTAGTAATGAATTCTAATATTGGAAGCGTATAAAGAAAAATTTAAAGTTAAAAATTTTAGATACATCTAACAGTATTAAGTGTTATTTTGTTGGATAACGTCATGTCCCATGAAATGAAGGCTTACATTTACAATTCAATTCAATTTATATCTAATGCTTGTACATCTAATGCGAATTCTGAAGTGTTATAATAAAATTCATTCACTCTTGAATCTCTAGACACAAACGTAAGGTTACAAAGCTGGTTCTTATTGCCCTCATGAGCAAGGTCACGGGATATACGCCAGTAGAATCTTGAATCTTTCTATATAAATTAATAATAATCGGAGGTGGTTAACCGCAAGCGCGCTTTTTAAAATAAATATACGTTTATACACTCATACCACAGCACTAGGATTCCCTGTGTCGTAGATGGCATGGACAGATACAGAAACACAAGAAAAACACCTAAGACCCGAGAATAAGCTACTTGCTCACCACACGATGTGGACCCCAGCCGGGAATCGAACCCGGGACACCTTGCTTCGGAGGCAGGGCTACCAACTAAGCCACGGAGCAAATCAGTGATAATCTTTTTAGCAAACTAGTGATAATATTTGGTCCTTCCAGATTGAGATCCCGGAGTTGGCTGAGGAGTGTCATCTGATTGATCTGGACCCGGAGCAGGAGTCGCGGCGGCGGCGCACGCAGGCGCACCACGCTTATGAGGAGGATGACGAACACGGTCCCGGCATGAACCGGGTGCAGTGTGCCACCGGCTAGGCGCCACTATCGGCTCGCCCACACTATATTAAACCACACCCATTCCTTCAGCTCTTTCAATCAATCTCAGTCTATGGGCAAACTACACTTATACCCACAACTCTTTCAACATTATGAACAAACCACATTTATTCCTACAGCTCTTTCGACTTATGAGTAACGTGACCATACGTCTCGCTTTCGGCGGGATAGTCCCGCTGTCCGTAGCGAGGGCAAAAATGTTCCGCTTTAGCAAACATACTTTATAAGACTACCTACCTTAATTTATTGCCGTGTGCAATGCAATACTTTTAGAAGAAGACATCAATCTATCTCGAGCTCGTCTCGCGCGATGTGATTGTTCGCTGAGTAGAGCGGTCACGAATATCATCCATCCCGCTCTCGCATGTCGCCCATCACTTTGTTTGTAAGATTAGAAAAATGACTAAACGCAAGTGTATCTTTATTATTTCTTTGGAAAATTTCTTTAGCGTCCCGCTCTGACAATATAAATAAATGGTCACGTTACTTACGAGCAAATGACACCCATTCTCACAGTTCTTTCGACCTACGAGCAAATCACAATCCTTGCCACAATATTTCAACTCACGGACAAATCTAAATAGTTATAGAAGACAGCCGCGTAAACCCGACAACGGCGCATCTACGGTTCGACCGGGTTGCTTTGTGAGTTACTAGCGCGACTGTTTGTGTGCGCCATTTTTGCGCGTTATACGCGGCTGTTTCTGTCTATTTTGTGTTATGTTACCCACACGGCACCAAAACTAATAATAAACTTAGTGTTTTTTTTAATTAACACACTTAACATGTCCACACCCCACAAACAACACTTATCTGTACAGTTTTTTCAACCAGCAGCATTTTTTGTTTCATCAACAAGTATAGACTTTCATCAAGGGGCAAGTATAAACCGAGTGCAATGTGCCACCAGTTAGGTACAACTGGAATACAATTTGGATATCAATTTACTCATAATAATTTACACTTAATAGAATGTAAACACTTTTATTATATAATTTTTTTCTTGTTTTGTGATATCTATGTTATACTGAGGTTCAAGATTCGTGGATATGATGGATGTGATCTTAGGTCTTGTACCATCGTCTACTGAAAGCAATAACGCATTGTATTAGATAATTAATAGTGATGCTTTGACATAACATTGCAGTAAAACTGGAAACAGGTGTATCGATTGGTACCTTGCATAAGTAATGCCGCATGGCCACTTCAGTGTGTAATGCTGTAATTAAATGTCAGCAGTAAACCTTAGTTTGGACACAGTACTGAATAGCTACATCTGCTTTTGGTCAGACTGTAAGTGATAATGGGGCCGTGTGTGTAGCGTAAAAGATCACGCTGTCCAATCAAAAACTTCTATAATATCCGTAATTGTGATTAATATATAGACATGTCTGTATCTTTAGATCTATCAGACTTATCTAATTTGTACATTACGCTATTAAATGGATCCAGTAGCGCTTAAAACACCTGTTTGTACATGTACAGGTATAAATATAATGATCCGCAGACTTGAGGGTAGTTTCTATAATGCTTACATTCGTTTCTGTTTTATAACATTGTCTACAGAGATTGAGCTCTTATAGTTATATTGTATCGTACTATATTTATATTGTAGGTACTTACGTATTATTGACATGTATTTCGACTGTAGAAGATAAGAATCTTCACGCACTATCACTTCAAGATTATGAATAGGCCAAGCTCCCGAATTTTAAGAATGTTCCAATTCCTCCTCTCAATAAACTATCAATGTTAGATAAATACATAAATATCGTAAACGGAGAATGGTATCAATACAGCAGTAAGATGAAGCGAGACCTTTCATCCTTTCGCGTATGGACGTTTTTGTTGGGAGCCAGTGATTACTGAGCCAGTTGGCGGCATATTTTTTGCTAAACTGAGTTTACGACGGTTATTTAATAATTGTATGCTTTTTTTTAGTGAAAAAGATATATACATATATGATATTTCTAAAAGTCAATCGAGTCATTAGTCAATCGATATTTTCACATTATGATGCATTTTCATAAATTATTTAGGTTTCCGTGTTGTTGGGAGCACAGACAGCGCAGGAAATTTAGTTTACCCATTAAATAAAATATGTGTATTTCTCAGTAGATTTTGTTATTTCTTTATCGCCAGCTTTCCAAAGAAAACAAGGCTATAAGATACCTGGATTTTACAACATTGTACACAAAGATTGGCAACCAGTACAGAACGCTCAACTCTAATCCAATTTTGATTTCCGTTGCTTTGGAAAGACGGCTCATAATATCTCATAATTGAACCAGAGAATTGTCCTCTTTGGTTATTATTTTGCTTTTGCTTGGTAAGGAAAACCAAAGAGTTGAATGTCTCTACCTAATATCAAATTTCTTGATCGTTGATAGTGCGCAAAGATTCTAACCAATGCAAGTTTTTAAGCTACTTTTAGTTGGCTTTTATGGTTTAAATGCTATTTATTTCATTAGCAGTTAAATGAGTTAGCTGATAAATAAATTAAATTATCCTATTCATTGTGTTATTATTAATTAATTAGACCCTTGGACACTTTGAATTACACTGTTCTTCCTACTAGTTTTAAGATCCCACCGCGTGATTGCTACGTTAATAACATTTTTCTAAAAAAAATATATATATATATTTGACAGCAGTTCTGTCAGGTTGCTCATTAACCCCCCCGCGGGTTCCCGCCTTGTCGGGGCGGGGGGGCTTAGTAACCGTGGTTAGGCTGCCCACGGTGAAGCCAAGAGGAACCCGGGAGGGGCTGCTCCTTTAGGCTTTGCCTCCAAGCCGACTAGGAGCGGCCACAGTAGGTGGCGGTGCCTTATGGGGGGCACCGCAACTGAGGCGGGCTGCGGTGTCGTATGGGCGGCACCGCAGCTGAGGGTTAGGGGCCGCGGCGGGAGAGGAGTGCCGGTATAGCGGTGCACCGCTCTCCCTACCTTCCGCGGCCACGGCGGGGTCGCCACCGCTAGATGGCGGACGCGGTGGGGCCGCAGGGGAAGAGGAGTGTTGGTATTGAGAGGCGCCACTCTCCCTATCCTCTGCGGCCGTAGTGGCAGGTGACGGGGCCACAAATCTGACCCGTCACATGGGGATCTAGGGCGTTTAGATACGGGGTCATCTAACGCCCTTTCGCTAGCCAGATCCCCGAGGTGGTTGCGACACGCTATGTGTTCTGGCGTGTCGCTAATCAAGGCGTGGCACTCGATGCCAAATCGAGAGGGGTCCGGTAACGGACAGCCGCGGCGGGTTCGCGGATGTGTGTCAAAACGTTCCCGTGTTCCCGCCACTAAGCGGCAGAGGAGGACACCGTGGGGTTTTAGTGGGTCTAGTCCCACATAACCGCTCTGTCTCCCCGTGGCAGGGCGGTATGCGAGTGCATTTCCCCACGAAAAAAAAAAAAAAAAAAAAAAAAAAAAGGTTGCTCATTAAAATATTAACAAATATTTCATTTATTTTACCTGGTAGAACCGAATCTCTATATATATTTTAACAAAG
Organism: Aplocera efformata; assembly: GCA_921293045.1. Lineage (NCBI taxonomy): Eukaryota > Metazoa > Arthropoda > Insecta > Lepidoptera > Geometridae > Aplocera > Aplocera efformata. The sequence continues at coordinate 9,544,633 of OV121045.1, forward strand.
ACTAAATAAACTGGCAGCGAATTTACCTGAACGTGTAGTCATTGTTTTAGACAACCAACATCAGCATCAAAGAAATAAATGCAACAATGGCTCCAGGAATCAACATATAGCTTGACATTATCAACAACATTGACTAATCTGTAAGGTAGTATGACGTAAAAATTAGTACCTACATCACATACAAAATCGATACCTTTGTATTTATTATGATCTACATAGTATATTGCTCATAAATCTCATAATAACATTTAACATAAAATTTAACAGTAACAGTAAAAAACAGTATTTTTGCTAACGCTTCCGAATTTCGTTATGTACGCATACTACTCTACATTATTTTACGTAGTGTAGAGTTACGGAGGATCATCCCTATGTATAAAAAATTTAAAAAGTGCTTCGATCGTTCAATTAGGGTGGCGCTTCGGTAGCAAATCAGGCTGATAATAATAATTAACAACCTTGACAATAACAGATAAATCTCACTATGGTCTGTATAAAATAGGATGATTACTTTGACACCTCACGCCGATGTTAAATTGTATTTTTTCACCAGTCAAATATCCCACAATCAATGTTATATTTTATGGACGGGTACCGCCCCCTTAGTGATGGACTGTACATCGCAAGAAAATCGATTAAACAAATAATCGAACAAATCGAATGAACACTATTTTTATAATTAAATTACTACTTATTAATTGGGTAGTAATTACATATTATATTTTTGTTATATAACAAACTAAATTATAATGCGTAATAGACATTTATTATTATTGTACACCGCCACAAATTTTTACAAATTATTTTTGTGTTGTATACTTAAGTACATTTATCGAGGAAAGCTTTAGGCTATATAACATCACGATGCGACCACGGGAAAGGGAACTATGCGGGTAAAACCGCGGGGCCCAGCAAGTTATTCAATTAAAAACATCCTTTACAACTATCGATTCCATATTCTAGGGGGCCAATAATCGATAATCGAATAGATTCCTTAACGATTTATAGACTACCCCATTCCTAGTTAGAACTGTCAAAGTAATCATCCTATTTTATACAGACCATAGAACAAATATCTACTTAAATAATTTAATATGTATTCTGAGCACTGACACACGTAAATTGGCACTAACGAAGTTTTTCTGCAAGATTTCACATAAAAGTGATGAAATAGTATAAAAATGGCCGGTTTTGGAGAGAGCGCAAGTCTTTTTCATCACAGCAATTTATTATCTCCATTTTTGAAGACAAATAGTTAATTTTTTCGAATCTAATAAATGTGCCTATTACGGTATCAATGGACTTATCGAAAACTAAAGAGAGTATAAAATTTAATGTACGTACTGTACGTTAGCAGGTTTAAACTGTGGCAGAGTTAGCGATATTTTCATTATTGACTTTAATGACAATACTGTCATAAATGTCAATGTCGAAAACGCGTTTTACAAAATGGTGTCGTTTGTTCAATATTGATTGTCAAATGTCATTCAATTCAGTTTGTGCTTTCGTGATTTTTCAATTATTTTAATTTATTGAGTTTCTTTCTCCATAGCTGGTATTTTAGCGCAGGGATATACTGAGGCTTAAATAATTTTTCATGTTATTGCTCCTATAGAAGTGTAATAAAATCCTGTCACGATGCCGCGAATTATGATAAAAGGCGGCGTTTGGCGAAATACTGAGGTTTGTTTGCATTCTACTAATAACTCTACTGATTTTTCACTTGTCACGTCTTTTTAACATTTTTATTGACTCTAGGATGAAATCCTCAAAGCGGCTGTGATGAAATATGGGAAAAACCAATGGTCCCGTATAGCATCACTACTTCACCGAAAGTCTGCCAAGCAATGCAAAGCACGATGGTACGAGTGGCTGGATCCCAGCATCAAGAAAACAGAATGGTCACGGGAAGAGGACGAGAAGCTGCTACACTTAGCAAAATTGATGCCAACACAGTGGAGGACTATTGCCCCAATTATTGGTCGCACAGCAGCACAATGCTTGGAGAGATACGAATATTTGCTGTAAGTTGATAAATCTGAATTGAGCTATTAGTGCAGCAAGGCATGTTGAAGTAGGTTTTAACAATTGGGGACAATGCACAATACATCTCCCAATATTTGGGATGTTGGTAGACTACTATAAACCTTGATGCTGTAATAAGAACAAATGGAGCCAATGTCAAAATCTATTTTTCAAGTTAAATACATAGTTTTTGTTCATAATGCTTTACTATAATATGTGTAAAAGCTTTGGTATTGTTAAATAATGGTGTTTGATAATTTGATAATAAGTATAAATCTTTATGCTTTATAGCAGATACCCGGAGTGTGCTACTATGCTTAAAATATAAATACATTTTGTGGCTTATGAATTGTTTTAGTGGTCTAAACTAAAACCATCTTTGCATTATTACCTTTGTATATCTATAATGGACACAAACAATTTTTTTTTTTTATTTATATAAAAGCTACTCAAACAAGTCAATATTTATAAAGAAATATTGACTTGTTTGAGTTGCTTTTTACCATATCAGAGTTGGATAAAAGTTACCCTAGATTAATCATAAGAAAGGAGAAACAATAAATAGAAAACTATATTTTGAAATATCTGTTTCATAGAAGAAAATAAAAATTATCAATTTTGTTAATTTCATAGAGACCAAGCTCAAAAGAAAGAAGAAGGAGAGGATATAGGTGATGATCCCCGTAAACTGAAACCTGGTGAAATTGACCCTAATCCTGAAACTAAGCCGGCTCGGCCTGACCCAAAGGACATGGATGAAGATGGTAAGATTAAAAAACAACCCACTGATTTCTAGGTATCATTTTACCATAGAATATTTGTGTGCCTTAAATTAAAGTTTGACTTATTTGTATAGCTTTAAAAGTTCGAAATGTTAGGGCATCTTATGTAAAATTTGGTGTCAAATGTTTAAGAGTTGGAAATGCTGTCGGAGGCTCGCGCCCGCCTCGCCAACACCCAGGGTAAGAAAGCCAAGAGGAAGGCGCGTGAAAAGCAGCTGGAGGAAGCACGGAGACTTGCCGCCTTGCAGAAACGACGCGAGCTCAGTGCCGCCGGCATTGGCGTGCCTTACAAGTAAGTTGTTGATTACAAATAACAAACGCTTTTATTCCTCTGCATTAAGAATCCCCGTGCCATCCATATTTACAAATTGACACAAATGCGTAAAGCTTAATCAAGGTCGCGTTCGGTTTGTAAGCCTGACGTTTGTCCGTTGTCACACTGGACGTTCAGAAACTCAATGTGATTGATGGCTCCATTGATTTTTGCCAGGCCGTCATTTATTACACCAGTCCAAAGACAAAGTAAATGTAAAATGTGGCACAGGGAATTCTAGTGCAGAGGTATGAGTGTGTAAACGTTTATTTTATTTATTTATTAAATATCTAAGCACATTGGTATAATTGTGTTAGACAATAATAAAATATTGGACTTCCTACAGGCGTAGGAAGAAGCGCGGTGTGGACTACAATGCAGAGATTCCGTTCGAGAAGAAGCCAGCTTCTGGCTTTTATGACACATCCACTGAAGTGGTGGATCCCATGGCGCCTGACTTCTCCAGGCTGAGGCAGCAACACCTTGATGGCGAACTACACTCTGAGAAGGAAGAGGTTAGCATGCCAGATTTTCTTAAAATACACTTTAATAAATAGTACTTTTATCATCATATGCTCATTAATCTTACTTTTTAATTAGGAATAAAATAAAAAAAAATTGTCTGATCATTTAATTGTGTATTCCAGCGGGATCGCCGTAAAGACAAGAACAAGTTAAAACAGCGCAAGGAAAATGACGTGCCGCAAGCGATGTTGCAAGGTGACCAGCCCGCTAGGAAGCGGAGCAAGCTTGTACTGCCTGAACCGCAAGTTTCTGATCAGGTAACATCCTTACTCAATAAAGTCTTTTCAGTTACATGACTCAAAGAAAAAAAAAAAAACCCTTATAGGATCCCCTTGTGGTTCTGTCTGTTAAGAAACTTTTTTGTTTATTTTTAAAATTGATACATTATATATGGTTCACGGTGACAGGAGCTCCAACAAGTGGTGAAACTTGGCCGCGCGTCCGAGGCGGCCCGCGAATCAGCGGGCGGCGCCGGCGCTCCCACAGACGCGCTCCTCGCCGAGTACGCGCTCACGCCGACTCCCGCCACCGCGCTCCGCACTCCTGCCACGCAGCACGACAGGTCTGACAGTGTACCCACCGCTTTACAGAACACTGCTAATACTAGATCAGTGCAGAGCTAAATCGCTCCCACGACTTGGCCCTTCTTGAAAATTCAATAGGGAAAGCTGTTGTTGTCAGTGGCGGTAAACCACCACGTCAGGTGGCCTGTTAGCTTTCAGCACTCATTCACAAAATTAATAGCTTCACAAGAAATTCCATCTTCAGGTATCAAGAGCTACGGGCGCACGCTATCGTTTCGGATGTCGAAATTTACACGTACACGTAAACATATTCGTGTGCGTGCATGATACTGTTCACAAACAATATAATTATGTTTAATATACATCTTGTTCTCAGTAATCTAGTTTGTTAGGTATTTTGCGTGTAATGGAGCAGAGCGACAACATCACAAAGTGAAACATCTATTTCAGGATCCTAATGGAGGCTCAGAACGTGATGGCGCTTACTCACGTGGACACTCCGTTGAAGGGAGGATTGAACACACCGCTGCATCAGCCGGATTTCTCCGGTGCCCTGCCGGTATCGCAGGCCGTGGCGACGCCTAACACTGTACTCGCTACGCCGTTCAGGTAATAATGCTACTTAGTATACATTGGATATACTAAGTAGCAGTAGGATTTGTGGCGGCAGATTACCAGGTATGGAACATGGAACGTAAATGTGGGGTACTCGTATTCCTTTGTTTCGGAGTCAGGGTTAGACGCCGGCGAAATCACAAGAAATGCATAATAATGGACATTTCATACAGCTCCAAACTAAGCAAAGCTTGTACTATGGAATCCTGATCACCTATACAGTACTTTTTTATGTAATTGAAAAAGGTATGTCCATATAAACCTAGCACTCGGCTCTTAAGATGAAGTCTTCCTAATTCAGCAAGCAACTGTGTGTGACCTGCATATTACTGCTGTACCAAATGTAAGGTGTGTAAACTTATTGTTACTGTATTTATGCATAAAATTTGTGTAGCCTCAAATAAAGGTTTATTATGTAATATATTAATATTTTACTCAGATGTTATTCTTATTAATTTGATTTCACTATTCCAGGTCACAGCGCAGTGAAGTATCAACACCAGGAAGCTTCAATACTCCTGGACATGGATTGGCACCTCCTGGGCTGACTGTAAGTCTAATAAATAATTGTTACTGTCTCTCTCGTTTTATGTGATAAAACGCCCAGTGTGAGAAGGATGGGTTTGATGAGACGATACACCAATTAATTTGTCATCTCATGTTACTTCTCCAGATCAACTACCAAAATAGAAGATATAAAAACCATTTGCTGTGTTTGCTACTTGACACTTAGGCCAAAGCAATATTCTTTCTTGATTAAAACCACTTTATTTTTCCTTAAAATATTTTATTATAATGATTGAATATTCGTATTTTCTCACTTTATTTATTATTTTCTTCTCAAAAGTATTGGTTGTTCACAGACGCCAGGATTACGAGACAAATTGAGCATAAACCCAGAGGACAGAGTGAGTGCCGGCGACACGCCTCAGTTGGCACATCAAATGCAAAAGCAGGTAGGTTCAGGAATGTCCAATATTAATATTATAGTTGACCTTGAATCCAATCTTTAAGGGATTTATCATTAAAAACTTTGGTGATCGGTGTTTCAATAATATTACATTATTACTATGTACTAATTAATCTGCGTCATCGATAAGCTGAGCTAAGAATTAAGTATGTCGTTTTTAACCTCAACAGTACACATTTTTTACTAATAACTTTTATTTTTTGTGTGTTACTACCCCATAAATAGTATTTTGAACCGTTTTAATAATCAAGCTTACGCATTAATGATAATATTGTCCTGCAGCATTTTTTTCTATTTCTTATCTTGCATTCTCCAGCTCAAAGCGTCAGTCCGCAACGCTCTTCAATCGCTACCGACTCCTCGCAACGATTATGAGATCGTGGTACCGGACCACGAGAGCGAAGATGTCTCCGAAGGCAGGCAGTACGCCAATCATGTGGAGGACCAGGCTGATAGGGACGCAAGAGCCGCTAAAGAACAGGAGGAAATACGTGAGGACATAATGTTTTAAAATAGTTGATTTGATTGATATTTAGGCTATTCATTGATCTATTATAATAGGCGCAACTCAACAGTGGTCTGCGATTCCTCTTCAAACATGCATCCGTATGTTAGAAAAGGAATCATGAAAACATGTAGTTATACATTGTTGCACAAAACACCCCAACGTGTCATGTGGGCTTAGTGAATCCCACCCAAAATTAAAATCTTAAAAAAATGTTTTTAACAGGTGCGGCAGAAATGCGCCTCCGTTCGCAAGCATTGCAGCGCGGCTTGGCGCGGCCGTGCGAAGTGAACGCGAGCGTCGTCCGCGGCGCCGGCAGCGGGACGCTCACCACGCTTCAACACGCCGAGGAGTTGCTCAAGGCGGAGATGGTCTGCATTCTGCATCACGACTCGCTGCACAGTCCGCCCCCAGGTAACATGAAATTGATGGGTTCAGGCATTACTTTGCGAAAGTCCGTGTTATGACCTGAAACTGGTAATATTTACTACATGAATCACACATTGAAAGGTGTTTTGAAAAATATAGAATTTTAACCCTTGCAGATCATCAGCTTCAATTGCATTCAAATGAGGCTATATCTTTAACTGTCAGAGTAATGTTAGTATGAGCGAACTCATTTGTACTCGTAATACACACAGCTCGTCTGGACGCCTACATATATAAATAAATAGATTAAACAAGCGGTTGACTCACCTGTAGTTAAGTGGAATACCTTGGCCATAAAACACTTGAGTCCAAGCTGCGTCGCAGTGTCTCGGACTAGAAGCTACAGAACTTAACGATGTTAAAGTTTATAAAACCTAATAATGCTTCAAATACCAAGAACAGATTAAATTACAGATGTTTTTCTTGAGTATTAATATCGAGCTTTGTTTATTCTGTCAGGCATTTTTATTTTATTTAAAGATTTGCAGTTGGCCTTTCTATAGATAATCAGATGCCAATCAGCATGTTAAAATTATTGGGGACACTCATTAAGCATCACTCTTTGTTTTTTTAGAAATGTTGTCATCAATTTGCCTGGCCCGACATTTGCGATTTCTTGCGTGGCGTGTTTTATCACTATCATTGTTTAGAAAGTTTATAGCCAGTACATATGGATATTCATTTTTCAGGTATAGACAAGAAACGCGCGGTACAACTACAAGCGTCACACTTGGCGTATTTAGAGCAGCATCCGTACGAGGAATTCACACAGGAAGAACTAGACGCGGCCAAATTTGAACTAAAGAAAGAAATGGACGTGGTGAAAGCGGGCATGGGACATGGAGAGCTCAGTATGGACGCGTACACGCAAGTGTGGGAGGAGTGTCTCGCGCAGGTACCGTACCAGCCCTTTACTCCATAGCAAGGAGAAAGTTTTCAATGCAGCTGTTGTTTACGTTTGTGATCTTCGTCAATTGTAGACCGATTTGGATAATTCTTAATGATTAATACTTAATGATTTTGGATAACTAAAAACAGAAGAGATAAGGATCGTATCTCCGAGGTGGTCCCATAGAAATTTCTTTGAAAATTGGATAATAGTTTTCAATGAAATTTCGGCGAAAAATAATCTATGAACTAGGATTGAAACATTTAAGTCGGGTTTTTCGATTTTTAAGTCAGTCTCTTGTACACAGTTACAAATGTTAAAATTTTATATGTATATGAATAAATTATTGAATTTGTGTGGGACTAGATAAAGATGAACTGTTAAAATTATAATATTAATCATAGTTATAATCATATTTCCTACCAGGTGCTGTTCTTACCTGGACAAAACAGGTACACCCGAGCCAACCTAGCGAGTAAGAAGGATCGTCTTGAGTCTGCGGAGAAACGTCTGGAACAGAACCGCAATCACATGGCTAAGGAAGCGAAGAAGTGTTCCAAAATGGAGAAGAAACTCCGAGTACTGACAGGTTAGCGACAATCTTTTGTTTTTGCAGATATGCCATGGTTTGTGGGTTTTGTTGGCTCTCAATATTTCGAAGCAGTTTCATGCGCCATGGACCCGTGTAAGTGGGGTATTTATATGATAAAGTCTACCCTATTATGCATATAAAACCCACAAGTCATTCTGGAAAGTTGAAAATTTCCAACACGAAAATAAAATAATATATAAGTTTTTGGTAATATCTGAGCTACAATACGTATATGAAACTCGATGTTCGACCCACTGTGCGGCACTTACCAAGTTTAAAAACAGTAGGTTTATATTTTATTTAAAAGCTAGCGTATCACTAAAATCTCACCGGCTGTTAAGTGAAATTATAGATAGATAAACCTATTGCTGTTTACTACTATTCTGTTATCTGTGACAGGTTCGAGATATATTTCGTCCATAGTCGCTCGCTACTGAAAACATGGACAAAAAGACATATATAACGTGTATTTTTATGTTTCAGGTGGTTATCAAAGTAGAGCCGCGTCCCTTATCAAGCAGTTCCAAGAGCTGCAGGATCAAATAGAACAGGCCAATTTGGAACTGTCGACGTTCAAGTTCTTGGCTGAACAAGAAAAGGCTGCCATTCCACGTAGAATAGAGGTAATAAGATTTTCATTTGACAATGTGCTCATAACTAACTAGCTAGCGAGTGTTTTATGTATATTTGCTTATAAATCATTACTACTTTTTAACGTATTTTAGTAGAGGTAACACATTCTTCCATTGATTGCCTGGCAATAATTATGCTTCGTTCCATTTTTAACTTTTCAATTTTTTGTTACAGTCCCTGACAGAAGATGTGAACAGACAAACAGAACGCGAGAAACAACTACAGAAGAGGTATTCTGAACTGCAAACGGAACTTGAGGACTTGCAAAAGAGAAGGCAACCTAAAGAAATGGCAAAGACAAGTGAAGAATAGTGATGCTTAATATATAAGATTTGGTGCAGTGCAGTCCACAATGATTGATGACGACGAAAATTTTTAAACAAAATAGAATATTTTAAACACTTCTACGCCTCTCACGCTGTCAGATTATCCTTTGTTTATATTATAAGATTAAAGAGATTGTACGAACTTTGTTGCTTAGATCTATTTACAAGTAAAATTACATTCACTACCTGCGAAGTTTTGCTAATTTCAATTGAAGCCCCACCCGATGTTCAGTCATTACCTCTGTCCATAACAACTGCAAACGACTTAGGTCCTGTCCGAACTTCGCTTCGCCACGAGTGACATATTTGTGGCGGCATAGCAGACGCGCCACAAATAAACCAAACCGCGCCAAACCCTACCATAACAATCAACAATAGTTTGACCGAAACCGCTGTACCACGCCTTAGGTATGTGCGCGGCGAGGGCACTGCAGACTTGTTTGTGAGACGCACATGAGATAAATATTTGGAGATGGGTCGTGCGATATCTCTTGATATCAAGACCATCATTTCAGTGACCGAATATTTCAAGTAAAGAAAATCAGAAAGTTTTGATAATAAGTAATAATACAATAATTATGAAATAAAAATTTCAACTTAAAACTTGCCTTGTTACTTATTTCACTTTTCATTACAGTAATATAAATATTTCCTGATAAATACACAAAGCTAGTTAGCTAAGCTATAACTTCTTAGTTAGCTAAGCTATAAGTTCTTTCCTTCCCGCCCCCCCTTTAGGTAAGACACAGGTGTGGGAGTCAGCATCACACCTGGCCAGTTTATTAACCAATAAAAAAATTACAATAAATCAAGAAAACGACAGTTTTTCTCATTATTCATTTGAAGGAATGCTTCCAGAAATTTGTTTAACTTGCAAAATTATGCCGTTTTTATCAACTACGCGTGAACTCACACGATACAAAAGAAACTCAAAATAAAAAGAAATATAATGAATCGCATAGTTTTATTTAAAGGTTGAATAAACATGATTATTATTTAAATTATATTAAAAAAATCTGGATTTGACCTCATAATGAAATTGAAATTATGAATCAAATGAAAGTAATTATTACAATTCAAGTATACTATAAAACAAGCTTACTATAATTTATATCACAGTGTCATTGTATCCAGGCCAGCTGGAATATTATCATAATATTTACAACTGTAAAATGTACATTACTTATCGCAAAGGATGTAGATTCATTTTCGCATACACCTACATAAGATACAAATCTGTAAGTATTACACCTAAACGAATAGAGGCTGTATTAGTCTTTATCCGATAGTAGTTTTTCTTACCACTAACATTGCGTATTATCTGATATAATAATAAACTTTTACAAACTCATACTACTACGACACGGAATCTTAGTGCAAGGGACAAGGATTCTCTATGTCGAAGATGGCATACAAAAAGACCCGAGAACAACCTTCATGCTCGCCACGCAGGGTCCCGGCCGGGAATAAACCTCTCGCTTTAAAGGCGGCGCTATACAACTATGCTAAGGAGCTACCATCAAGAACTAGCTTCAGAATCGCTGTCCAGCGTATTCACTTTTTTAAATTTACGCTTCACAACCGGGCTTTCTCTGTCTTCTGGGGAGGGAGAGCGAAGCTTTTTCCTCCTTTTTTTTCTTAGAGCTATCTCGGCCAATTCCAACTCGGACAAGTCGTTAACTTGCGTTAATCCGATGTGCGAATCGACACAGAAACTATCCTGGAATTAAAAAATAAATTGGTTTCAATATCCTAAAATTTCGTTTGGCTTTTTGTTAATAATCCTCACTGGTGATCCAGAACAGGAACGAATTATGAAACTCATAGCAAGCATGAGCTATATGTTAAGCATATGCTTAATCTTATGTGGATTTCTAGAATATCCTAGGAGGATCAGAGGGCCAGCCAGAAAACAGCACGAAGTAACATACTAAAACCCGATCATGTATCAACGATCATATCTCAGGGAGCTGGCTCAATTTAAAGAATCGAAGTAGTATTGCTGTAATTGTACGCAGAGGATGCACCCACGTATTTTCGTAATAAAAACATGCAACTGAGCGAATTGTGAACATTTACCATTTCATATGCATCTTCTTGAACGAATTGTGAAAAAACGTCTACTTTATTGTACTTCTTTGTCAGATCTGGTATTTTGAAGCCACTCTTCTTGACGGGACTCCTGCAATAAAAAAGCACCGATTTTATTTTTCAGTAAAAAATCCAATAATTCGTTTTAAATCATCATTTTAAACACACATTCAGACTACCTGGGGAAACCAGTTTTTTCACCAAAAAGGAAGAAACGAAAGGAAGGACGGCTTTTTTTTTTTTCGTGAACCGACTTAAAGTATATTTTTTTGTATAAAATGGGCTCATCGGAATTTAAGTTATAATAAAAAACGACGGACGGTTCTTTGGTACTTACTTCACAGATTTCAAATACAGCGCTTGCATGTCCTCATGGTGTGTGACGTCATCATCGTCGCATATGAACTCTGCAATGCTTCCTTCACTATCGTCCGTCAACTCATCGCCGCTGTCGGAGTCTGACAACGCCGCTTCCATGTCCAGGAGAGAGTGGTGCTTGCGTTTTTTCTAAAAGAGGAGAAAGGGGAGCCGTTAGCTCTTTCCGTCGCTAAAGCAATATATAGAAAATAAATAACAGGATAAATAATGGGAAAACTTACTTTTCGAACTTTATGATTTGTCGTTGATTTGATAAGCTGCGTGTCTTTCCTAGGACGCTTTGGACTCGAAGGACTGCTTTTTCCATTTACAAAGTCATCATCACTGTCTTCGAATATTATTTTCTTTTTAGGCGTATCCTGATTTATATTACTTTGACGTAATATAAGTTTCTTTGGACTGAATTCATCGTCACTTTTATTATACTTAACTGGAGATTTATTTGGGCTCTTTTTGAATATTGTATTGAATTTTCTTCTCAGAGATAGAATATTGTTTTCCTTTCTATACGTCTGCAATAAATCTGCGGTACTTTTAATTTCTTCGTGACTTTTATTCAAAGCATCTTTGTTGGTTTGTGGGTTTGCATTCTCTTTTTGTGAGAAGTTTGGTTGCGAGACGGTGAAATGGAAGCTGGTTTGATTGTTACGAAACTCTTGCTTGTTTTTATTTGAAGATATAGCGGCTAACACCTTTTGTTGCAAAGTCAACGGTTTTTCACTAGCAACGTCCAGCTTTTGCTTCTTGTTGAAATACGGTGATGCAGTCATTAGCTCGCTGTCTTGATCGTCAAACTTCCTCTTTCCACCAAAAGGGCTAGACATTACTGTTTTATTTACATTGCTGTCAGCTCTAGAAGTTATGTTGTGCGATTCATCATCTTGCATGTTATTTATAGTATCAAAAAGACTTAGTTTTGAATTGGTGGTTTTTCGTTTGCTCGTGTCGGATTTTGTCATTTCTTCGCCTACGTTGTATAATTGAGTACCGTCGGAATCACTATCACTATCTAAAATAATTAGACTCTTACTTTGAGATTTATTCTTGGAACTATTAAGATTCATTGTTTTCTGTCTCTCTGATTGTGTTAGTAGAATCGGCGACGTACTCCTTTCTTCGTCAATCGTTAAGTCTATTTTCTGATCGACGTTGGATTCTCGAAACGTAGGTTTGTCTTTTTGTACCGAGGTATCTTGAGTTTTATTGATCATTTCTACTAGTTGAGTTATAGTAAACATACTTTTGTTAGTAGTGTCTACAATCTTGGACTTCTGTTCATCATCATCTAATACTATCACTTTCTTATCATAGTTGGTGTCAGCAGGTGACAATTTCTTTATAATGTTTGATGTAGAATTAGATGACTTGGCTTTTTTGGTACTAAATTTGAACTTATGAGCTTGACTACATAAAATAGGCGATGACGGTCTGTTGTTGACGACTTGTCCAGATAAAATAGAAGGGCTCAAAGGGCATGCTGCATTATAAAAATGGTCTTTCGAGCTTTTCACTGGCGATTTTCGTGAGTTTTCTTTTGAATCAACTTTTTCTGTGCTAATTTTACGTTTTGCTACTGTTAAAGGAACCTCTGGTGATACATGAATTACACTGTCATCAGAATCTGCAAATATATCGTCTATGCTATCGAGACCAAAAAACCCTAGAGCTTCGTCTGATTCTTTACGAGTATTTTTATTATCTTCATTTTCATTTTTGCATTCCAGTTCTCTTTTTATTATCTCGTCTGGGCTACTTTCAGCAAATATATCATCAATATCTCCTAAATCGAAGTTGGTATCTGGTATTGGCTCTATATTGTCTACTTTAGCAGTAGCTTTTATTTCAGGAGATTCTATTTCATCCAGTGCATCAAAATCGAATTCTAAATCGAAATTAGCACTACAATTGTGCTTATCTTTTTCAGTACTTTTGCTTATTAGGCTGACGTCTTTACTAATACTTTCAAGAATTTCCTGTACCCCATCTGCACTTTTACCAAACATCAACATTGTTTCCGCATCCAAATCATCTATTAGATCTAGATTAGGTAAATATGGCTCATTCAACATCTTAATCACAGCCGTTTTATTTATATTGTCTTTTGAATTTTTAAACAATTTACAATTGCATATATTTTGACATACATAACAAGTATTAACAACCTTGCCGTTATCTAAATTGAGGTCTACAAGTAAGTTAATCAAGTTGGTTGGAACACTAGCATCGTTCACTCCTAACTCGTTTATAACTTTGGTATAGTTTTTTGTGGATTTTGTTCCTGTACTAAAGAGAGCCCTAATATCGCCGTAATTCTTGACCGGTGATTTTGCGATAGGTACTTTCTGCTTCTTCTTAGTTTGCTTAGATTTAACAGGTGATGGTACTGCTAATTGCGTGTCTTGTGAATTAATTACTGTAAGTAAACATTTTAGATTTAATTTCCGAAACAGATAATAATATCAGCAGAGCCATATAACATGCATAAAATGTTATCTTCATTCAAATAAATTGCATATTTTTTGTTTAAACTTGTCTACAAGTTGACTTGCGAATTGCTCACCTATAGTTCCAGTCTCCATCGGCTCAACTTTCTTAGCGTCAGATTCTGGCAGCAGTTCAAACTCGTGGTCATCAGGAAATACATCAGTTAAACGCAGGCCGTTCCCACTGGTTTTCAGTTTCTTTGATGGACTGGCGCTGGCTGCAAGCATGCTGCGCAGATCCTTTTGACCCGGCACCTGTTGAAATAATTAATAGTCAAAATGTTTTTATACAAAAATCAAAGAAATGAATAAATGATTTTGGGAAATAAATAACATGCCTTGGATCAACTTGGATCACAAGAGTGTCTTAGGCACATTACATGCACACAGATATGTCAAATTACAGTCAGTTTAAGCTAGTGTTACTTGTAAAGTTTACGTCTGTTCCAACCCTAACCAACCAATGAGGATGCCAGGAGAAGAAATTATGAACTATCAAGTCAAAACAGTCCTATTATATTTAAATGTGGCCTACAGTTCTAGACAAGATGCAATCACTTCTTTTTGATATAAAATAGTATTTAGTAGTTTTGTTGTGTAACCTTTTTGGTGGGTTTCTTCTTGGTATCCGTAACGTCTTTCTTGGCGACAGTAATGTGCATCTTCTGGCACCGCGGGGTGTGCCCGTGCGGCATCATGCGCGGATTGAGTTTGTACAAGTTGTTCACTACCTCCTTCGACTGCTGAATCTTCCTATTGAGCCCGTCTCTCTGTCTCATGCAGTCCATCAGCGTCTGGGAATGAACCAAAATATTATGTACTTAACATTTATACGTATACCAATATATTTGTGACGAAAACAGTACATTATTTATGACAGTATACACAATTACAGTGTGTATTACGGAATTATTCTACTTAAAAAGATCTATTGAATTGTAGCACAAGCACATATAGTTCGCTATATGTCTGTCATCCAAAATTAACACTCAAAAACGAGAGATGGCGCTCCATCTTAAATTTGAAGTACATAATAGGCCGATTCTGTTGACGTCAGATAAAACTAGTATTGTTACTCTTCATATGGAGTGAAAGAAAGAGTAAAAATTATCGAACTGTCTAAATAAAATTTCCTCTTGTTAAAACTTTTTTTGGCAACTTTGGAATTGTGCACGTAATATAAAATTTACTTCTAAAAACTATTTCATGACTTTAATTCAGTTTAAGTTTTAGAAAAAGGTAGGAAACTCGACATTATTACTTTTGAAATTTGTAAGATACAATTTTATATATTTACCATAGTTATTTTTTGTTTTACCTGATGCTCTCTACCTTCTGTGACCAGAATGAAGACTTGTCCGCCGCGTTCACGACCCGTTCTTCCGCATCTGAAAATTTAATATGACTCTATTATAAACACACAAATCTACACTATTTGCCCAAAAGGTTAGGTACAGCCGACCGAAAATTAACGACCTCGCAATAGAACTTAAAACTAAGTGGAAAGTAGATACAGTGAAAACCATACAATCATCATTTCGTCCACTGGTATTCCCTACACCTTACACGCTAGTCCGCACTCTTGACATTCATAATCATCAAGTATGAAGTGTTTTGTACGCCTGTGTTATACGTTACCTTTGCACGAGTCTGACGGGCGACCGCGTGGATATATCGAAGCACAGTATGAGGTCGACGGAGCCCACGTCCAAGCCTTCCTCTGCGACGCAGGTGGCGACCAGCGCATTGCACGCGCCGGCGCGGAACGCTCTCATCACCCGCAACTGCTGCTTCTGCGAGACCACGCTCTTGCCGTCTTTGCCTGTAAGTTTACAATCAAAATAAGTACCTAAGTATTGGGTCCCCAATTTTCACACAACGGTTGGAAATTGGGGGACTGTATTGATTCGGTCGGGACATTTATGCTGCTGCAAACTAGTTGACCCGATAGATGCTTTCCAGTCTTGATTTACAATTTGGCTAGCATCAAACGACATGTTGACAAAAATCCCATAGAAAAATGTACTATAAATTTATCCCGATTTCTGACTTTTCCTGTGAAATTTCCAAAGAAATTTTATAAGTAATACAAACTTTGTGCTGACTACTGCGAACACACAGAAATTCAAATTAGCCAAATCGGTCCAGTCATTTTAGATTTCTAGCTAGACTAACGAACAGCAATATCATTATAATCAATCATAAATCATTATATATGACTAGCTGACCCGACAGACGTTCTGTCTTGATTCACAATATAAGAATCATATATATAGATACAGTTTTATTGAGCAAGAGGTTAAGTGGAACTTACCAGATGCACCTTGGCCGACAAACATTTGCGGCGTGATGAGCGGCCGGCATTGCAGCAACAGGCAATGGACCAAGTTCACACTTTCTCTGTACTCGCAGAACACTGAAATAGACAGATTCGTAATCTGTGGTTCAAAAAGTCTCGATTATGACGGTAATGTTCTGACTCTCTCAACATTTAGATGGGTGACCATTTAATGAAATTTGAACTGAGCGCTTCCGTGCTTCAGAGGACCGATAAGCCACGTTGAAGGCCATTGGACGGCTTGAAAACTCCGAGGCCAGAGTTGGCGACTTTTAGCGAAATCAAAGCAGACTTACCTATGGCTCGTGTATCTTGTCCTTTAATTTTGGCATTCGTGAAATGCTCTACCATAATGTTTTTGAGTCTATCGAATTTTGGATGCCCGAAGCACAAGTTACTTGGGACCTGAAATATAAATAATATATATATATATTTTTTTTAATAATAATATTTATTTATTCACACAAAAACGTACATATTAACATTAACACACTTAAATTTTGATGTAACAATGGTATATGGAATAATGGTAATTGTTTAAAATAGTATAATTTAAGTGGTCATGGGTGATTGCTAGCCCCCACACTAGGATTCCCTGTGTTGTGGGCTTATATGTACTTTACACCTAAAGATAGGATTCAATTCAAGCTTAAATCGTATAAAACGGTGGAGAAAACATTGTGAGAAATCCTACTTATCCTAAAATTTGAGGTTTTTTTAATGACAGTGACACCTACCAACCTTGACTGGCTCTAGATATAATTTTAAGTCCAATCACTCTCATTTATGGATGGTAGTATAAATGAGATATCTTACTTCAGGTATAGTCCCATCTGGCAGTATACTCGTGTCCAAAGACATCGGATTGACGCCGAGGTCGTCCCTCAGTCGCTCAAGCAACGCCGTCAGTCTGTCATCCGACTGGATCCAGGACTTCTCGGGGTGTTCGTCGAAGAAGTTCAGAAACACCCTGGAGCCATGCTTGATGAGGAGTTCCAAGCCATGGTACAGTGCGATTAGAAGGGTGAAGTCTTTCATTATGTAGTTGTGTTGTGGATGCCTGGAATATTATTTTGAATATGAGTTTAATTGTATGGAATATTGTTGTCCAAAGTGGTATAACTCTTGGTAGGAACAGAACCGGGTGCTGTCTAGATGGCGCCTGTGGGTTACCCCTAACCTTATCACGCATCTGGTCATTTCTACTAATCATACTGTCTATAAATGTTTAAATGGTTGGAGTTACCTGGAGCCTCTGTCTTTATTCTGATATTCTTTGTACAGCATCACAATCCTGCCCTTGGATAGGTTTCCTAAATTCTGGGGCAGTATGTTGAATTGTTTCAGTCTTCTTGCATAGTAATCTAAAATCTGAAAGGTATTGAATTTATAGTATGGTTACATTAAACAATTTCTTATCATTAATTTTGTCAATTAATAAATCAGGCATCTATATCCATTTATCCCTTCTATGATATTTCAAGTTACGGTTTTTTCAACATCGACAAAGATTGTACTTTTAAAAAAGTGTAGCCTAAAATCTTTCTTTATTTTGATGATGTCATGTTTCTATTGACCGAATGTACAAGACATTCGTCATCAAACAATCGGGTTAGAAGTTCCCTAGCCCCTTATTAGCATTAGTGGTCCTCACCTCAACATATTGCTGCCTGAGTTGTGTTAGTTCTGGACCAAGAGGTATTACGACAGTGTTGATCTTCCGCGCGTGGCTGTACGGCGCGACATCAATGCAGTTCTCCGTTCTAAGCTCCAAATGGGCAATGTGCAGACTTTTGACAACCTGCAATTTATACATTTGGAAAAAGCAGAGCAATGGCAGGAGATTACTAATATCGTTTTTTGTGAAACATGCGCTCGTAAACTACAGCCGAATTCAAACTACCATACTTATAAGAGTGTTAAAAACAATATAACTACTTTGGGAGATTCACTGGCTCTACATTAAAAAAAAACAACACTTACATTGATGACATCCTCCACTTTACTCCCAGGAGTAGCGGATAGTGCCAGCAGTCTGTAAGTCTTAATGCCCAGATCATCCAGCGTCCCCACGATCTGGCAGTAAGCGTAATTCCCCCGAGCTCTGTGTGCTTCGTCTATTACAAGACACCGAATATTATCGGCGGGACAAATGCCGGATTTCAGGTCATTGTAAATGACTTGGGGTGTAGCGAAGAATACTCTTTTGGTCTGCCAGTGAGTTTTTCTGGTGGTTACTTGCATGTGTCCTGTAAAAATGTATTATTACGGGAGGTCCAGTTAATAGGGTCCGGAACCCTTTACATGTACCGCCTGGGTGGTGCCAAAGGAGCAACTAGAAGTAGCAGTAGATCTTGTGCCAAGTTCATCCAGAGAATTACTATCTGGACAAATGGTAATCTGCCCCAAGCACTAGTATTGCTGTGTTCCGGTGGAAGGGTGTGGGCGCTGGTGAAATCAACAGCCCCATCTCGGGTGACCGGTGCAACCGGTGAAAAAACCTTCTGGTTAAACTATGGGGATTATCATTGCAATTGTTGTTTTAGCTATCTAGTTTAGAATATATCTAGCACATCATTTCATTGAGTACATTGTGGTACAGTGGACTAGACCCTGCATTCGTTTCGCTGCGTAAAAAAGCCCGTGTAATGTTGGCAACTTAACGCGGAATTTTGTAAGATCCTGCCTTCTACTCAGAGGAAAGGATCCTACAGCACCAGATATAGGTAATATTACTAAATGTTTTGGACATAATGAACCAATTAATGTCTACCTGTCATCTCAATAGTGTCATTAGGTGGGATGGCTACAATGTTGTAGCAGGCTTCGATTTGCTGTGCGACAAGAGGCCGGGTGGGGGCTGTGAACACTATCTTGCCAAGTGGGTACCATCTGTAGAAGTTGTACATTATGACTGCGGCTATGAAAGTCTTTCCTAAGCCAGTAGGCAGACTCACCTGTAAAAATAGAACAAGATATATAAGGATAGAAATGTTAAAGAGAAGAAAAGTAAAGACATAAATTGTAAAAAGTGAGTTTATTTGTTTGTCTGTTACGCTTTCACGCCTCAGACACAGATTTTTTAAATTCTTTCTCCTATGTAAAGCTACATTATCAGAGAGTAACATAGGCTATCAATCACTGTGAAATTTAAATTTTTTATGATATAAAGCTTTACTGTTCTCTTCTATTTTTAGAATAGATCAGTTTTTGGTATAATAATCCAAATCCGAAAGTATGTATGTTTGTTACTCCTTCAGGCCTCAACAGCCAAATTACTAGCTACATTCAAAACAAATTTGGATGAAATTTGTTATGAACGTAGCTCATACCTTGAATTAACAAATAGGCTACTTTTTAATAAATACATTCAAATATGAACTATTCTATTATTTATCAATCAGCCAATCACAAAAATATTGTGAAATTATCAATAATTTAAGACTGGTTTACAATAACCTTGTTACTTACTAGAGTATTTTTCACTAAAGCTGCTTGTATAATGTTGAACTGGTAGTCCCTCACAGAATAGTTTGTGGGATAGATCCATGTTTGTCCAGTTAGTCTATCATATCCACTTATTTCCTCATCACAGCACAGAGCACTGTGAAAAAAGTAATTTTTCAACGTAATTACGCTAATTATATAAAGATGAAAGTTTGTCTGTATGTTATTTACTCCTTCAAGCTTAAACAGCTCAATGGGATTGGCAAGTGACAGTTACTTTTGATCCCGGAAAACCACTGGCGACACTGTGGGGTCCATTTTCGCAAATAAAGAAAATTATGTATGAATACATGTGCCTGTGTTATAATGTGTTTGATGAATAATTAATTCTTAGTTACTTTTTATAAATAAATATGTACCTACAACATCATACATTCTTACTTTTTACCAAGTTTAAACAAAAAGTGAGTGAACATGCTTGGAATAAAGTCACATGTAGTAACATGACAGATAAAAGAAATTAGATTATATGTCTTTGAAAGTTAATTGTACCTCTGTTGCATATTCAAGTGAGTTCATTATTTAGGCAATACCATAATAATGGTTGGCAATATAATTTTTGTTATACAGAGATATTCCACTATAAAAAATAATTCAGTTTTGTGAATAGGTTTGTGAACCTTGATGTGTCACAAAAAAAGTGTTCTGTGAAACAAATTATTTATTCCTTTATATTTCACCGATTTTATATTTAGCCGATCTGGCCAGAATCACTAGGTTGCCTAATAAAATAACAAAGACCATATCTACCTCACATTTAGAGCGCTTGTGTTGTAAGAATCATTCACGTTATTTTCAGCCGGCTTCGTTTGCTTGAAGGAGGTGTTGTCAAAATTTGCCAGAAACGTGGAATCATCAAATATCTCTTCATCTTCAAAGGCATAGTCCAGTTTTGAGTTAGAAGCACTCATGTCCACATTGCTCACGTTTCATGGTAAATTATGAAATTAAATGCACAAGAAAGTATTGTATTGAGGCAACTAATAGATATTTTTTTATATCCGCTATATGCAAGTTTCGAATATTTTATAATTTCTACGCTATGTGCAGTCAATGTAGGTTTCTAACTATAGCATAACAAAATTATTTACATGTGAATTGACGTATGTGACGTTACGAGTTACGAAAATGCACAGCGCACAGATAACTGAATATAAGCCAGCCAAAATGATGTCAAGCTGCTATCTCAGCTCAGGCTCAGACACAGTTATGTCACATTTGGAAGCCATGTACATGAACATAGAATATTAAACTACATTTTCAATATCTATTTTAAAAAGAAAAAAAAAATTCCAACAGTCACGGACGGATTTGTCGTCGATTGACACATAGTAAACTCGACACAGCCACGTTTGATTGTTGGAAAAAGCTTAACACGACCTTAATGTTGGCTGAACATTATCATCACTTTTTGATAATTGGCCAGTATAGTATGATCTGTAATGCACACCCAATAATAATGTAATTGGTCGTACAATAAATGTTTGTTTAGTCTGTGTTTGTTTTGAAATTTCGATTTTCGCCTATTTGTTTTGATTTGATACAAAACACAAGTAAAGAAGAAAACGATATTTTTCATAGTGTTCACATAATATGGAACTAGAAGATGGATTTGATGATTTGTTAGCAGAAATAAGCGAACCTGTTTCGCCCAAAAAATCTAAAATAGACATCGAAAGCCAACCGCCACAACCGGGTAACCGGCTTTTGATAAAAATAATGTTTTGCTATACATATTTATTCTTATAATTTTAAGTGACAATGCTATAGTTTAAACGTGCTTATTATCTTAGTAATATTAGATATTCGTCTAGTCTAATCGTCTAGTTCGACATTATTTTCCACGAATAACTCAGCTGACGCTTTTTAAATACTGAGAGCTAGGATAAACTTTGTTACCAAAAAACCAACATAATTTGGTTATCTTGTGTGTCCTTTGTTTAATATTGTTCTTTTGTGTCAGGTACATCTAAGGAGACCATAGTAAAGCCAACTTCGTCAAAGACCCACTGCATCCTTGTCAACCAAAAGCAGGCATAGTACCTACCTTTTTCTAATATTCAGTTGTTCTCTGATTCACGAATGATTTGTCTTTGTAGTAAACACAAACATTTAATCTAGGATCAATTGCTATCTAGCTTGTTCATACCATTAACCTTTTGACCGCCATGGTCCAAAATATAAGACAACATAACACCACTGTCTCATAAATAAGACAGTGAGACAAATTTTAGCAAATGTATATTGATTGTTGCAAATTTTTCCAGCAGTAATTGATTAATATTATTTTTATATAATCAGTAGTGGGAACAAGTTTTTAGAAAAAATGTTTGGTGTTTACAAGTGGCAAATAAGCTGTCCATTGATATTAAACCGTTCTGTAGTTAATTGATACTTTCAATCTATCAGATATATGAAACATCAATTTAAAATATATTTAAATATTGCTAATTTGTAAAGGTCAACATTTTAGAGAGGAAATCCACTGTTGAAGTTCATCAAGTGTGTACCGTGGGAGTATGATGATATTATACCAGATTATGAAGTGGGAAAAACCATATGTCTACTGTTTCTGTCACTGCGTTACCACAATATGAATCCTGACTATATACACAACAGGTTGAAGGAGCTTGGAAGGAAATATGATTTGAGAGTTCTCTTGGTTCAGGTAAATATATGTATTTTGGGCTGATTGTACAAAACTGCACAAGTGTGAATAAGTTTATCCAATAATACCAAATTACTCTTTGGTATTTATTGGGAAGTGTAAAATAATAGGTGTGTGAATATGACTCCGCCCCTTTTTGTCAAAATAAAACATTTGTTCGCTTACAAAATTAAAAAAAAAAATTATTGAAAGTATGCTCCATCTGCAGCTACAACCTTCGCCCATCGTTCAGGTAGTTTTCGTATTCCTTGCTGGAAGAAGTCCTGGTCTTTTGAGCTTATCCAGTTGTCAATCCAAATTTTGATACTTTCACATGAAGTAAACTTTTCTCCAGTAAGGTCTGTCTGCATCGTCCGGAATAGGTGGTAATCTGAAGGAGCTATGTCTGGTGAATATGGCGGGTGGGGTAACACTTCCCAGTCCTGTCCCTCTAAATATCTTTTTACGACTTCTGCGGTATGCGGTTTGGCATTGTCATGCTGAAGAACTAATTTGTTATGTCTATTCACCCATTCTGGTCGTTTTTCTTCTATGGCTCGCTTCAAACGCATTAGTTGTCGTCGGTAAACTTCTCCATTAATAGTTTCAGAGGGTTTGAGCAACTCATAATATACAATACCTTTCTGATCCCACCAAATACAGAGCATGACCTTGGCACAGTGAATATTTATTTTTGGCTGTGATGGGCCTGGTTCGCCTGGTTTCACCCAAGCTTTTTTGCGTTTAGGATTTTCGTAGTGTATCCATTTTTCGTCTCCTGTGACTATCCGATGCAAAAATCCTTTTCTTTGCTGTCTTTGAAGCAGCATTTCACAAATGGTTTTCCGACGTTCCATGTCTCTTTCTTTTAAATCATGTGGAACCCAGTAACCGGCTTTTTGAATCATTCCCATCATTTGTAAACGCTTTGCAACAGTTGAACGATCAACATTTAATGCTGCAGCTAATTCTGATTGAGTTTGGCAAGAATCTTCCGCCAATAATGCTTCCAATTCAGCATCTTCAAATTTTTTTGGTGGTTTTCCATGTTCTTTATCCTCAGTACTAAAATCGTTATTTTGAAATCGTCGAAACCATTCCTTGCAAGTTGTATTAGACGGAGCATGCTCACCATAAATCTCCACAAGCAAACGATAAGTTTCCGCTGCAGTTTTCTTCGCAATAAAATAATGTAATAACACTTCCCGCAAATGACGTTTATTTGGAATAAAAACCGACATTTTCGAAAAGGTGAAAACAATTGTTGCTTACACTTCAACCAAATATCATAAAATGCGTTAGATAGCTGACATTCAGTACTATCGAATACAAGTATGGTCATTTATTAGTACACGTAAACAATACTAAAAACGACATCTGTTGAGAAAGGGCGGAGTCATATTCACACACCCAATAATATAAATATGGCCCATCATTTTGAGGACCTACCTTAGTAAGTCCATCTGTAGAACCCAGTTATGTAAATTACAGAACAATGTAAATCACGTTGGATTGGCTCCTAAAGGGAGATTGAGTGGTCCACAATGAGAGTGAATGGGCCTTGCTTTATTAGGTTTCATAAGCACCAAGCTTAGTAATAAGATTGTAAGATTATATTTATGAATGGAAAGAAAATTAAAAACGGCAGACTTTTATGTATTCATGATAAAGAAAAATACATCTACATCTTATTCTATAATGATTAATCAAAATGTAATTTTAGGTTGACTTGAAAGATCCACACATACCACTGAAGAACCTAACAAGAATATGCCTCTTGACAGATATAACGCTCATGCTTGCATGGAGCCCTGAAGAAGCAGCTAAAATCATTGAAAACTACAAGGTGTATGAAAACAAACCACCGGACAAGATCATGGAGAAAATCGAAAATGATCCACATCAGAAAGTAAGCAACTTAGTTTAAGACCATAATGTGGATATGCACTGTGCATTAATTATTTACTACCAACCCGCTTCAGGTTCTCAAAGTATCTAAAAAAAAATATAAAAAAAAAAAAAAGTTTACACACTCATACCTCTGCACTAGGATTCCCTGTGTCGCAGATGGCAAGGACAAACACAGAAACACAAGACAAACGCCCAAGACCCGAGAACAAACTTCATGGTCACCGCACAAAGTGTGCCCCGGCCGGGAATCGAACCCGGGACCCCTCGCTTCGAAGGCAGGGCTACTACCACTAAGCCAAGGAGCCGTCAATTTTATATATATATATGCCTACATTTTGTCGTAGCAAGATATATCCTAAAATAGTACTGAACTCTAATGTATTGTGTGACTGTGGCCACCTCAAGTGACGTTTCCAAGTAGTTTTTAAGAATTCAACGGGAATAAATCTTGGCTTTGACATCACGGAGATTTAGTATGCCGTACGTAACGCATAAAAAGACAAGCATCAATGATCGTGATGTTAATTGGTTGTAGTGCTGCTCAAACACGATATTGGTGTTTTACTTATACACTAAAAGCTATTTGATGGGTGTAAGACATGGCTCCTTGTGAATAGATCGCCACCTGGTGGGAATAAACTTTTAACCATTTATTTCTTACCACTATTCTGGTTGGCACATAAGTTTTGGTTGGTATTAACATCTTCTGGTTAAAACGACAACTTAACGGAAAAACAACGTGGGGCTTGGTGGCAGGGTGTTTTCATAAGATCGTTGTCATTGGTCTAGTTGCCTACCACCGCTCTAATTTTAATAGTACTTGTGCTACTTGCATACCTCGTTGTGACACTGGTTTTTTTTAGATGTCTCTGTATGTATAAATTAAACAATGTACATAAGTAAACTATCTGCGTAAATTCTATTAGAAATTAACAGCTTAGTAGGTTTTAAACAGATAAGTGAATAAAGGTAATTTTCGAAATTTCATATTCACCAAGAATTTATGCGTCATTAAAGTTTAAATTAACTGTCAGTACTAAATCTAACATAGGTGCAATAACACGATATTAAATAATATTTCCGATCATAAAACTATAAATATATTTTGTTTTAGATCATAAACGCGTTATCGTCGATAAAACCCGTCAACAAAACAGATGCGATGACATTAATCAGCACATTCGGGACATTAGAGAACATAATAAAAGCGACAGAAAACAGACTTGCTGACTGTCCGGGTTTTGGCGCTACGAAGGCGAAAAAGTTCTACAAAGCTCTCCATGAGCCGTTCCTCAAACGAGGTCATGCGCGGCCTAAGCAGGACGACTTCGACGGTGATATCAGCTTAGAAGATGTAGAGAAACTTGAAAATGAAGTTGATAGTGAAATACGTACAGAAAGTCATGAAACCGCAACTGAAATACAAGGTGAATCAAAAAAATAGCAATGTCTTAGTTCAAAATAGAATTAAGATTACTGTGATATCGTAAAAATACTGATTAAGTTGCAAGATAAACTGAAATGCATAATGCAAAATCTGAAGTAAATCATTTCGTTATGAAAAACTTGGTTAATATATTCCTGTGATTTTATAAGGTAATAAAACCAGTAAATCAAGGTTGGTTGTTTTATTAGAATCTCGAGAGAAAAAAGTAGAGTAAGTATCCTATTACAAAAAGTCCTTGGGGATTGTTTTGAATCCTGGCACGTATTTTTTGTAGCGTACGTCCAGGCTCGGTTTCTTGACGGCCAAGCCAAGCGAAGTTGAAAATAAACGACTTGCGATCAGCGCCCAACCGGCTTCGAACGCGGTTAGACGCGCGCTGTAGAGCGTTCTTACTTTGTTTATTACCGGCGAATAAAAACTTAGGCGGGAAAATATTCTACTTTCGAATTCTATTCAGCCAGTATTTTTATGTACCTTGCAGGTTGTAAACAGTGTGTACGAAAACTTTTTTGAGACTTGTGCTTTGAATATATTATTATATCATTTCGTGATTTGGTGTTTGTGTGAAGGATTAAGGATATTCAAAGGAGTGAATATCAAAAGGTGTGAACATTTTTAGTTTGAATTAAAAGGATTGCTGCAGTGTGGATTTAATTTTGAGAGGTAGGTGTTAACTTGTATTTGATTTATAAATTATCGTGTGTCTGAAAATGAAATTGTTACTAAAGATTAATTTTAATCAAAATTTTAGTAAGTGCATATTCGTCAGTGTTGTCATAGTTTTAAGCCAACTTTTTGATTCATATCCTCCGTGACTGTGTGATATAGTATTTGTAGATAAATATGTAATCGGATTGTATTGAAGAATTTAGTATCTATTTATTATATTTCCAAGATTTTTTTGCCTGTGCATTTACGACATTTAAGTGATTGAAAATTAATTTGAACATAGGTATCAAAATAAACATAAAGATATATAATAAATAAAAGTTTACACACTCATAGACAGTGCAGGGGCACTAGGATTCCCTGTGTCGCAGATGACATAAATAAATACAGAAACACAAGACCAACCCAAGACTCGAGAAGAAACTTCTTGCTCACTAAGTGTGTCGAATCGAACCCGAGACCCCTCGCTTCGAAGGCAGAGCTACTACCAACTATGCCACGGAGCTGTCAATATAAAATATTCAGTAATAAGAGTCATTAGGCATAGAGCGTTTCCACGCTTCTTAACGCAAACAATAAACAGTGTCGGAAGCCTTCTACTGTAAAAATTCCGATTAACGGGGTAAATTTCAATTTGAGCTTTCCGGGAAATTACTTGTCATTGTGAAAAATGCGATTTGCTTGCAAATCAAAGCGCAAAAGCAACGTTAAAGAATCGAATCGATTTTACATAGAACTGCTTGAAGTCACTTTTATAGAATTTCTGGTCTTTCGAACCGGATCCTCGCATATCTCGGTTTAAACGATATCCACGCCATGCAATCGCTATTCATACCACATTACATCCATAATTACAGTTAACTCTAAGCAGTTAAGTAACTCTACCACTATGATAAGTAGCTATTTCAAATATTAAATGTTAAAAATAACTAGAAAAGTTGCTACCAGTTTGGAACGGGTCTATTGGTACTGACAGGTGAAGTTGGCACGTGCCGGCAAGGTGGATGGGCCATTTTTTTTATAATAATAGTATGCGTTATTTCTTTTATTATGTTTGTCCCTATGTCTCTGCTGATAAATATGGTACTTATTTGAATTGCATGGAATAATTCTGTTTATTCTAGGTTTTCTTTTACGACGCACTATTATTTTTAAGTTCAGGTGTATTTTTGTCGTATTATTGCGCTGCTATCGAGCGATAGATAGATATGTTATTAACAAAAAATTACATGGTCACACAGAGAAGTATTCTAAGGACCTTTGGGAAGTTTAATAACTTGATCCACAGTATTTCTTGAGAATGCCTGTATTGTTACTACTGTACTGTACATGTTTGTTGCTAATATGTACTTAGCAGGGTGATTCTATATTACACAAAATATTAATTTCTCTCTCTCTTCCTCAAGGATGCTCAGAAAATTGGGCACCAAGTCCCAATTTTCTGAATTATATTTCCGTGTATTACTTCAAACTAAATAGCCGGACTAGGCAAAGTTTGTTAAGATTTAGGTAATACGGAATGTTAATTAAAATAATATAAAAAATTGTATAAATAAGGAATGCAGGGCGAATGAAAAAAAGCTTTGTCATTTGCACGCATTTCTGTATTACAAAGCAATATTTTTTTATACAAGGCATTTTAGGTGTTTACAATTAAAGAAAATTGTGCCAAGTTCGTCCGCTGAAGTACTGCCGCAACGCTGCCAACCAGTGGTGCACTCGCGTTGCTTTGTCCCGGTGGAAGTGTGTGGGTGCCAGTGAAATTTCAGTCACAGGAGGATTTACATTGCCGCCATGCAATTTTAGGCTACTGATACTTCAATACAACTTCCCAACAGTTCATTACATCACTTTATTCGTATAAATATATATTATTCGTAGTATTTTGCAAATCGTGCTAATTGTGCCGTTTTGTCATTGGGATGCCGAACACTAAAACCATTGTTTAAAACCCAGCAAGCAGCCAGAAGCTGTTAGTTAGTCACCGAAGTTACGTGATAAAGTTCTTAGTTTATTTTATTCCACTTCACAAACTGGTACCAATTAATATTTAAATCCGTCGCTACTCATGTTTACAGATAAGTTTTCTCAGTTGACACTTTCGAAATAGCTTGAATATATAGAAACTAATGGGGTATAATCTCTACAATCTATTATGATTTTATAATACAGAGCTAGCTCATACGCATATATACATAATCATACAACACTTAATACACTTGCAGATTCCGTATCAGCCTTTTGTTTGTGTTATGGTTCTAACCCCAGTGACTCACCCTCAATCAGTGATCTCTCAATTAGCGGGAATATGTGGGACCTAATTTGCGATGACCCATCCAGAATTCTATATGCGTGCTTTCGAGCTTAAGTTTGCATGATGGATTCTAAGCAATTTTTACTGGTCTTCTAGAGTGGTTTGACAGGAAGACAAGTTCTTGGAAGTCACGGCTGTATAGCTAATACATCAGATAGTTTGAACACCAAACGCAAATACCCGTTGATGGACCGTTGGTAGAAAGGACTTCAAATTGTATGCGCTCCGAAGTAGCTTTGACGATTGCGGACGTATCACCGTTAGTTTAACATGCGATTGAATGTGTTTGATCCTATAATTTACTGACAGTTATGCATACTCGCCAATTACGTCGTGCTACTCTATTGCACTTTGCATGCCCAATTAACTTTGAACTGGGCGTTTAGCTACTTCTCGTTCGCCAGTTCGTAAATACACGGCAATAAAGCACAGTATAAAGAAAGAAAACATTCTAAAGTAGACTAAAAATTACTTACAAAATTTAAGTAGTGGATTTGTAGCTTAATTATTTGCCTAGGGCACAAACAAACGAACAATGTTAACACACTCATACCTCTGCACTAGGATTATCTGTGTCGCAGAATACATTTGTATTTCCTGTAAAAATGCAATATTTTATAATACTAAAAACGTTTTACACAACAAAAACAAGCGAAGCTAAGCGGTAATTATGAGGACCAGAATTACACAAAATATTTTTTTTTTAGAATATCCACGGCCCTTTTGGTAGAAAAATACATTTTCCTATCAAATTTTTACCACTACACCGCTTGACAACTGATTGTCAAGTTGTGAATAAAAAAATGAAAAATCGGGTTTTCATTCGGTCGGGTCAGCTAATTTTAAATATATTTTTAAGCTATCAGTAAAAATCAGTTTTGGAAAAAGCCAACCGACGAGTCGAGTTCGCATGCCGGCAGGGCGCGCCTCGGGCCCTAAGTTAAAATAGTAAAACTTTATCTCAAAACTACACCATGTGAACAGAAATCACTTTTTGCTCCATATTTCTATGACCTTTTACGTTTAAAGTTGGCGAAGCGGCTCCTTTATAGTTTAGTTGTAACACAGCTAGCTATGCAAGCAGTCGATAATTTTGTCAGATAAAAGTTTCAAGAGTTATGGTATTATCTTTTCGTCTTCTATCGGTTCGATGTTTCATGCATGCACCTGTTTTTCATGATGTTCTTTACTTGCGTAAGATAATACTATCGTTAATTGGTGAGGGCTCTGAGGAAAGCCGTTTTGGTGAAACATTATGGTGAGAAGATTAGTCAGCCCTAGGTACTGCGATCCCTCTACTTAACTCTTTATTATTATTTTTTATTTGATGACGTGACGAAAGGAGCAGAAGGCCCTCTTGCGGTAAGGGGTCCATGACAACAGCAATACAACTCATAGCAAGACTTGGGTCTTATACTTAGTTTTATCCTGCTGCGTCCATCACCCGAGACGGGGATGGACTCATATGCTTGTGATTTCACCGGCACTCACACTCTTCCACCAGAACACAGTCATGCAAGTACTACTGCTTGGCGGCAGATTCCAGGTGGCATTTCCTCTCCGAACGGAGTTGGCACAAGTTTTACTGCAACTTTAGTTTGCTTCTTTCGCACCAACTAGGGGACACGTTTATCTCTAAACGTGTCTCCTAGTTGGTGTGGTTCTAAGGACATTCTCCTAAGGACGTGAGCAACTTGGTCCTACAAATCTAAGGTATAGGCGATCTTTTACAGAATATAAACTGAAACTCGATATATTTCTAATGTCTTAAAAGCAGATAGTTTTCTCGTCTATTTCATATCAAGTTTTCCCTGTATTAGTATCACAAAGCTATGTCATTTAAACCGGCTCCACATGTCGTGATTATATATTAGGCCTGACAATTATTATCAAAGGAATCGTGTGACAACTCTCCGTCGATCGTGATGCTTTCATCGCGATATGGCCCACATCTCCAGCTAATCTGTACCAATCTGTGTATTCCGTCCAGACAATGGCTACGGGAACGCGACTGATGGAAACTTTTGCATGTGATTTTGTCTGGGCTTTTATTAACCTACCTATTGTTCTTTAATCTTACAGTGATGAAATCCATTTTTACCTTACCTTAACCGTCAAACATTGCCTTTTCATCCCGGTACAGTGGTTTTGCATGTTATTCCTTGCTGCTTCCATTTTTATTTCTTGCTGCCTTTTCGAAACGCTATCGTTTTTCTACGTTTAAACATATTCCGTTGTTTTCAAAAGGTGTTGTTCAAAATAACAAATGTAGCTTTAAATAATCGTACTCGTAGAATAAAGCTACTAATTCAAATAATAATTACCAACATGGCGAATGAATCATTTGTTTCCTTATGTTTTCTATTCTCATTTTCACTCATTGTGTTGTGTTGCTTTCTTGTTCAGTGTATTTTTACCATGGTATGGCTAATTTCATTTATTAGTTCGTTCCTGATACAGTTATCACTCACACTACGTTGTGAATTCTTGTACGAGCTGTAGACTAAAATGACTGTAAAGGCATAATCTTATTTTTTTCCAGAAAGAGCTCTGCGCTGTTTCATTTAATTTATTTACGTTTTTAAAATATGTTACCAATAAATTCAGGTGAATATATTACGGACGTAGGCTCAATTAGATTCTAATAATTACATTAACTAAAGAATCAAATAATTTAAGCTTATCCAGTTTGTCCATTTTATTGTGCACAATGTAAATCGAACTCTTAATTTATCAAGTAAAGACACATTATGTATATTTTTATTTAAAAGTGAACTTAAACGTGCCTCGGCATATAATTATATATCTTACTAGCTTTTGCTACTCGTCGCGTTATGTTGACTTTGTAAATTATTTCCGTATAAAAGCTATCTGTCTTTTTCTTAACCCTTACGCGTGAAAGCGTAAGAAACAAGCTCATATTCACAATTCGAACATTTGGGATACGATACTTGTAGCTAGAAATCCAAAGCAAAGTGAAATATCAAGAGCAAAATTGTGTCTTTATTCTTTGTGGTTGTATTGTAGGTTGTAAGTTCCTTAACGGCTTTACAACCTCGAAGTTCTGTCCAAGCAGGACTGGACAGTCTTTGTTAGTTTGGACGTTGACGAATGATGGTCATTAAAGCCATAATGTCATGTCCCTGGTGAAGTGCATTGGATCCCAAGCTTCGATAGGTTTTGAGATCAGTAATGTATTGTCACGGTAGTTATTCACGCTACTTTGGTCAAGTGAATATTTTAATTCGGCTTTGCCTCTATTATGCGGTTGATCGTTGGTGGTCTTGGCTTCAGAGAACCAGTAGTTGTAGCCCAGGCAGGTGCTTTGCTTGGTGAGTAGATAACCTTGAACCGTGCAGTGTGTTTTCCTGATGATTGGTCACACGCTGAAACACACTTTGTAACTAATTAATTATGGTGGCAGTAAGCATCAGTGCCATTGCAATAATAACAGAAAACCGTGAACCATCAGGATTCAGGCATGTCCTCTTTCAGCCAGCGTAGCCTGTAAGCCAAGCAAATATCTGGCCTCTTACGTCTTAGTCAGTTACGTCACTTACGTGTCTTATTATAATATAAATTATCTCTTCCTTCCCCTCAATATAGATAATGTTCCTTTTCGCTGAAAAAAGTCATTAGCAGGACTCCATCTATAGATTTGTTATTCATGCACTCTTTCCATTGACTAACGAAATATTGAATATTTGAAAAAAAGTGACGTTTTCAAGCAACTTTTAAAGAATTCAACAGGAATAAAGTATTTTGACTTTGACAGCTTATATTATTAGCAGATCAAGGTCTTAAAATCATATAGCAAATCGAGAAGAATTGTTTTGAACCTAATATTTTTTTCTTAATCCATTTGGTTCTGCTACCTAAAACTGATTTAAATCACTCACTTTTACTAGTTCCTTTCAGAAGCCACTAAATCTAAGTTGATTATTGCTATAAATAAAGCTGAGGTGTGAAGTGAAATAATAATAGTGGTTTTATGCGAGGCAAGGCTTGGCTCGTGCTATCCGCGGGTCGGCGACTCGGCCCGGCGGGCGGCGCGCGCAGCCTCCGCTCTTGCTCCTTTTGTGTACCGTGCTGGCTCGACCGAGGTCTCTGGCATTAATAAAATATCGGGCTTGATTTTTACCACTTGGCGGGCAACATACTAACCCGCTGTTTGAAATGTATTTGAACAAATTGCTTTGTTTTGAGAATTTTCTGAAAAATTCTGATTAATTTTTATGTAGGTCTTAGGCCTGAACGATATTTTTTTTGGGTTTTCAGACATTACTCTTCACCAGATCATGTTTATTGAGAATGTTTAAAATACTAAGTCTATATAATTTCTAGAACACAATAAATTATTAACCGTAACTCGTAGGTCTCGGTCGGACCAAGTGTAATCAACTTCGTGATGTTTGTATGTGTGTGTGAAGCTTTCAACACACGTGTGCTACAAATCCCTGGATGACTATGTAGACTGTGCATCGTACAATTCGTCCAGGTATCACTTTATACTGGGTGTTTGACTCTCGGAGTCCCCTTATTTTAAGGGTTCCATTAAGAAATCCCTATAAAGTATCAGCCTGTTTTGCTTTTAAAGGTATGCTCTATTATTTTGAACTAGAAGCCGCACTGCAAGTCTGAAAATATTTTTTTTATAAATAGGTTCCTCCTGGAAAGTTAGTTTAGTTAATTAATTTCGTAAATTGTCTTGACAATCCGACTATAAAATTAGCTCATAAACCTTATTTCAGAACCAAACACGATATGATTAGGTTTTATATCTATAGAAATGACTTTTTGGAAATTAAATACCTGATATTTAAGAATGCTTCCAAAAAGTATCAATTTAATAATAGGTAGCGAGTTCGGGGCGAAACACTAGTATAATATATGAAATAACAATAAAAATACAAAAAGGAGGTACTTTCGTATTCTCAGCTCATCGCAACAACCTGTATACGTACGTCTAGCATTGTTTTTAACGAACTTTGTTTGAATTTTATTCAGAGACGTAGCTTTCTCGTTTTTGATGCTGTTGCTCTTAAATTCAATAAACTTTTTGTGTTGTTGCGCGATGATTCTTTTTAACCGACTTCCAGAGGAGGTTATCAATTCGGCTGTATTTGTATTTTATTTTTTATGTTTGTTACCTCAGTTCTTCATTAATCAACCGATTTGGAAAATTATTTTTTTATGGTTTCGATTTTTTTAGATTGGTCCTATAATTTAATTTTTATTTAAATTGATTCAATAGTTAGGTAGTTAAAACAAAATAATTAGAAAAAATATGTCATCCAAAAACAGGAAAGCAAAACTTGCACGTTTTGCTTTCCTGTGGCCTTTCTCTTCGCCCGTTGTATACTGATTTAATTTTTTCTTTTTTAAAATGCTTAGAGTGAGATCTAAGGGATGAAAGAATTGAAGTCGGATTTCTTTTTTATTTTTAAATCAGCCACTTGTTTATTTGATAGAGTTTAAACTCTATTGTTGGGCGAAAAATAAGAGTTTGAGTTCAGTTTATTCGGTTTTAATCTCCTTGTGCGTTACAGTCGCGTCTACATGTCTTGGGAGCTCATCGCTAGGCATGTTGTCCTACGAATAACTTAATATAAATCATCTCTTATTAATCTAACAGCTAGGGTAGAAGATATACTAGCGATTGTTAATGACTATGACTATGTAATAGTATTCTTGCAACCCCACTGTCTGATAAAGCCCAAGAATTATATGAATTGGCAAGAAAATGTCTAGCAAGTAGTTAAATTAGCTGTTGCTGTATTTGTTTTGTTAATTAACGATTGGGCGATGTGGTCGCTAAACGACAAAGCCGTTTTTTCCTGTGTCAATAAATTAAAAAAAAAATACTAGCGATAATTACCAGCAAACAATTTAACTCTTAACATATTGGTAATATTTGTCCGCATTATTGTGCTAGAACTATTATAACAAATACCAGAATGAACGTGGGTCACAGCTAGATGAATATCAATTCGTGTCAAAAGAAGGCTTCTGTTGAAATCAGGATTTTTTGCTCACATTTTTAGCCAAAGGCTAGATTGCGGCCCAGATTTACGTGACATGCTTATCATTGAATGGAATGCTCATACTTTGCGTCGACTGCGACATACATTGTAGAAGACTGTTTACATTTTTTCTATAGCTGCAAACTACACTACTGTAAATATAGAGGGACACGGGCCATCTTGATTGCTGAGACCGTTAGGTATATTTAATTTACTATAGGAATATCATTGCGGACAACTGATTTTTTCTAAGATATTCCGTTTACCATCGCACTAAAACTTGGCAGGTGTTGAGACTGTATCTTTGAGCGGTCACTCCACTGCTGGGGGATATTTTACGGCCGATGTCCTTAAAATATTTTATCCTTGAACGATATGATTATTTTTATATAAAGATAATAATAAAATACTATAAGCTTTACAATTTTTCTTGTCGACATTGTCTCCCGAACTAAATTATCCCAGCCCCCAGCCCAACCCCTACCGTAAAGGAACGAAAAAGGACTTTGTTGGGTAGTATACCACTATTTTCTGCGGCTGCTGCGCAGAGACAGAACCTTCCAGATTTTGTAGGCCTTAGTTACTAATATTTTTGTTTAAATTTCTAATCAAACACAAAACATGTTCTCGAACGTATTTTTATGGGCTGCAGCTTTTTGGTTTATTATTTTTGTGTCGTCCTAACGGTTAGTCTACACGGTGACTTGAATATTAACTTTACGATCCTCAATAACATATTGCCTTGAACTTTAAGACCGAAGGCGATGCTTTTAAGTTTATCATGATTTATTTATTACACAGCACTTGAAACCAACCCACATTTTTTGTCTCCATTACTTTAGACTTTCTTTCCCAGGAGTGCAAGTGCGACCACTTGACTTGGAGATGTTTTTTGCAGACTTCACACCAAATCACACGTTTCCATTCTCACTAGGCACTTCACTCGCTGCCACGATAAGATCTTATTATTCGCCGTTTTCCTAGAAAATGTGTATATCTTTAACATTTTTAGCAGCATAATTTTACATTCACATTAAACAGATAATATACGGGCATAATTTATATTTTAGTGTACTACTGAAGAACTACACAATGACACAATCAACGACAAACAAACAATTTGGACAGAACCAACAATTTTATCTCTCCAAAATTACCAGTTATTTGATAAAAGGTCCGTGACTTGCACATCAATAGATCTGTTTGTTTGCTCGTCTGCCCAAATTATAAACACGTTATTAGTTGGCTTTTAAGAAAGTTTAGTGACGATAATGACATGTCAATGCTTTTTTATCGTTTATGCTATAGTTGTATTGTTCCTAGTTTGTTCTTGCTCTTTTTCGTACCATTTACGACTTGATTGCCTTATTTGCGTACATTCTTGTTGTTTTGGATGTACTTACATGTCATTGCACCTTTTTCTTTAAGTTTGCTTGGCTGTAACAGTGATACTTAGTATTAGCCTTTGTTAGTAAAATATTGCTTTCTCTTTATTTTAATTTTGCAAGTCACATATATATACGAACACTAGTGAAGTCAGTGAAAGTGCTTTTAGTTTCGAGGTTCACAAACATATTAAAATTCAATCAAAAATCACTGATAGTTTCCCCAGTCCGCTTCTCGGTGGAATGCAGGTCAAAACGTCGTATAATTTTGGTGATTATGTTCAATTATTATTAGTTATAGTTACGCTTTGGTATCACGCTACGCTAACATTCTTTTGACCAATCTGTACTTTTTGAAATATCTTAACCTCATTACTTTTTATATGAAGCCGGAGGTGAATTAAGTCTTGAACGTTTCATAAACTGTTTTTCACCCCGAATAGGAATAGGAGCAAAGGTGAATTAATAGAACAAGTTTATAGATTACAAACTTTTTCTATTAGTTCGCCTTTCCTCGCGTTGACAACTAATCAAGTAAGTTCTATTTTCAAATGCGAAAGTGTCTGGATGGGTGTTTCTAACACTTCGCGCCAATTTTTTTTTAAATCTGTTTTTGAGTATGCTGTAGTCATTTTTTTTTAAATTTATTATTTTTCTTTTAATTTCTTGACTACTTTGAAGATATTCTCTATAACGCGTCTCTCGCGTTGTTATTCAAAAAATAATAACACGTCGAAACCTCGAGCCGCGTACGATATTTTTAATCAACGCAACGTCGGGAACTGGTTACACTTGAAATTAATTTCGGGTACGGATTATCTATGGATGGGGTTCTTCACCCTCGTTCGATTTAGGGCCATTGATTGACCAATTAATATAATTGGAGGCTTCTTGCGGAGAAAGTTCATACCTGGTTATGTAAATTCACTTTTTCTGAACTTTGTTAATCCTATCGTATGTCGTAATGTATTGTATGTAGTATATGTCTGCTACTTTTCATAAGCATTTGATCACCTATTGTAAGATTTCCCATTTCACTTTTCACATTTCGTATACATATTTGCATAAAAATCTGCTTAAGCCAAATCAAAGTTTCAGAACTCGCTCATTTGTTTAAAAACATCGTCGGATATATGAACTTCAATAATAGTTCCTGCATCCCAACATCTGTTACTCACACTTTGGCGTTACTTTGGATTTCTTGCAATGCGTCCGTAAATAAAACCGGGATGTGATTGCTCCACAGGAATTAACCTGATTTTTGTGATTATCGACAGGTCACGATTAATAAAGGAAGTGAACATAGATTAACCGATGTGTGGATTACACACGAGTGACTGAAATAGCACAGTTTGCTTGCATAGTGTTTAGAAACAACATGTAAACGGCACGTAGTATGTAATTTTACTTTAATTAGTAGTACCTATTGCGGCACGTAGTATTCAGAGACGTAATTTTACTTTAATTAGGAGTATTGGGAGTAGTAGCTGGG
Organism: Aplocera efformata; assembly: GCA_921293045.1. NCBI lineage: Eukaryota > Metazoa > Arthropoda > Insecta > Lepidoptera > Geometridae > Aplocera > Aplocera efformata. Next base: position 9,582,446 of record OV121045.1, read on the forward strand.
AGAGGAAAGACAAAAGATTCTGACTTATCCGTTGTCGACTGCATGGCGTTGACTATTTCGTTTGATGATACTCTTCTCGGTGAGCCGATTTCAAGTTCTTGTTCTGTCTTAAGTTTTAAGAGTTCATCCTGTTAAATAATGTTTAATTTCTGTAAATTAAACATTATTTTATCTGTATTATAACAAAATTGCAAAACCATCTTTAATACTTTCCGCTGTAAAGCAGACTATGGGAGAACTGTAACCTTTTATTATGAATAAATTGTATACTTACTTACGCATTTTAGCAATAAATCGATCTGAATCTGAATCCTATTTTTTGCCATTGAAATTTCTTTGAAAGCTTGGAGCTTCGAAAGCTTTGAAACTTTGGAACAAATAAAAAAGATCATTCAAGTTGATTCATAATTAGAAAAGAAATATCGTAACAAACATGCAAAAAAACAAATAAACTAATTGAAAACTACTAATTCTTTTGAAGTCTGTTAAAAAGACCGTGCAGACAAAATATAGGTAGGTACTTAAGTGCTACGTTGTGACAGATTAAAAAATCTACAAAACCATCTTCGATTCTTTCTTTCCATATTTTCGCCCTTAGGGATGGACATATTTTGTGTTACCAACCCTGGAGGTAAATTCTATGTAAAGTAAAAGAGCAGTGGTTCACTATTGGCGAAGATAAAGCGTAAAAATCCAAAAAACTTAAACTTTATTTGAAGTCTGCTAAAAACCAGTATTTGCAGAACAGTATTTTTAAGAACAAGTTTAATTATCACTGTCGGCTCATTTCACAAACCTGGCTTCTTTCAAATTGTTCAAATACATAAACATTACAAAATAAGCCTACTCGCGTTCGCTGAAATCTAAACACAGATGTGTTTTTACAAGCAAACACATTATGCTCGAATATGAGCTTCTTGCCAAAGTGCCATAACTATGTTTGGTTATTTATGCAACACACTAAACATTTTGCTCTTGCGAACCATCATTACGAAGGTGTATACAGGTGTATACATGGAACCATGTCCAACTGCAAATAAAAAAAAACAATAAGAAAAGTAATTTGTATTTGTTTTTTCGGAAAAATATACTCAATGCTTTTGATTAACCTCTTTCATATGTTATATACTTTGTACTATTATGATATTTTGTGTCCAAACATTAATTTATGTGAAGAGATGTATAACTGATTATTTTCTTTTATCTTCGTTAAATCAGACATTGTTTTACATCCATTAATTTTGGCATACTGTTATTGATTCGCGGAATTCGCCATATGCGCGACCGCGGGAAAATGATGTTCTGCTGAACATGTGCATGTAATAAATATCACAGCTAACAAAATTATAATTATATCCGAATTTGATATAGTGTGCTAATTTGAAACCTGAGTAACCATGATAGAATAATCTATTTGACAATGTAAAACCTAAGAAACCAATTGTTAGTTACATCATCAATAGGAACAGATCATTATTAAACAATTTTTTTAATTGCGACATTTAAGGCAGTGCTTAATTATTTTGATAAATTTATCTTATACTTCAACGAATTATTATTTATATCTATTTACTTAAGTTACTAAAGTGGCTTAAGGCCACCTGATGTTAAGATGTAACCTCTGCCTATAACAGTAATACGACCTAGGTCCTAACCGTTAATACTTAAGGATGAGAAAATTCAAATTGCATCCTGTTGTGATACAACTTTAAATGAGCATTAGAACTTGTACCAAATTTGTCCGGAAAAGTACTACCATCCACCTGATTACCATCGGGTAATCAGGACATTGACTGTAACGTTTCCTATACCTTACACCTTTCCACCCAAACACCGAAATGTAAGTGTATCACTACTTGGTAGCAGATTACCAGGTGTAGTGGCAGTACTTCTGAAGACAAATTTGGCACAAGTTCTACTGCTCATTCGGTCAGAGCGTAAGTACTTACGGACGAGAGTTACATGGACTCCCAAACCCTATAGATCATCGATCCAACCTCTATAGATCATGGTACTTATTCTAAAAATCTCTATTTCTATCATCAACACAAACACGTAAGATTATGTCACACAGTCTCACATTGCCAACACACGACAATGGGCATCTGAAGAATGCGATGTCATTTGCTCCTGCCATTAGGAAGGCAGTAGATATGTTTTTTGTGCCTCTTGACGACTCTTCCCTGTGCATTCTTTTGTAAATGATACTAATTTTAGAAGAGAATTGTAGAGCCGTCTTTGACTGTGTCTAGAATTGTAATGCAGCATTATTTGCATTCGCTTATTAAATACTATCCGTTGGTACTGCTGAAAGTAAGCTCAAGAAAGAAAATGCTGTAGTAAATTTTAAGTGAAAATGAGATTTTGGAATAAAATCGGACGATGTTATTGAACTTCTTGTAGAGGCTTTTACTAAAAATGTTTTTATCAGTTTTAAATTACATGTCAGTAAAGGGAAAGAATAGCAAGAATTAGGGCCGACAACCACAGACTCTTGGGTCTTCTTTGTAGCCACACTCTCATTTATGGTGTGTAAAAATATAAGACTGCAACAAAGTACTGCAACTACATAAATATATCAGCTCTTTGTATTCAAACAAAGGTTTACGAATACGAACTGTTCATTGTTGTCGTCGGCAGTCCAACAATGCCCAGTGAAAGGCATCATAATGTCTAGTTGTGCAATTAATATGAAACCCGGCTTATTAACCCCGATGTTTCAATTACAATAATGAGAAATCATGAACAAGACCCCTCCTCTGATTGTGTTGTGTGAACTGCTAGAACGTCTTCAATCTGTGATGATTTCTCAGATGTTATCGTTTTGATATTATAATTGCTGGGAATCGTTAAGAAAGGGCTAACGTTTCCTTTTCTCTAGCTGACCGTCGCTTTTCTCATGAATTGCTATAAGATGATTATGTGTGTTAACTTTAACGTGGAGCAACGATCCGCCTTTATTGTGTTCTCATCTGTTTAGAAAATTATATTGCTCAGGTTAGTTCCAGATATTTTCTATTTAGGTATCTTCCAAAATGGTATTATATAATATGAATATCTTAGAAAGACTCGGTGTCAGCAAGTAAATGATACGTAAATTCGAGTGAGCTATTTCCTCAAAAAGAAACAGTCACTGAAAAATCATTCGCAAACATGTGAATCTATTCGCACAATTTTTAATAATAACTTCTTATGCTTAATAACCGGAAATTAAAACATACGATAGTGTGAAACTGTAAATAAACGTTCATGGCTATTATATTTTTCAATAAACTCTTATCTTTCTAGATTACAGAATGTCTGGGTGCAATAAAGTGCAAAATGGCGCAAATGAGTGAGTAATGGCGGCTGCGATGGCGGCTACTCAGAGCTACCACGAGGGCGAACTCCGACCTCAGCACTCCAGGGACGGGTCTCGGGACTCGGGGATATTTCACACCACCAAGGGGCTTTGGAATGCCCCCGGCCTGAATAACTGCTTTCTGAACAGTGCAGTACAGGTGAGCCCTTTTCACTCACTATAGGAACATATTTCGATTATTATTATAATAGCTGTGCCTTGCCTCGTACCCGCTTTTTTCCGGGATCAAAATTAGCCTATCCTGGTACCAAATCCGTTGAGCTGTTTGAGCTTGAAGGTGGTACAATTATACGCACACAAACACATACACATAGGTACAGACAAACTTTCGCCTTTCGCAATATAAGTAAGAAAGTAAGATAGCCACACTAATAAATGAAGAACAAAACATTTTGATTGTATAATCAGCATCCGAAACTCTTTCGTTAACTATAATATAAAAATATAGCCATAATAAATAATGAAGAAATCATCACGAACGTGTGACAACCACAAATCCTATTATAATGAATCAATTGACTTGAAAGTATTTACGCGCGAGGGGTTTAGGAACTTGGGACGCCCCAGACCTTTCAAATGAAAGAACTTCTAGTCGTAAGTTTATGGTCATGCCTAAACTGGCAGTTTTAAGTTCTTCATATTTCTGATTTGTTCATCTGACACTCGCGAAATTCTTGGAATGTTTTACGATAGCTATAAAAGCATGTATACTCAAACACCACGTGTTTGTCCATGGTGGGCGGACACCGATCGGTATTGACATGTCGAAGCCAAAACATGGGTGTGATGAGATAATCGTGAAATTTTTATATGTTGACGTCATACACAGATTTAGAAATGGCTGGCTGGGTGAAAGCCATACAAGTATCGTTGAATCCATAACTTGAATTACGAAAGTTTAATGTTCTTTTTTAACACTTTAAAATGATATGGCTTCGTTATCGCGACCTTTCGACTCGAGGGCTTTTAAAAATTTTAGTACCTAATCCATTTTTTAAGTTGACGTAAATAATATTGAGAGATAAATTGTGAGATAATCGGGAGGCATTAGTTGCCGTCAACGGGCACGAGCGTGGGGTATTATTTAAATTTCAACGAGTAAGCGGGGAGTTTAATCCTCTACCTTGAGTATTAAAAAAGTGTTATTGGCTGTTTAGGTTACTGTATGTTCGGAACAGGAATGACTGGTCGTTTTTTTCATATCTTCTAAACTAAAATAGGCAGCTTCTAGAGCACGCAAGAAAGCACAATTTCCTAACGAGAATTTAGAGACTTTCATACTGTAGATTATAAATTGAGTCTAAGTTTAGATAAGTTTTTAATTTAAATATATTAAGTTTTTTTATGTTCAGCCATGAACTACGGCGGTCAAACCACAGATAGACAATACGGTTTGGTGACATACGTGTAACGGCGCGTACTCATTTGCCTTTAGCTAGCGCTTTCGACTGACCACACAAATATGTACCAACAGGCTTCCGTCTAAGGTTGATATTAAATTATCTTCGGATGATGATGATGACACCGAAAGCTATTAGCAAGGGGTCGTGTTGACGTGACTTCTGAAACCTGTTTCAAGTTCAACGCGTCTGTTGGTTCCCCGTAGATTGTTCACCGTTTTTATTGTTGTGTGAGCATAGTAGACGAGTGTTACGGAACGAAGCCTAACTTTCGAACCGAAAGTCATTAGTTTTAGTGTGAAAAGGCGTGGAGTATCTTTGCTCGAAAATAATACGCAATATCCTGTCAGAACGGTGTTAAGATTTTTTGGCAGCTTTAAGTAGTTCGATTATGGTTTCCAGTCGCCATTGCAAGAGTAAGCCAGTATTCCTTCATTGCGTCGCTTTAATATGTATTACATGCGGGTTAGTGATGTAAATGCATTATATAATTCGTCTCCTGAGACACGTTATACAATAAGTCCCCTTGGAAAAGTTACTTTCAATTCACAATTTATAGTTAACTAGTGACCCGCCCGGGCTTCGAACGGTTTGTAGAACATCAGTGTCGTATCAGAAACTACAAGTGCGAAGCCCGGGTGAGTTGCTAGTATTACATATCAATCTGTTTTCCAGTTGTCAACAACTTTGCTGAAAATTGTTTTAAAATACGTTGCCTAGTTTAAAAGATCTAAGGGTACAAACAGCGGGAGCAACTTTGTTTTTTTTTTTGCATTGTAATGGGTTTGCGGGTAGGTTGTTGCAAAATTTTCTAGGCGTCTCGAACAAGATGATTTCTATACATATATTGTTTTTACAACTTTACCATCTGTTCCTATCCTCATGGATTACGAAATCCAAATTGATTCCCGCATTTCGTGTTTTTATTGTCCTATTATTCAAGTGCTATCTTACTGGGCCGTTCCACAGGGATCTTCGTAGGCGTACCCTCCACGCTCTTCAAAGTTACAAGAACTCATCTATATTATTTTTATTGTCTCGTAAATTGTTTATTGGTGATCTTTATTTCCTTTGTGACATTTTCCGAAAAAAGCTTACTTATAGGCCAACGTGTGGAGATAGTCCCAGGTGTAACCGTACTAATACTTTCTTGTGTGACTAAAATTAAATAATAATAATATTAAATGTTGATTCATTCATTTGTATGTACCTACTTGTGATAGAAGAGCTAACTATCGGTACCATTACACAAGTGACTGATTTAAAAGTCTTATTATTCTTTCATCTCTTATTTCTCGCCCTTAAGGGGTACACTCTACCATTATAAAAAATAACTGGGAAAATAATTCATCCAAGTAAGTAAACAAAATTGTTTAGGTAATTGAATGAATAATTTTTTACAATTATTTTGTTTTAACAACCAAACTATAAAACTGATTTTGATAATTTTTCTATGGTCTTTAAAAGATATGCTTTCAGATTAGTTTTCAAATAAAAAAAATATTTTTCCAAGTCGTTCAATCAATGAAGGAGAACTGAGGTAACAAACATAAAAAACCGAATTAATAATCTCCTCCGGAAGTCTATTGAAGCTAAATTGTTTTAAATTATTATCAAATGAATAGTTACAACAAACACAATGCAGGTATTCAAATCGTTGCTGATAGTTATAAACAAATTGAAACAATACATAACACCATTTCTCATCACGCAACGACTGCGTACATTCCGGCATACGCCGCACGTTGATAAATCTGTTCCAATTTACACACGAGTAATTACCATCTCGAAAACGAGTAAAAAATCTGAGTACGATGGTAGATGTAATGATGTAGAGGTACAGTCGTCGAAGCATATAAATAAAGTGCTAGTTATGTTGAAGATACAAGCTACACACGTTAGTGCACTTTGTAATATGTTTATTTTAATTATTATTGGAGATACCGAGATATTTACCATGATTTGTGAGTTTTTTCGACTCCCGATATTTCGACGCAGTTTCATGTGTCATGGTCCCGGGCAAACCGAAGTCTTTGCGAGGTGGGGTGTGCAAATCATTGGCAGACATATCGGTTTACCCTATTGCGTACTCGTCTTTTTACGTTCGATGCTACCACCGGTTTCGGTTTCTGCGTCTTAACCAAGACGTTAAAATTTTAAACCCCTTCTAAAAGGAGGGTCTTTGAATGGTTGTATATCTGCAGTCAATTCCTAGCTAAACTCAAAGGTAAGGTCCGATTTCAAAGCGGTTTTTATACGATAGACCCTCATCGTCGTATAAAAACCGCTTGTGAAGATACAATTTAGGTATCTGTTTCTCTTCAATTCTCTAAAAACGTTTTATCTCACGAAGAGTTATGTGATGTAGACTTATAAGCAGCGTGTGCATAGACATAATGACTGTCTTTACGTCAGACTACTTGTGTCGCTGATGTTACTACCCGACGCAATGGCGTGTACCATGGGTGCCGTCAACTTCCATTAAAATACCAGCGCAAAGGTACATTAGGCAAGCACAGCTGCGATGTGAAGACAGTAGTTTTGATGAAGACATAATAAGGTGATGGGCTACTTTTTATCGACTTTAAATTTGATAGCCCTTAAGCCTAAATCGATGCTTATTGTCAAATTAACAGACCCAGATTTTATGACGGTTGTATAAAATATGCATATATTTACGAGTTCGCTCTGCTGTAGCAAACCACCGTGTGTATCTATTTAAAAAACTATTTTAATTTCTTCTTTTTATTGACTGGTCTCTGAATTTACTTGCTAGTAGCTTTGCTTTCTGTGCTGTAGGTCGTGGGTTCGATTCCCATTTAGGACAAGCATTTTTGTGACAAACATAGGTGTTTTTTTCTTTGTTTGGGTGTACTATATAAGGATTCTATCACTTATCTAGTTCCCATAGTAAAAGCTGTGCTTAGCTCGGGGCCACACGGCGATGTGTGAAATGTTTAAGATATTTATTTATCTTTAATGAAGATTAATTAATATCTTATATAAGCCAAATGCATTTTTGAGATTTGTTGGTATACCATTGTAACAAATATTCTGTGAAAATTATAAATTATCATTATTATATTATAAATTATCTTATTAGAACATAATTTATAAATTATTTTAAAAGCTTACTATTTTGGGAAAAAATTGCGTTCTGAATTTATAAGCAGTGCCGACAACGGATGGCTCACCACTGAATGAACGAGCTTTACTTCTTTGAATTTCGCGTAGTTATTATTAATTAAGAAAACATGATTACCCGATTACAAGCGGATTATGTAAAGTGAGTCTTGTAGTTGCAAGTGTACTCAGTAGAGCAACATAGGATAGGCGTTATCTTAATTTAAGACCACGGGTAGGAGCATAGGCTAATATTTATACCTGATAATGCCAGGTTCCTGTAACATATTCGAAAATAAATATTTTAACACCATGGTAAAAATCAAACCACCGTTATTAAGCATACTTATTGATCCATTAGACTCAATAGCGTTCTGCTTCGCGTATAAGATATTTTGCATTCCAAATTTTCTACATAAAACCATGGCTAAAGAAATTTCACCGTGAATGGCACGAGCCAGGAATGTGTGACAGGGAAAAACTCGGCGACAGGGGAATAAAGCGTCAGGAGAATTGCTACGTGACGAGACGCGAAAATTGCGCAATCTCCTCATGATGGATTACTTGTAATGCGGATAATAAATGGATACGTAGATAGACTTGAATAGCTTCGAAGCTTTCATTTGTAAATCCTTGTCGTCATTGGCCATCATGAGTGGGATAAATAGCCTATTTCTTTCGAAACAACTTGATTAAACCTTGCATTACACGCGTAGCTAGGTTTATTTTGCTTGCGCACAGCTTCTCTTAAACACAAGAAAAAAAGATTCTAGATGATGTTTAGTTGTGAAATTTTGGTGTCGACCTCGCTGTTCGAAATAACTAATACTTATCTTGATTGTTCAAATAGTTTAATTTACATAGTATTATTTACTGGTTACACTGATATGCTTTATATGAAAAAGCGTCCAACTCGTTAGTGTTTATGATCTGACACGGTCATGGTAATGTAATCTTAATGTGCCCAATTGTGTTACTGGCAACAATGAATCTAGTTGCGACTATAGGTTTTAGTTTAAATTTCAATGTTCTGTCTACATCGACATAATAATTGACGTCAATCTTTTGCAAACTAAAATGTCACTTTATGATGCAAGGTAGCATCATCCAAACCAAGTTTTGCTAAACTTTTTTGTTGAAACAAACAATTTTGAAAGAAACGACTACTTTGATCTGTTTGACGGTTGAGATCGTTTAGCATCACGAATAGGCAATTCCAATCAATACTTATCAATTAGATTAAAAAAGTATTATGGAATACTACCGAATTCAAATCTTATAGGTACATAAAAGAGGAAGTTTGACTGGCTGACTGATAGACAAGGCACACATTGTTAAAGATATTATGCCTTTTATATTATATATTAATAATGGTAATTCTTATTATTATTATTTATAATTCCATATTATTATAATATTATTTCTTTTTATTGGTCCGGTTCAATATAATTAATTTCCTATACATCTGTTTCGAGATCAGATAATTCTTATTTTTCCCTTACCTTCGCTATTTTAGTATATAATTATTGGCTTTATTTTGCTTATTTTACTTATCAAGGAAGAAGTCACGGTCGAAAAGCTAGTTAATTATACAATACTCCACAACTCGTGTGAACTTTTAAATTTGGCTGTTTTAATAGCCTCTAGTTCCCATAAAAGGTATATAAGACACACAATATATATTATGTAGTATGTATCATTGTGTAATTGGAGCACGCGATAGGCCTATTAATCTTCGGTAATAGAAATAAAATTGCTTCATTGTTTATCAGTTCTTAGTTCCAAGAGTTCTTGATAGAACTTACCGGGTCGTTGAACTTCCGGCATAATCTAATTAAAAACGTGCGCTACGTGTAGAAATGCCCTCTTAGCTTACTCGCAATACAAATTATGAATGGACCGCAGCGGTAGCAGGAACAAGCATTGAAACAAAACAAGGTGAATCTTTAGTTCAATTAAAAATTTGCAAAGAAAAAAATACAAGTGACTTCTACCAATTCGGATTGGGTTCCCTTGGTAGAAAGCCCGTTCGCTCTCACTTATCGAGAGTAGGCCTGTGTGCCCGCAGTGGGAACATTAGAGGCTGATACGGACTGAGGATAAACCACAGAGACAGAGACAGAGTGACAGCGGGTGCGGGCACCATATTATTACATTGTGTGTCTCAGGACAGCTCTTTGGTGACAATAATTTGACGATAATATTCATAGTTATCACACACATACCCTGCGCTAGGATTTCATGTGTAACAGGTGGAATGTCAGAGCTTGGCTGCTGTATAGGGGCTTTGTCGATCACTGAGCCCCTTACCTCATTGTTTACAAGGGTTATCACATCCTCTACTTTAAGTACCGTCCGAGGGGTAAAGTGTTTAGTCTGTCGTGTTAGATCATGATAGATAAAGTGGATACTCTCGAATGATTGTTTACAACCGTTATCACAAGTTGTGTGCTCGAAACATGATGCTAATTTGACCAGTCTGCATAGTAAAGTTGTTTATTCTTGGAAATGGAAACACGATTCTTATGATTCTTGTCGATGTTTTGTTGACAGTTAAAAAATATACGTTATTCTCAGTTATTTTAATAGAAGTTGTAACTTTTTTATGTGGTTTAATTGATGGTTTGTGTAGAAACGGCTCTGCTCATAATTACAACGATCTTGTATGAGAAGATCAAGTTGCGTCACCCTGAGATGTAAATGGAACTTCTCATCAGCCCGTGGGTAATATTACCGGCACCCTGCTGGGCGGCAGAATTAAATAAATTGGCAGTATTTCCCTGCCAAACAGATTTGTTTTATTGCTACAAGAACATAACAAAATTATTTACAATCTCATTCAGCATTGCAGTGTTTCACAGTAAAATTATAATTGAATTCCAGTCTTTTGTGTACGTTTACGTGTACGCGTTTTGTTATAATATAATCCTGACTAATATTATGAATGCCAATGTGAGATTGTTTATTTTATTATTGTTTGTTTGTGACGTTTTCACTGCTTTACCACTTAACCGATTATCATGAAACTTAACACGTTAGAGGTATAGAAAGCATACAATTCATCCAGAAATAAATTATAGTCTTTTGCAAAAGCCCATTCAGTTCGTATCGAGCAATTCGAGTTCTTTTTTCTGTAATTAACCTTTTTTCAGTTCTGTAGATTGGCACATAAACTTTGTTTCAACAAAGTTTACATCATCTTCCTTTGTAGTTCGTACTATGGGTCTATAAAAGTTTTTGTTATGACTAAGCGTCCTAGTTATGTCGTATCTGTCTACATTTCAGATAAACACGTCTGAGAAAAGTCGATCAAAGGCAATCTAATTAAAATACTCTTGATCATGTTTACTGTACTGCACTGTTTGCTTTGGAAGGAAAAGTAATGGGACCGTTTGGATCTGAGATGGCACCTTATGGAATGGGTGTAGGTTTGAGGCCAGATATATGTATATCTGTCCTCAAAGCTCAGTCTGTAGTAGCTCTGCGCTGTACGTGGGTTCAATTCCCACTCAGAACAAGCATTTATATGAGAAACATAAGTGGTTGTACAGAGACTGGGTATTTAAAAAATACTATACAAGTATTCCATCAGCTATCTGATTACTAATAATTTGTGATTATTTGCGGAGTCGGTTTTTTTTTTCTATTTTATTCTATTACACGGTAGCGTGCCACTAGTCCTGTTCGTGCTTTCACAGCTCTCTTTGTTCAGGTGCGAGAGTGTTTACCAATGTTATCTTACTATGAATTGCCCGTCATGCTAAGCACGTAGCGTGGCCCTTATGTGCGGCGACATTTTAAATATTATGAATACTTTCACTCCTGTTATACGTAGATATGTCTTTGAAACACTTTGTTACTTAAAATTGATGTAGTTAAGAATTACGGTATCTGAAATATTTTTGCGTAACCGCGGAGGGAATTAGAAACGGGTTTGTATCTGGTGTCACGCAAATTATTCGTTTGTATATAAATAGAATATTCTATACATAGTTAAGCAAACATTTAAGTGAATATAACTGTCTTTCCCTGTCGAAAGTGTCATGGAACACAGGAAGAAACTCTTGAGACAATAATTTGTCCGGCCAGGAATCTGACCCAGGTCCCCTAGTTTCGAAGGCAGAGTAACTTCAATTGAGCTACAATTATAGAAGTAAACTTATTTTTTCCAAGTTAATTGTGTTCCAAAATTATTTATACATATTTACGTATATTACAATACGACAGATACATATACAAAAAAAAAATATAGCCGAATACAGAAACTCCTCCTTTTTTTGAATTCCGCAAATCTCAGTTCGCAAGTTCGGAGCGAATTGCTTTTTTAATAGTATCCATTTTAGCCAATCGTTCGAATATTATAATTAACGAAGAATATTTATGAGTTTTACGAGTATTTCTTCTAGGAAATGCATTGAATTTCTAATTGGAGACGTCAACGACTGGAGCCATTGAAGGAAGCTTGTGAAGTGTGGGGTGACCAGCTCGAATGTGAAATGACCGTCCGTGGACCGGTCGCACATATAAATGCCCCGTGGCATTCAGATGTACTCATTGGAATATACATTACGTGTTTATGTTCCAAGCATAAAGATTTGCATTTTTATTAATATCTCAGGTAGTTTTTTTTTCCAACGGTACCTTATAATATGACGTATTTATTATTTATGTATCAATACAAATCAATTGAATTTAAGTGGGTGTTTGTAATGTTATAAATATTATAAAATAATATTTAAGTCGGTTTATTCGATTATTATTTCTGCATTTAATTAAGTGGCAGATCCACTTAATTAAATGCAGAAATAAATCCTAGTTTAACTAAAATCAAATTATCTTAAATGGGTATAAACATGTTGTTAATTTATGATATCTATTGTAAAACCTGGGAATCTATTCTCGGCCTGAATAAATTCAATTTGTCTTATATTATAATAGTATTATTAATAAAATAAAGAAAGCAATAATTTAGTTGTTACTCTACAATTAACATTGAAATTGATAGGAATTGTTACTATCAAATTAAAAATAACTACGATAAACATTCTAATAATTGAAACCGCCTTAAATGGTTCTGTCGTAATTAAAACTTTAAACACCTGTAATAAAGCGATCACCTGTCGGTCTTCATACAATATTTCACGATATACTTTGAAGTGGCGCGTGCTTCAGACGTAAAGTTCAGCGTTTCAATTAACGTTGATAATCCCTTATTTTAAGTTACCATTTTAGGTGAAGTCTACTTAGCCTTAATAATCATGATTCTGGAGTTGATTGCAGAACTAGAGACTTTTGATGTTAGAAAAGGGGGCGTGCCTTCAACCTGATGTGAGCTAAATATCATTTATTGATTAGTAAAAGGTTTAAAAAAATAACATAACATCAGTGTTCAACATACTATCAAAACTAGGTATATAAACCATTGATGTATAATATTTACATCAATGATATAAATAAAAGCAATACGATTCAGTATTATTACGAATGAGAAGACCCAAATCGCATCGCGTTCCGCCCTTCTATTGAGGCGGGAATGTAACCACTCATGCGCCTGTAAGTTCACCGGCACCCACCGGGACACAGTGAGCGCGCTGCATGACGGTGGATTATTAGGTGTGTGGCAGTACTTCTTCGGAAGATCCGGGCTCAATTTCTATTGCTAGTTTGTGTTGCTCTTTTCGCTGCGAGACACGTGTTGAGACTCTTTGGGTATTCACCTCCGGAAGCTAACAACATGGTACCCAAAAAAAGTATTCAAAATAAATTGATTAAATAGTATAATAATTATTGAAAAAACGTAAAATCCTTAATAATTAGTTGCCAGTGTACTCTCACAATTAAGACGAATCTACCTCTCAAGATAAAGGTTATGTGTGTGTTTGGCACAGAGCATACTAAACATACAAACACTCGACAAACAACCGTCCTACTGGCGCAGTCAGGTTAAATAAATATATATTTAGTAGTCACTATAATTTAGAGAAACAACTCATCAAACTGAATAAAATTGAATGCTTTTAGAATTAAGCAATTTAGGCTAGAGGCTTATTGCTTATGCATGAAAATTACTCACGATGACATGATATGCAGTAAAAAACATAGCCTTCATCATTGTTGTCGCTCAGTTGGGTTTGCAGTTGGCGTGGTGTATTACCATACCACCACCATACGTTGTTGTTACCATACGGAATCCAGTTTCTGTTACCCACGATGAGATAGTGTAGGTTTACGGTCAGAACTATCCGTACCAGCGCCTAATGTTCCCACTGCAGGGACACCGGGCTACATTCGATAAGCATGTGTAAATGGCTTTTTTTGGGTCTGAGTGGGATTCGAACCCACGACCTATTCCAGTCAAGAGAAATGACATCAACATTGACTCTCTCTTGGTATTGAACCACCCTTGTAAAAACGAGAAAAGGACCGCTATAACTGCTTCCGAAGCGTATTGTATGAATAGTTGTTTTAGTTTTTAGCCAATGCACCTGCAATGACATTCCGGCATGCGTCGCCCCGTTCGGCACTCAGATGCTTCCGCCGAGGTTTTTATCTTGCAAGTATCATCAATATTGATACTGCTGATTGATACTCGCAAGATAAAAACCTCAGCTATTAAATCAACTTCGATGGTATGATTGATTCGGAAAGAACCGCTATATGGTTTATAAGCCAGTAGGGTACCTAATTGCGGGCACCACTAATGTACCTAAGTTTTTTTATAGATATCTTCGAGCTATAGCTTTGTGTGTCAAGAGTCGGTCGAAGACCTTTCACTAGATTTGCTTTTATACTCTTTGGTATTCAAAAGTAAAAAGAGTGTGTAAAATATGTTTGTAAAAAGTTAATTCTGCAAAAATTATAAAATTTCCTTCTTTTTCATTATAAACTCTAACCTGGAAGAGATCGCTATTAGCGATAAGGCCGCCCATTGTAACCTCTTTTTTTTGTGATTGTTTTGTTAATTTTATTTGTGTTATGTATGTTTCTATCGAGGTGTACAATAAAGAGTATTCATTCATTCATTCATTCATTCATTCATTCATTCATTCATTCATTCACATTGAAAACGAATGATTAGATATTTAAATAGTCTGAGAAAATATAAAGCGGTAATCATCGTAAATATTCCTCCAAAAATTTGTGACTCTAATAGTTTTTACCAAACATTAACCGTATTGTAAGTATTAAAAATTAACCGTTTTGAAATAGGTCAATATATTTGAGTCTCAAATGAATTGGCCTCACCAAAACAGATAGACATACATAAAAACAACCGCTAATCTTTTAGCATATATTTTAGTTGAGGGTTTAATTATTGTAATAATGCATACAAATTTAAAGCGTTACGCTTGACCGAATTGTAATATGCAAAGGGTGGCGGTCGGTGAAGGTAATCTTAAAGAAATTACGAAAAGTATCTACAGTCAGCAAAAAAGTTTTTTTAAAATATTTTTATTTGTAAGACACGCTTAGATGGCGGTCCCGGCTATACTAGTCGATAAGCCATGGTGGAGGCCTTCGAGCAGACTATAAACTCCGACACCAGAGTTGGTCATTTACTCACACGAAAGAAGAATTGAGGAACGATGAGCTCACCAGTTGTTACGTCTACATTCCCACGATAGTTTAACCTACAAGGTGAAAAGTGTCCCGATGAGGCCCTCAGGAAAAAAGACGTAGATCTACTGCCTTTACTTGCTCAACTTTAGCATCAGCAATCAGATCTTGCTGACCTTACGTGGAACAATGAGAGGCGCGAGCAGGGCGAAGACAGTAGCGTCACGGGTCGGCGCCTCCGGAAGGAACCGCGCCGTGGGAAATCACCATGGGACTCACCTGCTCTATTCCAGTAATTATTCTTTTGACGTGATAAATATGTTCGGCTAATTAGTTCTCTGGTGGCCCAGGGTGGCCGACATTCAATCTTAAGGTCGCTAGTTCAAAATTGGAACCACCAAAAATTCGAAGAATTCTACCAATATAGATATCACATGTCCCGTCATTTTAGTCATATAAAAAAATTAAAACTACAAATGAAATATTGTAGCTCTGTGCTTTTATTGCTGTTTGTCCAAAAATTGTTATTATTGTAGCAAGTCTTCATGCAGAACGAGTATTGGCGGTTCGTAGGAGTGTAGCAGGGGTTCAAAAGGGCGCTCTGTTTCGTGGGAAAACCCCGTGGGACTCCTTCGCTGTCTGGATTATATTCCAGCAATTACTAGCGACTTCATTTGATAACAATATCTTAACTTTAAGAGTGTCTGACATTATTATTGCGATCACACTAATACAATTATTTATTTACTCGACAAGAAGTGTTTAACTTAGTTATCACGTGTTAAAGATTTGAGTAAAGAAGGAAAAATTACAACACCATATTAAAATTGAAAAAATATATCATTTAAGTACTATTGTATTACCTAACAATAACAATATAAAAAGTACACTGGTTCGATTGTGTTGGCATCTAACAAAACTCGATTTCCACAACTTTAGTGATTACCGTATCTTTAACTCCATACAATAGGAATACCGCGTGCCTTATTTATTGTTTCGTCTGGCGTAAAAATAATCAGCCGCAATCTCTATTTATCCTTAGTCTGTAAGCTTTCCAATCGTATTCTCCGACTTACAACAACACCGACAGCTGCAAATGTCGCGGCCAAGAGAAATGAATATACAACACCGAAGTACTCATTAACTAAACCTGATATTATAGGTAACGCAATACCTGAAACAGATTTCACACTGTTCGTAGCACCACTGACAGTGCCTCTATTATTTCCCGTAGTTCTTCGAGTCAACATCTCTAGCGAAACAACTCTTCCTACTGAACTACCAACAGCAAGCGGTATCAATAGTGCAGTGTAAATATAAACATTAGGCGCTAGCGTCAGGCCCAATAAAGTAGCCGCGACCACTATGAAAACGTGATAGTTACGTTCAGTAAAGTCTTTATCGTTTTTGTACAGCTTATTGATATGTGCAATAAAGTATGTGCAGATAGCACCACTTACTCCTTGCAGCGAAATAATATACCCAAGATTTTTGGGAGACACTTCGTGTATCGAATTCAAAAACAAAAAGAAGTTTGAGAAATACATTCCCATGCATAAAGTCATGAGGAGTTTGAATACGAAGAGGTCCCCGTAGATTGGCCAGTCAATTTTGTAGAATTCGTCTATGGATTCCTTTAGCGGTGCTTTAATCGAGTCTATCAGTTTAGGCGCTAATGCGCTTATAGGTTTGGTCGAATCGTCTTCTTTCTTTTCTTTTTTGATATTTGGTAGCAATTGTACTAACCCTGAAAACAAATATTGTTAACCATCATTTACAAAATGATAATTTTAAAATATTTTAGCCTACTTGTAGTTAGGTTTTCATTATATTACCTGAATTCATAGCAAAACATGTTCCCATAATAGCAGTGATTACAGTAAATCCATATTCGGGAAATGCTTCTACAATATGCCCTCCTAAAATAGGTCCCGATGCCATTCCAATTCCTGACAACGAGGCTAATTTTCCATAAAACTCTGACTGTTTACTTGGATCCTGCACGTAGTCTGGTGCTAACGCTTTGAAAAGCATTTGGGTTTGTTTCACTAATCCTGAAAATGGTTTAATTATTATACTTGAATGTTTTACAAGTGATTTACATTTACATTATTCTTTTGTTAATTGTTGGCAGGTCATAGCATTAAATAGACGTAAAAGTAGTGATTTGAATTTACTATGTCGCAGACTGCTTACCTAAAACTCCTCTCAATACTAGAACTACGAATACAGATGAAGTTAATCCTAAGTAGAAGTACGAAATACTGCAAATAATGGCACACAAGAGCGTTATGGGTTTCCGTCCTCTTACATCGCTTAAACTTCCCTGAAAAAGAAAACAGAAGTTAAATCACTATGGTTGGTAAAGTTTGGCTGGTTTTTTAATCCTCACTATGTTTTCCAAGAAGCTCAAACTCAGAATTTAACACCACAACCAGCATGCCAATCGTATAAGCTGATGTCGTTTCCAACTGACTCGTAATCGCTTAGCCCCAATTTAAGCATAGCGATGGAGCCAGACTACTGATAGAATACTTATATAATCTTTGTTTTTGTTAATACAAATTAACAGCCAGACACAGAATAAACAGAATGGGAATCGAACCCAGGTCTTGGTGCAAGTGCAGAAAGGCGACGAACTGTTGGGCCATTCGCTTATTGAATACCTTTGCTGTATGTACATTACAATATTTTTTTATTACAAAGTACGGTCTGTTTGCCCTTGCGCTATATATAAATTACTGTTCACCTGCTGTGATGATAATTATCATACTAATATTATAACTGCGAAAGTTTGTCTGTATGTATGTTTGTTTACTCCTTCACGCCTTAACGGTTGAACGGATTTGGATGATATTTGTTATAAAGGCGGCTCAAAACCTGGTTTAAGCTGCCTTCATAAAAAAAATCGCGAAAAAGTAAAGTAGTGACTTGAAAAAACGCACAACTGCTGTTAGCTTTTTCCCTTCGTCTCTTGTTGACTTTTTAAGCGTGGGTATCAACGCGGGCGAAATAATAAATAAGAAGATAATTTTTATTATACTTACAACAATGGGCGCAGAAACTAACTGAGATCCGGAATACAGTGCTCCCATAAAACCTATTATTATATGGTTCGCTCCCAAACCATTCACATGGCGGGTTAGTTGCGGCAGTAGCATCCCGACGGCCACAGAATCCTGTGGAAAAATTATCAAACGTCAGCATTTTTAAAATCCGGCTAAGTGCGATTCAGACTCTCACATAGAGGTCAATCTCACTCTCAATATTATACAATTAGTGATACTCTTCCGTATGTGTGTTACTATAACTGGTTTATATATTAAACTAGCTCGCACCACACTCGTTACTGCCGCATTAAAAAAAACAGTACTTAGGCATTGTATTATAGTATGCCATAAATATGTTATATAACCTTGCAAGCAATAAGTTGAGCAGATTACATCGCAATCCGATGAACGGTACGGCAGTGCATAAAATACGAACAGACAAACATTATTGTTATATATTATAATACATAGATTACTATTGAGTAAATACTCACCTGATGTTAAGTGGTTGCCACCTCCCATAACAACAATAATACGACTTTAGGAGAAGACCTAAGTCGTACCCTATTGCTCCTATTGCCCGAGACTTGTTACGTCTCATGCGCATGTGATTTCATCGGCACCCACACCCTTCCACCGGAACACAGCAATGCGAGTGCACCACTGCTTGGCGGCAGATTTCCAGGCTATATTTTTGTTGCACCTTGAACACCACCCAGGGGGTATGTGTAAGGATTCAAAGGGTGCTCACCTGCGGACGGGAGCAACTGGACTCCCCAAAAGTTTGAATTTGTTTTGAACATCTTATACCTACATACAAAGACTTACCAAGAAGCTGACAAGCAGGAGAATATTATGCGGCGACATATTCATTATTTTCATCACAACACCTGAACAAATGCACTTTGACCACTAATTTATCTATTGTTAATGTTTACACTGCTATAATAGACACGTGTTTAACGATATATTTACGTGGACGGCCATATATTTACTGACTACAATAGTACAATGCCTTCGAAAAAGGACTACAGATATTTCACTGAAAGATAACGACAAATCTAATCAATGGACCTGGTGCGCGTGCGCCGATACGATGCTACACACACATCCGCGTCGGAGCGAACACTGATTGTATACTGGCTAACGCAATATTGCGTAAGCGACCTTGCCAAATATTATCTCTAGCGTCTAAATTGACGAACCAGGATCGGTCAGACGGCCTTGAATACCGCAAGTAAAGCCACACTAGTAATACTAAGGCCTTGTGTTGTCAACCAACTATGTTTATTATTATGCGGTAGGTTCAACTTTGACAGCGTAACAAAAGTTTTACCTGTTAATCAATATGTATGGCTAGTTGTTTCCTTAAACCTCGCCCGCGTGGAATTTAACAATTATTTTGCGCGGAATCAAAGTGAAGAATAAATAGTTCGTAATTGCGTTACAGTATTGCTAGGCCCTTGCAGGGTGCATTTCATTAGTTAACGAGAAGTGTCTAGTATTGAATACTAATGTAAATGATGCAATAAATGAATAAATAAATAAATCCTAATTCTCTTTTCTTTTTCTAAAATTATAGTTGCCTAAGTTACTCCTTATAACATCCTTGCTAGTGAATGTCCCGTCAGAATCAGCCCAACCGTTTTGGAGATTGGCGGGAACAAAAAAAAGACGGATAAATCAAATGTTTTTGTCACATATTTTCAAGCATTTAATAAAAAGCTGTTATTTGGACATTAGAAACAGACATTTAAATTTGTATAGATGCTAAGATAAGATAGATGGATGATGATTATGGAAAGACCTTAGTGATTAATGATAATAAATAAGTGTGATGTAATACTAGGAAAACTTGTGTTTTTGTTAATTCAATATTTTTTATTTTATTATTGTGATACATAATATGATACTACATTATTCTGTGAAATTGTGGGCATTGATATTACATATAGCAAGTTTACGATTTCATTCGCTAGATGATTTGTTCTGCAAATATCTGCACATCTCTGTGCTAAATTTCATCCAAATCCATTCAATCGTTCTGGCGTGATTGACTGACATCCATCCATCCAACCATTCAAACTCGCATTTTTAATAATAGCAAGATATTTATACATTCCTATCTAAACACTATCATACACGTCTGAGCAAATTCTTTTTATAAGATTTATTGACTCATTCGCAAGTCATACCCTATTAATATGCTGAATAATTATAAAATTATTTTAATGAGCATTAATAAAAACAAACAAGTTATTTCGTTATCATTTATCTTTATTTCCTGACCTCGCCAATCGTATCCGACGACTTACAACAATGCCGACTATTGCAAATGATGCAGCAACTATAAATGAAAACCATATCCCTAAATATTGATTAACGACACCTGCCACTAAAGGTACCAAAACTCCCGAAAGAGACCGAAAACTGTTCAAAGCCCCTATTACAGTACCTCGTGTTTCACTAGTAGATCTACGTGTTACCATTTCTAACGAAATAATTTTACCTATTGAACTGGCCATAGCTAGTGGAATCAAAATTGCTGAATAGATGTACACGTTTGGAGCCATCGCGAGGCCGAATAGTGTAGTCGCTATGATTATGAAGAAATGATAGTTTCGTTCACTGTAATCCTTGTCGTTCTTGTACAGCTGATTGATGTGTCCAATAAAGTATGTGCATATGGATCCGGTTACTCCTAGAAGAGAAATGATGTAGCCGAGGTGCTTGGGAGACACATTGTGTATAGTCTTCAGAAACATCCCGTAGTTTCTGTAAAACATCTCCATGGATAAAGTCATGATCAGTTTTAATAGGAAGATATCTCCATAGATTGACCAGTTGATTTTGTAGAATTCATCTATAGATTCTCTCATCGGTGCTATCAGAAGTTCGATTAGTTTAGGTGCTGTTACATTTATTTCCTTATTAGGTTCTTTGTCCGTTTTTGTTGATTGCTTTGAATCTGGCAGTAAGTTGGTCAATCCTGTCAACAAAATAATACATTACCTACAAGAATTATACTCTCATAAAACACATTGGTATTTTAATATATTTCTTCTAGGTGTGTAATCACATCGAATATGTACAGTGTTCAATGTCTGTCCAGTCCAGTGTGTTAACAATAAATCTATTACCTATATTAAAAGCAAAAAGCGCTCCCATGATTGTCGTTATTATAGTGAACCCGTAATCGGAATTAGCTTCCATTATGTGTCCTCCTATTATAGGCCCTACTGACATTCCAACTCCTGCAAGCGAGGCAAAACGCCCGTAGAGAACGGATTGATTGTTCGTGTCATTCACATAGTCTGGTGCTAATGCTTTTGATAGTAGCTTTGTTTGTTTCATTAAACCTGAAAATAAATAAATCATTTTATTGTACTATATATCCGTGACTTCTAAATAAAAATGTAATTATGTAAATCAAAGTGGACATTACTTTAGCGGTTGC
This sequence comes from Aplocera efformata, assembly GCA_921293045.1. Classification (NCBI taxonomy): domain Eukaryota; kingdom Metazoa; phylum Arthropoda; class Insecta; order Lepidoptera; family Geometridae; genus Aplocera; species Aplocera efformata. Next base: position 9,604,394 of record OV121045.1, read on the forward strand.
TTATATAAATAAACTTCAAAAACAAAATAAGCTGGCCTCTTTTTTGCTATTACTTCGTAGCTAAGCTGTTAGCTAGCTAAGTAGCTAAGTACGTACCACGTTCGAACATGGCATCGGACATATTTGTGTGACAGTAAAAAAATTAATGCCGGTTCTTCGATGTTTGTGTTGTCTGTCTGTTCGTTGTCAACCGCCAAGTTTTTTTGGTGAGTGCTAGTGATTATTATTTTTTCCATGACAGTGCTGATTTATGAAAAGTTACATACCAATATTAAAACTCATTTTATGTAACGATAGTTATAAGACATACCTGGTTTTCAGGGTCATTTAAAAGTTAAATGTGATGACTAATGTAATAATACTACTTACCTAAAATTCCTCTGAGAACCAGGAATATGTAAGCTGACGATGTCAATCCTAGTGCAAAATAAGAGACGCCGCAAACACTCAGACATAAAAGCAGTATTGGCTTCCTTCCTCTTACATCGCCCAAACTTCCCTAAAAATAAAAAAAATAGATAGGTAACTTGGTGTGTAATATGCCAAGACATTAATTAATCAGACACTTACAATAAAAGGTTCAGAAAACAGCTGTACTCCGGAATATAATGCTCCCATCACACCTATGGTAATGTGGCTGCCACCCAAGCTCATCATATGGGTAGCAAGTTGTGGTATTAGCATCCCAGCACATATTGTATCCTATAAAAGAAGTCATTCAAGTTTTAATTACATTAAGCCCGTGCCGAAACTTTTGTTCTTTACAAATCATATAATATCTCTAAGTTAAGCAACTCTCCGCAGGGAGTTGAATGTCTGATCGTTTAGCGGCATTTAAACTGAAAAATGAAATGAATTAAACATATCCGAGCCCTTCGAGCTAACAACTCTGATACTAAATGAATAAGATTAAAAGATAAAGCTTATAAGTATTAAAGTTATACAAACTAACCAGGAAAAAGATGAGCTGAAGAACGTGGAACGGAGACGCGTTCATTTTTCAATAATATCTCACTGCACGACACTATGCGAATATTTCACTGAAAGACATCCCAAGGCTATTTACGTGAAACATTAGCGTGTTTCTCACTCTCAAACTCACTTTTCACTGAATTTAGCAAACTTATTTCAACAATTTACCAATCTCAAAATTTAGGTTGTAGGAAAATGTCTTTATTTTATGTCATTCCTACAACCTAAATTTTACCTACCTACGTTTTTGTCAAACTATATATTTATGTATGCAGACACTATCGTTCCTTCGGAGTTGAAACGTTCAAGTGTTTTAAATGAGTTTAATTATAGCGACGCTAAGTAAATAATTTTCACGGTTAATGACTATTGGAATTAATGACGAGTTCTGTTAATGTTTTTAACTATCACGAGTGTTAGTTAATTAACGTGTAAAGTGGTATCAATTTCTTTTTTTCATATCACTTAGGTATACCTATTTGCCAAAACAGGCTTACGGCCCACCTGATGGTTAGCGGTTTCCTTAGCCACAGATATTATAATACTTTAGCCTATGGACGTCTGCAGAGGCATCACTCGCGCGTTGTCGAGAAGGCCCTAAGTCGTATTGCTGTTATGGGCATAGGTAACCACTTAACAACAGCTCGTCCCATTAATTCAAAATAAAGTTTAACTTTATACACAAAAATTAAGTAATTTTATGCTACTATTAAACAGACAATACGGTGCCTAGCGATTTTCGTAAATTATTTTAAAAAAGTCGAATTCTCTTGACTCTATATTTAATTCACTACACTATGTACTTCATGTAAATGACCCAGATGGATGAAATTGGGATATTGATTTAAATGAAAACCTGTACTATTCTGAGAGAAAACAAAATAAAATTGATTTTAACATCGTTACCTCAGTTCATGTATACGAAGATATAATTTAGATGTTTTCATTATCTTTCCTCAAAAACCAGTTGCTTTTCGCGTTTTCGTTATTGCTTTCCAAATCTTGAGCGCTACGTGGGTGTCCCATTTCAACCATTGTCTCTAGGCCCCCGGAAATCTTGAATTTCTTCTAATCGCACATTTCCTATAATTTCTTCCATTCTGCCGGAAATAAGCCTAATCACAAAATAATTAGACATTGATGTCATTTTATTGTTCTCATTAGAGACGTAATGAATTGTGAGAAAGGCGTCTGTGTGGATGTCGTGCATGAATGTTTTTCAGGAAGTGAGTTCGTGCTCAGATCAATTTAGGTGAAGGAAACCTAAATATTTTGTAGATGTATGTATGTATGTATGAAACATTTCATAGTAGCCTTTAAGTTTCTTTTCGCTAATGTTGCGTACATTGAGTACAGTGAAATTATTAATAACCAAAATACAAAAATCTAGATTTGTCTGTTAGTTTACCTAGAATTTCACATTAACTAAAAAATAATCAATGCTGTCTTTCTGATCTAATATAAAATAGATATAAATAAATGACTGCACTTTACTTTCAATTTTTATTTACTTGATTGACAGATATTATAAAGTGTGAAACCACCGCTTTGATACGGGTCATGGTATCGACCCCTAGTTAGGGCATTACGCGGTCTGTTGTTACCGCTTGGGTACACTTTCTACTCAATGAAAGGCGTACGATTACGCTTCATTGATTACGTCAGTAATTAAACCGGGAAATTAGTTCGAGCATACGCGGGTTCCTTTAATTTTCCTTAACAAAAGACGTGATTCAAAAAATCGTAAAATAAAACAAATGATATTTTTACTTTGACGACAATATTGTTCAGTATAGTCATTGGGATATTCAATTTGATAAATACAACATAACTTACTTGGTAATTGGAGATTAGATTAATTAGAAACAAAGTTAGAGAAGGCTAATGTTTGTGGTAACTGCGGTTTCTTATATATCACCGTTAACTGATATTTGAATTCGGTTTATATTATTTAAATATATTTTTTCTGGCTTTTTTGATCATGGTGTTCGTTTTAATCGCAAGTGATTTTACTTAGCGCTTAATGTAATAAAAGATTCTCGTGCATATTAAGGAGAACTAATTAATAATTTCAAATGAGGTTTCAAAAATTACCATCCAGTCTATTGTAGTACTCCGCCTAATTAATTTACGTGTGCATTACATATGACAAGCGTAGGCGAACTTACAAAGGTAGCCTTTGTAACTCCTTCGTAACTTAGCATTGTGACCGTTGGAGGCAACTTATTATGCGCGCTGAACCGAGACTCTCGACCCCGACTGATGACTCACCCTTCCTGGCTGTCTTTAAGGATTCAGGGTTTGTGACTAAACCACGGAAAAAAACCGCCATTGTTCGAATGTTGTCCATTGTGGGACACGGCCGTAATTCGACGCAGGCCAATTCTGGTGTCTGGCTTATTGGAAACTTGCTCATATCATGGAGGAATAAAGATAATAGAAATGAAACTCGTCTGTTCTGTAAAGATGACAGACAAAAATATCTAAATGATACTTCTCCAAGCGCTGTAGCGGCGCTTGCCGCTATTTTGTGCAAAGAAGTAGCCATCAAATTCATTAGGGCATGGAAATGGTCACATGATAATTTTCTTCTTCTTTTTCTTTCGTGTGTGTGAGAGCGTGGTGGCCCAGCGGCATAGACGCCAACTTTCAATTTGAAGGTTGCTGGTTCAAACCCACACGTGCACCAATGAGTTTTTTCACTTGAAAAAATTTATGTGCGCAATACCACGTTCTCAAAACGATGACGGAAAACATCGTGAGGAAACCGGCATGTCTTAGAATCAAAAATTCGAGGACATGTGACATCTACCAATCCGGATTGGGCTCCCGTGGTAGATCAGAGCCCATTCACTCTTAATTATCGAGAGTAGGCCGGTGTCCCTGCAGTGGGAACACTAGAGGCTGGTACGGAGTGTGACTAACTCTGGTGTCGGAGTTTTCAAGCCGCCTGAAGGCCTCCGACATGACTTAGCGATTAGTACGAGTATAGCCATGACCGACAACGTGCCCTCTGAAGCACGGAAGCGCTCAGTTCAAATGCCACTAAATGGTCACCCATCCAAGTTCTGACCGGGCCGAAAGTTGCTTAACTTAGATGATCTGTAAAGAATAGGTAGGCAACATGATAATTTAATAATTATATTGTCATTGTCACGTAAAGAAGGAAAATAAATTTGACATCGGCGTCGCGTCGGTTGCAATTCTTCGCTTGCAATATTAATTTTTATAATGGGTAACCAGAAATGAGATTCGCTTCGCCGGAAATAGCATTATGGTTTGGCTGACTTTTATTGCGTCTGAGTTTACGGGAGCCCAAGTAAAAGCCGAAGCGTGACTATATCCACGTTTTAGGCTTTAGCTTTAGGCCATTTCGTAGACTGAGTCAGTTGTACGATTTCTAAAGATATAATTGCAGTGATTTCGTTTTATTCGTTCATTGCGATGAACATAAATCAAGTATCTAAAATCAAGCAAACTTGAATAACTCCAATGTTATAGTTCTGATTTATTTCTGAATTTAAGCTACTAAATTGGAGCGGCAAGAGGCAGTTGGTCTGGGTTTTCCGTTTCATTGTTCGTCAATCACACTTGCCTATCTATTATTAGAATGGTTTATTTCGATAAAAGAAACTTAACTTCCTAATAAATTATTATCGTTTAGATAAGACAATGGTAAACGAAACCTGTCATTACGAAAAACACCAAACAATACACAAAAAACACTAACCTTATCCACATAAAAACTGTTACAATTTATTGTTTTATGTTGCGTATCTGAATCTCAAGACGGGGTTCAAGTCCGAATGAGACGTGGGAAAATCGGCCAAGCGTGACCCCACGGTTCGCCTATCTAATTACTACGCGCAGAGGTGGGTCACACGTTGAAATAGGACTTTATAACGCAAACCACTGTACCAAAACTTTGATCCTATCCAACCAGGCAAGAATTGGCAGAATTAGCAGCAAAAAATTGGGGTTCCGATTTCGATTGCTCGGATTAGCTAACACAAGCATCAAAACCTCATTTTCGTTTTATGTTATTTAAGTGACGGGACGAGCTGACAGCCATTTTAAGTGGTTACTACCGCCCATAGTCAACAGCGGAGCGACTCTGGTCTTCTCGTATGTACTGACCGAATCACATACTGCTTCTAAATACATGAAATCGCGTCATCAATTATACGGGAATTTATACATACATGTTATGGATTAGTTTAAAAAGAAAGCAATTAATTTTCATTAAATAAAAAACTTGGCTCCCTTTGGCGTCGCCCATGAGCCCACCTAGTAATGAGGAAGTTCTGTAAAGGATGCTCCGTAATATGGAGTTGTGATTAGCTGTGCAATTTCATTGTTTCGTATAAAGGGAATAGACGAGGTTTTCTCAGGTATAGGGCACCTATTTTTAGAAACGGGTCAACGCGTTCATTTTCTTCCCTTAGCATTGTTCCTTTAGTGGTCAGAAAACGAGTATATTATCATGGATGTGGTCACTTTGTGATAATAACAGGCACAATGCTAAGTGGGAAAGCTATAAAATCTAATAGTTACAAGTATAATGGGTGATGACTCAATGGCTTTGTAACTGCACTGCCTTCGAAGCGAGGGGTTCTGGGTCCGATATCCGGGTGGGGCAAACACTGTGATAAACGTTAAGTTTGCTGTCGGGTTTTGGGTGCTAGGTTGTATGCTTCTGTGCTTTTCCATGCCACCTGCGGCTAGGGAAATCCTAGTCCAAGGGTATGAGTGTATAAACGATATTTATTTATTTACATGAATGTCGTAGGTATTCTTGTGAGCACAACTAATGCAAACCCTAAACCGCTATTCTCAGAAACTTGAAATTTTAGGATGTTACGAACAACCCGTTACTTACGTACCGCAGTGGTTTACTAAGAAATACCTTTTTATGACGAAGTTCTATAATTTTGTACGTATAAAATTTTATCCTCAGGAAAGTTAAATAAGAATTTTTTCTATTAATTTATATTGTGGTGTGTATAATAAAAAGATATTTAATGCCTAAAAATGAAAGAATGGGACAGAGCGTTGCGGCTTAGTTGTATGTTACAGACACCAACTTTCAATCTGAAGGTTGCTGCTTTAAATCCAGACGTGGACCAATGAGTTTCACACATTAAACATTATGTTCGAAGCGGTAAGCTAGGAAAGTAAACCAAATTCCGTGTAATGCAATGCAATCCATTGACTTCGTAAGCTTATTGAGCTATATAAGGGTACAGTTTGGGTACGTGACCCTAGAAAATAAGCGCAACAATTTGTAGGCAGGGCAATTTTTATATATTTGTTTCCAAATGAATGAACTTCCAAGTAAGATTAAGTCCGACTAATTAAATAAATCCCGAGCAACGATATAACCAATTTCAGATCGACCTTTCAGAAATTGGATTTTAGTAACTAAAATTATAAATAAAACAAACAAGACGCTGTAAACTGTCTGTAAACTGATATACCTGTGCATGTAAAGTGCCTAAGAAGCTGTGACACGTTAAATGCGCACGAATATGTTGCGTGTAAGTTTAGACTTATCCACTTCGACACTTCAAATATAATAGAGTAAAGGAGATTAAGTTTTGGGTTCAAAAACTATTCTCATTTCGTGGCTATGTATGTTATGATTATGAATCAAATTATTGAATTTTAAAGAAATAATGTAAAATAGATTTATTACTGAAGTTACTGTGGGAGCGCGGTTGGTTCGTACTTCCCGCCTACTCCATTTATTTTGTGGTTACAACACTCAATTGTGATCGGTAATATTTAGCTATTAAATTGTGCATCTGTGGTAAAGAGTTACTTTTAACTCTTCAAAATATACCATAGACAAGCCTGAGCCTTTATGCTTTAGAGGGACAGAGCAACGCGATTCTACTTGGTTCTACTCATACTTTGGTAGATCCTAGTAGGTAGTACATACTGCAGTGCTAATTCTGAGACTAAGAATTTTATAACTTAATTCACAAAATAAATATACCTCCGCAGCGTAATAAGTCTACACATTTTGTACTTATATAATAATAAATTACTGGGTGTTTGAATATGACTCCGCCCCTTTTTGTCAAAATAAAACACATTTGTTCGCTTACAAAATTAAAAAAAAAAAATATTGAAAGTATGCTCCATCTGCAGCTACAACCTTCGCCCAACGTTCAGGTAGTTTTCGTATTCCTTGCTGGAAGAAGTCCTGGTCTTTTGAGCTTATCCAGTTGTCAATCCAAATTTTGATACTTTCACATGAAGTAAACTTTTCTCCAGTAAGGTCTGTCTGCATCGTCCGGAATAGGTGGTAATCCGAAGGAGCTATGTCTGGTGAATATGGCGGGTGGGGTAACACTTCCCAGTCCTGTCCCTCTAAATATCTTTTTACGACTTCTGCGGTATGCGGTTTGGCATTGTCATGCTGAAGAACTAATTTGTTATGTCTATTCACCCATTCTGGTCGTTTTTCTTCTATGGCTCGCTTCAAACGCATTAGTTGTCGTCGGTAAACTTCTCCATTAATAGTTTCAGAGGGTTTGAGCAACTCATAATATACAATACCTTTCTGATCCCACCAAATACAGAGCATGACCTTGGCACAGTGAATATTTATTTTTGGCTGTGATGGGCCTGGTTCGCCTGGTTTCACCCAAGCTTTTTTGCGTTTAGGATTTTCGTAGTGTATCCATTTTTCGTCTCCTGTGACTATCCGATGCAAAAATCCTTTTCTTTGCTGTCTTTGAAGCAGCATTTCACAAATGGTTTTCCGACGTTCCATGTCTCTTTCTTTTAAATCATGTGGAACCCAGTAACCGACTTTTTGAATCATTCCCATCATTTGTAAACGCTTTGCAACAGTTGAACGATCAACATTTAATGCTGCAGCTAATTCTGATTGAGTTTGGCAAGAATCTTCCGCCAATAATGCTTCCAATTCAGCATCTTCAAATTTTTTTGGTGGTTTTCCATGTTCTTTATCCTCAGTACTAAAATCGTTATTTTGAAATCGTCGAAACCATTCCTTGCAAGTTGTATTAGACGGAGCATGCTCACCATAAATCTCCACAAGCAAACGATAAGTTTCCGCTGCAGTTTTCTTCGCAATAAAATAATGTAATAACACTTCCCGCAAATGACGTTTATTTGGAATAAAAACCGACATTTTCGAAAAGGTGAAAACAATTGTTGCTTACACTTCAACCAAATATCATAAAATGCGTTAGATAGCTGACATTCAGTACTATCGAATACAAGTATGGTCATTTATTAGTACACGTAAACAATACTAAAAACGACATCTGTTGAGAAAGGGCGGAGTCATATTCACACACCCAATAAATCAATACACATTTTTTATATTGACATATGTGTTTTTATCTCGTGATTTACTAATTAATAATTAAAGTAATGAGTCCAAAAGTCAGAAAAACCCTTGTGACTTTATGTATTTGCAATTCCAAATATCAATATGACTTTCCAAACATCAGAAATTCTAAGAGATAACAATATTCTTGACCTTTTGTTTCAGAACAGCATTCTTCTATTGTGTACATTGTTCAAGTCATGCTATTACAATTTATTTATATTGGCATCATTGTATGATAATGTCTTCATGTCTTCCTTATATCAAATTATCATCACACATACTTTTAAAGTACTTAGGGTCGATTTTATCTTCGCGCTCAGATCCCATTACAATCCACAATATATCATTACTTCCTATTTGTCTTGGTAGATTTTTTATCGATTTCCAAGTTGTAAATTTTTTCCATATATGTACCATAGGAGTTCCATATCGGTAGCAGTCTCCTAACAAGTCTGAAGTCAGTCCCACGACTCGCGGCGCCTGCGCAGCCACGCGCTCAACCAATGCCGATAGTCGTGAGAAATTATATAACTGTCGTGGTTCGTGGATTACTGATATCGATACAATGTGTGTAGGTAGGAAATTCTAACTTTTTAAGAGAGATTTTATTCTATAAACTACTGAACTTCGTACATCTCCTCTCGACACATAGCTATACGCAATTCTAAAGGAACTAAATGCTGATTTAGTTCCCTTAGAATGTGAATTTTACCTACCCACTTTCATCCCTATTAGAATCACTGAAAATTTCAGTCTCGTCTCTACTACCAGCAGGTCAGGTCTTTATATCTATCAAATGATATTTGAAATACCGAATGATTTCATTTTTCAATACTGACTTTTATTATAATCGTATAGGTATTATATATATAACGGTAGGATTATATATTCTGTGACAAAAGTGAAAAGTTTTCCATGCGGGGGAGAAGGCGTGAATGTATCATACCAATAATATTGCAATATAAAAAGACAATGCCTATTACCTAGAAATTTAAAAATTCGTACCCTTTTCGCTATTGGGTCCAATGCATTTGCAACTTAGAAGTGGAAATAGACTTGTGTAAAAGATTACACAAGTGAATATAACATAAATAGTAGTTGTTGATACGTTGTATAAAATTTACTCTCAGGCAGGAGACATAACTAAAGTTAAATTATAATAAATTAAACTATAACAAAGTCAAAATTACCATATTCAACCGAATAGAAAACATAATAGACAATTACCGTTTTTACGACTGTTTGAGTGTTTTTAGAAGAACCGATAGTATCAATGACCACTAAGCATTCTTCCACGCCCACTTTAATTGGCGTGACGGTGTTTTGGAACCATCTGTTTTTGCGATATAAATAATGAATGGGTGGACATTGTGAAATGTTTAATGATTGGTTTTATCTGTGTTGGCACACCAACATTTTTGACAATCAGAAGAAATACACCTTTCTATAATGGTAAATGGGGTACTTCCAATTTTAAACAGCCTTATCTTTAATCACAAGATTAAAATTTTCATGAAAATCCAAGTACAAATTTGAAAAGAAAACAATTTCTCATAGAATTCCAGGTTCCAGAAGCACACGATATTTTGCAAGCATCATGTCAAATATTTCGATGCAAAATATATCAAAATAAGCATCACGATTCCTACTAAAACAAGTTGCTTACAAAGTGGACAAGCCGGCAGTAACAAGTTAACATGAACTGTGAAACAATAGGACCGTCTAACAGTTTTCCAATGAAGTGAGCGTTTACAGAGAATAAAATGCTAATAAGCTATTTAAACTCCAATTGGTTGGGCGTTCACCCTGCTCTCGCTTTACTATGGACCTAGAGTTGAATCTATTAATAGTTATATTCAACTAGCATCTGCTCCCGGATCAGAATATGCGAAAATATGAACCTAAAAAGTGGTCAACGACCACTATGATGGGATTATAATAAAATCCACGTGTTTAAAGTACAACTTTATAATTCTGATCTCGTGTCTACAATATCTCCCAAGCAACGATACTTACACTTTTTTGATATGTTCAATAATGAGCACTTTGAATAACGACGCCTAAATTGCAATGCAGAGTGCAAAATTAGTTAAAACAGTTGTTTTTGTGTGTGTAATTAATGTGTAATTATGTACCTAATTTCCTAAAACAATCTAATAAGTTGTTTCCCGAAAATGTACGATTATGACAAACATAAAATAAAAATCTTATGAAAAAATAAATCCTTCTTGTCGATAATATCCTACACACGATAGTTAAAATGGCATTAGGCACAATATAGTTCATCGAATTATAGATCATAGATCATAAATATGCTATGTAAGCATAAATACATAGAAATATTATTTTTATTTTCTAACAGAAGTTAAGGAAAGCCGTTACTATCTTACCAGTTTACACTGGCACGGTTCATGTATTTTTCTACTCGGGAACTGAGATCTAAGCTTTTTGGTGTCATTTGGAAAAACATCCATATGCCACGGCCCGGGCCAAACCGGTCGTCATTCGGGTGAAATCTTGCATATTTATCCAGTTTTGCTGGATAGCTTTTATGTAAATACCGTGAGATCCACCAAAATGTGATATATTGGTTGTTATTCAAGGGCAATCCAGGTCATTGAATTCGTAACTCGGCTATTTGGCCAAGATTGATTAAAATAGATTGGTCTTTTGATTCTAACCAACCAAAAAAAAAAAAATTTATTAGTTATTCTAATTTCTAAAATATAGATAAATATAATTTATGAACGAACCTACTCGTAAGTTGTACCTATAATAGCTATGGTATTTCGGTATGGGATTCCTAAAAATGCCGTTTTATACAACTTATTATTTATGTTCTTTTACTGTTAAAATACTGTTTCCATTTGCTGTTGGAAATTTTTACCTTTTGTGTTTCAGAAATATCTACTTTATTTTGTACGAAAACTGGTTTGTATGATAATGGCTTCATCAAGTCTACTCGTAGTTCCAGTAGATTAGAGCTCATTATGTACTTGCAAATTCAGAGAAGACGATTTTGAAAGTCTTGAATTCAAATTATTGTAGTTGATTATGCATATTAAAATTTCTGAACGATTACGGATTATGGTAGGAGTATCTAGATCTACCCGATCTAGATGTCGTTAAATTCTGTTAAATTATGCAAGCCGATAATTATCTTCATAACTTCAAAATACATCTTTACGCCTTTAATGTTTATCATATTGTAATACGTAAATAATAATCTGCAATATCACTTTACCATCATGTTTATAAGTCATCTCTTTTTCGGATGTTTTGTTACACCCATTGTGTCGAGTGCTTTGTTCGACTGGACGGTATTGTGGGAACGCGGAGTCTGCAGTCCGCCTGTTTTGCAAATATATGATATTGGCTATCTCAAACATTCAAATGTTTGAGACGGCGCGGCGGCACTCAATAACACGAATGTATGACTACAGCGAAGATGATAGAAGTAGTGGGTTCGAACACAGTGACAGATTACAAGATTGCAATCAACTGGGTCAATTAATTTGATGTCACTCTGTTGTCACTGACATAGATAATTTTTCTCAGGTTCGGTATCTACGCAAGTCGATATAATATGAAGTGTTCGAGACAATTCAGCTAATAAAAAAGGCTAATCTGGGAAATATAATAATTACCACTAAGAACAGAAGGGGTGTTTAATTAATTAACGTTTATTGCCTGTGTCACGTTTTTTTTTTTTTTTTTTATTTATGTATAGCCAAGCGTTTGGCCGCCATCTCACCTGATGGGAAGTGAAGATGCGGCCGACGATGGAGCACGCTTGTCTAGGAGAAACCTATTCACTCTACTCTTGAAGACCCCCAGGTTGTAATGGTCAGGGAACACAGACTCGGGCAAAGCATTCCACTCCCTAGCAGTGCGCACAATAAAAGTAGTTTGAAATCGTTTGGTGCGTATTAAAGGAATGTCGACTGTAAAGGAATGGCGCTGAGCCGTACGTCTGGTCGTCCGATAATGAAATGGTGACGAGGGAATTATATTATGCAACTCTTGAGCACACTCTCTAAAATGTATCCTATAAAAAACCGAGAGACACGCGACTCTTCGCCTGTGCCTACGTCTTTTCAATATAAGTAAAATATACCCAAATATTAAAAAGTTATCTTACGCCTGTTCATAAATGAAGATCAACCGAATGCACACGTTGCTCTTAAGTTTTTGATAGGCACTTCCGAAAGTACTATAGCTTTAACAATTGATAATACAACTACAATAAGTTATAGTAGTTATTATTATTAGTAGTATCATTGTAGAACTGCAGCAAAGATATAAAATTGCAACAATAACATAAATAAGTGTTATATAAAGAACAAGAGTAGTTAAAAGTGTAGATATACTCGTATAGCTACGTGACGTGACATATACTTTATAATAAAAATTATAAAGTATATAATGAATACGAAATTAAATTAATTGATAAGAGTAAGTACCTGCCTAATGATTAATTTAAAAATACTGAATGTTTTTTTTTAACAAAAACCGATTGTACAGCCGATAAATCAATTAAAATTAATTGTTCAACTAATTATTATTGTAGCAGATTATTTTTAATTTATGTCTAGGGTTCTTCTATATCTTTAACGGTAAAAGCTTTTTGAGTGAACGTTTCCTCTTAGCACAAAACCGGTTTGGCTTACTACGACCTACTACTAAACCAATAGTAGTATGCATACTTCACAGGCTGCATATAATAACACGTTCAAAGGCAATGCTTTCAAAGTTCAGTTTGCTCTTCTACACATTTTTGTTTTGATTTTGGGCAATGGACTAGCCGGGAATAAAACAAAATAGAAGATCGACTCAAGCGTTAACCAACTCAAGCGTTGTTCCTAATTTTGTTCCTAGGTAAATGCTTTTTCCACGTAGATTAGATAGTATGAGTGTAAGATGACGTGAGTTTTGATAGTAAAGAAACATTTGTTTCGTCCTATGCATAGAAACACATCTGGATTTTATACCATAATATTGTTCGAATAGTAGCGATTACAATAACATAGTTCTATCCTCAAGTCACTCGATGCATCTTTGGTCATCCTATACTTGAGTAGGGGATCACGTTATTTGTATTAGTGTTGGTAAAACGTACTGCTATCATCATCACTTGAAAAACTTAGCATTTATTTCATGTTAATAATTGTAAATTTTAGTGTGCTTATACCGTAAGTATAGCTTTCTAGAATAGGGATGGTAATCCCAAGATCTCAAATCCAATTCCGAAGCCACTATCGAAGATCATAATCTCCTAAATTAACTGTTGTGCTTCCAATTTCGTTGATCGTAAACCCTTTTCAGAGAAAAAAGCAAATTAAATCTTAAAGTAAAAAGTACATAGATAAAAAACTTTATTCTATCCCATCACAAGGGTGAAAAGGGAAGCGTGAAATTTCTTCCATTATATGAATCGATGGAACAAAAAGGTTAGTATTTTTTTTATTCCCGCTTGGTTACAGAATAAATAACAGTATAACCTGGTGTAGAGTTGATTGATAGTTTATTGGATTGGATTGGACCTTTTTTATCTTATTTTATTGTTACATTTAAGCAGTGATGTATATTGATGTATGTTCATATGTGACTGCCAATTATAAATTAATTGCTGAATGGCTCGACTGATTTGAATATGTTTTGCTTCTATACTTATGGAGTTTTGTTGTGGGGCTGCTGACTCCAAAAGTATTTTTATTTTACACAAAAGCGCAGTTAGGTCCATTTATCGACTTGGACCAAGAGTTTCACTGAGGAATATGTTTGAAGACATCAACATTTTAACTATGCCTTGCATTATGTATGTAAAATGCATGCACAAAAACACAAACATGCATGCAGAATTATAGTCGTTTGTGTGCTTTCCACCACTATGAAACAAGACATAAAAATAAATTAATACTACTCCGAAAAAATCGAGATGGGTAATCAATTTACTTAATTATAATTGGCTACTCACTCGAAAGGAGAAGAAGAGAACAATCAAAACAATTTTGGATGGTACGAAGTTCACCGAATCAACTAGTCCCTTAAACATAACATCAATGTATATTATTCGACGATTATGGATTATCTTCTTAGATGAAAAAAAGCTTGGTTGAAATACATTGGGAGTAGAACAAATTTTATTTCTAATCCAGATTATTTTGCTCTACCGAGGTACCTTTTAGGACTTAATTTGGTATAAACGCTCAATGATGCTCGTATCAATGCTACCATACCTTCGTTTATAATTTGTGTTTTAATCTTGATTTATCAATGTGATATAGATAATTTATTCATAGTATATGCTTCTACAGTACAGCGAGCTTGTAACGTGTTCAGTGACGTATGTCGTGTCAGTACGTCCAAGGTCTCGTTAACGCAATCCCTTCTGCATTCTAGCTGTGAGGAATGTGACCACATTGCTATGGCTTATTATAATCATGGGCTTCTTATCTGGTTGGCCAGTTTGTAACACCTTGATGTAACGGGGTACTATTTTTAGAGCAATTGCAAGCGTAGGTTTGTTATCCTAGATATTTCAGTTAAATCTCATCGCTGGGCTTGTAAACTTGACAAATGATGCTTAAACAAAGTAGAATATCCGAATCGATTTTATCGGCTTTTTTATCGTTAAGGGATTATATTATATATACCACCCTAATTTTAAACCGATTTGTAGTTAAAAATAATTTCTCATAAAAATAAGGTAACGCAATCAACTTCCAAATTCTGGAGTGGTTCAAATTATTTCTTCATTGCTGGAGCCCCGTAATTACCGTTGGTCTTCTCACCTAATACAACGCCATCTAATTAGATGAAATTACTTACTACAGAGGCTACGAATATGATACGTTGTGAAGTGTGTGTACAATCTTGTAACCGAATCTGCTTAAAACCGGCTTACGTCGAAATTCTGCTCACGTGGACTATAATAGTTTACTGTAAGTACATCGCAGGTAGAGCATAAAGATATTATGAGCACGTGCGAAGGGACAAAGGGAAAACGATACCTTTGTGCCACAATACCTCGGACATACCTGCTTCTCGCCAGAAACACTACGCTGCAAGAATATTATATTCAAAATGTGGGTAGGTAATTTTATAGAAATACTAGCAACCCGCCGCGGCTTCGCGCGGTTGTAACTAGGTGCGAACGCAACGATCTCCGATAATACGATCTCCAGTTTGTGCTTTTAACTGTACGTTTAAAGCACATTATTATATCTGCCGCTAAGTAGTGGTGCACTCGCATTGCTGTGTTCCGGTGAAAGGGTCTGGGTGTTGGTGAAATGACATGAGACGTAGCATCCCCGTCTCGACTGGTGTATGTGTGACGGGCGTAACGGGATGCATCTTTTCATACTTCAAACGGAGGACAAGAAAATGTCTTCAGTAAAAGTTCTCATCGCTATTGATCTTGGAAACAGCAGTACCTACAGATTTCCACCAAACATGCCTAAGATTCATATAAGGCTAGGAGCGTTCTTGTTATGAAAGGTGTATAAGGCTTGGGAGTATTATATTTATGAGATGAAAATAAAAACGATCGGAACAATTGATCAGACACAGGCTGTCAAACATATTTCGTTTGTTAATAAAAGTACTTTTTCTGATAGTCCTATTCTGTCCACATAAGGTTAGATGACGAGTCATCTGCAATTATTTTGGGCTGTAATAGAATCGTTCAATTCAACATATTAAGATGGGCTTCTCAAACTTTGTTTTTGGCTTTGAAGAAACATTAATTCATTTTCGAATTGTTATCAAATTTTCAATTTTGCATCAGCATAAGATAAAATATATGAGGCGAACGAATTAAAATTAATGAAATCATAAAATATATGTAAAGTCGCAAGGTGTTTTATGCGTATAAATGTTCAATATCTTCTTGTCATTCAATATTTTACTGCATCAGAATCCCCCTCGTATAGAACCTTTTTGTGAACACCACCTGCTTCGGCGAAAAAAAAGACTACTTAACAAATAAATGCAGGTATAAGAATTATACAGGTAGACCCGTGTGCTTTCTTATTGTATTCGGCATCGTTTCGCTTTAGTTTCAAGGTTTAGAATGTTCCGCAAATTCAAAATCTTTGGGGTTGGCTTTCGGTAGTGTAATCATCGAAAATAAATTGTTTACGATATCTTTTACTTGACATAGCACTTGTTTGTTTGGAAACAATTGCAAATACCTCTATAATTTCTAATATTGAAATGAATAAAACAAAAAATACATCAGTGTACAAAAAAAACTTATATAGACTAAAGGGAAATAAATAAGACGTACAAAAGTACAGAGTACACGTACTTTTATTACGCCTTATTTATTTCCCATGACATGTTTATAATAACTACAATTATTTTATACCATCATCATCCTGGGTTCCCGCAGGCCCAACAAAATGGCGGCTAAAAAGAGCCTTATGAAAACTTGAGACAAGATTCTACGATAGATCGTAGTAAAGTTTAATGTCGTAGCCGCCCGGGGCGCTACTGAGTCGTTATCGGTCTTAGTACCCATCTACGCCACGGCTCGTTACGGCGGCGCTAGCGTCTCTGCTTTCCTGCTCGCTTCGCTAACACCGCTACACTCCCACGTCCGTTCTCCCATAGTAAACACCGCGTCGAGTGTGCGAGTTTCACTTTTTTCTCACTGACATAAAACAGTTGTAAACAATAGGAAAGTTTGAGCAAAAGTGTTGTGATGAAAACAGTGATCATGATTTGTGACTGACTGGATTGCCCAATATGACTAAAGCTAAAATGACACGGAGTAGTGCTCTCTACCACAGCGCCAAGGTGAGCTCTTAAAGCCTACTTTCATAGTTTGTTTTGGTTTTCATTTATAACAATTGCTCCATCTCCATATTTGCTGTTTTCGTTTAGTTATAACTTATTTTATAGCTTGTTTTGTGGTGTATTAAAGGGTAAATAAGCGCGTCGCTTGTGTAAAATTAATAAAAATATGTATCTGAAATCACAATTTTTCAGTGTCTTTAGAGATCCTTTGACAAAAGTGATATATTTGAAATGAAAAGATCGTTAAAACTCAAAAAGAGATTCGCTCCTAAAGTTTTGTAAATGTATTCGACCCGAGCCGGTTTGACCACGGCGGCGTATCTCGATCCCTCCTCTCCCTGCTTCCCTTGGCAGTAGAGCCTTCGTGCCTCCAATTTAAACCGATTGGACCTTGCACAGTATATGCTACAATTACAGACATTTCATTTAAAGTCTTATATCGTTGTACCCATTTCATATGTTTAGAAACGTCTCTCAAAATGCTGGTATTTCATTGATGCGTTGATGTTATTAATAAAAATGTTATAAAAAGTTGTCCTTAATCTGCGTATACTACACCGAAACACGCGGGAAGAAAAGACTTCAACGCGCTCTAGAACGAGACGGATAACATCGTAGTGTTGTCGTGCAAACGAGACAAAAAGCCACTTCGATATTTTGTTTATAGCCGTATACAAACTACAGGCTGGGATTCGTATACAGGTACATTTACAGGTAGTGGTCATTGCACGGATGGACGATCTCCCCATTTTAAAGGGAGGGATGCTTCATTATGGGGCTCAATTTGACCAGGAGTTTGTACTGGGGTCTGGCTTGTTTCGGCTAGTGAGTCCTAATGATGCATAAATCATGAAACGTCGATTTAAATTTGAAGCAAAGATCTCGAAAAGCAATTTGCGGTGAAACAAAAAGAGGTATCTATAATCATACAAATGCTGTTAGGTCTAATACGTAGTTAATGAATGAATAGGATAATTCAGGCCATAAAAAGATAATTGACTCGGACGTGTTCTCGGAAATCTGGCACAAGCTGAATTCGACGACCGGTTTATGGCCATTCGCTCGTGGATTTTACGTATCTCCAATTTTTTCGTTAGCAGTATTAAAAAGATTGAGTGATAAACTCGGTAACACTGTTTAAAAAATAATCTTGACTGCAATTTGCTTCCGCAAGTTGAATTGTAACTGGTAAGAAAAAAATTGTTTTTGCATATCAAATCAAAGCACGAAGAAATAATTTGGTACAAATCATTTGTAACATGTAAGTTAATTTAAGTTAAAATAATGATATTCGTAGGCACAGCTTATCTTTAAAGTAGGTTCAAAAAAGTGTTAAACGCGCAAAAATCGTATGTACGAAGATATTTTGTTTCAATGTTGTATGTTGAGCATAGTTTGACATTAATGCAAGCACGTAAGTAGATATTGTTGATAAATCAATAGGCATTGATATTTGACTCAGTATATTGTACGGTAAATCATCGAGGTCAAACTGTTATTACCTGAGTAAGGCAATAGACAAGACTTTGAACCTAGAACGTGCTGTATGGTTTTTTTATTTAGTCCCTGGTGACCTCTATTTTGTTGGACGTGACGCTGACGCTGTATTCTACATTTCGGATAAGCACAGCTTCCGTGGAAAGAATTGCAAACCTCATACAAGTGATGGATAGAATAGAAAACATTTTGACACGTCAGAACATAAGTACGTGCAGTGGACAAAATACGTGATAGAATAAAAATAGTTGCAACAAAATACAGTTAAAAACTACCAGACAATTAGGTTCCTAGATACCTATACGATAGTGTTCTGAGTATACATATTATCACGACGGGTTATAGATCTAAACAGTGTGATTCACATTTCATGAATTTTAGTTAAATAATTCAAATGTATTTTTAGTCAATTGTTTTGTCTTAAGATTAAACAACCGTGTCGACGCGTCTCGCTACACTTGCCAACTCGAATGCGATATTTACCTAATTGCTTACAAAATTAGATAGTATCAACCTACAGTCTGATTGTAGAAATACACGCGATTAAGTATCACTATATATTCCTAATTAGCACAATATAAGTTTAGATATATACTGAAAAAAAAAAAAACAGATTTTATGAATTAAACTCACTTGCACTCACTGCAAAATGGTTTTGTTAATGATTTCCGCAGATTAATGCGATTCTAATATTTAATAAAAAGTACCTGTTTGTTATATAATTATATTAACGATAATTACATTTCGTTAATCACTTCACATAACCATTAGGAAATTGAGCGATCACTTTAATGTTTGAAATCAGAATGTAGTTGAACGACTTCCGGTGGGAAGTGCACTAACTATATTTCGATTCAAATTCATATCCGTTTTGTATCGTGCAATGATGGCATGCTATCCATTTTGGTATCTACTTTCCAACTTTTTGAGTGCACACGAATTAAATTCAAACAAATACTTTACAACTACTAAACTCCTATTTAAATTGCACATCATCCTTGTTAAATATTCTACACATTCAAATATTTAAGCGTGTATTTAAAAGGGTATGCTCGCTTTAAAGTAGAATGTATCGCTAGTGTTTAACTTAAGAAATAGACAAAATGTACGACTAACTGGCAGCACATGATTTTAATGTCCATTGTAAGGTCTATCCAACTTTAAATGTTTACGTAGCTAAGAAATGCTACACAGTCTTTTCGGTTTGCAAACAGTTTGACCCGTATTTGCCGTCAGTTCCATAACATTACACAGATTATATTGCGATTAGCACCACCGTAATAAATCGTGTGAGCTCGCCACTTCCCACGCCGCTCACTTGCCATCAAATCGTACTTTTTACTCTACATTATAAATTCAATACGTTAGATGCATCGCTGCCCTCCCCATGCGCGAGTGATGTGCCGGATCGCATTCGTTTACCGTATCCGTGTATATTAACGGTTCCGAACCCAAATAGAACCGTAATAATTTTGAGATCAATCGAGTACTCACTCTTGCTAATAACCAGACCCTATAATTAATTAACAGATGACTGGAGAAAGATAACGATAGCAACATTGTTATCTGTCAAAAAATTCTAAACATTCGGATTCTGAAGGGCCTTCTCTTTCTCATATTTTGAATCGTAATAAGTAGCATGTTAAAATTTTGTTAGTATGTCTAAAAGAGTAATTCTTGTATATATATATTTATTTCGCGTATCTCGGAAACTGCTGTAACGATTTGTATAAAATTTTGTATTTAGATAGGGTTTTGCTGTGTAAGTTATTTGTACCTTTTATCTGTATATTTGTACCTCTTGATAAACCGCATTTTTTTTACAAAAACCTTCTTACAGAATACAGCGTAACAGAATAATTTAAGAATGTTTAAAAAATAGTAATATTTGTACCATAAAACTAAATAGTTACTAAATAGTAACAAAAACGCGAAGTTTGCTTTCCGTATCCGTAGCTATGAAAGACTTCCCGTATACTTGGCATCCCTAAATGAATTCAGGCGCAATATTAACAGAAAAACGTGTAAACACGGCACAATATTCTTTGAAGGATCGTTTAGCACGAATAAGTGCCTGTTTTACTAATGACCTGAGATTAATTGCTAGTTTCTTGTGTACAAGGTGTAATTATATTAGCAAAGAGAAAACGCTTTCACACTCATTCCTGAACAGGGATTCCCTGTGTCGCAGTTAATAAAAAAATGACAAACACTCTAAACTTGAGAAAAACATCATGCTTACCATACACTGCTTGCCCCGCCCGAGATTCAAATCCTGGACCCCTTGTTTCGAAGGCAGCCTACCGACCTAGCCACAAGGCAATCTTTTAACTTATTGATCATGTAAAATATCTGGTGTGTTTATGTATTTGTGCTTGTTATGCAAAATAATGAATTTTATGAAAACTGCTGTTGGGTTCTTCAGTACAGTTAACAGGTGGTGGTTCCATTAGTAACGCTTACATAATGTTTACGTATGCAATGGGATTCCCTGTGTCACAAGCGGAACAGCAAACAAAAACAAACTTATCTTGCTCATCACACAATTGTTGCTCCGGCCAAACGAACCCGGTCCCGGGTTTGACGTCACCTTTGATCAACCTTTATGTCTGAAAAACTTTTAACCTACATTAGGGATATCTTCCACCAATAAAAATAGCAAAAGCCTGTATAAACCAAGATGGGGTAAAGTTACTCACCAATTAATATCTATATAGAAACTCATATATTATAGAATATCATGAGCAAATTACTCTGATTTTTTTTTAAATTTTATAGTTTAGTGAACTTTTTTTTCCCTTTGTGAAGTTATTGACCTTTGAGATTACTCCTTGGTTATAAAAAAGCTAACTCAAATGTTGTCCAAGGCAAAAACCATACTTGTTTATACGTAGGTACGTTATAACATATATACATACCTACGAGTTGTAGACGATACGCCCCGTTATATGCCGACTCGTTATGAACTTAGTTAAGGTGCTGCCATCTTTCTAATCATCCAGCTGGCTACACTTACGCTCTGGTACAAAGTGAGTAAATAAAAAAATCGTCACAATTCGCAGAAGGTGTTATTTTACCTATTTTATATACGAAGCAAATTTTCAATTTCGTACCTACATACACAGTTCGTATTTTTTTAATGTAATTAAAGAGACAGGACGAGTAGAAGACCCAAGTCGCACCGTCACCCGAGAAGGGAATATAACGTCTCATGCGCATGTGATTTCACCGGCACCCACACCCTTCCATCGGAACAAAGCAATCTTCGTCTTCTTTAGTGTTAGCAAGTTGCCAACTCTGATGTCTGAGCTTTCAAGCCGCCCGCAGGCCTCCGATATGGCTTATAGACTAATATATAGCTGTGACCGACGTCTTAACGTGCCCTCCGAAGCAAGCTCTGTTCAGTGGTCACTAAACGGTCACCCATCCAACTTCTGACCGGGCCGAGAGTTGCTTAACTTAGATTATCTATTAAGAACAGCTATTAAGCGCTTCACAGATGACAGATAAATAAAAACAAATATTGAAAAATACATCATTTTTATAAAGTAATCAACTAAAAAATAAAGGTTTTAATGTGCAATCTAGACTTATACATACATCTTTATTATTAATACACAGCGAGAGTTCCGGAACATTGAATATCATTTTTTATGTTGTTGATATCCGTGATAGCACATACAAAGCAAGGCTAATCAGAAAACGTCTAGTTTAACGAATTCACGTAATTACAGCTTAATTAGAAATTGTCAAAGTTATCTAGCTTGCGGCCATAGACAGCAAGCATGATAATTACGGCGAAGTTTTATCAAAGCCTGTTCTGGAAAACAGTTTATTTCGAAATCTTTATCTTTCCTTCCATTAGCGAGACATTTTATCTGTTTGCCACGAGCCCCACGAAATGTAGGTTGTATGCACACGTAACTCTGTCAATCACTTAGCATAGCTCCACTTACGACTCCATACACTCAGTGTGAACTCAACCTTAGAAGCCTTATTTGCTTAGGGACAGAGCAACTTTGTTGTTTGAGCTTTTATAGAAATACAACGAAACGTTCAAATTCATACGAATTTGATAACATATTAAACAAACAGTTTTTGTGTGGTTTCGTGTCCATAAGATTCACTTTTTATGTTGAACTGAACATATTCATAAATCCGTTGCATTTGTCTGCCTAAACAAATAAATAAAATTGAAGCGTCTGTTTGTAATGTAAAATAACAGCCTTTTACCAGATGCACTTGAAAGCAAATACGGTACCTTATATACTTTCAATGAACAGAAACACTTAATTTTTTTTTGTCTTACTGTCTGTCCGCCTGTTTGTTCCGGCTAATCTCAGAAACGGAGATTAGCTAAACATAGTTAAATTCTACGAGAAGGAAGTTGCGGGGATAAGCTAGTCTTAAAAAAATATGGCTGTATAGCACTTCATCGTTTATCATAATTACTACCACGTGCTAAGCGTATCCACCTGATCTACAGGTGGAAAATAGATAACTAGAAACAAAGTTACATATAGGTACATATATAATGCTTTGCAGGTGCTATTACGGAGGTCGGCTCAGTGGCTTAGTTGGTAGTAGCGAAGGGGCCCTGGGTTCGATTCCCGGCCGGGGCATACTGTGCGTGGTAAATATGAAGTTTGTTCTCGGGTCTTGGGTGTTTGTCTTGTGTTTCTGTGTTTGTCCATGCCATCTGCGACATAGGGTATCCTAGTGCAGAAGTATAAGTGTAAAAAGTTTATTTTTATTCACTTCTAAATAGTACCTAGCCTTTCCGGAAACCGGACAGTTTAAAATGGCGCCATGAACTATATATAGCCCAGTTGATAAATACATTATAAAATAGTAACTGTCCTAACACCACTGGAATAATAAATGTACGTTATGGCCCGGCTGATCTGATACTAGTTCTAGAACAGTTGAACTGAGCTGTATCTATCAGCTTTTTCAAGTCACGTATAAGAACTATTCTAGTTACGTGACTTTGAGAAATCAGCATTAAACTACTGCTACCTGCTTGCAAACGTGCACAATCTATTCCTACTCACCCGTTGCAGAAGCGACCTTGTTCATAATCTTTATGGTATAAAATACTTTGGTACACTGTTCCTGGGTATATGGTGATAAGTGCGCTACTTAGCTTGCCCTTTAAGCTCACGCAGAATAGCGGTGCGTTGCACCTGCACATCTGTCGTCTTTCCGCCTTCACAGTTTTTTGTGTTACTTGCTAATAGGATGTCAATTTAAGCATCCAACATCCTCATTATGAGTTGGAAAATCTCTTCATACATAGATAGATAAATGATACTTTAATTTCTCTGGCGATTAAATTTATACGTTTTATTGAACCTACGAATATGTTGCTAAAATATATAAAAGATATACCGTTATTTTGGATAGGACAACCATAAATTTAAGTCATGCAACGAACAACCAATTAATGAATTGCACAATCACAAGTTTTTGATGTCCGTGAGAAAACCTATGCGCTTATAAATAAGAGGAAGTTATAGATCAAGCGATATTCTAATCGCATCATCGCCTTGACATTTGATATCAAGTTTGCCCGGGACACGCAGAGGTCGGAATCAAACCCACCAGAGATCACCTTCAAAAAGGATTATTCAGAGTTGCGAATACATCTGCCCGAAACTGGTTTGTTTCACCTGCCCGAAACAATCGCGAAAAGCCAACGAGATCCCAAACCAGCCGACAGGTGATATTATAGAAACAACTGGCTATTCTGACTAAACAGTTGTATTTCACGGCCGTAATGATGCCTTGTAATTGTGAAGAAACAATGTAACATAAGAAGTTATATTTCTGTAAATAGACCATAAATTTAATATTTATCGCTTTGTATACATGCTAATGCTTCATTAGCTTTATGCATGGTCCTTTATTAGTGTTTACTGAATATTCATAAATCACTTTCATCAACATGTCGTTTTATATTCGTACTATAAAGCAATAATAGTAATTCGTTTAGATCGTCCATGTTTTACACATGTCTGGTAGCTATCGCCTACTCAATAAAATGTAGCATTTTAATTTAATTTAATGTTTAGAAATGGTGACTGAACCTCGCCTTGGCAATTCAGCAGGAAATGCGTGGGTGTTGTCACAGACGTATCTGTCTGTGGGTGTTGTGGAAATTTTAACGAAATAAAATCCGCCTTCTTATTCTTGCATATTACCTATTTATAGCAGACATGCCAAAAAAGGTCACAGACTTGAGACGCTAAACATTTTATTGCCAACTAGAGGCAACCTGCGTCTAAAGTCATCATTTTTGAATGATTACGAAGTCACGTATGCTCCGGTATTATATGCACCTTATAATCGTTGCAGTTTTTGCGATGCCATATGTTGCGGTTGTGCACCTGACAGTCCCGTGCCACATCAAAAAGTGTCTTTAGTTCAGAACATGTGGCGTGGACCTCAGAATGAAGACTACTGTCGAAATGAACGTTATTTAAGGTCACTTCAGACCATGTGGTGCAAATGTGGTGTACGAACTTCAAGAGAGGTTTGACAGTTCTTGATATTGTTATTTTTTGCGTATTTACAAACGAATATTTTTTTAATTGTATTTTCTTTATACCTGTGTGTAGGTAGTAGGACTAAACTGTTCTAATGGTCTTGGGTTAACTATGAATTGACAGAAAAGTAATTGTGTAAATTAAGTATGAAACCCTAGTTTCAGTTACGGTATGACTTTAGTTGTTTCATGATTTATTAAGATATCTTCTATTTAAGTAAGTTAAAGTTCTTTCTTCTGTATGGACAGAAATACATTGCAACAAATTGAACACCAAAACATTGCCTACGATTAAATTAATGGTTAATATTTGTATAGCTTGCAATATTCTTCTTAAATATAAGGTATAATTGACATTTGAATTTACCTGAAATAAATTTTTAAGTGGTAGTGATATGATAAGGCGAGGTATCAACGACGATGAACTTATAAGGATAAAAATATATATAGCCGAGATAACTGTGTTACATATTTTTCTGACCTATACGATATTTGTTTCCCGCAAATGTGCCAATTCACTTCAAAATTATCTAAGGAAATAATCCACATGTATCAAAATTCGTTGGTCTTCGTTGGATTGACCAAGGAATACAATTTTCATAGAACTTTCAGCTGAGCCTTATAATAATAACAATTCTTCTTTCACAGGTGTTGTGGCACCTGGACATCTTCCGTCGCAGCTTCCGCGAGCTCACCGGCCACGCTTGTCTTGGTCCGTCCTGTATTTTTTGCGCACTCAAGGTAAGCCAATGTTCCTATTTAATGTATAATATACTTTTATATCAAGACATAAGAAACCTAAGTAAGATCCTGCTGAGCCCATCGCCCAGATGGGCATGTATCGTCTCATGCACCTGTGATTTCACCAGCACCCACACCCTGGAACAAAGTAATGCGAGTACTACAGCATGGCGGCAGATTCCAGATGTGGTGGCAGTACCTCTCCGGACGAACTTGGGACGAGTTCTACTGCCACTTTTTGTTAATGGGTTACAAGTTTCAGTCGATGCCTACTACCAAAACTGCTCCATCCACGTACAGTTCCTAAACGTATATTTTTCGATGATTTGACGGTGAAAAATATATCAATATATAATTATTTCAACACTTCGTCTTGTCATCACTTGACACGTTGAAAAATAAACGGGTTCAAAAGAAAGTGTACCTTGTTTTCTGATTTCGAAACTGCCGCTTTAACTACGATATACATAGTTTGTATACAAACTTGCGTAGCCCTTATCTTTGATTCTTATCTTAAAAACATTACGAAATCCCGGAAACTGGATAAGAATAAGTTAGAGAAATAATAAGGAACTCTTAATCGCCTTAAATACGGCCAAGAGCACACATTTTTTTATTTAAATATTTTATTAGTTCTGCTACGACTTTTATGTTCTGCGTTCAAATCCTAAGATGATAAGCGGCTATGTAGCTGATCGTGGCGCCACGCCACACCAAAATAGTGAAAAGCTCAGTTCATAGTGGTAACAAAGAGAAAGACAACCAGTGACCTCGGCCGTCGCACGCTCGTTCCCAGAAACGTGACCTTTGCAAACAATGGCGGCGCCCCGTTCCGATCTATCCCGAGCTTTCGACACGTTCGATAGGTACCTATAATATTACCTGCACAACTAGCATTTTGATAGAGCTCGCAAATTGTGGTTACCCTTTAAAATATTCTACCTCGTTACTAACCTCAAAGTTTTCAGACTGACAAGAAGGTTCGTAGCTATTTTTCAACCACGTCGACTTGAGGAAGTTTACCTATGTATGGTTATATTGTAACACTAGGAAGGGATTTTTGCCTATGATACAAGCCTGGAGTTATATAGGCTTTAGAGATTACTTAAATAGATCACTACCTATCGTATAATGTAAGAACTATATGAATACGTAATAAGTGTACCTATTTATAATCTTTTTTTGGAAATAATGGGACCAGCTCATAAGTAGTACTGAACTTACTGACGTACTGTACTTTATTTTAAAGGAAATTTATCAATTTTGATTACATGAATGGATAACATTTGGCGCCAAAGTAAACTGACAGCATTTTTCAATTAAACTCGCTGCTTAATTTGTGCATCGTTGTATACAGAGGCTGTTAATAGGAACTAGTATGCTTAAAATAGCTACTTTATTATGTCGTA
Source organism: Aplocera efformata (assembly GCA_921293045.1). Classification (NCBI taxonomy): domain Eukaryota; kingdom Metazoa; phylum Arthropoda; class Insecta; order Lepidoptera; family Geometridae; genus Aplocera; species Aplocera efformata. The sequence continues at coordinate 9,631,731 of OV121045.1, forward strand.
GAGCAGCGTCCTCAGGGTTAATCTCTGGACTCGACAGACTGGTTTCACGACGGCGCTTCGAATCGTGATTTAGCTTATGCAAGACATTGCTTTACTAAACAACCCGTAGAGCTGAACAGACCATAGCCAATGTAGATTAGCCCTAATAGTCTATCTTCACGGTGCTTTGTCTATTTCTCGATAGCCTTCTATATCCCATTTCATATTATAAATACATATATAGTACTTATACGGTCGTTACTCTTCCGCGCCAAAATGATTGTTCCGTTTTTAATCTAAACGGTTGGGCTAAAATTTCCACAGCTAGATGACCAGTCCCGATACCACAGATAAATTCATCACAGACACATAAACTAAATAGGTCGGTTACCTCCTGGGGCGCGACAGGGGTGTGGGGGAAATAATAGAGGAAAACAATTAGAAGATATGCATAACTTGATACTACACTATAATCTACAGATGTAACGGTCTCATAGCTCAGTTGGCAGGAGCTCTACCTTCTGCGCTTATTATCGTCTTGGATTCGATTCCCGCTCAGGACAAGCATTTGTTTGACAAACAAAAATATTTGGTCCTGTCTGGTTGTCATTATGTATGTATTTCCAAAGAAAAAGTTTTATATAAGTATATTTATATTAGTTATATATAGTTCCCAAAGTACAAGCTATGCTTAATTTGGGGCTAGAAGGCGTTTCTTAGTTACTCAGATCACTAAATTAATGCTTAGTTTGCTTGAATTCCTAACACCAATTATCGCTACTAGGATTACGCGGCATTGGCGAATAATTTGGTAATTCCCATCGAAGCCATACGACATAAATTGAATGAAGTTTTCGAATTATTCGATGTCAACATATAAGATGGCGCGCGTGTGTCGAGCTTCTATTTTCAAACCGGTTCACGTTGGCGCGCTTTTTAACCAATACAGACGCGCGAGTTCGAAGAACTTTTGCCTCTGCCGTGATTGGTTCGAAGTTGTGGCGCTAAATCTCTGTGTTTGTTTTTATTAAACTATACTAACTGCACCCCGCGGTCTTACCCGCGGTTAGCCATCCTACGGGAAATGTAGATTTTTCCGGGAAGAAAGTTGCCTATGTGTTCAGCCGTTCTGGCGTAATTGAATAAGAAACATCCATTCATCCAAAGTTTCGCATTTATAATAGTACTCCGAAAACATTGTGTCGTTATATAGTTTGAATACCTAGGGAACAGAACTAGACTTTTCTATTAAAATTTCATAGACAAAACTTATTTCGTAATTGATAGCTGAAAGACGCACTGCAGCAAGTCAAATTATTTCAGTTTATTTCCTAACGATTTCATGACCTTACATTATACCTATGCTATGCAACACGTATAACGAACAAAATGATGTGATATTAAGTAAGTTAGTTATACCTACTCATGTACTTTTTGAATCCAACTTTAATCCAAAAAATGTTACGCGTCACGCCAGCGAAACTAAAGTTGCAAAGCTTTAAATTTTAACGACAATATTTACGTAATTACGTTCCGGTACAAAATCACGGAAATCAAGTATGAAGTGATTAAAAGGTGCCGGAGTTCTTATGATTAAAGTCATTGAACCGTATAAGTACCGTATAATTTACTTTTTAGTTATCATAGGCACTGATATACAGGTTTCATACCATTATATATTTATATCTGCTTACTGATCGTAGATAAAAGCAATTCGCAATATGAAGGCGTATTTAATTTAGATTTGGTTAGGTTTTTTTATAATATATCACAAAAGTGACGGGAAAAACTGAAGGCCCGCCCAGATGTTATGTGTTTAGGTTTTTGCCACTACGTACCTTTCTACTGGAGTTATAATAATGGTACCTAAATAGACAATGCTAAACAAATAAGCTAAATTACTTTTTGACTGATGTTTTTCCGGTCAATCGAATTATTACTAAGATTAAACTGTTTTTGTGGAGAGAATCTAAACTATAAAATTAACGCTTATTCAACGAACAGTGACCAGTATATGAAAGTAGGTGTACTGAAGTAAAAGTTTTAATTAGTTGATATCCGAGTAGGTAGATAAGGCGGCGTTCATTGTTACTACCTATAAGTATACACATGTTATTTGCAATCTTAACATTTGGGAATTACTTTATTTTGGTGTTTGTATACCTATACCTACCAGTTTACATACAACTGTACGGTAATGGCAATATTTAAAATAGCCTTTTTGTCTCACACTATCGCCTACAAGAATTGGAGATAGCCGTTCATATTGTTCCGATTTTTGTATGATAGAGTTATTTGTGAAAGAACGTGTATCTGGGCAGACTTGTGCAGCGAACAAAAGACCCTTGATCTGCCTAAAGTTAGACGACTCCGTTGCTTAGTTAGTAGCCCTGCCTTAGAAGTACCGGGTTGGATTCCGAGCCTGGGCAGACTTTGTGTGCTCATCACACAGTCTAGACTGTTAAGTTTGTTCCCGGGTCTTGTGTTTTTTTTGGGTGTTTGTCTTATGTTTCTTTTTGTCCAATCCACCTGCGACATAAGGAATCATAGTGCAGAGGGTATGATATTGTGACGTCTTTTTTTTTTTGTTGACGAAGGGGAATCTGCAACAGATACATCGGTTGCCCTGTCCCCTGCCAAAACCGAATTATGTGGGACTTTTACCCAAACTAAACCCCTCCGGTGGCCGACCTTTGCGCATGATTGTGTGACGTCTGTTTTAATGATACTTTGTTTTAAAAGTAGGTTCACTGGGCGTCTCTCTCAGTGAATTAGTAAGTCAAGAAAAATATTAAGAGTAAGGTAGGCAATAATAATTGATTATAACAACAGTAGTGTGATCTGGGCACGTCTCCTAGAACTGTGTCACGGTTCTACGTGCCCCAACCGCATGCAAACAGTAAAAGTAATTACTTCATTCTCTATGTATATTATATACAAATAACACTAAGCATTAGAATCATCTCACTCAAATTTTAATAATGATTTCAATTCTTTGAACAATAAGGCTGTGTTTAAAAGTTACAATTCTAATGTAATTTCATATATTTTAGTTCTTTTATGTTTTTCTCTCGAGCTTGTCTCTGAATTTGGATTTTTTTATGATTTAGGGTTCCGTACCTCTAAAAAGAAAAGGAACCCTAGTCTCCTCTTTTTCTCAGGAACGCGTGGAGGTATCAAGTTGAAATCAATTATAAATACTTCCACAGCTCCTAGCTTATCAATCTATGCACGTATATAAGTATTTTCAATCAAACCCTGTAGGATACTTCCCGACGACCTAGAATCATGAAAATAACAAGAACTTCTTAAACCGTAAGTAAGGGCAAAACCCGATAACCATAAAATTTTTATTTTCATTACAAAATAAATAATACTCGAATAAGCCTATAAGGAACTCTCTGTGCGCAAGTCTGACTCATTTTCTTTACGGCCGGTTCTTTTTGTCTATGTTTAGAACATTAAAGTATAGTGTTATCTGTGCTTTAAATTGCCAAATGTCCAAGAATTTTTGAATACTTCGATACTGCTTACAGCTATTAGGTAATTGAACCGTGAATTAGATTGTTGAGTTAGAAAAGGTACTCGTAATTATTGAAACATATCGAGGGATCGGATCCTTTTAGGTTCGCTCGTGAAACCCATGATTGGCCATACATCTGATACGTCCACGCGTAGATCACGCAGAACGTGCCTCGATCCCCGACTGTGATTGGAACGGGCCGGGTAGCGGCGAGGAGAAAAGCTTTTGATTTGTTTACATCATGCACGATCTAAAAAAAACTTTTTATATTATGTTCATACTCTTTTATGACGCCTTTAAGATATATAGTCGGTAATGTAGGCAGGTGTGTTCGACAAACTCAGAAACTGAATCGAATAAATACGTTTAAGCTATAAGCTAATAAGGTTATGAATTGTTATTAGCCGTTGCATGTATTGTGTTATTGTAAATTTTTATTATAACTTTTATGGGCGGAGGTAACCACTTAATATCGGGTGGGCTTCCAGCTCGTACCGCCAGTTTTGTTACATAAAACATACTTATTAAACAAATTACCCAAATTGAGTTATCTTGGTCCAATCGATTTAATAAATTAAAAACTTACACGCTCATACCTTTTCACTAGGATTCATTTTGTCGCAGGTGTCACGGGCTCTCACATAACACAAACACCCAAGACCCAGAAATAAACTTAATGCTAATCACGAAAATGTTTGCCCCGGCTATTAATCAAAGCCGAACGCCTTGCTTCGAATGCAGTACCATTCCAACTTATCCACGGCGCTGTCATTAGCTTATATTAGAGTACTAAGTACTTTACAAAACAAGATTCTAAAGAGCATACAACAAAAATGGATTTTCTGTTATTTGGAAGGCGGCCATTTTGCATTTCGCGCGTTCTGATGTTCTTTATTACTTTTTATGCTGATGCTACCATTTTATCGTCCTCCACTTTTGTCTGTCATTATACATATCTATACGTGGTGTACAGTCGCGCACGCGCAGCTGCAGAACCGGTCTTGCTTCTCGTTTACACGGCGTACTGCCGTGTCATACTATACAATTGTGCCTATGTTTAGACGATTAGTCGTGGTATAAATAGTCGATCCTCCAGTGTAGTCTAGTGTAGGCTGAAGCAAGCACACTGTGTCGAAGGCAGTTAGCTCATACTATGCTAACTTAAGACTTCGTATAGCTTACAGCAATTAATAATAGTAATAGCCGGTGAAATTACAGGCACATAAGGCGTTACAACTTCCTCAATGAGACCAACGGGTCTTCTCATACTTCGGTCGGAGAGTCGTACTGTTGTCGTATTGTGGGAGATAGTAACCATTTAACTATAGAAGGACGCCACTGCCATCGCATGACAAAAATGTTTTTTTTAACCAAAACTTGAATCATGTTTAGGCTGTTTTTGATTTCATAAACAATGCGATGTAGGTCTTCTACATCGCATTGTGTACGGCAACGCGTTCAGTTTACCAGCAGCGGGGCCGTGGAGACCATGTTATTGCAAAAACGAATGTTTGCAAACCACGTAGTACCTGTTATGAGCTGCATCCTGTGCATTGTCAGGTACATGGCTTATTGTCATTGGACACTCGTGTTTTGATTTCTAACGTCTATAGTTCATCGATTCCCTTCAATTCACACAATCGAACGATTCAAAGTTGGTCGATTACTACTGAATCGGTCGGTAGAGATTGGGTGAGATACCTACAATGCTATTGTTCATCAATGTTTCCTAGGTTTTTCCGTACCAGCCTCTAATGTTCCCACTGCAGGGACACCGGCCTACTCTCGATAATTGAGAGTGAAAGGGCTCTGATCTACCACGGGAGCCCAATCCGGATTGGTAGATGTCACATGTCGTCGAATTTTTGGTTCTAAGACATGCCGGTTTCCTCACGATGTTTTCCGTCGCCGTTTTGAGAACGTGGTATTGCGCACATAATTTTTTTCAAGTGAAAAAACTCATTGGTTCACGTGTGGGTTTGAACCAGCAACCTTCAGATTGAAAGTCGGCGTCTATGCCCCTGGGCCACCACGCTCTCACGATGTTTATACAAATAAAAACTGCGTGGTCTGCCACCATTATTAAATTTATTGTTATTAAATTCTGTTCATTTGGATATGAAGTGTCGTAGTAAAATTCTGTTTGGTTATATTTATTGGTAAGTCAATTTTTCGTGGCTCAGACCTTAAGTAGTCCGAAAAACAGTAGGCAACATTAGTAAAGACAACAATTACAGGAAACAGGCTTTAAACGACTCCTACACTGGGTACTTACACAAGGTCTCTGCCCACTGCGTAAACTACATCGGTGACAATCAGACTAAAATCTCGCTCAAGGAATATAAAAAAATATATATTTTAACCAGTCATTTACGTCATCCAGCTTCTAAAAATTGTATTTTTTTTATTTGCTCTTCATTTTAAGAAAGGCTTTGCACGCATCGTGCTCATTGTATAGTACGAGTAATTATAAATACTAAAATTACCTCTTCGTCAAAACCCTTCGTAAAACGTCCGTTTTCTAAATAAATAAAAACAATAAATATTAAACTAAGCATAGCTTGCACTATGGAAACTAAATAACTGATATAATACTTAATTGCAAATGGTCCTTATATAGATAATGGCCCTTTAGAGGCGAAGTATTTAGTCGCATGCGTCACCGCCCACTAATGGTGACAAAGAAAAGCTTAGGCGCCAGCCGCCAGCGCCTACCGCGCCTAAGCTACTTACCTACTAACTTAAGGAAGCGTTCCGCATAAGCGACAGACAAACATGCTTGCAACAGAAATCGACATCAAGATGAAGTTATAAAAAAGTAGTTTCTTTCTTTATCTTACAAAAGTGACGGCCCGCCTGATGTTAAGTGATAATATTAACTTAAATACGACTTAGGTCCTCCCCGACCGAATGAGAAGACCCAGGTCGCAACCCGTTGCGCCAGTCACGCCAATTGGGGATGTGACGTCTCTGTCAATATAAATGACGACATATAAATGTCATGTCATGAAAAAATTATGTATGCGCAAAAAAGTCACACGACCGCGACCGCGGCACGTTCAGTAACATAACATATAAACATTATTACTGTTTACAATGGTTCACTGTCTCACACGGCCTCCCATGACGGTCACACATCAAAGACATACTTGTAAATCGGACAAGAGTAAAAAAGTTTCATGATCTTATTCTAATAACGGCTCCGAGCCTTAGTTGGTAGTGGTCTTGCCGGAACACATTTTGTGTGGTAAGCAAGTAAGGTTTTGGGTGTTTGTTTATTGTTTCTTCGTTTATCCGTGACATCTGCGACAAAGCGAATCCTAGTGCAGGGGTATGAGTAAAAACAATTTTGGTGAGAGTAACAAGTCCTACAGATGTCTGGCATAGTCCAGCAGAGGTCTGTCAGGGCTTAAAAACTTAAAGCTTAGCTTAAAAGTTAAACTTCACATAAGATATTTCTAATTCAGCGGCAAATTAAAGTCGTATTCCTGATTTGGTTTTCAAATCGAGCTTTTAAACTTCCTCTTAAGTTCAAATAAGTTAGGCAGGTCGTTATTATAAGTTCTATCGCGCACTTTTGGAATTGTTTCTTAATTTATCGCAATAATTATCACGATTATGGCTTTTCTTTTAATTTATACTTCCAACTCAACAAGGCAATTTCATACGATAAAATATGTAAATACGATATAATGATTCTGATTGCGATGAGGCTGTCAAAGTTCATGGAGTGGGCGTGGGACTATTTAATTTTATAAATTATACTAACCTTAATCAAATGTCAGACAAGCATTTGTAATTTCTTAATCCGCCAACTTGCGTGTATGTTTCTCCGAAAATGATAGTTTTCATCTATAATACTATAAGTTATAGTTGATGTATATGTTTCGTATGCTTATACAATATAATTTTCTTAAAAGATGTAAAAATTCGAGAAGAAACTCCTATATGAAAAATTATTATTAAAATTATCGGGTTTTTGTAATTTTGTCAGTTCAGTCAAAAAATAATTGAATTAATTAGTATTACGATGGTAATACTGATAAGAAAGAGATTGAATTTATGACATACAAGTTTGTACCGAGATTAGGATCCCTTGTCGATTACTAACAGATTCCTTTTTTTAAGAGCTTATTTGCTGCATACTTTTTCTACCAGTACAAAATTAGGATTGAACGAAACCGCAGCTAAGGAAATCCAAAAATTAGGAACTAGGAAATTAAGAAACTGTAATGTATGGTACAAATATAGGTATATTTTAGTTAATTCCAGCAAGTTTAAACAACTACCACTGAGAACAACGTGTTGTACAAATTACACCACGGCAAGCCAACCTTCAACCCGAAGTGAGTGGAGTCAGACAAGTCGGAGAATTATAAACTGTTCTTACCCATTATCTTAAACGACTAGCTATGCTATCTAAGATAGATTGCTGATAACTTGCAATCGAGTTTTTAATAGCGCTTGTTTAGCATCAGAATTCCAAACGTAGTCTAACCTTTAAGAAACACTTCAAAATAGGTAAAACCTATTTGCAGTTCCCAATGATGAACGTAAGTCGTGAATCAGGTAATCGAAAAGAAACAAAGCGTATTTTAAGTTCCTCCTAATTATCGACAGGCGGGGTAAAAGTAACATTTATTATATATCCAATATATTATAACACCCCCCCCCCCCCCTTCCTCTCCCTACCCGCGAAACGTGCGAAAGGAGCAACCCAAAGCAGCATTAGAACATGCCAAGTTCGTCCGGAGTGGTATTGCCACCGCACCTGGTAATCCACCAAGCAGCGGTGCACTGGAATTGCTGTATTCCGATGGAAGGGTGCGGGTGCCGGAGAAATCACAGGCGCTTATCCTCATTTCGGGTGACAGGCGCAACGCGATGCGACTTGGGTCTTCTCATACTTACGTCGGGAAGAACCTTATTCATGTTATTATTAGTGGGCGACGGTAACCACATAACATCAAAAATAACGTAAAAAGAAATTCAATTGTGCAATGTAAAGGAAACCATTAAATATACGACAAGTGTCGCCGATACACTAATTATTTCGACAAATAAATCAAGTGACCATTTGGGAGAACTGGTTGTAAGTGAAATGGACAAGTGCTCGTAAAACTACAATACTACCTACTTAATGTATGGTCCAGCAAGTAGGACGTTGCAAAGACGCAGCGAGAGTACCTCTTATTGGTTGATTTTCCTGTTTCGATAATTGTGGGCCATTCGGCACAAATCTCCTGAAATGGCCCGGTTTTTATACCCGTTATGAAAGTACTTTGGTTTTGCGCGTATTCAAAATCATGCCCATAAAACAGTGATCAATATACGGCGAATGAGAAATTAGCATCTGCTCCCAAAAACGATTACAGTAGTATATGTAGTATAACAATATTATGTTGTTCTATGATAGTACTTTCTTGTAATTTTTTTCGTCTGCCTTTTGCTTGCTCTTCTCTGCTTTAACACTAACTTATATTGTTTCGTGCCCAACCCTGTTTTGCTGCTTTGTGTTTGTTTTATACCATATTACAGAGTCGACAATAGAACTTCGAAATCTTAAAAAAAAACTGCAGTGTTAACCTTCTTTGACTGGATACCATAGCTTGAACCTCTTTAAATCATATTTTATTGCCGTGTGAACTTCCATAAGATGTAGGCCTTTTGTAGTATAGGGATAAAAGAGAGAATATTATTGTCTACAAACCCAACAAAAGATGTCGTCAAATTGCTATTTGAACTAAGAATCATTCTTTATTTGGACGCACGTTTTCTGTTTTGTGCAGTCCCACAATTTGTTCCAGATTTGTAATACGCTTTTGTAACAAATTTACTTAGCATTACTACTTGAACGGAGAGGGTGTTGATGGTAGCAATGAGCTTGGAAAATGTGCGTAGTATCAACGTTCTCAGGATGCTAAACGATAACATCGTGCAGAAACCGACATGTCCTAGAACCAAAAAGCAAAATCTTCTTTGTAATATAAATTCCCAACTGCTAAATAACACCTATATTGCATATTATAGTTACTGTTAAGATACTTGCCATAATCAGACATATTAGTTTTAATTTTTTCAAGTAGTCCATGGTTCACACGCTCAAATCATTGAATACTTTTCTTCTGAAAGAATTACGAATACTGGTGACTCATGGCACTTCTTTAAACGACCGTATACAATTTTATCGGAGATTGCTAACCCCATCGGTATGTGGATAACACATAAACAAGGCTCTGACATCCGATATTTTTAATTTTTAGTACACTTATCTCCCGATGCTACTAGATGTCCAGTAGAAGTTCTGCAACGAATGCCATTGCTGCGTCAAGATATTTGCTTTGGCATCACCTTTGGCATCAGTGTTGCATTTACAAAACGAAACATTGTGTTATAACGAAGCATTTTCTAACCTATATTAAAAAATAAGGACTAATTTTGTGATTATGACAAAAACATACACATTAATTACGTACTTGCCTAACACTCCTATTTTTGTCGATGAATTGGCAGGAGAAATTTACACAGAAACTTTTGTTTTGCATCTGAATCGCCTGCCAACTCCAATTACCGCTATTTTGACCGCAGCTCGGTCGACTGCTTTGGTGCTGCATTGGTTTTGCATACTAAATGGTACATTTAAGGTTTGCTACTTGACCTCGTTTACCAATGGAACAGACAAAAGCTTGCAGTAAATGACTGCGGTTTGACCTTAAAGTTATTGCATGTCGTGATTTCTCGTATGTTAATGTTAATAATTATACCATTTATTCAAACAATTAGAATTACATCAGCAAAATAAAGTTGAAAGGAGAAAGTATAGGAGCAAAAGCTTGTTGTCTACAAGTGAAGGGTTTGCGTTGTGGAGGCGAATCTAGTCTGCAATATTAGCAGTTCACTGACCAATCGTGTATTAGCTCGCTCTAACTCGTCTATTCATAGAACCTTAATCGATTTCCTAAACCTCAGAACAGCCGCTGTTGCAAAAAACTTGCTTCAAGCGAAAGCTTCCTTCCATGGCCCTGAAACAACAGCTTAACGCCTATAAAAATAATATTGGCAGCGCTAACAACAGTGTTAAAAAGATACTTTTTATTTATTAGTAATTTACTTGTCAACAATTAACTACCATATTAAGCAATTTAAATGATAGAGTTTCTACATACAATGCTTTTAATCTTAGCCATACTAAGTAGGAGATACGTAACCGGACTCCCGCGCAAGCCTCTCCTCGGTCTCTTTCGCACTCGTATAGAGTAGTATGACGCGTCAAAGCCTTCGTGTTATCTTTGTCTGGCGCCTGCGCAGCCTGTCACTGTGGTTAGTACTCTTACACACGTAAACGTTGACTATACACGGCACCGCGTAGCCGTGCGCGATTTCAAACAAAACTTTAAAAATAATTCATCGTGTGCGCAAAATATAGTATCGCGTGAATTGGATTTATACACGTGTTTGCAGTGTTTACAATATATATGAGGTTATTATGTGGTTTTTATTGCAAAAGTGCAGTGTTGGTGTGATTGTAAAAGGTCATTATCATGTAGCGTTCTAATCAAGTGAGTGGTTGAGTGAATTGGATTGGTAGCAGTTTCTTCTATACTACTCGTTAGCCTTGCTGGCTGAGACGAATCAAATATTTTAATGCGACAACTCTGTATTGCGATACGTAAATGTGTCTCGAATATTTCAGGGTCGAAATATTATATGGTAATAGCGAAGAAATGTTGTGTACTAGTGTCGTAGGCGCATAAAATTGCAACATTTCATAGAATAACTTGCGGTACTGCCGGTCGTGTCTAATCTATTTCTCATTAACGATAGTAGGTACTTACCATGGTTCTATTTACTTACTAGTGTCAGCAGGTGGCGTAATGCTAGACATTACATGCGGCTTTGTCTCTGTCTATTGAGTTATTGAAGCGTGGTGACATATTCGCCAAACAGACGACCCACGCAGACCAAGTTCATCGTGATCATAATGTTCTCATTGCCCTCGATTCCAATTGCGAATTCTACCCACAGTTGATATGGGGGTGTTTGTTATAAATAAGTAGATTACCTTCTAGTTTATGTTTGCAAAACACTCCTTTCTGAGAGAAAATGTCTCATCTTCAGTGTAATGCAGAGTATGAAGGTCGAGTTTTGCCTTTTTGCTAGAATTTACTATTATAATTATGTATCGTGTAGGTATATTCCACTCTGTTGTAAAAACATAAATTCATTTATGATTTTACCAATCAATTCCAATTCTAGATTAATTTGTCCATCTCCCCTTTTCATTCCGGAATTGATGTATAAATAAAGACTCTAGGAATAAAAGTAAACTGCACCGGCGCCGGCGCATTTTTGCATCATGAGGCACAGGAAACTCGTAGCGTTCCACACCATTACCTTAACAAACTTGAAATGTATCTCTTGATTAGAATGTGTGTCTATAAATCAAGGTTTATCGAGTACTTACCCAATAGTTATGCTCAATTCAATTATGTTGCGCGTAGAACGAATCAATTGGGAGAGCGGTCTACGGAGATTAGGACAGAGTTATTAAGGAGACTACATAGAATCTATAATAGCCAGTAAGAAAATTGACGTATATTATTGATCAGCTAGTAATAGACACGCCACAGCTTATTTAATAGTCACTACGTGGAACAAATCGCCATAAAAGTTCATCACACTTGAGTTGTACCATGTTCCCGTTGAGTTTACCGGCATATATAACTGGCACTTCTACTTTGTAGCGTCTGTATACTAAAGGATTCAAAATTGTTTAAATCAATTCAATAGTCAATCACTAGAAATGATAACAGAATAGAATATATTCAATGTTATGTTCAATGAATATACCCCTTTCAACACAACTTGAACATTTTTCCATGTCTGCTAATATTCTTATCTGTAATCTTTTTTGATCTCTACTTTGTTTCTGATTTTTGTACCAAATCGTCATAGCTTTTGGGTTAAGCTAATATGTCTGAAAATATAATTTTAAAATAAAACTTTATTACAATTTACAGTTAAAAATAAGCAGAATTGATTGCTTACAAATGAACCTAATTTAAGCTGTATGTCATCATAAAGTAGGCTTCGTAAAATCAGCTCAATATCAAGGTCAAGGGGCTTATTTGTGTTTTAGAACTGTCAATATAATTAATTAAATTATAATAATTTAGTATTTTTTCTAGTATCTTTCTTGTTTAGCCTGTATTAGTTGCCACACACGCTTTTTCACTTCGATATATAATATATTTCATTTTGAACTCCGCACTATATAATATGGAAACAATACTATAAATTACAAATCTTCAGCCACAGCCTCGGTTTTTGATAATCTGCTACTAAAATGACATTAACGTTGTTTCTCTTGTAACTAAGTAATACAGCTAGCTTAGCAATGCAAATATGCAGGTATTGTGAATCAGTATGTCATTTAATAATTATCCTTGCATTAATATCATTTTGAATTGAAAATTACATTCCATGAACAATGACTGTTGATTGGCCAATACGGTGATTTTCAATAATCCACACTATACAATGTATGACCTCATATGTTGCCTTGAATACCAGTAAGTAGGCAAGTATCAATAGACTTCACTACAATAGTGTATTGGCGCAATCATAAATTTTATATTAAGTTTCCCCGTGTGCCGGTTTCTATCTGTTTACAATGTTCAATGGCACATTGTTTGGGTCTTCATACCTTGGCAACGCCCGGAATCATCAAATACGATCCAAAATGAACATGTGTTTCCAACATTTGTGCTCATAATTGTTTTAGTTCGTGAGCCATATAAATAATTGCTCTAAATTAATTGCATGCAGCCATTCAAATGTGTTGACGCAAAAAACGACTGTAAATTGAGCTTACTAACTAAGTGAAATCTAAAGCAGTGCGATTTAAAGGCTAAGCTTGAATCTCATTATTAACTTTTTGGAAACCACTAAATCAATTAAAACTTTGAATTTATATCTCTTGGGATTAAACCAAGGCGAGGTGACTAAAGTAGGACATTAAAATGTACATGTTCTTGTAAGGATAACGTTTGCCAAGTTCTAAGAAGCTCGTGCTTCTGCCAAGGCTGTTGTCGCAACCGCATGAGTAACTATCGTGATACGGTCAGACCCGCCTCCTGAATGTAGAATTTTGGCAGCACTTACAAAACACACAAAAATATGAGGGTCATTGTAAAGACAATGGTTTTTAAAATGCGATTGTTCTAATGATTATCGAACTAATGATTAGATTGGATGGGTTAACGTTAGCTCATGGATACTATTGTTTGTGCAGAAATTAGCAGTCGATTGCATCTAAAACTAGTTTTTCCAAATTACAAAGGATATGACATATTATGAATGTGAGTCTGTATCTGCTAAAGATCTCAAATATCATGCAACTTTATATATAGTCTCTTTGATGACGCAAGAGTCGCTCGTTGCAATAATTTCTTCAAACTTGTTTGCGAAATGACTAACAAAATATATTGTAGCGTTGTGACCAGTCTGGTATAATATGTTAGAATAATTATACATATCTAGATTATCTATTTGATAGTAGTTTTCCACTGACGAAGTTTTAGTTTTACTGACAGCCATTGTGGCTTTAGTTATCTCTTGTGAGAAAGACATAAGGAGGTTCATTTTTCTAATTATTTGAAAAAAGTTATCATTTTCTCACACATAATAAAGGTAGGTTGATAGTGTAACTGGATCGCAGCCTCGTCATGTGAGAGTCTCTCACGATAAAGCGTGTCGCTTGATTGGATTTTCATTAGTAAATATATTTCTCATTCACTTCCTATAACAATGTTTCATCGCTGCAATACTCTCAACATTTCTATCTCTTTTTACACAATTTTCTCAATTCGAAAGCCGGATAGCTACAATTTGTGATAAATAGGAAATTGATTGATTTCAATGTTGGGATAAAACTTTTTGCCTCAATGTTGTCTGCTGTAAACTAGATTTTGGGCTAAACTATTAAAGTCATAGTTTAGGCACAAACTATTGAAAAACCAAACTAAGTATTTTATTGATACGTGGATAGAAATGCATAACTTTTGAGCGAAACAATTTCTCTCATATTCAATGACATCCGTAGTCATAATCCGATTTATAAAAAGGTTCTGCTGCTGTAGAAAAAAGTAACAAAAAGCCTAACAGGCATTTTGTCTTTGCGCCAATTAACTAACTAACTGCCACAGATTCATTTCATTATATGGACTCTAAATTTGACAATGAAATCACGAATTGTTTCAATCAGCATCCTGGTAACCTTTAAAGACCACCGCTGAGTAGCTTTTAGAACAAAAAAAGACAAGGATCTTATATTATTCGATGATACCTGGCGACGAAACTCATTCATAAAACCTGAATGCAAAATGTATCTAGAACATAATTTAAAGGCGTGGGCGGCGAGTCCATTTGATTTTTCCTTATGCGGCGACTTAACGGGCCCGATTCTTAGAACACAGCCTCAAACTTTTAAACAAGGGTTACGTTAACCGTGAATACGTAATTCGATGATTCATAGGAACAATTCTTAATGATAACAACTACTTAACCATAAAATTAACATATCCGTTTTGGAAGACAGAACATGGTTCGTAAGTGGAAAAGGAAGTCGAAATTGTTCGTCTACTAATATGGGGCTACAGTTTTACAACTTGTCAAGTGACGAAGTGAAAATTTTGTTCACACATAAGTTGGGTAACTTATATAATGACGTATCGAGAGCCACTTTGGCGACCTCAAAGGAAGCAGAACACATATTTTACAAGTTCGGCATACTTACGGACTGACTCATGTGAAAGTTCATTCATATGATAAATACGGTCCGCTGTGGAGCGTAAAGATTTGATTTTATTTTATTTTACCATCAATTTTTCAAAGGGTCGTTTATCACACAGTTCATCAGTTGAACTACTTAAACATTCCTCGATGGTGAATCATTTCATGTTGAAATTTATAACCATCTCGCATAGTTTAATGAAGATAAAAAGTCGACTTTATGACCTATTTAATGAGACCTGCAGCGCAAATCCCGAATGAAGAGTAATTGGCACATTTATTTTTACTTTACGTCTCTAAATATACGTGCACATCTGCAGAGCACGTTGCTAACACATGTTCTTCAAACAATATATAAACTTTTACAACTTTATTTTACAAATTATCTACATAGAAATATAAACAAAACCTCTAATAAAACGGCGAGGCAGCACTTGTAGATTAGAAAGAGAGGTCGGAGAACCCACGTGGGTTAAGTTAACAATAGATTACAAAAAGCGTGTGTACCTGGTTGGAAGGTAGAGTCGCCGCCCCCGCACCGCAGTCCCGGCAATCAGTTCGAAAGCCTTCTCTGAGATGATCGTCTGGTTTTTATTACATCTTTAAGACTTAAACGTCTACAAAACTCATTAAAAGTGATATGTGTCGTAAATCGTCGTAGTGGCTAATTAGTGGGGTGATGCCCCGCAACAGTTGCGTTTATACGTTCTTTAGTGCTACGCCACCTGCTTCACCGCGCAAAGTGTTTTCGCGCCCAATTCTATTTATTATTCAGTCGGCGAATAAAAATAGTGAATAGTGCGGATAGGAATATCTTAACGTTCACGAGTGGAATTCAAGCTAAAAGCGCGGGATACGTGGATAGCTTACATATCGCCATATAGAGTTGTTTGCTGATGTGTGTGCGTTATTCAGGCATTGTCTTCGATCACGACGTATGGAGATTGAATTGAAATGAACTGATTCGATCGGTCGGACGTTTTTATTGTGATGAGATGATAAAGTTTCGGTACAAGCGTAAGGAGAGCAGCGATGGAGGGAGTGCCAAGAACGGAGCAGCGCTCCAGAAGCAGAAGATTGAGGGTCTCCGGGAACTACTCCCGCCGAAAGATATGCTGTCGGGATCCTTGGCTGGCGTGAGACATAACACGCTGCCGAGGTCGAGACCGTCATCGGCGCCGAGGCATGACCCGCCTGATCCTATCATCAGCCCTACCACCTTATCTCTCTTCAGAGTAAGTTCAATTTACTTCTCAGATATAGAGCCATTTATGTAAATTCATAAAGGTGCTATGCTAATATGGTAATTTCTAAATAGCATATAATGCAAAATACCTACCTACGTTTGCTCGCCAAATTACATACGTAACATAGCAACATATTTTTAAAGTTCTCAATTAGACAGGTTCTGCAAACATATTAGAACTATGTAATACGCATTCTCTCAACAGAAACATTATCTTGCTAAAGTTTTACACCAGCCACGGATTATTTATTCATAGATGATCACGACTTTATTTGTAAGTCAGTACAAAAGACATCAACGCGCTCAGTAAGTTTCCGCAGCTCTCATGGAGCTGTGTCGTTTTTGCATCGTATTAATTAGCTCCCTAGTTACTTATTTGCTTAAAAGTAATTCTTGTTTTTTTTTTTTAATTGACGTTAAAAACTGATCAACGAGAAATATGCCGCCAGTATACAATACTGTATAAAACTTTTTTTATATTATGTAAACATAATGACTGGACGAGCTGAAGGCCCTTCATGATGTTAACTTACTACGCCCATAACAGCAATACGACTCAGGTTCTCCCCGACTGCAGCATGAGAAGATCCAAGTCGTACCTCGTTGCGCCCGTCACCCGAGACGAGGACCTTACGTCTGATGCGCAAAAAAGCAAGCATGCATTGTTAAAATACGAGCAAATATCCTACCTGGTGTGTAATGGTATCCTCTGTGGTGGTGACTTCGGTCTTCCCCTACTTAGGCATCAAAACTCTGAGATGTGAAGCTGAAAAGCCACAGGTGCCTTTATAAGTTCTCGAAGTATTAGAATGTGTGTCAAAAATATATTGGAAGGACTATTTTTTGAATACTACTTACTACTATTGTACTATGTATTAATATACAAGTTACTTTCGTTTCACAAATGTCTACCATATTTGTTGGTAACAGACGATTACATTTTACGATATTGAGGTTGAGCTTAAAATTCCATGCCCTCACAGTCACAGTCGGTCACTCGTCGCATACGTAACTTAATTGCAGGTATTTGCTAATTAAATCACGGTACTGGTTGTTTCTAGAATCGATAAGTGCATATTCAAGTGGCTGACTATTCATCAGATAAGGAATGAATGAATTTGTAATGTCTATTGGCGACTCGACGTGTTTTTCGCATAAAATACTTGATTTCATAGGAAATTTAAACAGCGTGTTCGGTTGTGCGTTTGTACAAATTGTGTTTCTAAGAACGAAATATTATGGTTGATAATTTGGTTGATAATATTTGTTTCAGTGTTATTGTATTCTTTGTACGTAATTTATATTATGTTACCCAATAATATGCGTGTATCAATACTCATAAGGTAAATATACCTATGATTTACTTACTGCAAGATTGAACCTAATCACCAACAAGTGATGTATAGTAGAAGGACATTAATAATTATGCGCATACGCATCAAGACATTGGCGGTGTAAAGCGCGTCTTGAATTATCTATTATTCTCACTAGTGAAGTGGGAAGTGACAGTTAAATAGTTAAATAGTGTTTTTTTTCTTGGCGTCTAAAATATCGAGATTTTTGTAATTTGATGTATCGAAGTTTCAACCTTTTAACAGGCATTTTTACTACAAATACATTTTGCTAATAACTTTATTGTATAACACAGGTAGTGGGATCTATATCACATATGTATATTATAATACTAGGTATGTATTATCAAAAAGTTGGCTGTTGATCACAGTAACACAATAATTAGATAAATCATTTTAAACAATATCTTTTTATTAATTTACTATTAAAAAGTAATTTACTATTACTAAGTAAAAGGTAGTCATAAGGTTTCGTACATATAAAACTAGAAAAGTATTTTTTTTTATTATCATGTTAAAATAAGGCAGATACATGGAAAATACCTAACTATTTTCTTTTTGCAAAAAAATTGTTCTCACCTTGAAAATAGGGCCTAACCCGTAATCGTGTTTCAGTAAACAATGTCTTAATCTGTAATAAGCTAGGCGTACCTACTGTAACTTGATCATAATTAGAAAAACATCATTGTTTTAAAAATATCAGTGTCTTTGAAACTTCAATATGAAATTTAAGAGTATAGAAATAATAAATAGTATTGTGTATTTTATTACACAAAAATTCCACCACTATGGGTTACATTTTCATAGTCACAACGCAAGAGGAATTATTATTGAAAAGTTTGAATATGGTTCTATTAGTATTCTCAACACACAGTGTGTTTTTGTAGAATACTTATATATCAGTGAATACTTAATAATGGTACGTCTTGGAAAATGTATTTATACACATGTTTCGAAATGACTTTTAATTAAACTTTTAATAATAAATTGATAATACAATGTCATTATGTTATTCATCCATTATGTTATGTCATTATGTTATGAACCACGTGGGCACAGACCTTCTTTTGCAAAAATGCCGGAAACATTTAATAAGAAACCTTGGGGTTACTTAGATAATATATAATATTACTATAAGTATGTAAGCGATTAATTATACCGATAATATCCTTCAGTAATATTCATACATGGTTTCACGCTTTTATCCCCGATACCTTTTTGGCGATAAAAACGTAGATATGACGAGTGGGGAGCTCATCGTTGCCGTTGTTTTCTCACGTACAACTCAACTAACACCTATTTCCACTTTATAATTCCTGAGTAATCTGTTTGCCAGGACATAACTTGTACCAACGAAAATTATCAATAGGTCCAGTCGACGAGCAGTAATATCTAGACCAAAATGAAAACATTTGTCTCAAACCTGAATATACCACGCTTTGTTTCAATACGATAACAGTCTATAGACGAAGTTGTGGGTGAGTAGTCAATTGTTAATAAAAGAGCTTTTATATCCTCGTTCTCAAAGCCTTTAAGGTTTCGTGCGAGGATCGCGTGAGTAACGGAAGACACGGCGCAAGCTGCGTCCGCCCGACGTTGCACCGGAAAGCGCGGCAATTATAATGTTACTCGTGATCACGTGGGCCCATAACCTAAAACACAACTTTCGGCCATCTACACTATGATAGTTATTAAAAAAAATATTTTTGTATAAACTAAATAATTGATTTAAAAACAAAACTTTCATCTACGAAAAGCTACATTATCAGCAAATTAAATAGTATAAATTTTATTAAAACAAAGATTAGGTTACCCATGAAATTTGCAATAATGTAACCCAAGGTATAAATGTAATATGGCGTGCGCTGCAAAAAATAATGAAAAGTACAACAATGTAGTTTTTTTTCTCCAAATTATTAAATCAATAATAACCGCTTAGTTAAAATAATAAATTTAGAACTGTATGTGAAAACACTAGTGATATTAATCCTTATACAACCAAAAAGTTTCAATAAAAAGTGGATTATGTACATATTATATAAATTCCTCCTCAAATTATTCGAATCAGTGGTATAAAACTGCTAAAAATAAGAAAAATTATGCGATGTGAGCGACCATCCTTCGCTTATTCTAGTACACATTTTATCTATAAGCTGCGGAAATGAATTATATTTTACCATAAAATGAAAACTCTTAAATGCATCCGTGAGAAGCTGGGGCTGGTGGCTAGTTTAATATGTTTTTGAATCAAGTGCGGGGCTACATAATAATTAGATAATAAGCACAGGCGTTCTTTACACGCTCTACCACGTTTTGAAACCGAAGAAGGTAAACATTGTCAAAAAATCCGCATGTCGTATATATTCAAAGATTTTTGATTTAATTTCTACTCTCGTTTAATTAGAGTTGACGCGACTTTATTGAAAACATTATGGTACAATCGCAAGTGTGAAGTTTGATGAAATTGAGTACATCAAAGATCTTATCTAAAGCTTAACAAACCAAAATCACCTTCATTTTCGCGCCCGAAGGTTTAGGTCATAGACACAGATGTAAAGTCGTAAACTATAAGTCCACTCTGCTAACGGTTACGAAACATAAAACATCGCGATACAAGTTTGAGCGTCGAATGACCGCCTCTACCTAGCCGGGTCACGGTGGTTGTGACCTATACCTTACTCGTATTCGTGCCATACTGGTTTTGCTCTCTTCGGAACCGGACATTCAATATTCGATCTTGAGCTCCTAAAGTTTAAGTCCTCATTT
Organism: Aplocera efformata; assembly: GCA_921293045.1. Lineage (NCBI taxonomy): Eukaryota > Metazoa > Arthropoda > Insecta > Lepidoptera > Geometridae > Aplocera > Aplocera efformata. The sequence continues at coordinate 9,652,390 of OV121045.1, forward strand.
CCATAACAGGTTTGTACTTTCTTCACGAATCAGCTTATTATTAAAAGGTTCGCGCGCGTATTTCGATGGAAACCTTTCTTTTTAAGGCTACGGTGTAAAATAAACACTGACTTGTCTAGCTTCTTTTATGTTGGTTTTTTCGCAAACAAAATGTTTCTTCTTTTCTTATATTGGTTTAAAACAAATTTGAAACCATACAAATCATCGAACACTTTTGCATCTCCGATCCAACAGTTTTTGAAATCTTAGGTTACTCGTCACGAGCCTAGTCGAGCCTCAATATACATCATTGTTATTTTTTCTCAAGCTCTATTTTTTCTTTGATTTCAGGATCTCTTTTCCCAGCTGCAATGGTCAGCCGAACGAGCTCCAGCCGCCGACAGCTTGCGGCGCGCCCTGGGCGGCGGCGGCGGCGCCCGCTTCCAACTTGGCTGCATGGCCGACGCCAGCGAGTGCTTCGAACACCTGCTCCTCAGAGTCCACGCCCACGTAGCGGCGGGCTCGGGGGATAGGAGAGAGGATGACGCGTGCAGAGCGCCCCACTGCGTCCCGCATCGGAAGTTCGCCATGATGCTTGTGGAGCAGTCCGTTTGTGGTGCTTGCCAGGCGACTTCTGAACCGCTCCCTTTTACTCAGGTAAGAAGACATTTCCATTTTTATATTTGCTATTTAACCTTAAGCTCTAAAGGACCATGTAATTAACGCAATAAAGTAGTTACCATTAATTAACTAGGTAACTACTTTATTGTTAATGACTAAAAGAAAGTTTGACAACAAACGTAACAAATTTCTCAACGACAGGAAACCTTCCAACATGAGCATTATACTGTATTTACTTTTTCCAAATTATGATAACGTTTTGGTAAAATTTATCTTTTTTGTTGTAAAACTCCAATTTTATAATTTGTAATTTATTGTATAATTTACAGATGGTGCATTATGTATCTGCGACGGCATTGACTGCGCAGGCGGCGCTTGGCGAACACGGTGATAGTTTTGGTCTGCTACTGCGTAAAGCTGGCGGCATGGGGGACATCAGAGATTGCCCGGTAAATTTTAGTTTATTTTAAATATTATTTTTTATAATAAACTTCAAATTTAACAATTTTAAAAACAAATTTAAACAGCTTTAACAAATTTAAAGTATAATATTTAATTAATTAACAATATTATTATATTTATTTTATATTTAATTAAAACATATTCACATACTCTACATACATAGAGATTTGACTCATAACACCTGGAATATAAACTTAATAAATTTTTCTTTTTCAGAACGCCTGTGGAGCCAAAATCCAAATATGCCGAACTCTCATGAACCGGCCGGAAGTCGTATCCATCGGTATGGTGTGGGACTCGGAGCGCCCGTCCGCAGAACACGTGGCTGCCGTATATGCCGCGCTAGGAACCGAGCTGCGTCCCACCGACGCCTTCCACGCATGCGTGGACCGCGCCTGGGCCGACGCCGCCACTCACCGCCTCGTCGGTCTCGTCACTTACTACGGCAAGCACTATTCCACGTTCTTCTTCCACAGCAAACTACGCAAGTGGATTTATTTTGACGATGCCGACGTCAAGGAAATCGGGCCAGAATGGTCGCAGGTCGTCGACAAGTGCAGGCGCGGCAGATTCCAGCCTCTACTTCTCTTGTACGCCGCCACGGACGGCACACCGTGCGATACGCGACACGCGCCGCGAGATATTGTGCCGTTTCAGGCAGGAGAGCCGAGGCGGGCGATAACTCCGGCCCCGGAGCGACCGCCTCCTTCTACGAGAAGAGCATTGACGCCCGGTCCGGACTTCGAAGGAGATTTCGCGGACGCGCAACGTAAAGCCATCGAAGGCATGGAGGCGCGTCGCCGTACGCAGCTAGCGCGCAGTCTGTCTGCCGGCTCCGACGCTGGCGACGTGCCCGTCCGCGCGCGCCGCGACTCAGGGAACTGGTCAGGAGATCGCAACTCCGGCTCTTCAGGGTCATCAACCGCCGAAAGCCCGTACATGTATCCACGCACGCGAGGTCCTCCCGGCTCACCGACCCGCAAGGGTGAACTGTCGAGCGGCGGCTCCTGCGACGGAGGCTACGACTCCTACTCGCTGTCGTCTACGGACAGCTTGCCGCTACAGCAGGGCCTGAGACACAACCTCCAGCTTGCGCAGATCCCGGAAATCATCACGCGCGGTGACTGCGCGGCGCTGTGCCTCGAGGCAGATCGTCTGCTGGAAAGCTCGAGTGCGGCGGAAAGCGCTGCGGATTTAGACGCAGCGCTGTCGCTCTGTGATCTAGCGGCTGCTAAGGCACGTGCGGCCATGGAGGCACCTTATAATAACCCACACACGATCACATTCGCGCGCATGCGCCACAACGCATGCGTCATGCGCGCACGACATTTGCAGCGCAGACTGGCTGCGCGTGCTCCCGACCCTCCCGCTCCCGTCCGAAACACTAGAAGCGGTATCGAATCAGCCGCGCCGGTTCCGATTGAGATCTACGCGACGCTGCCCAAGAAGAAAGGCTCGAAGAAAGCTGTGAAAAACTTCGATGACGATATCGAAACTGTCTCCAGAGAACGACCCCCCAGGCATAAATCTCGGGACGAGGAGAGAGGCCGGGAGAAACGATCTCGCAGTGAAGACCGAGGCCGTGCGCGTAAGGAAACTCCAGTGGTCGCGGAGGTGAAGAAAGAGGAGCCCGTTGACGATAAAAAGAACAAGAAGCAGCATAAGATCAGAAGAAAACTGATGGGTGGGTTAATTCGGAGAAAAAACCGATCGATGCCTGATCTGACGGAAGGCGCGGACGCTGTTGAAGAAACGAAAGAAAAACGAGTGTCATCTGTCGATGACGCCGATGTTGGCAGGCGGACAACAGATGATACGACTAACCTAAGTGGTTACCTGTCCGAAGGTCACCTGGAATTTTCAGGAACAACCGGAACGAATCCCAACCTTGAAAGAAGCAAATTAATGCGAAAGAGTATCAGCGGCAAGATTCTAACGGCCGCTAAAGTGCCACCTCCGCCACCCCTAAGAACTACGTCTCAATTAACTGGCACGAAATATGGACAGAACGAAACAAACACCCAGGATATCGAAGAGGACGGCGGCTTCTCCGAGCAGTTTGGAGATGAACCGCGGTCCATGCCGTTTGTGCGATCCTACGAAGATCGGCCCGCCAATCACTACGATAGTTTTGACGACTCTACGCAAAACTTTCTTACTGTAGTCACAAAGGCAATGATCCATCAGGAACAGAGTCCGATCAAAAGAGATACTACGCCTACATACGCTCAACAAGCACCGAGAGTGCAAAATCTGAGCAGAACTTTTGACAATGGCGTGGATGTAGTGGATTGTGCCCCAGCTAGACGCTCCCCGCAAATGATGGAACTGCCGCCATATCCAAGTCCGCTAAATTCGGTCAACCACTCGAGACAACCCAGCGAAGAATTTCCTCCTCCTCCTTCCCCTATCAACATGACGACAATTCTCGACGAAATCAACAGAGTGGATGACCACTACGACCCCCACTACAAACATCAACAGTTCGCGCCCCATGGAAACAACTATCAGATGAACGAAGACGGCATGCCGAAAATGCCGTATTCAAACAATTTCCTTCAGGAACTACAGGATCGACAAGCCAAGCAAGCCGAGAACCAAAAGAGAGTATCTGAAGGGAGCCATTACAACCAAAACGACTGTGAAAAATCGTTCGAAAACAACAACAGCGTTCGAAACATGGCTTCTAGATTTGAGAACAATGCTCAAAATACGATGAATGACAGCGAAAGGTCTCACGTTGCCTTAGTAGGGATGGGCAGCAATAGAAATGTTCTGAATCTTTCTACGCAGCAGAATATCAACGTTCGGCGAGCGTCCTCATCTTCCATTGACCCTCTCCAAATGGAAGATGAGCTGGGGATAAAAGCGAACGCTTATGGGGAGAAACCCAAAAAGAAATCTGTATCGTTCTGTGACCAAGTGATTTTAGTTTCAACCGCCGAGGACCAAGAAGATGACAGCTACATCCCCAATCCGATATTAGAGCGAGTATTAAAATCGGCCATGAACAAACCCGAGTTAACAACTTTACCCCTTCAATCGGAAAAGCCCTCTCTTCAGAGACAGGAATCGTTCGACAGCCAATCTTCGAGGTCCACGATATCATCACTTTCTCAGAATTCTGTAGCTAATAACGATGGCGCCCACAGCGAATACGTGCGAGTGCAGAACTATCCTTCGTCTTATCAAATGGCCCAGGCAAGGTTACAGCAACAGCACAGCGTACAAAAGAGTACCGCAGTATATGGCAGTAGTCCCACACAGACAGTACAGTCACAACCACCACCTAACAACCCTCAGGTTTACCAATCGCTCCCTACTAGTTCACCACACGGTACCACGCCCATTCCCTACACGCAGCCGCCAGTCTACACGAGTCAAAGCAATGCAAGCCCACCGAACTTCAGCCAAAACCCTGCAAACAGACTGACGCCGACGTCCCTGAACCCAATCAAACAAAATGTCAATTTACAACGAAACGTTCCTAACACTTATCCGCACCCACCGAGCCAACTCCATCAGATGAACCAACCGAACAATGCATACTATCACACGTTACCGCAGAACTCTCCACCCGGAGGTTACGTCCGCCAGCAGTACCAATACAACCCTAATGTACAAAATATCTCGTCTCCGTACCAAAGCGTGCCGTCTAACTCGCCGTCGTACGTGAGCTACCACAACCCACCGACGAGCTATCCAAGCTCGGAGTATTCTAGTCGATACCCGCAGACGAGCGCGAACCACGGCGCGTACCAACGAGTCCCGCCGCCTCACGGAGAAATGCCTATCGATAACTACAATGGCAACTATCAGAAGATGCCCAACAACTTCTACGCCGACTCTAATACCTCCCGAACAACTGAATCGAGGCATTACCCTAACCAACAGAGACCCGGGTACAACCAAAATGCGTTGGATACTAGTAACGGTCCTAACGACCTAAGACAGTATCAGTATGCTCAGAGTGGCTACAACCCGTACCAGCACTTGCCACCGCCCAAGCCATTGCAGAAAAAGTCCGTTTCTTTCGAGCCAGGCACCAAAGGAGGCACCGATTCTCCTGTGTCTCAAGAATCGTTGTCTCCGCCGTACATTCATGAGAACCCTACACATGGAACGCCTAAATTACCGTGCAACTTGTGTCGTAAGAAGTTGGTGAATCCTCCAGCGATGTATTGTCCAGATTGTGATTTTTACATGTCCAGATTCAAACCTAGGTCATAGCATTAAATGACATATCTGATAATTATTTTAGAATTGAATGCCAGCATTGTAAATAAAATGTTTAAAAGTAAGGTTGCTGATTGTAATCTAACAATCATTGGGCTAATCCAGACTTTTAAAAAGGATCTCATTCCAGATTTTATATTAGCTATAGGTAATTATTATTGTGCCTTCAAATTAGACCGTAAGCTATTTTGCAATCGAAAAGTTTATGTAATTGTACCTTCTTAATTCATGTTCAATGTCATTTGTATGTACACAAATTAGATAGGAATTCGTTCTACTAATGTAATTAATTAAGGCTGAATAATTTTGTACGATAAAATAATGAAATTATAAAATATACTGAGATTATATTGTAGTTTTATTTTTATGTAAGTTAATAGTGACACACCTATGTGCTTGACTAACTTTCGGAGGCAGCAGACCCGGTAGATTCCCACACACAATGTTTACATTGTATGTATGTATGTATTATATGTATGTATGTACATTGAATGTACGAGGCACCTAGTTCAATAATATAAGGTGTTTCGTGCAGACTCCGTCGGAGTCTGAGAAGATCTAATAGGTTATGAAACTTTGAGGCATACTAGTATAGTACCTAGTTAAAAGTAATCATTTAATTTAGTTTTTTGTTTGAAAAGCTTAACCGGAGTATATATAATATAGATACCGGATAGTCGAGTACGATATAATTATATGTTTTCGAATATCGAACTAGAATATCCTAACTATAATAATATTATAAATGCGAAAGTAACTTTGTTTGTTTGTTACGCTTTCACGTATAAACCACTAAACTGATTTTAAAAGTTATTTCACCAATGGAAAGCTACATTATTATTAAAATCATAATATATATACTAGGCATACATACGTTAAGGTTAGCAATACTTTTAATGGTCAATTTGTACTAATTTTTACAAATTCCAGAGCGAAAGATCATTACTGTCTGTCATAAATAAATTTAAATCTTTTTTTAAACTCAAAATTAGTTTAAGTTCTTACTATAAATTATCAGATTACCTAAATGATAAAATAGCTTGGGAATAAATTTGCTCCACTTTTAACGCAGGACCATTTTCGCAAATATTTAATACTAGTCTCCGAAAGGTTTCTTAGCCGTTTCTTCCCCTCCTTTGATCGGGTAACGTTGGACCAGCTATAAAGTCAACATGAACAACATGACACATGAAAACTGACTGTAATTTAATATATTTTTGTGCGTAATGTAACATTGTAATGTGCCTGAAGAGTTCCTGTGACACATTATATGCGCACAAATACGTTTACTCTTGTGCGTGTAAATCTTGAGATCTAGAGGAATAATCCTACTAATATTATAAACGCGAAAGTTTGTAAGTATGGATGGATGTTTGTTACTCAATCACGCCAGAACGGCTGAACGGACCTGGATGAAATTTGGCACAGAGACAGATTATAGTCTGGAATAGCACATAGGCTACTTTTTATCCCGGAAATGTATGTTTCCCGTAGGAGTCCAACCGCGGGTAACACCGCGGGGCGTAGCTAGTAAAACAATAATAAGAGAAAAGGAAGAATAATAAAATAATGAGTTAGTTTGAATTTGATAATGGTTGGTTTGTTGGAATGATTATTAAAAGGTACCATGCAAGCAGACGAAATTTGTGAATTCGAGAGAACTACTAGAAACCACATGACGGTAGTAAAAAGAACAAAGGATTAAACTCTGTTGATGGCCATTCAACGCTGTGTAGAAAAGATTTCAAATCAGCCTGTTTTAAATGATGTTTGTGGGGAGGTACCGTCATTTAAACAATGGAACATCAAGAGATAACTGCTTCAAAGTTTAGTTTTAGTTTAGTTAGAGTTAAAACGACAAAGAAAATTGTTGTCACATAAGGTGTAGAAAACGCCCTCAGCACCATTATGACGTTGATCTTGCCCCCACACGCATGAAGAACCATAAATAAAATGTTCCATGGAAGAACCCAACATACAAACCAACTCTAAAATAAATCAAAAGATGGCTCTATACTCAATACCGCATAAGTTGCCATATGTGAGTATTAACACTAAAGTAGTAGATGGTCTGGTAAATAAAATTGACTGGCGCTGCGCCAGCGCTTCTGCAATTGGCGCTTCTGCGCTATTGGTCGTGGGTTCGACTATTAAAACTATCACTATCACAAACAATTAGGACCAGTAGTTCGATTTTTACAAGTGTGTTTTTGGTATGACATTTTGCGCTGATAAAATTGCAGCGTGTAAGCGGCCGCTCACTGACTTGACACACGTGACCTTGCCACCACGCCGCCAGGTCATGGAATAAAATACTTAAAAAATATGCCAAGTAGGATGAATATAAAATACATTTTATGTAACGCACATCACCCACATGCTCGACGCAGTGACAAACAGTGCTTGCTGATTCGACACTACGATATTCTCTGCTATCGTGCGAAGCCAGGGTGGATACTAGTATAATATATGTAACAGATCAGTGAGAAACTCTTTGTATTTTATATGTATGAAATTGTAATTGAATATCTTCGATGGCACTGTTTGTTCTTGGCTGTTTATGATACAATTAAAAAGATAACTTTTGAAAATATTTACTAACATCATTGCCATCACCCTCGACAAGGCATTTTCAGAAGCGTTGGTTCGAGATGTGGCCTTGTTGAAGGCTAAGTACTTTTGGCTAAAAGATAAGACTTATAAAAAAAATAAAAAGAGAGAATAACGATAAGACAAGAAACTGAGAAAAAGCGACCGGAATTGATCAACTGAAAGGATTTTGAAGGATGCTGACCATACACTTTTTATACCACTTAGCAAAATTTCTGAGTTTGGCTGTGCTTTGAAAAGTTTTGATGTATCTTGCATCCCCAGGCTTCCACTGGTTTCGGTATCTTTACGGATTCGTATTCGGATTTTTTGGGTCGTATAAGATTATCGCAATATAATGACCGAAATACTCAAGTTATCTCAAGTATAAGGATCATATTTCTACGAACTAAGTGGCACATACATATTATAATGAATCCAAATTATATCTTGAACTGGTATAAAATGTGTCTTTTTTTAGACCTTATAGGTACGCTAGAAATCCTATCCATTCATTATATACGTAACATTATATACGTAATATACGTAACGTGCTAAACGGCTCCAATAATTCATACATGAACTTTGTGGTTCAGCTATCCTGTTTATTGAATTTTTATATAAAAAACATCTTAATTAAAAATAGTGAAATATGTTCCAATAATATCACGTAATGTTTTAGTAGAAAATTAACTTTCGAACATGGTATTACTTTTCCACATTGGCACGTTGACTTAGTCAATATTGCCATAACTATGGTTCTCCCTAAAAAAACGAGACGAAATTAATGACCATGGGTTCATTTATCGAAGATACCCGAGGATTATCCAATCAACGAACTCCCTTTTTTATGTTTATTTCAAAATTAGACTTTATCTATTCGTTTACTCATACTTTCCAGATGTAGACGGGCTAGAGACGACCCACACTAACCTATTCGTAATCGAATCTTGTATGATTTTATGCTCAATGTCACATAAATTAATAAATGGAGTGAGGCACCTTTCTGGGTTACTTTAACCACAGGCTCAGCGATTGCGAATAAAAAACAAGATCTCTAACGGAAGAGCTAAATTAAAATATTGGAACACAGTTTTAAATAGTTTTTATAACAAAAAATCTATATCTCATGGACGAAAAGAATGACGACTGTGATAGAATGTGTATTTATTCCTTGAGACCAAGGAAAATATAAAGTCTAGTAAGGTCTTAAGTTTAGTCTTATATAAAGACTAAAAATAATCTGGACTTGATATTTATATGAATATGTCTATTATTAAAACAAGTTCTATTACTCATTCTACGCGAATGATGTCGCGGGAAATTCTCTAGTAATTCACCAACAACTAAATCTACTCGGAGCATGGGAAAATTTTAGCTGGAATCTGGCAACTCAACTTGAAAATTCGGCAGATTTCAATGGCGACCGTCGACCGAGGCTGACGGGTCGTGTCTTTGAACTGTCATTTATTTATTTTATAATTTTAGCTGTAGGATCTGTGTTTACGTAAACATGACGGGAATTTTGCCTACATACCAGCGTTTTGTAAATGGAGTACCGGTCCCAACGATTTCACGGCGATCGTTCCGCCTCCGAGAAAAATATCTAATTGCTTCTGTACTCTTGACTTTCGGAATCGTATGGCTAGGAGCACTTTTTTATTTGCCAGAGTTCAAAAATTCGAACAGTGTGAACGATAGTGTGTATAATGTGTACAAACGTATTCAAAAAGCGGGCCCAGAACTCTTGATGCCCCCTCCTTTGGCCCAGAACGATGTGGGGGACTTTCCTATCGTCGGTATCGTGCGTCACGGTGAAGAGGGAGACGACCCTCACATAGTGCAGGATAGGAATCGGTTGAAAGCCAAGATAGACGAGGACATGGGTATGAAAGTGTTAGAGAGGCCACAGTTTGATTTGGCGCCTTCGGTTTCTTCGTCGAAAGGGCCCAGCAAGCCGCCAGTCGATGCTATAGAGGAGCCTGCAGCTGGTAACAACCCTGGCAAAGATGTCTCGCCGTCAGGACTCAAGGGAGAGAGCTCTGACAAATATGAGGTGGTAGCACTAGGTCCGGGGACAGATCCAGATACAAAACAAAAACTGGAAAAAGTGAAAGAGGTATGTGTAATTACTAATAACCGTGTTTTACCGAACTGCTGAATATAGTCTGCATTTATGCTACCATAGTTACATTGTTTACAGGAGACAAACAGTTACTCATCAAACGACTTTTACATTACACATGCTGCATTTTACACACTCAGAACTAACCCGTTAGGGCTTTTTGAGTGTTTTGTAGTTGTATTTTGTACTTACTTTGTAATATTAAATAAATAAAAAAAAGGGCCTGGAGGATTGGGTTGCCAGAATTATTTCAAAATAAACCTATTAAATAAAACTCTATACCAGTGATTAATTTGTAGTCAGCTTTAGTGCCACAACCAGTCCAAAAAATACAACACAGATAATGACCACTTTTCACCATGCGCATACACTAATGTAGCAGTGACAAGTTGTGAGTTTATCACTATTGATTTCCTACAAATAATTCTTCTCACAATTTCCTTCTGTCTTTTGATGTTCACTCACTTTTATTTCTATGTTTGTATTTCTTATCTCCTTCTGGCAAGTTATCAAACCAAAGCAATAAGTGATATAATAGTAGGTATAACAGTTAATCAAATTTCAGTATTGGTTTTTATCTTGTCTACCTGGCTTCTTGTGTTGTGAATATAATAGGTACATATTTTTTTATTACTAAAAGGTATCTGACATGTTTGTTAGTGGTTATCGCTAACCATAAAGAATGTCATCCCTTGTTTGAATGCAAACAAGTCCTCCCTTAGTCCAGCGTCAGAAAACCCTCGTCTAACTTTATTGCATCTGTCACTATGACACTGGGATGTAACATCTCATATGCCTGTAATTTTACTGGCATCCACAATTTTTCCAGAACACAGTAATGGACAATGGTTGGTGGGGAATTTCTTGATGGCAGTACTTCTCCGGATCAACCCGGTACAAATACTACTGCTACTTTAGGTTTCTCTTATCACACCACCTAAGAGATAGGTACATGTAGGAACTAAGAAAAGCAACATAGATTCCTAAAAACTTATCCCATACAGACAAGATGGGATAACATATTTTTATTAGGTACAAAGTTATGTTGTCCCATCCTCCCCCCAAAGTGCTGCAACAGGATCACCAACAGTCCTGTGTCCATAGTCATTAAGGGGTTGGGCTGGATGGGGTAATTTTAGTTATAAGGGGACAATAACAGTATATTCCACATAACGGTATATACAGTATACCGTTATGTGGAAATTCAGTGCAGGACTTGTCACCTCATCATCATCTTCCTGCCCTTATCCCACACTAAGTGGGGTCGGCACAACATGTACTTTTCTTCCATTTCCCTCTATCAGACGTCATCTCAGTACTCACTCCTTTCTTATGCATATCATCTTTCACACAATCCATCCATCTTTTCTTTGGCCTACCTCGTGTCTTATATCCTTCCACATCCATATCTTCTTCCACATTCTACATTCCATTTATCCTTCCACAGGATCCACAGGATTGTCACCTCCACTAAAATAAATTTACCTAAACCCGTCAACATGACATTGTAATATTTGTTAGTCAATAAACATCAGATTACAAACCATGCAGTCACTTTATCTTGTAGATAAAATTTTTACAATTTATTACCAATCTACAACTTTCTGTGATTGATTATTTTATTGCTTGTTATCATTTATTCCTCCTCATAGATATAAATAAAGTATACATATATTCAGGTACATTTCACATGGCTCTCTCTACCAAATTAAGCATAGCCTTGTACTATTACTGAAACAATACTTGTATAGAATTTGTTTACATACATGTTCTATCTATGTTCTGTCATGTTTGTCCCATGTGAGAATCAAACCCACAACCTATGGCACAGTAGACAGAGCTACTATCATCACATTACTTAGCTACTTTATCATTATAGTGAACAGTTTCCAAACAATAATATATAACAACAAATTATGCAGATAACATTATTTTTTCAGTTTTATAATGGCAGCAGCAATAAATCTCTCAAGGCCATATGATAATATTAGTACTCCAACATAATGATACCTGTTAATAATTGCCCGACTGCATGTACATCAAATGCCATGGACCATGTCGGTAATATACATGTGTGCATTTGATAGGTATAAAGCATGTTGGTGGAGGAAATCACAATTGGCAGGGTTTTTTCTAAGTTTATGTGTGGTATGGATGTGTTTTTTGTTTGTCTGTTGTGTAACAAGGTACGTCATGTTTTTCTTGAGGGACTGTTGTTCAAAGATATAAGCTGCTACTTCTTGAATTGTATAGCCAATATTAAAAGGTCTAATGCAGATGACTGATTAAATTTTGTATCCGACTTTTGTCCTACTACCGCCGTCTGTAAGCGGTGGGTATCAAGGCATATGTTCTGCACATGCCGTCTGCGTTAGCGCTCTGGTTTCGCACGGTTGTACGGTGTGTGTGACGTAGATTGTAATACAATTCCGTAATACATCGTTTTGGTCTAAGTAATAAAGTTTAGCCAGCATTAGCAATGTGCTCAAAAATATGTATTTTTTACTGCTATTTTCTAGTGAAATATGCATATAAACCTTTTGAAAATAAATCTCTAAATGACAGTGAAAACCGTATCAAAATCCGTTGCGTGATTTAGGAGTTAGCGGATAAACAGACTGGCAGACGCGGGACTTTGTTTTGTACTATGTGTAGGGATTAGCATATCTTAACAACAAATAAAAAAAATGGGCGAAACCCTTAGTGTGCGAGTGCTAATCACACTTTTCTCGGTTCATCTAAGAAACATTTCCTCATAAAATATCACGTGTTATTATTTATTCTCATAAAACTACCTAGAAAGCTTCTAGGTACTTTTATTTTTCTAGTAGAAGTACTTACAGCTCGAAAGTAATTACTTTCCTTACTTTCACAATAGGACAGGTACTTTCGTCAAGCATAATTTCACGCAAATTTTATAGATCGTTGACCGTAAACGCACAAATGCGACATACGACATCCATGTACAGTGAAATTGTACACTTACGATTATACATGCACAGCCTGTGGTTTCTGTAGGTCAGTAGGTAGGCTATTGTGAGAAAGCTTCAGGGAATTTCTAAGACGTCTCATACATAACTTAAGCAGAAGTACTCATCAATTAGGAAGGTTTGGTTGCTCTCGTCCGTTGGTATACGTACGCTCTGTGGCCAAAGTAGCAGTAGAAGTTAAACCAAGTTCGTCTGGAGTAGTAATCTGCCGCCAAGCATGGTGCTCGCATTACTGTGTTCCGGTGGAAGAGTTGGGTACCGGTAAAATTACAGGCGCATGAGACGTTACATCCCCAGTCTCGGGTGATGGACGCAACTAGATGCGACTTGGGTCTTCTCATAGTTGAAACTCACTTATTTATTCCTTTAGATCTCAAGTATCGTTTGGACACGTCAAATTTTAGTCGACCGACTGAGTAGAGTAAGTATAAAAAACATAGCCTACGTCAAATTGAATGAATAAATGTCGTTCACCTTTTACTTATTGTTATGGGCCTATCGGTCGGATGAAGCACTGACCTGCTTGTATAGTAAAATTGACAGGCTGATGATACATAATACATAAACAACAAATGTGTAACAAATGTTTAAGTAACCTGATAATTAGAAGGGCTACAATTCGACATGTAATTGTGTTGCAAATTGTCTAATATTCGGCTTGAACTATTTTTAGCTCCTTGGACAGTATTTGTTTACAGATTTACAGTTCCAAAACGGGGTCTTTTAAAAAATAATAATTTGGGATGAACACAAAACTACAGACCTATGCAGTGTATTATAATATATATGTGCGGGTATAAGCCCTATCCAACAACCGATAAGGAAGAATTATGTACAACACTCATCTTCTTTTTTCGAGTTGGTAAAATGTCGCAACTTTAGCAGCCTTAAAATTGGCCTTTACCAGGCCCTCTAGTGTGCACTATGTGCAACTTAACGGACATGACAGCAAGTGTATCATATGTACCGTAGTGTATAAAACTTTTAGCCAAATCACAGGCACTGCATGATACGATTACATTGGTCTCAAGAGTACCCTCTCGTTCCGCGGTCTGCAATATAGTCTCGAGATTGGACGCTATCGTATCAAGGCCATTATCAAATGACATGCTACTCGTATCACTGGATACACACAATAGATAAAGACATGAGCGTTGTTAACGTGAAAATGTCAGCTTACAATTAGTTGAAAGACTGCTTCAAGAGCAACGGGTTACACCAATGAGTTGAATGACTAGCTTCCCAGTTCAGTTGGTGGTAACTCTGCTTTCTGTGCTGTGGTGGTGAGTTCTATTCCCACCAAGGACAAGCATTTGTGTGATGGATGTAGGTGTTTGTTTTGTCTGGGTGTTTGATAATATGTATGTAAGTTCAAGTTTATATTACGAAAATGTAAATACCTCCTCGGTATAATGGTAATGACCTGATGACCTGGAAACGGCTGAATCGATTTTGATAAATCATGTCACACAAACATCCAGACACACAGCGGTTAAACTTATAATTATAACACCCCTCTTTTTGCGTCGGAGGTTAACAAAAAAGTAGTAGGTAGTATTCTATCACTTATCTAGTTCTCATTGTACAAGCTATGCTTAGTTTAGGGCTAGATGGTGCTGTGTGAAATGTGTATGAATACGTAGTTATTTATGCGCAATAAAAGGTGAAGGTGAGGGAAATCATCGCGGGGTAACTTTTCGACCACCATTCGTTCCTTAGCCACCTAGCTCTTCATTTCCTGCTCGAACCGAATACTACCGAATACACGATCGATTGAATCCTAATTAATATTATACATGCGAATATAAGTTTATTTGTTACGCTTTCATGCCTTAATTACTCAACCGATCATCATGAAATTTTGCATACATGTTGTCAAGGTACAGAAATAAATTAATCGACGAAATCTACATTAACGCGAGAGAAGCCGCGGGCAAAAGCTAGTTCCCAATAAGGTAAAACACTCCCGTTTTTAATCAAGGTATTTCAAAATTAAACTCATACAAGGATAACACGAGGCAAAAACATCTATAGTACCAGAATGTCGACCAAGACAAATCCATAGACAGATATGTATAAATATGATGTTTTTAATCAGTGCGAACGCAACTAACAACAAGGCGTAACAACTGTGAAACAAACGTTGTTTTGTTGCATTGTAAATGTAGCGAACAACAAAAGTGTGATACAAATATTCAATTGCCCATTGACATTGACTTGTGATACAAACCCCTTTGAATGTTTTTGGTGAAAAACCATAGTAATCAGTAAACAGATTTGTAAATAATTGGCCCATTTAATTGCTCATTAATTACCATTAGTAAGAAAAAACAGCTTTTTAGCGTCGTGTAATCGAGTAAATTATCATATGACTATAGAGGTACTCACCTACGAACGCGTAAAATACCTACATGGATTCCTCAAACGTTCCTGGTGGATACTGACATTAGAGGACAAAAGTTGATCAACAATGGCTCTTTCTATTTTTTTTTTATCTGAATTTCTCCGATGGCTTTTCTCTAACATAACAAAGGCAAATCTTCGCCAAATACATCGGGCACTTGTCAATCTTTTTTTAGCTTACCGTATGAACATTTTTCATCTACTCATACAAGCAAACCTTTTACGAGCGATTATCCTTATAATCCTGGGTTCCTATTGTCGTAAAAGTAATGGATCCCAAAAGAAATGTTCCTTAGATTATTGTGGATATCATCAAATTGCGAAGTTTTGAATCGACCTTTATCCAGATCTAAATTATCGTCATACAATATTGATGGTAATATCATGCTCACTCAATGCCCGAATATTAAGCTAATTGGAGTACAAAGTAGAATTTTTAATCTATCTCCACAATCGATCATACATTCTTGAAAATTTTTGAAATGATCTCTTTGTTGATCCTGCTGTAAGTAACGTGTAAATAGTGAAACGGCCGCCAAATCATTATTCATTATTTAAAATGTAGATGAGTTCAAAATCTATTCCAAGTTGTCTCCTTATTTTTTATGAAGGAAGTTCCCTTTTATGTAAATCATTTTGTTATTCAAGACGAGTTGGACAAATATCCAATCAGGCTGGCATTATTTAGGACGATGCTCCGCGTAAATATTTGATCAGCTTTGCGACAAACACGGATTCATTTTCTTCACTTTGCGCTATGTTAATGGAACAATCGCGCTCAATTATTCACTGTTTAGCGATTGTGCCATCGGCCCTCATCCGCCAGTCGTGCTGGCTAATTCATCAGCTGTCACGGTTGTGTTAGACTACTTTTTATAGTTATTATCTGATCAGTCGCTGGTAGTGTGACCTCATGCCACGTTATCACCAGAAAGTGGAGGGCAACCGAGTTATGTGGGACTTTTATCCTAACTAAATCTCTCCGGTGGCCGACCTCTACGCATTCGAAGATCTCTGGGCTCTCCAAAAGGAACTTTAGCAGAGATCCTCTCGCACGTTGCCGTGAGGCCCATTCCCGGACTACGTATACCCTACACGCCACAGTGCAGGTTAGCCTTCTCTGGGCACGGTAAGCAAAGCAGCCGGAGCCCCCACTCAGACTGCCTTCGGGCCCAGAAGGTCTTCCCTCTATGGGCAGAAGAGGCACCGCAACCCCTATAGGGGTGATATTTACTCCCCTGGTGCAATCACACCTCATTTAACTTTGGTACTTTCTGTACTAAGGCTGCATGCATATTAAAACATGTTTCAAATAAAATTATACATAAAATGTCCCTTATTTTATGTGTAGAAGATGTATGAACTCTTAATAGCAGTATTGTTTTAAGTATACCGGCAATTCTAGTCGATAAGCCATGTTCGAAGCCTTCAGGCGGCTTGAAAACTCCGACACTAGAGTCGGCCATTCTCACATGAAAAGAAGAAGCAGTGGAAGTCAAGCCCAGCTCTTCCGGGGCTGTATTACCATTGTGCTCAGTTCTATCGTCAATCAGTACGCACTCGGAACTATAGTGTTCTCCAGTTGCAGTTCTTAAAGTTGCCGGTGAGATTACTTATAGGCACACATATTAGTCATAGTCACGTCAGAGTTACGGGCGCGAGGCGCTCTGTTGCTATTATGGTCAGGGAATCTGTATTGGAATTTAAAAATAGTAATAAATAAAATATCAATGATAATATATTGTTAGCTTACGTAAACTCTCATAATTAATTTTAGCAGCTGTAAAAATTTTACTAAAAATAATGTGTATTCTTTCAACACGTCCTCCATTGTATGAATTTTCAATGAATAAGTTATTTGATTTTATTGTTTAAACTCGTACGAAGATTTCGCGGAAAAAATAACAATGCCGTATTGAAGTCGGCATTTCATTGCCTTACAAAACTAACGAGAGCCACAAACTGAGTCTAATTTTGAATGCACTCTGTAAGGACCATTATTTTTTTATTGCAAAGTTTTTACTGAGAAGTTTTGTTAAATTTGAAACGGTTTGATAAATTATTCGTTCAGTTTAGCAATTCGTTTAAAGTATATGTATTTAGAATTTAGATGCATAACCTACTTATATATATTGCGGGGTGGCTGGGAATTTAAATTCCCGACTGTCCCACTGTTGTGACAGATAATGTAGTCAAAAAAGAATACGTATTATTAAGACGTCAGTGGCATCTATTGTTTTGATAAGCTTAATTGTATACACACCTATTCATTCTTATATTTTGCAAAAGGAAAGACGAGCTTAGAAAAAGATTATCTTCCAGATAAGCCTTTTTAGACCTTCGTTCGGGATATCAGAACGGGAAATAATTTTTAGTAAGATGAAGGAAGACTTTTACGCGATGTCTTTTATTTTTTAAATGCTATGACTGCATTAGTAGACTTATGGCGTTAATAAGATGCTAAATTTGTATAATAAGACATAATCACTATGCTGTAGGTAAATTAGGTAATGCTCACATCAATATACTTATCTACTTTGTGGGAATATTGTACACAAATACCAATAACTCCTAAAACCCCAAGTCCAAGCAAACGTCCAATTAACATACTACTGAAGAATTAGCACACTACAAATGTCAAGTTTTTCTTCTTAACGGTACCTAATACATATGTATTCCAAGAATGAGACTGACAATATTTGTGACATTTTGGTGCATAACCTGGTTTTTTTTCGGTGCGGTCTACTGACCGAAATTAACCGTAATGCACGCATGACTCGAATGATGGGAAACAGCACCGCGCTGTTGCAACATATATATCAAATTGAACCTGTTTACCAAAATTAAAGTGGATGTAAACGGACTACAGCTAAATCCTAATCTACTATCATGACGAAAAGTCAAAAAGTTTTGACAGATAACAATGTTGCCATGGTAATCTATCTCCAGTTGACTGTTAGTTGATTATTGGGTTTGGCTTTAAAACAACACCGTCTAATTTCATGAAATAGATTTTTAAGTTAAAATATTATTATTAGACCATAAATAGATAATGAAACTAGCCTACAGTTAACGTTTTACGTTAAAGCATTCTATATATTGCAAACTTTATCGTTTTGCCATAAAAACAGATAAGAAATGGCAATTTAGGGGAATAAGCATATACTCTATGGCAATGTTTACATTCCCACTTGACTTCTAAGCGTTCATATTGTCAAGCACTACAGTGAATGGTGCGGTAACGGTAACCGAATCCGTCTCCGTCTCCGTCTCCTGACCCAGCATCGACACTGGCAGCCGGCACACATTCGTGGAAACGGTATCATCGCCGTTCGATGTCGCCCGCCGATCGCCGACGAATATCATCACTTTCTCTCGTATTAGTCAAATTTCGCTATAGTTTAATATATTTTTCATGCTATATACGGTAAAGCTTGTAATAATATTTTTTATATATCTGTACATGGAGAAATTTTGCAAAGACAATGATTCTGATTTTTGGTACTTCAGTGGTGTTGGTGATTCTTCCTGCGTGTTTTGAACACCAATTCCGGATTAAGTTTGAATATAACTATAATCCTAACTTGAACTGTTTTTTTTTATCTTATTTGCCTATTTTATATCTCAGTTAAGTAGGTACAACTCAATAATTATTCATGCGTTGGAAACTAAAAGCTGAGACTATTTGAGACCCTATTTTCTGAGAGGAATTATTCCAGGAAACCTCCACACCGCATATATGGAAGATTCAACCCCAATAGGTTCAAAATTAGCGAAAATATTGCGTAATGAATAAACTGCTGAATTGATAACCACCTTCAATGCACCTTTTAATTTTTATCAGTTTTGCGATCGGAAATTCGTGAAACCAGTTTTTGTTATATTCCATTTTAATTGGTCGGCACTTATAAATATTTTATCTTTAGAGAATAAGTCCTGAATACATACGTAGATAAATAATAATAATAAAAAACGTTTACACACTCATACATCTGCACTAGGATTCCCTGTGTCGCAGATGGCATGGACAAACATAGAAACACAAGGCAAAAACCCAAGACCCGAGAACAAACTTCATGCTCACCACACAAAGTATGCTCCGGCCGGGAATCGAACCCAGGAACCCTCGCTTCGAAGGCAGGGCTACTACCAACTACACGGAGCCGTCATAGTCATAGCGTAGTCATTTTCATAGCATTGAACCTTTTAACCTGGCGGGTTGTACTATCGTTGGAATGTAAGTGTGACCAGTTGGTAGCTATTCGTAGACATATGTTCCTTTTGAGCATAAACTCTTTCTTCCACTTCACATACAATAGATTCACGCCTATATCGTCGAAGGCGTAGGCAGGAAAGAAGGATAATAAAATTATATTTTTTACGTGAATACGTCTTTAAACTATTTGCTTCCATAGTAGGAAGTAATTCAGTCTATCGTCTACATCCAAAATTTTATAACACCACTCGATGGCTAAAGTATCGAATAATTCGTGACGTTGAGTGATGACTGGGATTGCATAAAAGTATCCATTATCAACTCGTAACGTACACTTAGTTACGTGAAACACAAGGCCGTGTCCACGACACAGCCCCCATTTTCTTTCTTTCCATTGTTTTCCCATGAACAACTCGGCTAAGACCTCGGCTAAAACGAGTAAATTATTGTTTGATAATCTAAATCAAAAGAGATTTTATTACACTAATAATGCTACCAAAAACGTGGAAAATCAAAAAAACTTTGAGCAAGGTATAAAAAATGTTATTAGACCCACCAAAAGTTTCTGAAAAATTACAGGATGTTTTTCTTATCTTGCTTTGAATGAACGCAATAATAATAATAGAATACGAAGTTAGAATACCTAATAAAAGAAGTTTTGGGTGGAAGGAAGGGCGTGAAGTGTTTAAAGAAGGTCTCCATAGCAGGTAATTTTTATTGTATTGTTGTATTCATGCATCAATGGTCGTGTCTTCGAAATCCTTTCTCAAAAGCAATTACACTGTCACTGAAACCCATATCCCAACCTCGAGCCCTGTCCCAAGCGTTAATCGTTGAGGGATGACATGTTACCATAAAATAATATTACTTTCCTCTTTTTTGTTCAATATGAAACATGGATATGATAAATTGCAGAACAATCCCTGTAAAAGAGACACGTGTAATTTTGACGCTTGGTAATTGTTTTAAATGCACGGTCTAATGAGGGCTCATCATTTTCGATTTAAAAAGAAAAAAAGTTCTAACTGGCTTTATAGATGACTTTGTTTCGTTGACGGTTGACACAAAGTTGGTAGTAAAGTCACGATACCAACAATATTTGATGATAACAATATTGTTAAAAGCGTATTTAGTCTTGTGTGCGGCAACTTCGTGGTGATCTTAAATTTGTTTTTATTTCGTGGTAATATTTCTTTAATCTTTGCTTGCTTAACAGACTCACTCTCAAATTATTTATAATCTTCTATTTGTCTCGAATGTTTAATTTGATTTGAATAAAAAATATTTCATTCGAATCTTGACATTGACGTTCAATTTGTTTTTGACATCCTACCTAATACAAAGCAGCGCCATCTAGTATCGATGATGGAGACAAGGCCGCCAAAAGCCCTCATTGAAAACTCAACGTAAGCGGAACTGCATAACCAAAGTTTTGCAACCAGCTTCCTTGTAACATCGCCACGGGTTACATCAATATTATTATTTCAATAATACTCGTAATCGCTGTTTAATCATCACACTCGTCGACACAGTCGTAATGCTTTTGCACGGACAAGTGACTGTAAATTGATAACGAAATAATACATTTTATTTTATTCTTATCTACAATACAATATATTACCTAAAATTTTGAATCATTACGTTAACAATTCTACTTTTATATAAATGAGTATTTACCTATTGAGATAAATTAAAAGCTACCTATATATGTTTGTAATAATATCGTCTTCCTCTCTCATTCATATTTTATATTATTGTTGTGCCCAACAGGGTTCATAATGATCTGTACCTAATATTATAACACCTGTTTTTTACATTGTGCAATACAATAAACTATTGAGTATTGAGTATTTACATTCAAGCATAAATAAAGCTAACTCCAGTACCCCTAGGCCACCATGCTCTCAATCACCAAATAATGTACAGCAAAAATAATCAGAAAGCCAGTTTATATTCAGCCAGTGCATAACCATCGGATGGATTATGGTCCGCACGATTGTAAGAGGTCACTTACCTCTCTCCTATTTACGATTGCAATATTGCAATTACACAAGCTTTACTGCGATGACCTTAGGTCGACGTATTTTATTACGGGACGAGCTTTTGTCCGAACTCCTTGTTGTGTATAGACTTAATTAATGTTAGTCACTCCATAAAAACAACGTAACTCATCTTAAGCTCTATATGATTTAATTTATTCCTCTAAATATTAAGTATGTTGGATATTGGTAAAAAATCGATTTGATTACCTCTATCTGATTTAAAAATCGAATAAATTCGACTCCAATATTTTAATTCCATATATATCTCTTTTCCATATATATATCCGATTTGAGTTCTATCGTCCTTTATCGAAAGTTACGAAAGAGAACTCCTTATCGTTGCATTCGTCATCTCCCACCCAAGTCTTATGGCGAGGCACCAGTCACTCTGAGACAAGGAGGTAATGTCTCATGAACCTCGGGCATACATCACACCCACAGCCTCCCGATGGACCATAGAAAGGCGTCTGCACAACTGGCGGATTACCAAACAGGACCTACCATTACAAAAACAAGAAAGTTAAATCAAAATAAGAGTTGCACATCATGTTAGAGACGATATGAAATAACTATGTAAATAAATACATGATCTTATACATTTCACTCTTCCAACATGTTTCGCGCCCCAATTTTGTTGTATTACAATGGAAGCTTTCAGTAAACTTGTATTTGGGTTCATTAGAACTGCGAGCGGTATCGGCAAACAGTCGATCAATCATTTAGTCGTATTAGGAACTTAGAATGCAATATACTTGTTGCAATTCAGTTTTAACCAATTTTTTATCCATCCTTGGACTATCCTTGTCCATAGCTACTAGCAAGGTATGTATATAATAATGCTTACTTCTTTCAGGTCTTAAGGGTTATTAGCAAATAAGACTAGCTAAAACATGAAAACTGACTGTAATTTGAAACCTGTGGGTATGTAATGTATCTAAGTTCTAAATACTAAGTTAAATGTGCTAGAGATCCTGTGACACTTTATATGCGCTCGAATATAATTTACTTGTGAATTTAGACGTTTCTAAACGATACTAGAGATCACTGAGATCGAACGAAATGAATATGTTTCGTTTTGTTTATCTTGTACGCTTGAGTTGCTTTGTTGTTTTGTTCTTTTGTTTCTTTTTGCTTATAAATATGCGTATTCCATCATAAATACACATTTATTTTCCCAATAAATAGACAACCATCCACAATATTTTCAATTTTCTTTCCTGTGAGTTACGCTACTGTTACTAAGGTAAATTTTCCTTACAGAATAGATTTGCAACCAAGTTAGTTCTCGAATCAGGACACGCGCATGATCATAGAAAGCAAAGTAGGTATACATGTACTAAGTATCTACAAGTAGTTTCCACGCTGTGGGATCTTCATTGTTTCTAACTATTTACAGCTCGTTGAACTAAGTAACTTTACGACTTGCCGTTTGCCACTTTGAGCAAACAGATAATAGTCTTACTGCATAATCGCATGACTATCCTGGCATATTTAAGTTTTTTAGTTGCAAATATGACCTATACTAACAACTAGTTATAAACAAATCGTGGAGCATTGCTGTGTAATATTTGATAATATCGCAAGGGAAGAGATCTATCAAAATTGTTTTTTAAAAACATATTCCATTTTAATATGTAAATGCTGTTTCATATATAGCAGAGGTCCCCAAACTACTTTGTCTCGTAGATCAATAATTTTACGGTTTTGGGCTTACCCAATACTGTTATAGTTGCCAACATAAGTTTAATACAAAAGTGTAGCACTGTATTGTTGGTATATTTGTTACAATAACATATCTCCGCGAACTGTGTCCTCATAAATTTTAAGTAGTTCTATTATATTTTTTAATATATTCACTATACAGATAATGTTTATATTATAAGAAAGTATTAGGTAAGAAAATGGGTATGACTGTATTACGTGGATTATTCAATTCATGGAAAGCCTGCCTACTTATTGCATACCATTTACATCTTATGTACATCCCATTTTTTTCCATTATCATGCCATTGTCGACCGCTGGGCTCTATATAGATAACATATGATATCAATTAGAGATCGAGACTACTAACATTTTAACCATTTTTGTTTCTCATTTCTTTGTTTGACCTACATCTCTTTGATTGAAAAGCAAATTTGTGACATGCGGGTGTGGACAATAACCACGAAACGTGGAGGAAAAGGCTTTCGCGATGCCTCAGTGACAAAAGTTACGGAAACTTACAACACAAACAAAAACACGGCGACGACAAAGTTGGATTTACCGAGAGCAAACCCGCCAATTAAGTGAACTGCTTTATTATCTTTCTTTTTAATTCCAGACAGATAAATCATTATGCACATAATAAATTCCTTCACAATCTCGAACTGGAGTATTGGTTATCGTTGATGGATTGAGCTTTGTTTTGAATCGTTGTTTGTACATTATCGTTTGTACTCAGAACTCTAGCGGGGAGATTTCATGGGTCACGAAATCCAAACAAAGCCGGTACGCAGCTTCTTTCTTACGTGAACGGCAGTATGGCCGTTGAAATTAGTTCTTGCTAAGGTTCAGCTAATCAAACAATGACGCCCGTCCGTCCTAATGGGAGGTGTAATTAGCAAACGCGGTGCCGCGTCCGGAACTCTTTCATTGCCCTTAATGCGCGTCCAGTGTCCATCTAAACATAACTTCGTCATCCTATGTTTTCCTGGTACACGTTGCTCGTTTTGTAAGCATTTTAAATTGGATTTCAAAGTAGAAGTAATTGTAATTACAAAGTACCACGAAGCTGCAGTAAAATAACAGAGTTAGTGGAATGTTATGCGTATTCAAATAGAATGACTATGACTCTAAGATTCTATAGAGAAAATCATTGGTAACAATTTAAACAGAATTACGTTTTATTATTTAATTTTCACAAGTGACGGAATGTCAAAATATAAACAAGACTGTATCCAAGATACCGTTGACCATCTGTACTCTTTGGTATTCTATTGGGCCAGTATAGAGGTTACAACCTTCTTACTTCAACACTCCCTCTAATACAAAGCTAGTGCAGATCTCAGCATTTGGAATCTTGGCTTGGGTAGGGGCTTGGTCATTATATCAGCCACTTGTGCCTCTGTGCCAACTCTTTGTACTAATATTTCTTCGTTCATGACGGCCTCCCGAACAAAGAAGTGACGTAAACGTATATGTTTCGTCCGTTTATGAAACTCTGGGTTGTGAGCCAGTTTTACTGCTGCTTCATTGTCTACTAGTAGCAGGGGTGTCTTCTTCATGTCAGTTAGGCTTTCAAAAACTCTTTTGAGCCAAACGATTTCTCGTGTTGCCTCACTTGCAGCCACTATTTCAGCTTCAGTTGTTGATACTGCAACTGAGCCTTGTCTTTGACTTTGCCATGATATTGCTCCTCCTCCATAGCAGCACACTATTCCACTTGTAGACCTTCCAGTTTTGTTACATCCACCATGGTCTGCATCACTGTATGAAAGTATACGACTGTTATCAGCTGTGCGTCCATAAACAACTCCAAGGGATGTTGTTCCTTTTAAATAGCGCAATATTCGCTTCACACGAAGCCAGTCTGCTTTTGTTGGATTTGCTAAAGATCTGGATACAACGCTGACTGCAAAAGCAATATCAGGTCGTGTTGCAACCATCAAGTAGGCTAAGGCTCCAACCGCTTCTCGGTATGGAAATTGTGTACTCTCACTTGAATCATTATCTGGTTCATTATCTTTTTCAATTGGTGTTCCGATAGGTTTGCACTCTGACATCCCAAAACGTTCTAGCACTCTATTTGCGTAAGAACTTTGATGAATTAAAATCGTCCCATCTTTACGCTTATTTATTTCCATTCCTAAGTAAAAGGAAGCAGGCTTTGCTGTTACATTCAAATATCTTCTTAGGTTGCTCAGGAACTCATTAGCAAGTTGCTGATCCGTGGTAGCTATCAATCCATCATCTACGTACAATGTAAGGAGAATCTTCTTGTTTCCTTTTTTATTTATATAGAGACATGGATCTGCTGTACTTTGCTGAAAGTTGAGCTCACTCAAAACTTGGTGAAAATGATAATTCCAGCATCTAGGTGCCTGTTTGAGGCCATAGAGACTTCTCTCCAATTTACAAACTCTTTTAGATCCATCATTGAAACCTTCAGGCTGTTTCATATAAATCTCTTCATTTAGTTTGCCGTATAAGAATGCGGTGGTCACATCAAACTGAGTAAGGTAGAGATTTTCAGTGGCAGCTACACTTAATAAAGATCTTATGGTTGCCATTCTTGCCACTGGACTATATGTCTCCTCATAATCAATACCTTTCTGTTGTTTGAAACCTTTGGCAACTAAGCGCGCCTTGTATTTGTCTATTGAACCATCAGGGTTTTTCTTAACGCGATATACCCATTTACATGGTAGAGCCACCCTGTCTCTCGGTAGTTCACATAGGTACCAAACTTTATTTTCTTTTAAAGACGTTATCTCATTTTTCATGGCTTTGATCCACTCTATTTTGTCTGCTCTTTTTATAGCTTCATTGTAGCTCTCTGGCGCGTCATCTAAGCTAATATGGCAGATGTAATCATGTAGTCGCTTAGGTTGCGATAACATACTTCTATCTCTGAGATGATATCTTTGTGCCGTAACATCCGGTTCTTGAACTATAATCTCATCTTGTAATTCTTCAGCATCAAGAAACTCTTCATCCTGAGCTTGATCTATTCTAGTGTGAACGTTTTCTCCCTCTAGATCATGCTCGGAGTGTCTATCTACTTGATCAGGTGCTTCACTCGGCGACTCGGTATCGATCTGACCTTCATCTACTCTTTGAGGCTCTCCCTCTGCTTCGGAAGTGCTATCTTTGACTACGGTTGAGACCTTATACTCAATGTCAGTTTCAAAAGTAATATCTCTGGATCTTATTGTCCCACTAGGTGTCCAGATGCGATAGCCATCATCATTTTCGTAACCGATGAGTTTACCTTTTACAGCTTTTTTACATAACTTCTTACGTTTTTGTTTAGGCACGTGAGCATAGCATTCACTTCCAATTATTCGCAGATGACTAATTTTTGGCTTTTTATTATGCCAAAGCTCGAAAGGTACTTTGCTTTTCTCTCTAGTAGGTCCAGTACGGTTGAGCACATATGCGGCAGTATTTGTGAGTTCTGCCCAAAGAAACTGCGGAAGCTCTTCTCTAGTATGTAACATGGAACGTACAGCTTCAACGATAGTACGATTCTCACGCTCACTACAACCATTTTGTTCTGGTGTGTATGGCATTGTAAGACGTTGCTGTATTCCATGTTGGTTCAGAATTTTTCTTACATTTTCGTTGTCGAATTCACCTCCATTATCACTTAAAATCGTTTTAATAGTATGTCCTGCTGTTTTAGCTTCATTAAGCATTTGAATCAGTTTATTTTTAACTTCGGACTTTTCTTTGATAAAATATACAAAACGATAGCTTGAGTAATCGTCTTTGAAGAGCAGAAAGTATCTGAATTGTGATCCGCTTGGTGTAAAGGGCCCGCAAAGATCCGCATGCATCAGCTCTCCTGGTTTGGTTGCTCTTGCTCTAGTCCCAAACGTAAGCCTGTGTGCTTTACCATATATGCATCCTTCACACTTTTTGTTGTCAAGTGGCAGTTCTATGCCCATTTCTCTTTTGACAATTTCTCGCACGTGTCGCTTATCTTGGTGTGCAAAACGTTCATGGTAAAGTTGAAGCATATTCGAATCATTTGAAAGAATATTTATTTCTAAGTTTTTCTTTCTCTCTGGCAAGACTATCTTCAAATCAAGTTTGAACAGCCCTCCTTTAAGTTCTCTTTTTCCAATGAGAACTGTTATTCCCTCAATATCGAATTGGCATTCTCTCGCAGTTGACCTGAACATGCTATTTTGCATTTTGTCTTGCGCGGCCAATATCGAAAAAAGGTTTTTCGTCAGAGATGGTACGAACCAAACATCTTGCAGTGTTATTTTCCACCTTTTATTATTCACATACGATTCTAAAATCACTGTCCCTGTACCTGCTGCAGCAATTATTGTACCATCAGCCGTCGTAACAGTGTGATTCATATCAAATTCATGATATTCGTGGAAAATATCTCTTCTATTTGTTACATGCCTCGTAGCTCCATTGTCAACAAACCAGCTGTTTCGATCTTCCGGTTGTCTATCTGAGCAGGCGTTTACCATCAATGTTACATTCAGAAGTTCCTTTGATAATGAATGTTCTGCACTTGCCGGTTTTGGTGGTTTTCCATCCTTTAACCACTTCTTGCAGTAACGAACTCTGTGTCCTATTTTCGAACAATAGTTACATTTAACATTCTCATCTCTCTTCTTTTTCTGCTTTGAAACTTCCTTCATTATTAGGACTTCCTTAGACCCTTGATTTACTTCTCTAGCTTTTAAAGAGCGTTCGAAAGCGCAAATGTTGCTTGTCAAGTTCTCAATAGTCCTGTCTTGCTTGTTTAAAAGAAGCCAGCTAGATTTAAATGCAAAGAACTTCTCATCTAGGGAATCTAGGACTTTACATATCAGAAACATATCAGGTAGCTTTACGCTTGCATCTTCTTTAACGATTTCAGCATTCAAGGAACTCCATATGTTTTTAAGTTTAGACATAAGTGTGTCTACACTCTCTTGTGAGTTGTGCTTAAAGTCGAAAAAATTAAGGCATAGCTCGTAAGCTCTATTTTCTGATTGTCCGTCGTATAAGCGATGTAGTTCTTCCCAGACTTCTTTCGCAGTCTTAAATCTCATGACTTTTGTTAACGTCTCTTCTGTCATGTTGTTGGTAAGTATGAGCAGAGCGCATCTGTCTGCTTGCTTAAACTTGGCTAAGGCCAAATTGTATGCAGCGACTGCGGCGTCACCTCCTCCTGGACTTATTATCGGTTCTCGTAAAGTGCCTTCACATACCTCTAGTGCATTTTCGCAGGTGCTCAGAAGTATAGAGACTTTGTACTTCCATGTTGGCCAGTTACTCCCATCCAACGATCCAATCTGAAACTTCGTCGTTAGTCCTTCCATTTTAAATTACTGGGCCCATAACCTAACAGAGTTAGTGGAATGTTATGCGTATTCAAATAGAATGACTATGACTCTAAGATTCTATAGAGAAAATCATTGGTAACAATTTAAACAGAATTACGTTTTATTATTTAATTTTCACAAGTGACGGAATGTCAAAATATAAACAAAACTGTATCCAAGATACAGTTGACCATCTGTACTCTTTGGTATTCTATTGGGCCAGTATAGAGGTTACAACCTTCTTACTTCAACATAATATTCCATTAAAAATAACTTTGAAATTACTGTTTTACGATACAAGTCTGGTGTTTCACTAACGTATCGCATGCGTTCTTCATTTCACTTTGTTACGGGCAAATAACAAAACTCCTTTACTGAAAATCTACAGACGGACAAATACCATTTAAGCGCTCCATCTACTTACTTATGCCGTGCAACGACTTACATTTTGTTACTGAATAGCCACCCATTATTTTTGTGTTTTCTCGAGGAGTAATAGAGTTTTCTCTGAGGATTAATCGTAAGCGGTCTTTCTCGTTCCGAATTATTCAACTAAGTCAGTATTTCTTCGACTTTTTGTCGAATGAAACGCAACATAAGCCACTCTAATCATTGTGATATCCTAAGTAATATAAAAATAAATAATCTAAAGGCAATACAGCTCTACTCTTCGTATTAATTTAATTTCGTTGCCAGTATTAAATCGCAAAGGTTTGTCCCTTATGATAATCCTTGGTTTTGTTATTTTTAGTTTGGTCGAAATGATGTATGTATTGTTTAGAACTACACAGCAAAATCCGATGGCAAAATCATTTTGATAAATTACACAATTAAATCGCAGTTTCGTTATAACAGTGGCTTTACTACCCGGTGGTCAAGTGCCGGTGGCTTAATGCCCACTGGGATATCTTATAATGGGTATCTTCCGCTGCTGACCGCGAGCCAGGACCCTTAGCCACCGGTCGATCTCGATCAGTGTCAATGAACCGGCTCCAGACACTTTTCAGACAGCCAAATCGAAACTTTTGTCAACTTTATGGACTTCTATGCTTTTATTGTGTGGTAGTAACGGATGATTCATATCTATCGAGTTGTAATTTCTCAGGGTACCTAATTTCGTACTAGACTTATCTTGTTAATAGGATCTAAGTAGTTATGTCAAGATATAATCAAATATTATTAAGTTACGTATGTATGTGATCTTCATGAGTAAAAGTTTTAATTGTTCATAAAGATATAATGCACCTGATGATAAATCAAAATAAAAACTTTATAAACCGTTCTTGTATGTTCTTCAGAGAGATATGGTATAAGATTTGGTCGGATACGCATTTGCCAACGCATTGCCACGAGATCCTTTTGATATTAGCTTGCTCTTACAATCATCTTTATGTGAATTGTGTGTCGACACAAACGTGTCGAAAAAAGAATTCTAAAAAAAGTAAATAGTCAGAAATTATCATCCCAATATCTTATAGGTTTGATATGAATTATAAAGATAAATGTAACGATATTATTATTTTATCGACGCGCGCTTCAAAGATATCGCCTTGGCAACGATCGACACACCAACATCAGATTAGGATTTTCTAGTCCACCACTTATCCCATTACTTTCAAGGCTAAGTGTTCCGCGTCCTATTTCGTTCGGTCACTTCCCCGATACTCGTCCTATTTGTCTTATACTCTTATGTCAGGCGACAAAAATAACTTATCTATCATAACGTCGGTTGGTGGGATAATGTTCGCTGATGTTCGGCTAATACGCGATAATGTTGCTCTAGGGGCTGGCGAGCCGTGATTCATAACCTCTACATGTTTCTGACACAGGATAGTTGACATCTTATCTTTTTTGTTGTTGTGGCCGAAAATGTAGGAAATGGCATGATTTTCTCCCTTATTTTCGGAAACCAAAATTTCGGAGCGCCGTCTTGTCTATTGGTTTTTTATCTGATCCACTACAATATCACTCTTTCCGTATTCTATATGATACAACCAGGTGTGCAATGATTCTTCCAGCAGATAACCAGTTCTGTAGTTCTGGGTTATATTCTATCTACTGGTCATATTTTTTTTAAACAAACAATCATTTCAAATTAATTCATACGCATAGAGTAAGAACCTAAAATTTTTTAAATCTCTCAATTGTGTAACTATACGATAAGACCATACACGGACCGCAAGTAAAATATAACAAGATGCTTTAAATGTTTCAACAGCGTTAGAGCGTAAATAGCATTTACCAATTTTACGCATTAAAAAAGCCACGTGCTTGTTTTAACCGCGAATGCCACAAGCAGGCTGAGGAAAATACATTCATCCGAACGGTCCATGATGAGCCGCAAACAACTACTCATGGCCTGCAAGACAGCTGTAACCATTCGCAACTTGAGATTATGGCGAATCGTCACTGTGTCTCAGCAGTCAGCACAGAGTCACGTGTGTCAAATCAAACTCCGATGTAAACAGCAAATTCACCTGTTTTCTTTATTCCGATTTCGAGGAGGGAACATTTGTAAACCCGTGTAGAAATTACTACACTCGAAACTCTACTTCTTGAAATCGAAAAAGAAAACATCTAAATTGGCACTATTGATTAATTTAGAACGAATAATCATTTGTCTATAATTTGTCTCATACTGTAATTTTAATTAACCCAAGTGTCTTTATACTTCATTACCGCAAAATGCAATCGAATATATCAATGCGAGACAAAGAGTGCCGTGGATAAAGACTTCCTTTAGAAATAAATAAGAAAAAAAACAGGCGAGCGAAGCTCATGAATAGAGGCAAGAATAAAAGTCTAAGGAAGTCCGAGATTGAGAAACTTTATCCGGACTGGTTTGTACCGCTACTTGTTTATTTACAGATTGTTCGATAACAAACATTATACAATTGATAAATCATTCTACTAAAGGATATCGTATAAATATAAAGTTTGTTCTTGTTAGAAGTATTAAATTCCTTCCATTTTGGGTCGTAGTAATCCAACTATATATTGCGGTAGTGTTGCAAACTCGAAATGCGTGGGCGCTGGGCTGATAGCTTTGAGTGGTGATGGATTGTGCTAACTCTTCCCTTGGGAGATTTTGAGAGCGTTTATACAGTGAATTCTAAAATATTAAACGCTTGCGTTGTGGCACTTAGCGAGCGAGCGGAGTGCAGTGCTCCAAGCTTATCTGGCTCGTTTGTCCTCCAGGAAGCGCTTTAGACCCGATACGGGCTCCTTTAGCTCAGCCTTCAACGTTTCTTGCCTCCGAAACGACATCTTTACGGCTGTATCACACATCCGATTGACGTTATAGAGATTGTAAACTGAAATATTCATGGGTTCATTTGACGTTGTGTAATATTAGGTGCTACTCGCATTATGCATGTAGGTAAAGGTATCTGTCAAGGGATCAATGCTCTTAAAGGTCACCGAGCTCGAACGAGCGTGGAGGTAAATAATTGTTATGTGAAAAATATTGTTCATTTTATCGAAGTGTGTTTGCCAGACTATTACTATCTAGACAAACATCGCCTCTACTTCTATTGATTCAGTGTTTGATCCTATGTTAGCACCATAATGCTATCTCATCATTTGACACATTACTTGACACTTGACCAATGAAAATTCCTGTTATGTTTACATTGCAATTTCGACATTCTCGGAAACTTATGATGTCACCGCGAAACAGAAACCAGAAGGCCTTTTGAATTATGAGGGAAACAATTTTAATTTTTCAATTGTCTGTTATGTCATGTCTAATTTAATAATCCTCTTGTTTCAGGTAAGCAACGCAGTGAAGTATCCATCGTAGCCCCCGGGAATAGCCTCATTTCAACCTCGAGAGTTAATTCGTTCAGATACATTTTTATTCTTTCTTTATAGCGCTGTTGTGGCAATTCGCGATTTCCGCTGTTCCGGTAATATTTTCATGTTCTCCGTTTTACGAGCGACATAAAAAACATACCAAGAAACAGTTGTACACGATTTTCCTATGATACAATGGTTTGGGGTGAGGGATCCGGCCAGCTTCCCGTGAAATATGAAACTCAGCGGTACCTAATTCCTCTGGCCATTTTGTGAATGGAAAAATTCACTCAGCCAGCAGCCGCAAGCGATTACTCCTCTTTACGTAGTGACACGAGGAGGGGCAAACGCCAAGCTCGGCGCGAAACGAGACCACATTAATAATCGAGAGCTTACGAATTCACCCAACCGAAGCCACACTGCCGCTGGAATATCAAAGAAAGTCCGATAAACTGATCGCTGAAAGTAATTGAGTGTAAAGGAAATAATACACGACTTGGGACGGCTTAATGTCGCTCCGAGTAGATGCGATCGTTTGTCGATGTTAAATGCGACAGTAAGCTTGCATTCTCGCAATTCAGCTGTAGGCAACATTTTTTTAGTGGTCTATATGTTGTGGCAATATACTCTTCATTAATTCAGAGAAACCGTTAAAAATGTGTCTTTTTTATTAGGGTAGGATAGGGTATAATCGACCCCTTCACATAGATATAAGAACACGTGATCTCGTAGGTACATATTAGATAGATAGATTATAAACTAATTACATAAACAGACAAGAATTTGGTAGATGCACAAAGGGCGGCATTATCACTGAAAGTGATCTCTTCCATGCAACCTTTGGAAGGATAGGATAGAGAGTAGACACATTGGACGGCAATGTATAAAAAAAGGTTATGTATTATTTTTTTATAAAAGAGACGTAGCTGTTTTTTTTTTTTTAATTTTTACGTGACTTGCTTTTAACAACTATAAAATTATTATTATTAAATAATAATAGTTTCTTTGGTTATTGGATACCCAGAGGAGAATAATATACAGCGGTAAGCGCAAAAGCAGTTAAGACATTTATGATCTTAAAATAAATAAACCATTGTTTACACAGAAATGTAAAGAACCGGAGTGAATTAAAATGGTACGTGAGTGTCTTTATTAAGCCAATAAAGCATCATGCCCAAAATTATGGAGGTAGGTCAATTTTGAGAATTGTATAAAAGCTCAACGCCAGTGTGAGAACATACTTTGACATTGTGAATTATGGCTACTTGTGACTCACTGACTGGCAAACCAAAAGGCGCAGGCCACACGGCTAACTAAGTTAACAGACGTGAGCTAAGTAGCTTAAGACAACAATGTGGGCTAAGATAACAAAACACCCGATTACTACTTTTAAAATTACACGTGATCTTCTGGTGTGGTGGTTCAGCACACCGCTTCAAATTCTTCTATGAGCCCTAAATCAGAGCCGGTTATGTTTTAGCAGTTAGCTCGCTCAACGTGGCTGTGAAATGAATTATGAAGTTGCAGTTACTACGTGATTTAAGCTAAGGTTAAGCTTAGCTCCCGGTGATCCTAGATAGCAAGATTTCGGTCTTTAATTAAAAGTTCACTAATTATTTGTGTTAACCAACCTAATTGAGATGCGAATAATAACAGTGTATATCTTTAAAGAATAAATCCAGTTTGAAGTTCACCAACAAAACTCCCATTTTGCAATCCAATCCATGTATTAAAAAAGCTTCTGAAAGCATATCTCTTCCAATTTATCAGTAAACAAAATAATAAATACGCTGAATAAACAAGTAAAGCAGCAGTCAAGCCTGAAAGCGCAATGTATCGGCGTTTTTTTTATGAGATTATTTGCGACCCACCTGCTGTGTAGTGCTGCTTTCCTTTCTAAAGTACGAGAAGATTCAAGTTGCATAGCGCATGCATTGGTATATCTTGTGACGTAGTAATGTGTTGACTCCAAAATTCATGTGAAGGATATCGCAAATACCGCGATAAGCATCCTCGTTTCATGCTTACGTCCTTTCAACTATTAGGAGTACAAATATAATAAGATTCCGCCGTTTTATTGTAGATGGTGCGGCACGGAGTTTCGGTTAGCTTTCGCAGATGATAACCGGCTTTAAAAATAGTTTGGACATTCAAGAACAACATAACCTATTAATATCATTGATTTTATATTGGTAAAATATAATTTTTATAAGTTGAAAATGTCAAAATTTGAGCCAAGTAAGCGTCATTTGCGGGAAATATTAGTTTACTTCTTTAATTTAAAGAAATCTGCTGCTGAGGCGCATCGATTGCTCGTAGAAGCATATGGTGAGGTTGCTTTGAGTGAGAGAACGTGTCGAGAGTGGTTTCAAAAGTTTAAAAATGGTGATTTCGACGTAGAAGACAAAGATCGCAGTGGAAGGCCAAAAATTTACGAGGATGCAGAATTGGAGGAATTATTGGAGGAAGATTCATCTCAAACACAAAAAGAACTTGCTCTAACATTAGAAGTCACTCAGCAAGCAGTCTCACATCGTTTAAAATCATTAGGAATGATTCATAAACAAGGAAATTGGGTTCCGTACGAATTAAAGCCGAGAGATATTGAACGCCGATTATGCTTAAGTGAAATGCTGCTAGCTAGATATAAAAAAAGGGTTTTTTACATCGTATCATAACTGGTGATGAGAAGTGGATACATTATGACAATCCAAAAAGAAGAAAATCATGGGGATTACCTGGCCACGCGTCAACATCAACAGCAAAACCGAATATTCACGGAAAAAAACTTATGCTGTGTATTTGGTGGGATCAGCTAGGTGTAGTGTATTATGAGTTGCTTAATCCGAGCGAAACAATTACTGGAGCCCTCTATCGAACACAATTGATGAGATTGAGCCGAGCTCTGAAGGAAAAACGCCCTTAATACTATTCTAGACACGAAAAAATTATTCTTCTGCATGACAATGCTCGTCCACATGTTGCGGCTCCCGTGAAAAAGTACTTGGAAACACTTGATTGGGAAGTGTTACCCCACCCGCCGTATTCACCAGACATTGCACCGTCCGATTATCACCTGTTCCGGTCCGTAGCACATGCTCTGACGGCGCAGCGGTTCACATCTTATGAGGATACCAAAAATTGGGTTGATTCGTGGATAACCTCAAAAGACAAGGAGTTCTTCAGACGTGGGATTCGAATGCTGCCTGAGGGATGGGAAAAAGTGGTTGCAAGTGATGGGCAATATTTTGAATAAATTTATATTACCGTTCTTCTACAATAAATATTTAATTTGTGTAAAAAAACGGCGGAAACTTATTTGTACTCCTAATAGATAATCCATTTTTATGCTGATTCTCATTAAAACAAAAAGCAATTATAAATAATTACTAGTTGCAAATGATTTAACAAAGAAAACTAGAGAGCATAGCGGTTTCTGACTTGAGTATCCACTTGAACTTTAACACAGGATTCAGTACAAAAACGCCCCACTTAACAAAATCTTTAAATAGTATCATAATCAACAATTACTTTCGCAATATTGTGATATCGAGATTCTTTAATGGCAAAATAATAAGCCAAGAGATGAACCATAATTTCGGGTCTGCCTCGGGGTAAATACAAAGTAATAAATATGACAAATGCGAATTATTGAGTATTGATGAAATTCTTGTACGGGTCAAATATGTAGTGGACAATATTTGTTTTCCGAGAACAGTAAATACGAATATAGGGACGTAAACGTACATCCAGCGTGGAGACAAACATCATTTTGCTATAACTTCGTTTTAATACAGTTTTATATGTTCACTTCATACGACAGTTCCCCTTTATTAACGAAAATATATGGGATAGCTTTATAGCGTTGCATATTTTGTGTATAAATGTTGGGTCAATTTTGTCGACTGACTTGATATTTTGCCATGACGTGGCACTGTGCCCTGCCGTCTTAACTTCATTTACTCAGTAAACTGATTGTCTCTGAATCAATAACTTTCTAGTGAATCACCTAGTGGCCACTAATAAAAATGCTTCTTCTCATGTCGTACATTATATGCGAGACGTATATCTTGTGACGTAATAATGTGTTGACTCCAAAATTCATGTGAAGGATATCGCAAATACCGCGATAAGCATCCTCGTTTCATGCTTACGTCCTTTCAGAACGTTTTACCCATTCATGGTAACGTTCTGAGAAATCCCGATCTCATTATGATAGTTTTCATGTTCGGGACCCGCTCCTCCAGGCCGAGTCGCCCTACCGCCTGCCTTCTGATCGGACGTAACGCCAGCTCGAAACTTATCGTGGGAGATATCCCGGCGTCGCTGCCTTGCCTCCGTGCGATGAATTAATTCACCTGCTATTATATTACCTAGATCGTAATAAAGATATCTCGCAGTTTCCTCTTTTTTGTAAAATACCGCATTATGCAGCCAAATTGTCTCAAATTTGCGCTTCGTTTAAAATTAATATGATTTGCAAATTTTGCAGATACGCTCGCCGACCGTATTGATTATCTCCGTAGTCCTGTCTGCATTTCAATTTCAAAGGCTTCAGTGATAGCCTGATAGGTATGATCTATCGAATACAATGCCAGTATTCGACGTGAAATGTAGTGCATGTTGTCCGTCGAATTTATGATGACATAATAACAAAGAGAGAACGGTATTCAATAGGATTCCATTTCATTCAATCGACTTCAATAGTTGGGATAGGTTGTTCATAAATCTGCCTTTATTAACTTTATCATTTACCTAATACTGCCCTTATCAGCCGTCATTTCCGTACCAACTCATTGTTCACCGCATTATCTTAGGTCTACTTCTATTCTTCTATTATTAATAATGAATTAACCATGATACTGTTGTTTTATATTTCTAAAAGAAAACCCCAGTTGGAAAACAACCGCGTGCGTACGCCGTGTAAATATTAGAACTCACGGGAAAGCGAAGTGAAAGTAGTATTAATAATTCACGAACACATGATGGCAGGTAACTAATCTGTGTGTAACAGTACACTTGGTTGCGTAATGTTACTCGGCAAATGCATATTCAGTTACGTTTTGATAGCTTATTGCGGGGCTTCTCAGCTCTGACACGCAGAGTTGTTCACCGGCTGGTCAGGTCCGTGAACTTGACTCTTTTATATATTCAATAAAGTCCATCTTGCTTTTGGGATACTTTTATTTGAGTTCACCAATAATAACGATCAATGTGACTTCACTTACCGCCATGTCACAGAATCTACAGACAGTAGAATCTCATTAAATATTATATATTATATTAGGGGAACACAAAGAGTATCAACAGAATGATCAGCCTGAACTAAGGGCTGATACACGACACAGTCAGAGTTCAGTCTTTGAGCTGAAAGATCGAGTGCTTCCCTGATCTTTTAGTCGAATTTAACGGTTGCGTTTATCATTGTACTTCCAAAGAGTCTGTCCAATGATAAGCTCTTTTGAAAATTACATGTATTCTTTAAAAAAAAATGTTTATTTCCGTGTTAAAATGGAGTATTGTGAAGTTGACGACTTTTAGGATTCTTTACTTATGGAAACCATATTACTCAGTCTACGTCTGTCTATCATACCTTTAAAGGGCAAGGTCAAGCGTAAAACACTATTATTATAGCGGATATGCCAACAAATACGGGATGCCACTTGGATCTTCTCATACTCTGGTCGGGGGGGATCTAAGTTGTATTCTTGTTGCCATGGGAGGAAGTAACCATTTAACATTAGGTGGGCCTTCGGCATGTTCATTCACTTCTGTCTCATAAAAAAATAGTAATAAAAAAGTGTTCAGACAGATTCTATAGCTAGGCTAGTGGTAAGCCTTTTTCCTTTGGCACGCGAGTCCAAATAGCACTTAGCCGGTTTTTGGGGAGTTATTTACGATCGATCAATCACATTTAAAATTTATAAGCTATTTCAGTCCAGTTTCAACATAAAGTGAATTTTCATGTTTTTCTCACTTTATTTTGGTATGTATGTAAGTAAATTTTGTGTTCGAAAACTAGACTTAAAACTATTTAACAGGATAATTATCAAATATTTATACCTTGTAGAATTTTTGGGCACATCAGAATAAAACTTGTTAATAAAATATAAACTTTTATTTTTCGATTTGCCGAGATATTTACCATGATTTGTGAGTTTTGTTGACTCCCGATATTTCGACGCAGATTGAGATTCATCCCGGGTAAACTGAAGTTTCCTTTACTAGTTTTCTCTAAAATAATGTTCATAGCCACGATAGTTTTAAAAATTATATAAGATTAAACGGATTCCT
Source organism: Aplocera efformata (assembly GCA_921293045.1). Taxonomy (NCBI): domain Eukaryota; kingdom Metazoa; phylum Arthropoda; class Insecta; order Lepidoptera; family Geometridae; genus Aplocera; species Aplocera efformata. The sequence continues at coordinate 9,691,177 of OV121045.1, forward strand.
TGCACGAGGATTCCCTGTGTCGTAGATAACATAAATAAACACTAAAACAACTCATCGTAACTTTATGAAAATCCTTGAACGGCCCTTGTAATTATGAAACTTTAGTATAAGGTATTTTCCTATCTATCGTGAGTTGAGATAGTTCGAAAAATTAATAGTCTTAATATCGTTACGTTCTATTAAAAAAATAACTCTGTTTAAAGCTTTGTAGCTCGATGAGATAAGATACTTATACGTGTTTTTATTTGGCTGGCCACTCGCTCCTCGAGTGATGGATGCCGTTTGCCCGCCGCGATCCGTCATCGCGGCAGATTCCTCTGCAAACGGATGCGACACCAGCTTTTTGCCCAGACCCTACTTTATGTGCACAAATAAATCCCCAAGGACCACAATTACAGAACTTTGATATAAAAAAATGTTGGGATCCAAATTCACCAGCTAAGGTTTTCTTTTGCATTGCAAGCTTTAGATTCGTATCATGCTTCTAACAATGTAAAATGATTTATTGATTTTGTTGCATTAAGTCAGTAAGCAACATAAATTTGAAGCACAGAGATGAATCGTTCAGATTAAGCAAACACTTTTTACCTAATTTTAATAAGCCCCCGATTTAATACAATACTCTCGTGCATTTCATTCATCTCTGTGATTGCCGCATTGGCATCGCATTGATAAGGGACTCGTAATTAAATTCATCTCTACATAAAACATTACCCCCTGAAGCGAAGTGTCTTGTTTCATTTATCACATTATCTTTATCGGAAATGTCTGCAGTTCAGCATTTCTAATTAGCTTTTATGTCTTTCTTTACATTTACCTTTATGTGTGGAGCCGCTTGGATGCGCTCTCTATATGGGCCGAACTGAAGTATTCAATTTTGTCCCTTGAGTTTTTGCGTCGTCTTATTAAACTGGCCTGATTAAAAATAAATCAAAGTAGATACTTCGAGGCGCATTAATCACATTGCATGTTGTCGTGTTTGATAATTCTGTCGGTGTACTCGGTGTTCGGTGGCTGAGTTGGGCGACAGCGGTCGTGCTGGCGTTTTTACACAGCCTTCGTATTACGTGTACAATTGTATGTATCATTGGACAACTCCAATATTACATACAATGGTACACGGAACACGTCAATTGCAATAAATTGAGTTCAATTGAGTAAAATTGAGTAAAATCAAAAATGTATATATGAATGAATGTTATCTTTATGTCCTTTTCATTACCTCTGACAACGTGTATGCACGATTTCATGATGATCGATTGAGTAGTATGGCGTAAAAGCGTTACAAAACAACTCACATTTGCGTTCATAATTTTAGTTAGGAAGACTGAAATAATCTGCAGTTAGTATTCTAATTAGTATATTGTTTTTCCTTGTAACTGTTACTTGTTTTTCCGTGTACCTTTTCATTTATCAGTCAGGCTAAATTTCTACGTTACTTTCCAATATAACTAACATTGACAGAGTAATATTTTCAGTGGACTTATATCGATGATACCTCGCGCAGTGATACTTTAAGAAAAAAATCAAAATTTTGCTTGATACAAATATTACTCAAAGGATATTTAATTGACCGTGGCAAATTTTCCCAAGTCAAGATTGGCCATGCAGTGTCTGTTCAATAATTAATAGGAAGCATGACATGACGTTCCCAGAGGCCTAACCATCGGTGCCTCAGCGAAGATTGATTGATTGCACAGTTCAACCACATTCTTCACGACCCTTGTTTGTCTCCAATAAAACCAAGAACCTCTTTATTTTGTCGAGAAACCTCGGATTTACTTGCCCCTAACTAAAATTTGGACATCATTATTGATCGCTACTATCTTTTTTTGCCTTCACCAGATTTATTTTTTTGGGGAATATCTGGCAAAGAATATGCTAAGGCTGGAAATAGCCCTTTGTCAAACTAGTGATTTCAAACATATCTTTTTTTTTGGACACAAATTTTTTTTGGATTAAACTTTTAGTGAATAAAAATCCTTTTAATTTTGCACTTCTGGCTTCAGTTTTTATTACTATCGTTAGTAGTCGACATTTACGATCGCCATAAACCTTAACTCGGACGTCCTCCCTACTTATCAGTTTTATTTCTGAGAGTCACTCCTATCATCCTGTTTACACATTCTTGCAACTCTATTTATGAATGAATTTACATTTCCCGGTGTCTGGTATTAACAGCTCTAATTTCGAGGATTGCTAGAGCACAAACAGCTTGCTCGTGCCGTTTGGCCGTCTTTGTGATTACTTCAGCAGATATGTTGATGGCTCAATTAGTGAGCGGGGGCGTCTCGTCAGCCGCCGCCGCCGCCGCCGCCGCCGCCGGGTGAGCGTATATTGCCTTCGCTCCTCGGCGGGCTCCGATTGAATTCTTGGCAAACATTCGAACGTCGTCAGGACGCCTCGAGTGAATCTCCAGCACCTAACCGAACGCTACATCAACGCGAATATTACATCCTTCAATATAAGTTAAAAAGATTATCACAAAGTTGCTTATGAGATTCACGGGATAAACTGTTGCGGAAGTTCCCTTTATTGTTGCACGAGTCGTCTCGCGTAAAGTTTATTGACCATCGCCAAGTTAGCTCTCATCCAAGTATGCTACTTTGAGTAACTTTAACTTGGTGGAGAGATGGCCCAAAAGCCGCTTTTTTCTCGTTTTATTGCCAAAGTTCCCTCATACGTGCCTTAACAAGTTGAAAACGTTGTTTTTCAGTGTTTTTGGGTTTAGTTTAGCATCGTCTGGTGAGCGAGAATTGCCACGAAAGCTTGTTAATTTGAATTTCAAATAAACGTGGAAGTGCTTAATGTTGAATTGTGGAGCGGTGCATCTGTTGGCAGAGTGCCTGTTTTTAGGAATTGTAGCTCTCAGCGCGACCCCCTGGCTATATCGGACGGCGTCTGCGTCGGGCAGGGCGTGCGGCCCACCTAGGCTTTTCATTCCGCCTGTTCTCCGCACTAACTGAGGACTATTTATCTAAATTTAGAACAGTTAACGTCACACACAGGCTTAGTTTTATCTCTTGCGAGTTTCACTGTTTTTATCTAATTGCTACAGATGCAGGTCGTGGTGTTTTATGTATCAATGTAATGTGTATTTTGATATTAATATATATATTTTGATATAGAACTTTTATTCTTATTTTACAAGGACTACAAGCAAATCTAGGTTAATGAAGTGAAATAAATAAGAGGAATGTTGCCTACGTAAAAGTACTTTTTTATTTTTTTGCCAAATGTAACTTTTCCTTACGAAACGTCTCTATTTTAATTGAAATACAAGACCGTAAGTCAATCCACGTGTTTTCGGTAACTAAAAAAAGTTCATTTTGAATGAAAATTGGTATTCTGCTCAATGAAAAAACAACTTAGTATTAATAGGATCGTAATCATCGCATTAAATCTAGTCTCAATTGGTGACCTTTAGGTCTTAACCGCTGAGTCAAAATAAAAGGAAAGTTATTCTTATCTGTACTCAAAATTGTGATCTGTGAAACTCACTACCTAACCAATGTTTGCTATGAAGCATTTTCAAAATTGCAAAAGTTTTCAGAACTAACAAAATTTTGTCCATATCAGCCTCTTTCTTCCAACTGCAAGAACAAAGGACTTATCTCGACAAGCTATAGTCAAAGGTCATAGTTTACCAAGAGAGCCCAACCTGGATTTTTAGTTTTTTTTATAGCATTGTGAACCAACGACTTTCTTAGTCGGGCTCCGTAGGTAATACTCGATCAACACGTTCTTTCAAACAGGTAAGTTATTTACATAATCCTACCAAGTATCCAAAAACAATGAATATACAATACTCATGATTTTAATTTATCGATATATCTGAATCTAAGCACCTAGTGGGAGAAGGTCCTGGCTCCCGAAACAGCTTAAACTAGTCCAGCTTACGCTAGTGGCTTACCCACCATTAGCTATGCAAATATTTTAGACTCAATAAATAAATACATTTATTCACATCATTATGTCCGTCTCATCTTCTTTCTTTACAGATGCAAGGGCATCGGAAGCCTTCTTCACGGTGATAAATTGTCTAACCGTTGGCTTCTTGAGTCTATATGTTTTGACAAACTCACACACGCACTACCTAGACGTAAACAATGGCGTAAACAAGATTACTTTGCGTCCTTCTCTGGCCGCTGTCATATCAGCTCTATGCGTGGGTGGCGTAGTTAATAAATGGTGAAGACGTAGGCCAAGAACATTCATATGTTTGTTTTCAACATTAAAATCATAAATGGAAACAAATGGCATAACGTGTTTGGATAAATCTCATTGCAGGGTACTTTTATAATATAATAAATACTATTTTTTTACTTTTATGTATTTACTGTACATTTTCATTAATTCATACTCTGATCGGTAAATTGTGTGATTAATTGAAGGCAAGTTGATAAATAATTTGAATGTGGTAAAATTGACTGAAAATGTGCGAGTTGAATGTCGAATTATTGTCGAAAATTTTATTCAAGATTAGTGTTATTTACTGGATACAAAAATTTACTTTAGAAAACCTGTACGGACCCCTTAAGGCAGTCTCGCAATAACAACGTCCGTAAACGATACGCTCTTACGCAATAACATGGCGACCTGCGTCACGTCACGATACGATAAACTCGATTTATTATGTGAACCTTAAAGTTTCTTAGGGGACTGTCGCTAACTTTAAAGGTATTCGACGAAGTCCTCAACTCCTGAGGGAGTAGTTACGTGCCTGCATGCGACGCTCGGGGCTCCGCACTCGTTTCACAATGCCGTTTATGGTAGACTCGTGAGTATCCTCACAGAACTCCTACTCAATATTAGGTCTGGAATACAATTTTCTGTCTCTTATAAAACATTTTTCCGTACGTAATGGCTCGGCCGATCGTGCAAAAACAACTTCCCGCGTTTTGGTATTGTTCGCGTCTATTTTAGTAGCATCTGCCCGTATTTGATCCGCGCAACATCAAGTTTAAACCCGTGAAATATTGCAGCACGACTCGATTGAATTACAATGCTACGCTTGATGGCGCAGCGCTGACTAGGGAGAATCTGCGGAGAAGGGCATCTTTCACAACACATCAAGGGAACGCTGACTGCGACACGTTCTAATAGAAAATTTTCATATTCATAAGGACGTGGAAAATTTGCATATAAAACGAGCAACTTCGCTACTCGCCTCCCTCGACGACCCGATGCTGGTTCAAGCACCCTGTTTTCCATTCTCTCTCCTTGTAAGAACTCGGGAAGATTTTAGTTTACACTTAAGAGTAGGTGCGCCGAGAGTTTCCCCTGTTAAATCAAATTCCCTTTGACAAACTGCGCGCCTCTTTTAATTTAATATTCTTATATTAAAATGTAACTTTTCGTAAGTGTCACGTAAATATCTTTGACAGGTGGACACCGTGAAACACGTGAAACTGGGCATAAAGTAAACCAAACTAATAATCGCTTTATAAACTATATTTTAAGTATAGAATAGGAACTAGACATTATGTAGGTTATTAAAAATATCTGACTGCTGGCAATCACAGTTTTTGAAAGGAAAAAAAATTGGTATAAGAATAATTTTCCTTCGCCTATACTTTGATCTTGTTCCCGACCCCGGCACATAATTCGCTTCAGACATCAAAGAATTCCATTAAACGTCCTCCATTCCTATTTTGACAAGTCACAAGTAAAGGTCGCTTGTTTATCTCATTTATTTGTTGGATTGCTCCTGTAAGCCGAAAAATATTTTTCTCCGCAACATTTGTTCAATATCGTACATTTAATATTGATTTATTCATAAAAGTTTACATAACTAGTTTAGTGTTCTTACTACTCAAGATCTTTTGAATCTTTTGAATCAAATCGAAATTGATATTATTAATATCTCTAATATGAGTAATTTTAAAACGCTTACGCGTTCTTGTCTAGCAAACTATTCGCTCTTTTGCATATCCATAAGTTGTATTTTTCTTAAGATTCCGAGTTCTCTAGCAGAGCTTTCCACGCCTGGATTAAGAACGCTAAGTCGAAATATTAGGTGCGTATGCGAGGGACTACTACCATTGGAGAGTACCTATACATAGCGCCGTACGTCTGCTTGTCCGACCATATAATAGAGAAGTGGCGATCATACATGAAATTCTTGTATATATTAGCGAAATTCTTGTGTATATTAGCCACAGTATATTTAACAAATACCAATATGAGGGCTACTTGACACCTTTGTTCGAAGCTCTGTTTTTGCGTCTACGAGTTGATCATCATTGATAAGTATTTTTACTCGCTGCTCTATAATGTCGAGTTTCGAGCGGGTACTTAGCCGAACCAATAATTGAAAGAATTTGCGCTTGATAAAGTTCCGGGGTGAATTGCCTAACCTTAGCCAAAATATGCAGTACAAAACTGGGTATCTGGACTCAGCGAAACAAAGGTTCGATGTATGCTTACCTATAAAAAACAAATTGAGAATACTTCGGGATTTTGGTAAGATGACGGGGCTAGACTAGCTATACAATACAACATTTGATACTGCCTACTCAGACCAATGAAATAAGATGTCCAAACCTGCGTTCACTCTTGCTACACCGAATAGCATATCGGACCATGAGACGGCATGGTCGTGATCGGAAGGTGCCGGCAAGCCGCAGCCAAAGACTACCATAATAATAAAACTGAGTATTATTTAAACAGGGTTTACGTGTTGTATTGTTAAATTGAACCTACGAACGAAACCATTGAAACCCCAAATTAATAAATGGAATGTCATTGTTTGAAGGTAAAATAAACTATATATTAGACTGTGCTTGTGCTTCCCGATTATCCTAACTTATATTATAAATGCGAAAGTGAGTTTGACTGATATGCTTTCACGCCTCAACTACTCCAATCAAGTAGCGTGAAACTTTGCATACACATTGTCAGAAAAGGACCTAGGGTATTCATCCACATCTAAATTGATTGGCAAAATCTACATTAATGCGAGTGAAGCAGTGTACAAAAACTAGTTCAGGCACATATATAACCATAGATAAAGTTATTATTTTCTTCTTTCCTAAATGTATCTACTTAGTGAAAAGCGAATAGAATTTCAAATAGTTGAAAATTTCAAGAACTCTTTGATGTCTGCGATACAAATATCCATTGTTTTGAAATGTAAATATTGTACTTTTCTCCGCTTTCCTTTCGTTATCGTCTGGAGGCAACAAAAGCGGAAAGAGTTGATTTAGTGAACGCCCGAAAGTGTTTTGATACCGTAACCTTAATGTTTATCCATTAGGCCGCTGACCGGAGTATTTTCGATTTGTTTTTATACTAGCTATCCGTAAATAACTCAAGTATTTCATAAATATTGTATTCACTAATACTTGACTTCAAGACTGACACAAAACAGAGCTAACTAAAAAATTTTGTGCCAACTGCGCTTATAATTTTGAAAAAGTATTAGGAGTACAAATAAGTTTCCGCCGTTTTATTGTAGATGGCGCGGCACGGAGTTTAGGTTAGCTTTCGCAGATGATAACCGGCTTAAAAAATAGTTTGGACATTCAAGAACAACATAACCTATTAATATCATTGATTTTATATTGGTAAAATATAATTTTTATAAGTTGAAAATGTCAAAATTTGAGCCAAGTAAGCGTCATTTGCGGGAAATACAATATTAGTTTACTTCTTTAATTTAAAGAAATCTGCTGCTGAGGCGCATCGATTGCTCGTAGAAGCATATGGTGAGGTTGCTTTGAGTGAGAGAACGTGTCGAGAGTGGTTTCAAAAGTTTAAAAACGGTGATTTCGACGTAGAAGACAAATATCGCAGTGGAAGGCCAAAAATTTACGATATGCTGTGTATTTGGTGGGATCAGCTAGGTGTAGTGTATTATGAGTTGCTTAATCCGAGCGAAACAATTACTGGAGCCCTCTATCGAACACAATTGATGAGATTGAGCCGAGCTCTGAAGGAAAAACGCCCTCAATACTATTCTAGACACGAAAAAATTATTCTTCTGCATGACAATGCTCGTCCACATGTTGCGGCTCCCGTGAAAAAGTACTTGGAAACACTTGATTGGGAAGTGTTACCCCACCCGCCGTATTCACCAGACATTGCACCGTCCGATTATCACCTGTTCCGGTCCGTAGCACATGCTCTGACGGCGCAGCGGTTCACATCTTATGAGGATACCAAAAATTGGGTTGATTCGTGGATAACCTCAAAAGACAAGGAGTTCTTCAGACGTGGGATTTGAATGCTGCCTGAGAGATGGGAAAAAGTGGTTGCAAGTGATGGGCAATATTTTGATTAAATTTATAAATATTACCGTTCTTCTACAATAAATATTTAATTTGTGTTAAAAACGGCGGAAACTTATTTGTACTCCTAATAATATTGTAAACTTAAATTAAATTATGTTACGAAACTCACTGTTTCAGTGAGTTTAATTGAACCTTTTTTCATTGTTGATGGTCGGACACCATGTGCCTTGTGATTATTACTCCACGTCTAAAGACGACTTCGGTGAAGATAGTTGATGGATTTAGGCGTTACTTTGCAGAAGTCTATCTTAAGATGATCTGAAAAGGGGATGACTTGCCTCACTTTAGGTGCAGCTTTCGACAACGCAACAATTTTTTTTTAATGTTACGTGTAGGCAAAACATGTGTCGTTTCTACTGTAGAGTATTTCCATTTCAGTTCAATTTATCCTATCCTGTTTTTACATTACAAATACAGTACACGTAGCTGTGTAATTGGGAAGCTTATTTATTATAGGTTTAGCAGAAGTTTACTAATGATTAACCACTCTTCAGACTTTAGTGAAGTTGTTAGAGAGAAAACAGTTTCGCCCATCCTTTTCATTTAATCAAAGTTTTCAGTGAATCGACATTATAAAATGAACTAGGACCGCGAAGAGCTGGTTACTTAGATTGAAATCGAAATGAATTGTTTGCGGAGTCAGGCTCGTGGTCCGCAACTGGATTATATGCGGTTTGCTCCCGGCCCCACGTAAATTGGATCTCAAATGCATCTGAGATGCATTTGCGAATGAGATGTCTTTTTCAAACGGTATGCATATTTGCTTGTCTTCGTATAAATTGGACATCGATGGTTCATACCAGTTTTGTGGTATTTTTATAGATCCCAATCGTGTTATGTGGCATGGCAGCGGATGTTGCACAATTTTGATTTCGTTTGATTGGATTGTCATAGAATAAATTACCGTGTCGGGTATACACTAAGCATGGTGCCAACAATTTAAAACGCCATGCTATTATAATCTTTTGCAGCTCCATAGCTTGAACTACCTATGTGATGTTACAATGCTGTGTGACAATTATATTCCTTGTTCATATCGTGTAAGATGCCTTGCTCGGTCGTAAGTTATTGCTATCACTGTCGCGATTGGAAGATAGAATATAAACCCGCAATAAACCTGTAGGAAGTATTATTGAATATCGGCAGGCACGCCCGGCATTAGCGTGAAAATCTTATTGCACAACAACAATGCGCTTGTGCGCCTCGTGACTCCATGGCGATTATGTCTTCAGATTAAAACTCTTACATAAATCCTCTTGTATTTTATTATTATCGATGCGAAACTAGAATCTAGCTGAACCGAAATTTATGTTCGCTAAACAGAGAAATACTGCTTATCTGACAATATAAAATCAAACAATGCATTCGTTTGATCGCTAGATAGTTATGATTTTATTCTTAGAACGTTAAAGGTTTTCTGCTATAAATTTATTGTACCTATATGAAGCAATTAGTCATGTATAAACAGATTATAGGTACGACTCGTTTTGGTAATTGCATGCTCGAGGAGACGTTCCGAGTGGCTGGGTCGAGTGGTGCACTCTCGAGCCTTTCTCATCGGCACTGAATGGATAATACGTGCCGAGCGCTAACTTAGCCAATCGAGCTTCGGGCTGGATGCCATTTGTGGCGCATCATTGGATGCTCCCACTGTTTCAACTGAGCAAAAAATACCGGCTACTTTACATTAGGTATTTCAATCTAATCTACAGCTACAGCTATTCAACTTCCGCAGCGGTTCTCACACTAATTCAAACTAATTAAGAGACGGTGTTTATGCTAACCAAGAAGATATCTTGCTATCATGGCATTAAATATATAACTTGCGTAAGAATCGAAAATCCGACATAAAGGATGCCTGCCAGAGGCAGCAGCATCCTAAAAAGTTGTAACAGAACCTGATATTATCGATCGCTACTTACTCTTTTGGCATCCGCGGAACTCGCGCGCAAGAAGTGACATTTGTGTCGAGTAACATACTGACAGGGCATTATGTCTGTTGACAATGCACATCTGACATGCCGGAGCTTTTGACGCGCCCTGTACCAACAATTAGTTTCTTGCGGCGCAGGCCCTCGCCGGAGACAAATCATGTTTCTTCCCATTGTCGAATGAGCGTCTAATTTTTATCGCCGATTTTATTCCAGTTCTTACTTACTTTTACTGTATTTTGATTTTTTTAGATATATCCATCGTGCAGGATTTTAAACTATAACTTATTTCGTGTCTGCCTAACATTTTTGCGGCATTTTCTAGACATCATATAAATTGCAGTCTTAACTAGCTTAATTCCGAGAAAGGTTCACATGTGAGGTAAATCTGTTTTTGCGCTGTGTCGCTCAGAGCATTGTAGCATTAGATAAACTCCGCCGACTAAAGCGCGGCATTTCGTCCCGACGAGTAATCTTATTAAGGTATTTTTCTTGAGTAAAGACTCTTTCTCTCATAAAATGGATTGGTGGAATTCTCCAAAATCCTTATACTTGGCATTGTGGAATCATCTTTTTTTCAGACGTGTTTACAATATTTCTTCTCTGTTTTAGTTAGATTATGAGCTCGACATAAGCCGCTGCCATTCCTAAAATGGGTTATTCCCAAAGTACTCCATTCTTTTGTTCAAAAAAAATAAGAATCCCATACATAGATTCTCAAACTACTCCAAATCACCCATGTTACGCTCACGCTGGTACAGCGCGAGGGAGTAAATACAAAATTGTCGTAAAATCGCAGATTTCGCATATTTCCTCATTTTATGAACGAACGAGGAAGAATATCGAAAAATCGTGAAGTCAAAACCTAGGTATGCTCCTTTATCTATGATTAAAAATCAATTTTGTCCTGAAAATGTTTAGTTTTTAGTATCATAGTATCATTAATAACCTACTTATTCAAAAAAATCATGATTTTGTAAAGTGTATCTTTTGATAAGCGTGTGTTAGCTAAGCTAAATCCTGTCTATTGAAATGAAGAAACAAATAAAAAAAAATAGCTGTAGTGCTTATAAAGTATAACTTCCAGGTCGGTTCAAAACAATAGTTGAGAGCTAAAGGCGCCTTAATTTCAATACCAAATAAGATCATTGTATTAGCCTCTGAAAAAGCTAAGTGGATTTCAATATAAATTGATTTAGAGGCGGCTAATCCATTGTGCGCGGCACATCAGAAATCAACAAATTCCAAACGTTTTATTTTGCCCGCATCATTGTGTTTCTCGTTGGTTGTTTTAATGCATTCTCTGTTTACATTCTGTAGAATTTGCTTTGTATAAAGTGCCACATCATTTATTTTAATTCTTACCTAGGCCTTGGTGAGCAACACCGTAAGCAGCCTAAGCAAAATGTATAATGCATTCGTCAAGCAAATAATTTAGAGGTAAATAAGGTCAAAACCATGCTATTAAGTAATAACTTATAGTTAACGATTTTATTGCACCGTGCCATAAATAGTCTTGGAAGCAATTTTGCGTTTGAAAGCAAAAATCAAATTGGAAACCGTTTAGAAAGTTAGTGCCGTAAAATGCAGCGAATAAAGCAATTGAAGATAAGTTGGGGATTCCAAGCACGGGCGCGACAGAGGCACCAGTAGACCGCCCATTACTGGGAATAATATATGAAAGTACACGCGGCGGACGGCGGGCGGCGGCCTGAAGCTGCAGATGCAACCTCAACTTTTCGTTTGCTACACGACTCCGACGCGACGCAAATTCGCCACGTGCCCAATCAAATACTGATTTAGAATATTGAATCGTGCGTCGTCCCATGAGTTTGGTCTTTGATTATATTGTTACACGCGGGTAATAAACAGGCAATAAAGTCCTAAGGCTCTTTCTCTTGTCAATTATATTACTATTAGGCCAACAGAGATATAATTATTTCATTAATTAGGACCATTCCAATTTCCGCTAATTATAAAATATTATTTTAAAAATAATAACAGACTCTACCTACGTGCTACCTACCTATCTACTAAAAGGGAAATAAACATGTAAACTAGCTTTTTGCTTATTATTTTTTACACTGAAATACCCTACCTACTGCTACTTGCTAATAAAAATGGCGGGTGCCTATTGCCTGAAGAATAATCGATTATCGACCGGCTTACATTTAAAAGGAAACTAATTTATTTGCGGAAACAAAAGCTCCATTTTAATGGAACCTAGTGCTTCTGTGAGCTTGTACAATGAAATCGCTGTCCTTGTTCCAGCGGATAAATCCTTAGAAAAGCGAGTTGTGTGATAACGTTTGCGTGGTCACCGCTCTTCCGTCCGCCTTTTTCATGTAGAGCTACTATTGCAGGCGCCATCGCGGCAAAGCGCCCCTCGTTAGGGCCCGTCCACTAGTACAAATCGAGTTTCCAACACTCCCCGGTATCCTCATTGTCATTCGGCCTAGGTCGGCCACGTACATACTCAACATTTTTTAGACGCCTGACACAGAATTACGGTTCCTAGTTATACCCAGTTGCTCATAAACTGTCCCTTGCCTTAAGTTTTCAAATAAGTGACCAGTTTTATTCTGTTACGACTTTTACAGTATCTTAAAAAGCCCGTTCTTAATAGTGATATAATCATAAATCAAAACGAGTCTTGCGGCGTACTCTTCAATGTTAGATTTATTGTGGGCCAGTAAATCTCTTATATAGTCTGGTGATTGTGAAACCCAAATACACTCGAAGAACCCCTCAAACTTTGCCAATATCTTCCCGTCGTCCGGGGTTCCCGCTTCGAATGGAATTAACGTGAGATGGAGAAACGTCTCTCCCATATTTTATACTTTACAGTCCGGCTCAGTTTTCGCTATATACATGAACAGGCTGTGTACACATGGAACATATTCCTGAGGCGTTGAACTTAAGAAATGTTTAGTGTTATTAGCACAGCTTGACGTTTTATGCATAATATAAATTCTGCGCTTATTGCCTTGAAAAGATTTACATTATTTTCGTTTTGCATGTTCCCAGTATTTATATAAATTTAATTATGTAAATATGGATTTCTTTAGATTAGTTCCAGAGTATTATTGCTTCGTCACGGCTACAATTTTCTCTAGGGACTCAATAGAATAATTTATTTGTGTCATACCACCCAGTTAGTTGTAATAAAACTTGGTCCACGTTGTTCCGGACAAGTACTGCCACCACATCTACTTCACGCATTAGTATGATTAAAATGACAGGCGCATTAGACGTTCGATCTTCTCGTCCAAGGTGACGGATGCTACTTGAATCTTCTGTTATCTAAGCCGAGAGAAGATCTAAGTCGTTTCTCCTAGTCTTTGTCTTCGTTAGTCCTACTCCTAGCCTTGTCTTTTGTATCGATTACTGCTAAAGTAGTATATATTCTGTGAAAATGTTGGCCTATGGTTGAGGAATGGTTCTTAGGATACAGCCATACGTTGTAGGCCTAGTAATAGGTCTTCCTTCCCTTGGGGCCCGGAACTCTAGAAAACTGGATGGTATAATGTAAAATTTGAATTTATTGTATAATTATTACCTATCTAGCAGGGCTTTATGCCCTTCCGCCTTACCTTTATGCTTTTTTTAAAGGTTGAGTTAGGGTCACAAATCTTACTAAGCAAGGCTATGAATAAATAAGCGTGGGATGATCCAGACAGGACGACAGGTCGGAGACGTGTCGTTTTATACATGAATATCTAGTTATATCAGAAATCCTAAAATATATGTAGAAAATCATGTCTTACAAAGATTTTTCGTTTTACTGCTGCATCAGCATTTTTTTTGTATGATAATTGCCATCCACGGTTGCCAAGACTTTTCCGATACTGTGGTTTCTCACTTCCCACTGAACATCACACAAATAAATTATCTTAAGGTGCATAAGTAAAGCGGATTTTTGTGTAAGCCGCCGTGATTAAAATGTCTGCAGCCGGGGAGCGGCGTCGTCTCGCCGAGTGCCATGCAAATATTTATCTTAAAGAACAACGGTACATTACACGTAGAGTCACTAAAGCATTCTGCGCCTCTATGCGGCGCACCTGGCTCTCTCGTTAATCCAAGATTACATGCCGAATTCGACTGCAGTATTTTGAGGCACTGTGCAATAAAACAAACTCGTAAACGTGTAGAACCAGGTGATACCGTTAAATGTTATGAGTTTTGGATAACGGATGAACCTAATGATATTGGTTTGGTATCGTTTTATCGGCACGTCGTCGGAGTTCGCGGTTTATTTCTGGACTATATATCTTTAGAATATTCTCAAGTCATTATCTTCAGTTTAATGGGCTATTGATGAACACCTTTACAAGCATATTCGTAGGCGAATGAATCCATAAACGTTATAATACGAAATGTGAGATAATTATTACTGCTCTGCTTAATGGAAACTTGCTCGTTCGAAAATTTCCTCCGCGCAGTGGTTCTTACTCATACGTTGATAAAATATTTAAATAGTTAAGCGGAAGTTTCATAAAACTTATACTGATGTTGGAGCAGCTCAAGAAATGCAACTTAGTTAGAGTTTAGTTGGAGGTAAGTATTTTTCCCAATAATTCGATCATCCAATCGAGCTATTTCTAGTTAAATGTTAAAATAATAGTGTAAGTCTTAATCATTATTACCTGAGCACGGCCACTCCTCCTTTTGGTGTCTCATTTGTAAGCACATTTTTCACGTAGCACTTCTTTGTTTGACTTCCAACCCATCTTTCATCGTGTTTCGTTTAAAATTTGACGACTCCGTGGCTTAGTTGTAGTAGCCCTGCCTTCTACTCCCCCGTCCCCCGAACCCCCGGGAACCGAGGGGTCCCGGTTCGATTCCCGGCACACTTTGTGTAGTGAGCATAAAGTTTGTTCTCGGGTCTTGGGTGTTTGTCCATGCCATCTGCGACACAAGGAATCCTAGTGCAGAGGTATGGGTGTGTATAAAAAAAATACATATTTTAGCTTTTGTTTATACAGTCCTCCATCGCCTTCGTACAAAAATGTTCAGGCAGCCCTTATACAATACCACCTACAACGTATTAAAAAAACGAGTACCTACTTGATACTAGTCTACATAAAGGAACTTGCGTGGGTAAATATTTGTCATTTGTCAGTTACCTCTTACCTCTTCAACCTCAAAGTCAATTGAGTTGACGAAAATACTTTGTAGGTTTTCGTGCCCAAAATAATTGTGTTCCTTATAAGGGATCCTTATCCCTATATCATTGTGTACTAAAACGAAATTATTACTTACTACGACATCTGTTCTTAATATTAAAGGGCTATATATCTGCTATCAGACTCCTAGATTTCAGCCGTAAATGACAAGGCTGCATGGCTGCAATAGGTTTGGGCTGGTCACATAAGCCGAATGCATTGCGGTAGATGGGCTACAGTATTCTCACAATCGGTACCTGTAGAGAAGGTCGGCGTCGAGGCAGACCAAAGAAACATGACTGGCTCATTTCAGGAATATTGGGAGGAGGCCTTGAACTGCACGTGAAAAAATGATGGAAACTGGCCCAGCTTCGGGAAAGTGTAGGATAAATATAAACATTGAAACTTGGCCGTAGTGGGCTGATCGAAGTAGTATCGAAGTTTTCCCGTACCGTTTTTTTAGATGTGTTTGTTTCTAGTTATATATGCTAAAACATTATGTGTGCTGAAAATGTACACAACAAACCACAGTTGAAGTATCTTGAATTAAATTTTTGTAAATGAGAAAAGACCCCGCAGGAAATGACAACACTATAAAACCTCGAGCTGAATCTTTATTTCGCCGCACTGAGTAGTAAAGAGTAAGCAAACTGCATCTTCGCTCCGAAATGAAGGCGTATTTCTTCGCTGCAGCCGAGCTGAGCCGGCTTAGCGCTGAACCAACGTTTACACAAAAGATAAAGTTGCGCCTTCGCTTCGACACCGACGTAACTAACGATTAGCCATTAAGGTGGCAACGGTTGCAATTCTGGAAACAAGTTTTTTTTTTTGCATTTTTGCGATAGTGCATACGATGTATGTGACTGAAATGTTGATATCGGTATTATTAACATGTCAGTCTGGTAGAGTATCTTATGCTTCCATTGGCTTTAACCAGCCAATGGAAACAAATTAAGCAATAAATTTTCTAATACAAAAGGAGAAGGGTAAAATAAAATAAGTGTCCTTTGAACGCGGAAAATACATATATGTTTACGTTTTAAGACAGGTCAATTCTATTCAATATATTCTATTTATCATGTTTAGAAAATAACTGCTTTAGGCCCCCAGACTACTAGATACAACCCGGATTGACATACAAGTAAACTCCTATGAAATAAAAATGTCCGTATTATTACTCCGTAAAAATCATAAGTCCGCACGTGTTGCAGGAAAATTAACAGCCTTAGCTACTAGATACAGCCCGGGTCGCCATCCAAATAAATTCCTAAGACATAAAATTGTCCGCATGTTTACTTCGTAAAAATCCTGACCCTATCAAATGAGCGCCAGAAACGTTCATGACTATATCCGTGTAAATATTTGTAAGCAGTTTTATTTGGCGCCTGAGGCCGAGCGAGATGTCGGCGTAGTTCCGTAATTCACGGAGTCCGCAGGTGTTGCAGGAAAAATAGCAGCCTTAGGACCCCCTGACCAGTAGTTAAGGCACGGATTGCCGTAACTTGTGCCTTTATAACGCCATTCAGTTGTCGGTAACATTTCTTATGGGTTATTTAATTTATCGAGTTGCCGACAGTTAGTTCGACCTTCCACACTGGGATTTTCATTTCCGAATTATCAAATTGGTTTTTGTGTAACACTGACAGGGTAACATTCTATTTCTATGGGTTCGAAAGAATATCTCTATTACTAAGAACGCTAGGCTTTGTGATGCTGCGATGTACCATTTTAGCTTCAACTGCAGGGACATCGGCCTTCTCACAAGTGAGAATAAATGGAGTTTGAAATACTACGAAAGCACAATCCGGATTAGTAGATGTCATATATCTTCGAATGCCCTTATCTAATGCAGCGCGTCATCTCGTCATTTTTTGTGGTACTTGATTAGTAATTTACTGTTACTTGAAAAATTTATAATTTCAGATAAAACGAGCGAAGCTCGGTCGCCTCTAATGTTCCCTCTGCAGGGAAGGTACCTAGTACCTTCCCTGCAGAGGGCTTTAGCATTAGAGGCTGGTACGGACTGAATCTGGTTATTGGCTCGTACATTTAATTATATTCTCCTATATTTGCATCTCCTATAATTGCATCTTGAAATCTTTCCACAGATCAAGCATAAATAAATAAATATAAAAACTTCAAGAGATTTTTTTTTTGTTGAAGTTTTCCCGCTCCGTCTGAAATTGCACTTATTTAGCATCGATTGAGTTGTTATTATGGTGCTCACTCAAAACGCCTGTTAATGTTAATGTTAAGTGTTACATAATGTGTCCTCATTTGGTTGCACCATGATCAGTCGGCCCTGATCCAAATAGCAACACAAAGCAACATCCGCACAACAATAGCGAACACCGTATTGATTTCACCGCAGCGAAGCAAAGTCCTATAAATTACTTTATTGAGCATTGCAAAGTGTACCGCAGAAGCGGAAACGCCGGTGTTTGCGTTCCGCGCCTACACGTACTTCCGTCTAGCCTGTCCTGTATAGGGATGCCATATGTCCGGCTACATCCGCCTATAGACGGATAGATATGAAACGCGGATAAAGTTTCATATAGCCGGATACCGGCTGACTCATTTCCTAATGTTCGATTCCTGCAATTATTGAGACTTCTATGATCCCTTTTATTATTTATTAAGTTACCCACCCCAAAATACATTATTGTATTTTGTAAAATGTTTTAACGTGATACATAGCCCACAGTATAGAAACTTAGGAATAAAGTTCCCTCTGGTCACGGGACTCCAATAACGAGATACAATAAAAGACATGGAAAAAGTTCTTATTTAACTAAAAACGTCAAAATCTAAGTGCTAATTGATTAATTGAGGCGAATAAAAATTAACATTAGAAGCTTGACAAAAATATTTTTTTTTTGAAAATGATTAATTAAAGCAGTCACAGTCAAGGAAATAAACAAATATTTTCAAAATAGAAAAACATTCCATTAACACTTAATGTATGAATTCCAATACTAAACTAACAAACAACACTGTAATTTAATTGGTAAAGACCAAATAATTTTGGTAACACTTATTTGACATAATATAGAGAACAATTTTCTTTTAAACAAGAAACGAAAGTTTTACAACACAAATTCCAATCGTTGTATTCTCCGGTTTATTTTTCACCTGAAAACTCTATTCTCAACAAATAGAGCGGTACTATTGCAGCCCCTGAATGGTCGTTTCATTGAGCTTACATGCGCCCATTTATAAATTCAAATGAACGCACCGAACACAATGCAAGTCGTGCGAGTGCGGTATATCGAGCACCGCACTATTAACCCGCCCGATATTGGAATACCGTAAACTTCTAACAAAACAGAAATGCGTTTACCGCTTCCTTTTTATTTCGGGAATTGACACTATGAATATATTGCTGTTTATTTAATTCAATTTTCCACGGAAGCAACACTGTCCCGATACGAAAACGGCTGCGAATCTATGATTCGTTCATTCCCAGACATATATACCAGTATACACCTCTTCTCAGAAGAATATATTCAATACACAGAACATTTATTGCTTCTCATAATGGTAGTGTTGGTTCACATTCTGGGTTTCACATTATGGACCCTTTTGTACCCTAGTTAGTAGTTTAGTATTGCAATAACGAAGGAGGTTCTTTAGATGGCATGTAGGGTGATCAAAACTACCTATTCGTACATGTTGTTAATATTTCATTTTATTATATTTAATTATTTTTATTAATATATAATTTAATTTAGCTTGTTTTTAGTAAGTATTGATTAATTGATCATGTACGTATGTATGGTATTACGTGACGAGTGATTCATTTGATTCGTACTATTATATTTAGGACTGGTCTTACAGCTTAGTAGTTGATCTGCCTTCTGCGCTGTAGAGGTCGTGTGTTGTATTCCCACTCAGGATAAGCATTTGTATGACGAACCAAGATGTTTGTTATGTGTTTGAATGTTAATATGTAAGTATTTACAAAATACCGTTTTTGTATTCTATTAGTTACTCGTTCCCATAGTACTAGATAAGCTTAGTTTGGAAAGTTTAGTTAGTAAATGTAAATTTAAAATTAATATTACTGTTAATGGTAATGATTTAGAAAGTAAGCCAATTTGTACAATATTCTATTTATATTGTCACAAAGCATTTTAACATTGCTTATAAAAAAAAATGTTTTTATTTTATCTACA
Organism: Aplocera efformata; assembly: GCA_921293045.1. Lineage (NCBI taxonomy): Eukaryota > Metazoa > Arthropoda > Insecta > Lepidoptera > Geometridae > Aplocera > Aplocera efformata. Next base: position 9,710,742 of record OV121045.1, read on the forward strand.
CAATACTGTTAATACTAAACCATTAAATAAACACACCAATAGTTAAGTAAACGATAATAATTACCTAATCTCGAATCTCGAAAATAATTCGATTACGTAATAGCGTACAACAATTACTCTTCCCAAGACTCGATTAGACATTCAAAATAGGGAGATATTTTTCTTCCCATTTTCAAATCGTTACTTCCAATCCGATCTGCAATCTTATCACGATCCAAACAAAATTGATGAACGTTTTGTTTCCATCTATTTATCTTGAAAGGTCTCGTTAGGATCAGCAGTTTCGTATATTTCTTTCTAACGTTTTCCTCCGCCCATCGGGCTATGTGGAAGTGGGAAAATATTTTCTGCGGCACCTGTCGGCTCGCACGTTTAACTCTTACCTATAAATGCCCTCCAGTCACATTTTCTTTTACACGAACGCCTGAAACGTTTCTCTCGCTCCATTGATATAGTCCGCCGTTTAGCTTTATTGAATTATTGTTATAGTTATAGCAATAAAGTGGAACCCCGACTTAGTGATAGTACTTTTACTAGACATGGCGAAGGTGTGGCGGCTGAGGCCTGTCATATCGTCACCTTGATGGTGATAAATGTCGCTAGCCTAGCTCACCCCATCAAAAATATTGTCCGTCTCCGTCACCACGCCGCGCCGGATCGGCCCGTGCGCTCTAAACAAACGAATTTGCATTGTTTTGCCAACACAAACGAAAACAACTCAATATAACTACACCCCAATTTTTCCGGAATTCCGTGCAGCCGAGTTTACAGCTCGCTTTGCATTAATTAATTGCTTTTGCGTCGTCATTCTTTTTAATATTTCATTGTCGGGATGATTTATATTTCCTTTGTCACGTTTACAGTTTGAGTTGGCGGCGATTGAAGGAATCTACGACTCTGTACTCTAACACGTTATTGGATATCATTTACAAGGGTCCCATGTTTGTAGACGAGCCGCTCGCGCTGGCTCGCTTTCTTCTCGCGAAATAACGCTAAGCCATTGTGTGCGCTAATACACCTCTGGAGTAAACGAAACTTTTTCCCTGTATTATGTTGAAATATTTATGAGATACTAAGCTTACAGCTGTTATTAAGCCCTGAAAACATGAGTTTTCATAATAGACTTATAAAAAATTTACAAATTCTCTCCCCTTAATCCTATTGCATAATGGTTCGTGTAATTATTGCTTTAGCACCGTGAAATAATTCCATAGCATTAATTTTTTTTATAAGAAATCTATTTTAAATTTGTTTTTCTATTAATTATCTGAACATTTACTAGATACAAAAAAAAATGTAAAAAAATTACATTTTTGTGGTGTGTTCTAGATCTTATGTAACAAAGACGGTCTACTTGTGAGCTTACTCTGCAAAAAGAGATCGACAAAAACTGTCTTCTTCCGCCGTCGTCGTGTAAATAGCGAAGGTCCATTATAGGGTACTGTACAAAGCGGCGCGACGGCGCAGCGCGGGTTGGGCCGAGGATAACGTGTTCTGAACAAATCGAATCACGGCAAGCGGCCCATTATGCAGATTTTCCATTAGTGAAAAACTCGAGCGATCCTGGTCCCTCGATCCAACGTCGATGTTGCCTGTCAAAGTGTCAAGACTGTTTGGGCCACGACCGCAGCGTAACACGTCCTTTTCTGTCTACTATCATCTTGTTTGCCTTCGTTGCGTTCAAGCCAATTAGGTATATCTATTCCAGTAATCATTTCTCATTACGTATTTTAGATACAAAGATTTACAGAACTACAATGTGAACAAGCTTTTGCCATATTTCGCGCAGGATTCAATCGACTTTGAGGCTAATAAGTGGTGAAGTGCGGCAATTAAACGGATAGTTTGGAGGCCGCAACTATAAGTCAGCGGGGAGATGTGTGCGGTGGAAGCGGTCTTATGGTGTCTGTGCGGGCCATAACACTAAATCTGGAGGAGGCTCGGATTTACCGCGCCGACCAGCCTTCCACTTAATTACCGCCCGTTGAGATTACTTCCCGCGGCGCCAATCTCGGCACATATTGCTCTACTCTCGTAGTAGACCAACCAGAGAGCTAAGGGTTCGATTCACGAAATTAAGAGCAACACGGAGATTGCAGAAATAAATTTAATGCTAGTAGTTGGTCTTGGTTTGTGATTATGATGTTAAATGTGACTGGTTGTTAAAATAACACTTAGACGCACTTCGCCAAGATTTTGAGTGGCACACATAAAATAAAATTGTATTGCAAAATCATAGTAGAATCTTATTCATTCCGTCCTAGTTTCATTCATTATCATAGTTTATTCATGAACATTTTACACTATCTACGCCAATATTTTGACTCTTACATTTAGTGGCAATCGCTAAGTTATATTTCATTTTTTTCCGTGCCGATTGTGAATCTGTTCTTGCACATTCAATATTTATGCTTGCCAACAGGCACTTCACTATCGCTACCAGTAGTGATCTTCACCCTCCGTTTTATTGGGTCCATCGATCTTCGACGATTGAACCAGAATATTTCAGCTGTCACTGAAACTGATTTTATCGGGGTTTGCGCAGTTTCGTCGGGAACAGTCAGATCACTTAGATGATTGGCATTGGATTGGAAAACACGGAATTTGTTTATGACCATAATTGAGTTTATCTATAATTTGTAGACCATACCATTTGAATTGGCACTGTTATTATTACAAACATATGATAACAAAATGGAATGCGCATTTGGGGGCCCATGTGGCTAGCGTCCGTAAGTTAGTCCTCCAGAGTCCCTACACGTGTCCCTCTGGTGAAGTAAATGAAGCAACCCTAAGTAGCAGTAGAACTTGTGCTGGGTTCGTCCGGAGAAATACTGCCACCACGCCAGGTAATCCGCCGCCAAGCATCGCTGTTCCAGTGCAAGGATATGTAGTAGTTATAAGCGCATGAAACCTTACATCCCCGTCTCAAAATGATGGGTGCAACGCGATGCCACTTAGTTCTTCTCAAACTTCGGACCGGTGTCGTATTACTGTTGTTTATTAGAGACAGTAACCACATAACATCAGGTCGGTTGTAAGCTTGTCCCGCCACGCGTTAATCATATAAAATTAGCTAAATAAATGAGGAGTCTGCGATGTAACTTATCATTACAAAATAGCAGCTAATTTAAACCTCCATTCATTGAATTGCAAGTCCATTGTGTTGCTGACTAGACCTTGAAATGAGGCAGTGAATGAATAAAATGTTGTGATAGCTAATCTAGTAGTAAATATGTAGCGAAACTGGTACAGCTATAAAGCGGGTACCGGCACAGGTTGCCTGCTTATGCCAGCAAGCAAGATGGTGGTACGTAGCGATTGTAGTTTCTCTTACCACACTCGCTCGCTAAAGTATATTGTTAGTCAGTGTCACATTTTAGATAAAAATTTAAAAACGCTGCGAAGTTTCGATAGCTCTTAAACAAACATATTATCCGTCGAAGGCTTGACCCTAAGGGTATCTAATTTTAAAACATTCAATTAATATTTCTTGTAAAAAGTGAAAAATACGATTAAACATCTCTCGGGCCCTAACCGGAGGCTCGTCAAGGCCGGGTGCTAGGTAGGTGAAATGAATGGTCCAAATTTGTCATTCTATTGCTATGTTGTGACACATTAAATGATCATGCACCGCCCACGTCAATCTCAATCCATGCATCCTCAATAAATTGTACTACTTTTGTTCACAAATTTTATTTATACAAATTACAAATTATATTTTACCCGTCAGCTGACTACAAGCCGCCATTTTGTATCGTTATCTGCAGGGTCACGGCGATCGCCAAGTTAGCAATCAAACGAATAGAATAGAGTCCGGTCAAAATAGTGGTAGGTTTCCCATCAAGGTGATTTTCTGCAAATTAAAATGTGTATTGATCGGACTAATACTTAACATAATCGTTTGCCAAAACAGCATCTTGGCTTAATAGACTAGCGCTCGTCATGGCTAGCTCTAACAAACTAACTTAACAATAAGAACGCGTTATCTGGTCGGTATAATAAAACGTTATTTTAAAACAATTCATTTCCATGGCTTTTTTTATTAAGAAATTAAAGGACTTTGTTTCTACTTTGTTACTTTTCTCTCGATGTAAACTTTAGAAGAATGTTGTTGTAAGATTGAATAATTACTTCTACGCCACAATCGCCACCGAGAATATTTTGTTTATTGAATGGAGATGGAATATCAATAACTATTAGGAGTACAAATAAGATTCCGCCGTTTTATTGTAGATGGCGCGGCACGGAGTTTCGGTTAGCTTTCGCAGATGATAACCGGCTTAAAAAATAGTTTGGACATTCAAGAACAACATAACCTATTAATATCATTGATTTTATATTGGTAAAATATAATTTTTATAAGTTGAAAATGTCAAAATTTGAGCCAAGTAAGCGTCATTTGCGGGAAATACAATATTAGTTTACTTCTTTAATTTAAAGAAATCTGCTGCTGAGGCGCATCGATTGCTCGTAGAAGCATATGGTGAGGTTGCTTTGAGTGAGAGAACGTGTCGAGAGTGGTTTCAAAAGTTTAAAAATGGTGATTTCGACGTAGAAGACAAAGATCGCAGTGGAAGGCCAAAAATTTACGAGGATGCAGAATTGGAGGAATTATTGGAGGAAGATTCATCTCAAACACAAAAAGAACTTGCTCTAACATTAGAAGTCACTCAGCAAGCAGTCTCACATCGTTTAAAATCATTAGGAATGATTCATAAACAAGGAAATTGGGTTCCGTACGAATTAAAGCCGAGAGATATTGAACGCCGATTATGCTTAAGTGAAATGCTGCTAGCTAGACATAAAAAAAGGGTTTTTTACATCGTATCATAACTGGTGATGAGAAGTGGATACATTATGACAATCCAAAAAGAAGAAAATCATGGGGATTACCTGGCCACGCGTCAACATCAACAGCAAAACCGAATATTCACGGAAAAAAACTTATGCTGTGTATTTGGTGGGATCAGCTAGGTGTAGTGTATTATGAGTTGCTTAATCCGAGCGAAACAATTACTGGAGCCCTCTATCGAACACAATTGATGAGATTGAGCCGAGCTCTGAAGGAAAAACGCCCTCAATACTATTCTAGACACGAAAAAATTATTCTTCTGCATGACAATGCTCGTCCACATGTTGCGGCTCCCGTGAAAAAGTACTTGGAAACACTTGATTGGGAAGTGTTACCCCACCCGCCGTATTCACCAGACATTGCACCGTCCGATTATCACCTGTTCCGGTCCGTAGCACATGCTCTGACGGCGCAGCGGTTCACATCTTATGAGGATACCAAAAATTGGGTTGATTCGTGGATAACCTCAAAAGACAAGGAGTTCTTCAGACGTGGGATTCGAATGCTGCCTGAGAGATGGGAAAAAGTGGTTGCAAGTGATGGGCAATATTTTGAATAAATTTATATTACCGTTCTTCTACAATAAATATTTAATTTGTGTTAAAAACGGAACTTATTTGTACTCCTAATACATGTATCAGTTTGGATTGAATTTTACGTTTTATCATTTACACATTACGAGTACTTTATGTACAACTAAGTTTTGCACGTTGTCAGAGGGTACCAAAAAGGAAATAGGGTATCTTTCATCCAAAAATAATTGATTAAAGCTATATAAACGCGGGCATGCCACGGGCAAAAGCTAGTAGGTTATATTTGCAAATGAATAGCATAGATTAAATGCTCCAAATGCAGATGGGCAAAGGTCGCGATTAAATCGCTCCGACCTAAATTCACTACTAAACGATGTTAGTCAAACGCCAAGTGTCTTATTTCTCAGATCTATTTATATAATTGTCATAAAATTTAATGTAGAAACAAAGCCTTGAATCACATAGCTTTTGCCCGCGGCTTAGCCTATTAACTTAACATTAGTGGTATTTTATAAATAAGTTAACAAAAACTCAGACATGATCTGCCTGACCTGTAAGCCGCATTAGGACTGTCTACTGTTTTAACCACTTCAAAAAAGGAGGAGGTTCTGAATTAGACTGTACGCGACATATCTGCTGATTGTAAATAGATTTTGATGGTTTAGTTTTTTATTTGAGGTTTAATGTGGTCCTCCTGGACCTCCTAGTTTGTTAAGAGTGAAAAGTAGGACAGTATTGAAGTCGGATTTTAAATCAGTCACTTGTTACCAAATAACCAGATGAATAAATAATTCGGAATTTATATATTTTAGCGGCGTCTATATATCAATAATCCAGTATTATGAAAATAGGATCACAATTTTTGTTCGTGTTCGAAATGTCTGTTTGGTATCTGCTAATGTTACCCTGACTATGTTAGATTAAATACACAGTCATACATTATCTTCTCCATAAGTTAAACCCAAAAGTATCATCTATTCCTCTTAAGAACAAGTATTAAACTGCAGCAATGTTATATGTCTATATTATATATACACTTAATATGATGAGCATCAAGTTTGTTCCCGATTTCTGTGTTTATCCATTCCACTTGAGACACAGGGAATCCAAGTGCAGGGGTCTGGACTAGTCCTGATGATAATGATTGAAAACGATAATGATCATATTACTTCGATGACGAATGCCGAAATGCCGGAAGTTCCAGCTACAGGAAATATAATGGCCGTCTCAAATTTACAATTACATTTTTTTCCACCGAAGGGTCTTCTTTCCTCTTAGGGTCGCTCAGTGTTTTCCAAGTCTTGATCCGTCTTAGCTGAAGAGATTATAAATTAAAGTAAATATTCATTAGATTAAATTCGGTCTCGGGCCACCTATCTTCGACTTCGTCCCAGTTTAGTCCCATTTTGGTGGGTAATGAATCGAATAAATCTTTTGCCGCCCTCATCACTTCTAATTCCACTGACCTTGTCTCCTCGACCATTTCATTTATTTTATTCTTTGTCCCATTCCGAGATTTTAGGTGGGTGTGTCATCATTTTATATTTCTAATTGCAAATAGAATATTAATAGTTAGCCATTATTTGTCACGGTTTTCACTCCGACCTTTTTCGTAATTCTATACTGTTATAATATATCTTAAACAAAATATATAAATTTGGAGAATACAGTTGCCTGAGCCGTAGGTGAGAACCCTCAAGTATCCCTATTAGTAACCCATAAATGGAACCAAAGGAGCAACTAAAAGTAGCAGTAGAACTTGTGCCTAGTTCGTCCGGAGAAATACTGCCTCCACACCTGGTAATCTACCAATAAACAGTGATGCACTCGTATTTCTGTGTTCCGGTGGAAAGGTGTGGGTGCTGATAAAATTACAGGGGTCGGAGCTAGGATAATATTATTGTTATGGGAGGAGGTAGCCAAAAAACTGCTATCCGACACCTGTTCAAAACATAGCGTACATGTGTAGCAACATGTGTCTATATTATTCACTCTATTATTCAACTCCCGTATTTATAAACCCGATAACTATGTTTTATAACAAATAGTTGAGTTGGTGCTTGACATCATTCATCGAATGATATCGTTCAATCAAATCGACAAGTAATTTTATGGACTCACTCGCACACAACGTTCTCAAACGAGCGCTTGCGCACGCGTATTTCCTCTTCCTCATAACAAGACGACTAAAATCAAATGTCTATAAATTCAATATTTATATGTTAGTAACAGTTTCTTTGTGGACTGTTAATAAAACATTTGTAGTGCTCCAAATAGTACGAACGCGTTAAAAATTTTGAAACTAAAAATTTATACTACTTTATTTTACACACGCGATAACATATACGATGCAGTTGGTGAAAAGATTTGCCGTTCTCTGTTGCGCGGGTTTCATAATACTGTTAGTTCTGAAATCGGATGTGAATCTCAAGCAGTACGGGCATCCCGCAGGCAAGGCAGCTAGGGTCGTTCGCTCCTTGCTGAAAACTGGGACTACATTGGTCGAAGTCAACTCTACCAGGCTTCAACAAGTATATGTTATCGAGGTTAGTCCCTTGTTGCTCCGGTAATAGGAGAACACCCGAAAAACATGCAATATCATCCTGAATGCGGTGACTCGCATGGGGCTGATTAACAATTGGGGGACGTGAGTTGCAGTTGATTCTAGAAACTTCTGGATACGCAAAACTAATATCCCCAGAATTAGCTTTATACTCATCACATCACATTTTTTTTTTCTGCAATGACAGGAACGAGCTTGCATTTCAGTTGTTTTCGTCTCACATGGACAACAACAATACGACTACCGAAGCCCGAACCCTAGTATGAGAAGACCAAAGTTGCATTGCATTGGGCCCATATATCTAAGAAGGAGATGTAAAAAAATATTTTTCCAAGCCTGGATATTGTATAATATAATAATTCTTCACAGACAGGTCTACCAAGTTGGTTACAAAGCCTCTAAGGAAGGTACAAAGATCAAGAGATTTATAAAAACTAAAATCTTTCAGGGACCGGCGCGGAGCGCTGATTACGAGATGCCCCTATAATTTTATTCACCATTTTACAAAATATCTTATTCACAGTGCTAACTGCGGCGGTCTCTCTTTGCAAATTCCTTTTCATTTAATTCCCCTCTCGTTACAAATCATAAAATTTCATCTCCTCGTTCTGTTCAAAAGTGTAATTGGTAACGTTGCCAGTTTTTCCAAGTCATTGGCGATTTTCTCTGTGAGTTCCCGGGACTAATAATAATTAATGGCCCTGGCGAAAGTCCGATATCCTTTCATTAGAGCCCCGCCCGCCGCCGCACGGGCCAGCCGAGATTAAAACTTGCCAGTATGAAAGCTTTTCGAGTTCTTAAAAATACTTCGTTCACGACACGCCTTTGAGATGTGAAATGTGGTGACTTTATGAGAAAAATATTTACTTTATTAACTGGAATTTCAATTTGCTGCTAAACTGTTTATTATTTATTCGAAATATTTTAAACAACTAATACGAACTCACATGACTCAACTTCCTTGCGCAAATTCTAATTACAACGGCTCATTACATCAAATCATACAAATGGGCCAATGATCAGGTCAGCTGGATAATGGCTAATATAGATAATGGCCCGTCTTGTTACAGATGATGCGTCACGCGTGGAACAACTACAAGCTCTACGCTTGGGGCAAAAACGAGCTGAAGCCGATCTCGAAGCGTGCTCACTTGTCCTCGGTGTTCGGAGGAGGCGAACTTGGAGCCTCTATAGTCGACGGACTTGACACGCTCTACCTCATGGGGCTGATGGATGAGTTCCGAGAAGGCCGCGACTGGGTTGCCGAACATCTGCACATCACTGAAGTGGTAAGTTAATCATTTGAAATCTGTCTACAGTAAACTGTCCACCTACACCTTCTATGAAGTCTATGTATTCCGTAATTATATTATATCATACTATCAGCCCTACTTTTGAGGTATTACCGATAGGAAGCTACTTTTGAATTGAACTGAAAGTAATGGTGTAGTATTGAATGAACTAGGATTCGAATAGTTTATCGCTATTTATGGTTGATGACTCCTGTAAAATTTTGGCAACTTTTGTCATGTTTTCGGAAAAACAAGTACAAGGTACAAATAAATTAATCATTAACAACCTAAGTAATGAAACAGCATTAAATAATAAAGCTTTTAGCAAATTGCTAATAAAAATGAATAAAATAAACGAGTCTCCGTTTTACCTTAAAATAAATTGTTTTGAACACAATATTATAAGCCCTTAACGAAATTGCAATTACAATTACAAATGAAAACCAACTCAATTAGCGGAATCGGGCGTTATCATTAATGTTATTCGAGTTCGATAACTTCTCGAGGTATGCCCCGATATTAGTATAATTCCATCTTAGCGGTTCTGTTTCCCTAATTTAACTTAATTATCTATTCTTTTATGTAACCGACTTCGGTAAAGTCAAAGAATGGCATTTTAAATCTATACTATATAATATATATTAATATTATAAAGCTGCAGTGTTTATTTGTTTGTTTATTTGAACGCGCTAATCACTGGAACTACTGGTCAGATTTGAATGATTCTTTCAGTGTTGGGTAGTCCATTTATCGAGGAAGGTTATAGGCTACGTTTTTTTTTTTTTTTTCAAAATTAGGGATCCGTAATAAAATTGCTATTTTGTAACAAAAGGTGTAAAATCGAAAACCTATTTTTGCGTGCGCTGCAAAAACTATTGACAATAGAAAATGATGTACTACGGGTTTGTAGATCCCATTAAGACCTACAAAAAAGTCTGCGAGAACATATTGTATATCTAGCTATCATGGTTTAATCACAATAACCGATTTAGTGTTCAAAATAATTATAATATTAAATCGTCTGAAGAAAAAAAAAACTAGAAAAACGCGGGTGAAACCGCGGGGCACAGCTAGTTTATAAATAAATATTCATGGATATTTCACACAGCGCCATCTAGCCCCAAACTAAGCATAGCGTCTAATAGGGAAACCGATCACTGACAGAATACCCGGATTCACAAGTTCTAGATCCGACACATACAATGAGTGTCTAAAAATATTGCTTTATATAATCTTTTCAACTAAGTACAACATTATACATAATAGTTGTTTATAGTTAATATTCCATTATACTTAGGACGTGAGAAACGAGATCAATCACCGAGATAATACATGTTTAAACTACATAAGTTAAAATATTAGTAATAGCCTTTTTGTTACGAAACTCTAAAAAATATCAATCGTGATTGTCTTTATTCGCTCTTATAAGTGTTTAATATTTATTTACTAGATAGTTCATACAATCACGATCGCAAATTCAAACTAACTGATTATCTAAGAGCGTTTATGTGGGTATTATATATGTATGAGATGAGATTGAATTAAATTCCATAGGCAAATAACAGTTTCGAATTTCCCCAATATTGTGTTCCGGAATTTCAATCTCTCGTAACTAGAATTCTGATTTAGATTTGGTTTCATTGGTGCATAGCTTTCTCAGAACTCTCAGCAAAGTATTCTTGGAGTAAATATATCTTGGCATATCTATCAAAGTATATTTTTATTACCAAAGTATGAAAGTAGAGCGAAATCTCGAGCTATTTTTCTTGAGCCGATGAAAAGCCATTCATTTCTTCGTTGAGCTGTTTCTTTCACGTTTCTTTTAAACTCTCGGCTACTGAAAGCCAAGCCACAAATGTGCAGGGTGTATTTCTATTCAGTTTCTACCTAACTGGCGAAAGATGGGTTATTGTTAATTCAGAAGCGCGTGCCGTACTATTTCAAAACAAAGGTCGTTGTATTGTTCTAGGTTGACACACTGCCTGAACGTAAATATTTACGAAATGTAGTGTTGGCAACACAATAAAAATAATTGAGTGTGAATAACTTGCGATGGTATGTGTCCTTGTTGATATTAACGAGTTCTGGACGTTTTAATTAATGTAACATCTGGTAAGTTGCTAAGGCAAGATGTATGAGTAATATAATCATTTTAAGATTGCATCTTTATCTATCATATCTACCAACTCTACTAACATATGATGCAAATTGAAAAACGAAAAACTACAAATACGAACGTACTCGTATTGTAAAACATCATCAAACCTCCAAAAACGTCCAAAATAAAAATGAAGGCCAAATTGAATGTGTGGAAAGGATACAAAATACGCCCCACATTTCCTATCTAATGAGCACCAGGAACCCAGCATTGGCTCCACGGTTTTTTATATTTTGTCATTCTTAAAATATTACGTATAAAATATTTTTTTAAAACTTAGACATAACTATTCCAGAACTTTTTGTAACTAGTTGACTGTTAAAAAATTTTTGATTAATATTGAATAGTTTAAAAAACATACTTAACCTACATCATGTGCAAAGGACATTTTGTTTAAGAACTTAAGAAGTTTTTAAATTAATTCAAAGATCTTAATCGCTTTTAGTTTTTATGAATTGCAATGTTGAGTCTTAAATTTCATTATTTTATTCTATGTTGCAAAAACTCTGAGCTGATACATTTAAAAATTAAGTAAATTAATAGACAAAGGTGGGGCGATGACTGGATTTTTGAGCTTAACAGATCGGAAATGACCGCATGTTCTGCCATATCTATTTGGCAATCGCAAATAACATGTATAATAACTATTCACACTCTCAAACAGCATTTCCTTTTTTTTACGTGAGGAAATGCTTTTGCGCATCCCCGCCTCGATGGGGGATCGGGTCGGGGTATGTTGGGCTCAGCTTTATGGTATGGCTGTGTTTGCCAATACCAACTAAAACCTCACGATGCTCTTTCTGCACTATCAATACAAATATGAATTGGAGTGCTGCAGTATGAATCGATTGTTCTGGTGACGATTATATCGATCGATCTTATCTTTATTCTGCATCTTTATCAAAGTCAAAAATATTTGTTTCAGGACTCTGAATTGTCAGTTTTCGAGACAACTATTCGATTCGTTGGCGGTCTGCTCTCGTGCTACGCGCTGACCGGCGACTCCATGTTCAGGGATAAGGCTGCGGAGGTAGCGGATGCTCTTCTGCCGGCTTTCGAGACGCCAACTGGCTTGCCGTATGCGCTGATCAATCCAGCTACCAAGGTAATAAGATAGTGAATGGCTTGGTAAGGTGGTCATTTGGTTAGTCTTAGTAGGAACTGAAATGTAATGTACTACTTTTTAAACGACTTTAAAAAAGGACCACGTTATATTTTTTGTGTACGTTTATTACGCGACATCTTCGTCAACATAGTTTTTTTTTTCTTGTTTAATTGATATTGTATACTTTAATTAAATGTTATAATATGACTAATTTCCGCTTAATGCGGGAAAACAAATCACCAATATGTTTCAGAATAATTTTTCAAGTAGGTATAGCTATATAATTTATGTTACAGTTGACTTTATTGTTATAATATTTTTACTTACATAACATTTATGTATCCAATATCATGAGGAAAAAATTCTTATTCGATAACATATTCTTATACCTACTTGTAGCATACGGTTGTTAAAGTTGTATTGTATTATAGTATTTTTTTTGTTTTTACCTTTTACCTAAGTGAACATCGTCGTTCTTTCACACAAAATTCTACTTTGATCAAAAAATTAACGTTCAGTGTGACCTGATTCGTGTCTCATAAATGCTAATGTCATTATTACCTATTCTATGGGTGTGCGCGACCGATCCGACCTTGATAGGACATTATAACTATCGATTAGAAGACAGAATATTCCATATTATGGTGGTACACACCAGTCAATCATTCGTTTAATCATTATGGTATAATATAAAGGATCAGCCAATCAACGAGCGAACGACCGCTTGTGGAACACACAAGGTGAAAATTAGCACAAGGAGGCTTTACCTAACGCTTCTGAAAAAAAGACGTAAATTTATATAATTTGTTATTTCGGAACTATCTAGGCTTGGTGTCTAAATTTTCGCACCATCCTGATGCCGTCTCGCATTTCTATTCGGCTGCTCGGCTACCAGAACCGTTAAATACAATAGTTAATAAGTAAATTATACGATAAAATATACGTTTAGGCAATTGTACGCTAGAGGTCAAAGGCGAACGAATGTTGTGGATAAAAACTACAGAAGTGTTCTTATTTCGATAGGAAATTAGCTATGTATTGTTTTTTTCCATTCATAGTACCCAAGAATTTACATTCTCATTTAAAACATTCCCGTTTACATTTATACTTACAAGCATGATCGCTGCTAAGTTTTTTCTCACTACTTCAGATCCTATTTCTTATCACATGGGTTTAATTTTGTATATTTTTTTTCTCAACAATAATGTACCCTTTTCAGGCTAGTCGGCAGTATCACTGGGCGGGGCCAAACAGCATCCTGTCCGAATTGGGCACCCTGCACCTGGAGTTCACCTATCTCAGTGACGTCACGGGACGCGATGGTAAATAACTCAACCTCAAGCGCCCACTCGCCTTGTTTGTTAAACAATGACCACAATTACCGTTTAGCCGAGATTCGGTTAAGTTTCGAGTAACTGACGAAATATTCCCACAATCGTTGGCTTGGATTCATAAATACATTTCAAACTCCCCAGAATTGTTCGTAAATGTTTTGTCCTGGCTGTTGTAACATTCAACATAATTCAACATAAAGGTTTGATTTTTGAAGGGGCTGTAGCAATGCCCTAATTCAGTGTGCGCACTTATTAAAATTAACTAGTTTTTGGATGCAAACAGATGTCACACTAATATTATATAGGCGAACGTTTGTATGTATGTTTGTTTCTCTTTCACGTTCTAACGGCTCAACGCAATTGAATAAAATTTGGTACTTGGATACCTTATACCCTGGATTAACACATATGCTTGTTTTGATCCCGGAAAACCGCAGGTAACACCACGAGGCGCTGCTGGTATTTTATAAAAGCTTAAATATGGTTCAAGATATTTCCCAGTGACAAGACTTAAGTAATCAATAATCCACGTCGTCTTTTTGTCTATTTTAAATTATTAGGCCGTAAGCCGTGACAAAATAAAAACTTCATCAATTTGGAAATAAAAAAAAAAACTATAATAAAGTTGACTGGCCCAGCACTCAACTCTGTCCCTCTACAAATCATTTATTTAACAAAATGTAACATGATTTGTGTACAGTTTACAGGCAGAAAGTGGAACGGATACGAGAGGTGCTCCACAACATTGAGAAGCCGGGCGATCTCTACCCGAATTTCATCAACCCCCGCACCGGACAGTGGGGACAGAGTAAGTACATCTTCCTTTTTTTAGTATCGTACTTATTTTATTTTATTGCGCACATTTATTTTTCAAATAAAAAGCTCATTACTGCGCCGCTGGATTCGAGCACCGATTGTCAATCCGAAGGCTTAGGCTCGTCAACTTTCACCTGGTGGATTACACTATCGTGGGAATCTAGAAGTAACAAGTGGTGAGCTCATGCCTAAATTACTTATTAATTACTAAATGTGTTTACACATACACAGGAACATCTTTTACATGTAAATGCATCGCAGAAATTCTGCACGGCCGGGACTTGAACCCGCTACGTTTTGGTCGTAGAATCAGTCGGCGTACCATCCCCGTCTAAGAGAGACAGGCGCAACGCAATGCGACTTGGTTTTTCTTATACTTTAGTAGGGAAAGACCTCAGTCATATTTTTGTTGATAACCACTTAAATCGGGTGGGCCGTCTGCCCGTCCCGTCACTACGGCTACGGTCCATGCAGAACTTTCGGCATGCGTTTAAATTTTTTTTTAAACGTTTACACACTTATACCTCTGCACTAGGATTCCCTGTGTCGCAGATGGCATGGACAAACACAGAAACACAAGACAAACACCCAAGACCCGAGAACAAATTTCATGCTCACCACACAAAATGTGCCCCGGCCGGGAATCGAACCCGGGACCCCGAGCTTCGAAGGCAGAGCTAAAACCAACTAAGCCACGGAGCCGTCGAAGTAGTAGTCGAATCAGTAAATGTAATGATAAAGAAAAAGATCACAATGAAATCTATGTAATATGCCGTTACAGGACACATGTCACTCGGCGCTCTCGGCGACTCGTTCTACGAATACCTCCTGAAGGCCTGGCTGGTGTCGGGCCAGGCGGATGAGCAAGCGCGGGTCATGTTCGACGCCGCGATGCAAGCGGCGCTCGACAAGATGCTGCGAGTGTCGCCTTCGGGGATGGCGTACCTCGCCGAGCTCAAATACGGACGCGTTATCGAAGAGAAAATGGACCATCTCTCGTGCTTTGCAGGTACTATAATATAGAACACTGTAATGTAAAGGTTTCCTGAGGCCATCAAAACAACAGAGGACAGAACAACGTGGAAATCAGTTACGGCCAACCACCACATGAATCACCATAGACTCGACCTTCAGCCATGAAGTCCATGACTAAGAAAAATATAAAGGTATAACTTTAAACTAGAAATTCTTGGCAACGGTGAATCGCATTCAGACAAAGAAGTGCTATAAACATAATTAAGTAGTACCTAGGTTGACTGGCCTGCTTTCTGCGCTGTCGGTCGTGGTTCGATTCCCAGCCAGGACAAGCTTTTGAGTTACGAACATATATATTTGTTCTGTGTCCTGATGTTATTAAGTATTATAAGAATGAATATACGTAGATATTTTACACAGCGCCAAACTAAGCATAGCTTGTACTATGGGAACTATTGTAGATAACTGATAGAATATAATATATATTTCGTTATTGTACACCATAACAATAAAAATAATCATACAAAAATAAATATAACAGATAGGTGGCACAATAGGCGACTTTATCGCTAAAAGCGATCTCTTCCAAGATAGAATGCTTATATAGTTGGTTATCCTACATAACATACATAATTCTTATTAACATCCTGGTACAGAAAAATATATAACCTTGCCACACAAATGCTGGTCCTGGGTGGGAATCGAACCCACCCGACTGAGCTGTGAGGGTAGACATTACTTGAATATTACTTTCAGGTGGCATGTTCGCGTTGGCGTCGACTACCTTGGACAACTCGCTGGCAGAACGGTACATGGACGTAGCGCACAAACTCACACACACTTGTCACGAGAGCTACGCGCGCTCTGAGACCAAACTGGGGCCGGAAGCTTTCAGGTACACATGTCCGTCCGTACCAGCCTCTAATGTACCCACTGCAGGGACACCGGCCTACTCTCGGTAATTGAGAATGGGCTTTGATCTACCACGAGAGCTCAGTCCGGTTTGTCATATGTCTTCGAATTTCTTGTAAATTGATTATCCGCGTCTAAGGTTTTACTTTAAAAAAAACATTATAAAGAATATTCAAACTAGACTTCAGTAGGCTAGGCATGGAAATTCGCACTTTATATAATAAAATAACAATTTAAAAAACCTAAATCAAAGCAGCATTAAAACAAGTATGTTATAAAATATTAAATATCTTAGAAGTTATTCAGTATATTGGGATTTATTTTAATACAAAGTATCTACTGTGATTATTGATTATGTTTAAAGTAAAATATATGAAGTCAGAATTACATATTATTTATATATTTCAGATTCTCTGGTGCCGTGGAGGCGCGAGCGCAGAAGACCAACGAGAAAGTATACCTGCTGCGACCCGAGACCTTCGAGAGCTACTTCATCATGTGGAGACTCACCAAGGAGCAGAAGTACCGCGACTGGGGCTGGGAGGCGGTGCAGGTCGGTACATTCTCGCTTGTCGACAGTCTATGGTGAAATAGAATGAACGGAACAAAAATCGGTCAAATGCGATTGAACATCTAAAACTAGAATTTTTTTTATTCCATTTAAGCTACAAGTTCCTTTAGAAAGTACATTTTATACATGCACAAAGATAAGGCAACTTACAGTCATACATATTCCGTACCACCAAATGATAGACGACTCCTTTAAAAAAACAAAGTAATCGTCGAATTCAAAGGTCATAATAATAACAACTCTAAAAGAGATCAATGGCCTGAGTCATTCATGGGCGTACGTAATTGTGTACGTTTCTATAATAAACTTCCGGAAAATGCTAGCTAGCGATCCGGAGTATTAAATCATATAATAAAAATATTTTTAGGACGTACTACACTGTTAATGATTAAATAATAAAACGCGATGGCTTATTGTCGCCCTGTTCCAAGAAACACAAAATAACTTGTAGGTTATTTATTTAAATATTAACGTAGACATAAGGAACATTTTATTGTTTGTTAACAGATCATGGTTGCGAAAAGAAATTAATCCTTACATTAGATGTTTCTTGGTTGTTCTTCCCCATGGAAGATCGGTTAGGGTTTGAACAATTGCTTAGTAATAAGAACGCATGATCTTGTGGGTACATAAAAAATAGTCCAAGTATTTTTATAAAAATTCAATAGAAATAAAGTATTTTGATTTTGAATTTGTCTTTGATAATATTGATTGTATATCAAAATATGTAGTCTATGTTAACTTTGTCTATGTAGTTTATAGTGTCTGTGTCTATGGTAAAAATATATGTCAGTCTGTCTTCCAACGCACACGGTTGTTTTAATTAAGAGATAAGTCTATACTGCATTAAAAATGAATCTATAACGATTGTAATTCCATAATACAAGCTATGCTTAGTTTGGGGCTAGATGGCGCTGTGTGTCCATGAATATATATTTACTTATTGTCCCCGCAGGCGTTGGAGAAACACTGCCGCGTCGAGGGCGGGTACACGGGGCTGGTGAACGTGTATCAGGCCGAGCCGCAGGGAGACGACGTGCAGCAGAGCTACTTCCTCGCGGAGACACTCAAGGTGACCCGTCTACAGCGTTTTGCCCAGGGGCACAGACGCAGACTTTCAATCTGAATTTCGCTGGTTCAAGACCCACACGTGCACCAATGAGTTTTTTCACTTGAAAAAATTTATGTGCGCAATACCACGTTCTCAAAACGGTGACGGAAAACATCGTGAGGAAACCGGCATGTCTTAGAACCAAAAATTCGACGACATATGAAATCTACCAATCCGGATAGGGCTCCCGTGGTAGATCAGAACCCATTCACTCTCAATTATCGAGAGTAGGCCAGTGTCCCTGTAGTGGGAACATTAGCGGCTGCAAGGAAGAAGACCCACATGCGAATCAATACGTTTTACACTTAAAAAAAATATGTGCGCAACTGGTATGTCTTTGATTTATTTTGGCATTTATTTTGGCATGTCTTTGATTTATTTTGGCCATCAAAGCGGTCACACTCAACCAGTACAACAGGATAACTGATATACAGAACAATAAGGTCAAGGGAAGAAATATTAAGTAATATTTCTCTGTCCCTTGCTTACATTACGTTATGTTTATCTTCATTACGCCATGTTATTGACAATACTCTATAAATGGAACGGTACTCGAGAATATCTAATAAGATATTATCTAAGTTAGGTCTTATTTCCTGTAACAAAGTGTGTACTAAAACAGGAATAAGTGCGTTACTTGACAATGTCATATAGTTGCGCAATAAAATATGTTGTATTTGTATTTTACCTTAGGAATGTCAATGAAATATTTCTTTTTTTTTTATTCATTATAGGTCATCGTTTGACCGCTATATCACCTGATGGTAGTGATGATGCGGTCGAAGATGTAACACGCTGGCCTAGATAATACCTATTCACTCTTTTCTTGAACATACCCAAATTGCACTGCTCGGGAAAAAGACGCAGGCAGCGAATTCCACTCCTTTGCAGTTCGGATTAAAAAGGAGGATTATATTATTTGTTTTTGTTTCAGTACCTATACCTGCTGTTCTCGGACGACTCACTGCTGCCTCTAGACGAATGGGTGTTCAACACCGAAGCACACCCGCTGCCCATCAAAGGCAAGAACCCGTTGTATCGCTCCGCTGACAATCAGCCGCGATCTTCTGACGACAACCAACTTTAATCGCACCCAGTGACAGATTGTGATATATCGGGTGGTTTGGCCGATCTGATGAATCGATTTGTTTTCGCCTCGATCGATTATATTTCCGACATTCTGCCACGATCCGATGACAACCAACTGTAATTATACAGAATTAACTTACGTGATATTTTTCATTGCGATTTCTGTTCGATCATTTTTTCAAGCCGTTGATAGACTCGGTCTGCTGACAGCACTTAATAATTATTATTGTGTGATATATCGATATTCAATCGACTTGGGATCGCTTCGGATCGATTCGAACCGCTGACATACCGCCGCGTTTTGCTGACAACCAACTGTAATCCTGATACATTTGATAATTTTTCGATATATAGTCACTTCGATCGATCAGATTCCCCCGATGACAACTAAACTATTTATTTTATTTGTTCCGCTGCACAGGTGTTTGACTATAAACCATTGTTTAACGTAACATCATTGAAAACCAGTGTTACAGCAGTCATGCTTGACTATAAACCATTGTTTAACGTAACATCATTAAAAACCAGTGTTACAGCAGTCATGATGCAAGCAAATGTTTGGCAGTGGCCGATTTCTTACATTTTGAAACATTATTATTGTCTCTTTCCGTAATGCGACGTTTGAATGAAAAGACACGACATAAACTTAAACAATATGTAATGTTTCACATCGTCTTGCACCACCGGTAGACCGGCTGTTACCTAGTTTCTTTTTTTGTTGACTCGTCTGCTCGTATTGGAGATAATGCGCGTTGTGATAATGTAAATAATATTGTTGGTATAACATTCTGACGCGCTATAATATACGAGTACAGTTGGGACGATATCTACTCTGAAGGTGGCTGAGATGGTTCAAAATATTAATTTTAAAACTATCATGGTTATGAACATTATTATTCGTGTTACCGAGATATTTACCATGATGTGAGTTTTGTTGACTCCCGATATTTCGATGCAACAAAACTCACAAATCATGGTAAATATCTCGTTAACACGAATAATAATGTTCAAACTATTGTTGTTTCAATTCAATTCTTCGATTATCTATATTATTTCCATATTTCAATCATGGTAAGAGACAAGCTTTTGCTGTCAACTTCAGAGTAATCAAGAACGGATTTTTTAGAATACATCTATCTATTAATGACATACAAATTTTTTATGGTAATTTATTACCAGCGTGTGGTATCTATTGGAACCCAGCACGGTTTTCAATTGTGTTTTGCGAGAAATTGGGAATATTATAATATCGTCAACATTCCATTACGTTTGATGTTTAAATTTAAAAAAAAGTCGAGTCCTTCTTTTTTTGTTTTTTCTCTAACGTGTCTCGTTGATGTTTAATAACCCCGGACGTTTTTTATCAAAACCATTTTCTTTCTTGTAGTTGATAAATAAAACAATATATCGGAAAAATTTTAGAATTACTTTATATCCTTTTTCGGTGTAACAGACACCAATCTGTCGTGAGTAACAAACGCTAATATAAAATTCGAATAAGAATTCCTGTAACGATTAGTTAGACCATAATGTACTCTTATGAATAAAACGTTGGTTAGTATCCTTTTGGTAACTGGGAGTTTTTGGGATATAGCCTAAATTACTGTAGCCGATCTTAGTACTCGAGTATAGTGCAAATATTTAATAAATGTAATGTTATACTTGAACACGTTAAGGCCGTGCCCTCGTTAGCGAAAAATAACTCTGTTGATACCATAAATAAACTTAAATAACTCTGTTGATACCCTAAATAAACTTAAATAACTCTGTTGATACCCTAAATAAACAAATAACTCTGTTGATACCCTAAATAAACTTAAATAACTCTGTTGATACCCTAAATAAACTTAAATAACTCTTTTGATACCCTAAATAAACTTAAATAACTCTGTTGATACCATAAATAAACCTAAATAACACTGTTGATACCCTAAATAAACTTAAATAACTCTGTTGATACCATAAATAAACCTAAATAACTCTGTTGATATCCTAAATAAACCTAAATAACTCTGTTGATACCCTAAATAAACTTAAATAACTCTGTTGATATCCTAAATAAACCTAAATTGGCCTTTTAGAAAGGCTAATGTTGCTTTCTATCATATCCCGTCATTAATTCTGATAATTGACGGGATGTCACTAATTACGTCTAATTCTTTTTATCTTTTTAATTATTTTCAAAACTTAATGGATACCTCAGATACGCGATTACAATAATATATTGTACAATACTTTGATTTCATGTATGCAATATTTTTGAATAAAAAAACCTTAAAAATTGTCCAAAAACTCTATTTAAAAGAAAAAGGAACTTTATAGATCCTTCCTGAAATAATACGCGTACCAACGAACAGTTTCGCTCCTTGACAGTGACAGTATTGATAATCATAAGGCTTAGTACAAGGTGTACATGTCAAAATACAATCTGAGTTTTAAGCGCGCACCCAAACTATGGCTAGCGGGTTCACGGCCTTAGGTGACTTTGCTCAAGTCAATTAGCGGAGAGTGAATGTTTCCTTGTAGTGTAAATAACAAAGGTAGGTATGATAAGATTTAAAGTCTTGTTACAAATTTTGATTTATAATTGTATTCTTGGTTGACAATATCGTTTTGGTTGAAATAGACATGGGTCCGTTTTTTAAGTGTATAATTACAAATTAATTTACACTTAGCTATAATTTATGCAAAAATTTGTGTCTGCAAACGTTTGTCTTGAGAATTGGATGCATACTTTTTATTAGATTTTGATATTATAAGGGCATTATTAACCAATCGTCGCACAAAGCAGTGTGATTGATAGAATCTCTACATAATATTAATTTTATAAAATCTATTCAGAATAATGTTATTTTCTAACAAAATGTTTCTATAAATGCCATACCAACGGAACGGCAAATCAGACCTATGGAAATCCGTTAAATTTCAATATGGAGAATTTTTTTTCTGAAAAGTTCCCCGAAACTCTATCGGAAATATCCTGTAAAACATTATATGTTTACATAGCATAAGTAATGCGTGATGTCCCATATAACTAAAAATAAATTTATTGGTATGTAAAAAATCATATTGCTATATTATCTTCTGAATTGAGACATCATTTTTTAGTAACACGGATAATATAATAAAATATAACATTATCAAACGATATATGTACTTCACTACAGACCCCTAATATATTATATTATTTATTAAAAATTTAATATTTATAATTATTTTCATTCTAGTGATGCGTGAATAAGATCTCGATATTTATAAAACTACATTATATAATTTTCAAAATAATATTTTTGTATCATAATAATTTGATTTAATCGTGACAAACATATCTTTAAAGTTTGTAGTGTAATTTTAAATAATTAAGAAGTCAAATAGTGAGTTTACTCAAATAAAATGTATCTTTGATTTGCATTTTCTAAACTTGGGTTGTGTATTTTTGTTCATTTGCTTACTGAACAGAATATTAGCCTCCTTTTGTAAAATACAAAAATTTTCTCCGCACTTATCTTTTCTACGTTTAAATACAAATTTATGTTTACCTTTTGAATCTACTTAGCGGATTAAAGATTTTAATGTCGCCGTGATTTTGTTTTTCCACTTGTTATTTAAGCATGTTTTCTTTGAAAATCTCTGAAAACTTTTCTTATTAGATACTCATTACCTCCACTAGGTACATTTAATTTTTTTTTAAAATAAATGTTTCCCTTTATTTTGATTTGGAACCTGAAAATGATGAGATTAGAAAAAAATATGTACATTTTTGTATATAACAATAGCATTAGATAAATATAATATAAGCTGTAGGTTTTGTGTGTAGGTTTATAATAATTGTTAATTTTGAATTAATCTAGGAAGCGTGTATGTTGATGTACCTATTGTTTTGTATTTATATTTATATTTATAATATTATATGGACGTGGAATGAATACTGCCAGGTTGTTGAGTTACGCATGTATGTAATACAATACATTTTCGGTCCATTGTAAGGTAAATAAATAAATTAGTGAATTGTATGACTGGATATTATGGGTTACAGAAAAGAGACACTGCACTTTCAAAACTAAAAAGTGTAATAAATTTTGTAGAACTATTTCATATCAGACGTAGCGCAGCGCGTTGACACTGCCAAAACATTTTGAACGTTGGTGTCGTTGTAATAATGTCAAAAAATGATTACCACAACTGCCTCTTCTAGTCGCTTCCATCCACTCGGTTATTAGTGGTTGTGTGAATTAAAGTTTGACATAATTTGAATGGCATCAACGTTCATAATGTTTTGACAGTGATGAATGCGCTGCGCTACGTCTGACATGAGATCGCGTCTCGTGTGGCTCGCCACAATCCCTAATTGGCAACATAATATTGTATAATAAGTAACCTTTGCGACCGCATTGTATCGAGTTTGTACTTTGAAAACTTTTCGGATATTGCATAATAACTTCCGTAATCCGATATTAAATGATTTAGTTGTATATAAGCATTATTGGCATATACATTGGTAACTAACCTAGAAAATAACTTGGACATGCGTTAGTTCTTATAGATGAAGGTTCCAATTTTCTCGGAATAATCTGCCAGTTTCTATATTCAACTAACAGGTGACTATGTAAGATTGCCATGTCAACGTTGTTATAAGAAGGCCAGTCTGACACAGTTGTGAAGTCCTGAATAGTTTATATTTATAGTTGTAGTTGAACTGAGCGTCAGGTATTGTTTATTGTATAATACAAAAGTCATGTGCAAATCCAGTCTTTATATTGAACTTATAACTAACTTCACAACATTATTATCTGTCGAAAAAACCCGCAGATTTGTGGCAAATAAACAATGTTGCTGTGATAATCTATTTCCTGTCATCTGTTGTTGTGAGTGGTGTGAATTGGCTGATAGATAATCTTCCTATCAGAGGACAAAGCGTGTGGAACAAGTGATTACGCTAATTTGTTACTGGACTACTGCTGCCTGTTATATTTATTGTAATGTTTGTATGAAGTTATAGCGTTTTAAATAATGATGTACATTTTTCGGTTATTAATAAAACATGTTTACAAATTTACTGTTTTCTTTAAGCCTTTTGTTTTGTGACTGTTGCATGCACGAAAAAAACGGTCCCGTCGTGATAAATTGCCAACAAATGAGGTTCGTTTTTGAAGGGTCTGTATTAATCTGGTGCGTACTGCCGGTATATTATTACAGAATAAGACATTCCATTATGACTGTGGTCTTACTAAACGTAATTCCCCCTTTTTAGTATGTCCACGGAATCGGCTAAAGCAACTTGCCTTTGAATGGACTTATAGCTCAGTTGGCAGTAGCTTTGCCTTTTGCGCTGTATGTCGAAGGTTCGATCCACTCCCGACAAGCAGTTGTGTAAAAAACATATGTTTGTTCTGTCTGGGTGTCAATACGCAATATATGTATGAGCTCACAGAACAAGAGTTTTCTATCAGTTCCTGATTCTATCATTCGTTTCCAGGAAACGAAAATCCTAGAAAATTGGTCATTTTTGATCCATAAAATATGCAGGTACCTGCCGAAGCCTTCGTGTAAATAGTCTACGAGTAAAATGACTGTAACGTACGGTAAAATCAGACGAAAGTGAGTTTTCCGTTTGGCTATGTACCATTTAAACAACAACAATCACTCGAGTTACGAGTCCCATATCACACTTTGCCAGTTTAGTTTAAAGCCTGAGATATTTTCTGATAGGCTGGCGATCTATGTTTAGTTTGTGTTTGTCTCACAAACGAACAAAGAAATTCAAATCAAAGCTAACGTAATCATTATTTTCCAGGTCCGTAAATAGGTTGATAGCCGAAGGAATAAAACGGGCGTCGAAAGGTAACGAAGCCATAACCTGCTAAATGTCGCGGCACGGCATGATTGTCGCTCTGCTAACATTTGCAACCGGCCAATTAGGGGACTGGCCTTGTGAACACCCCTGTATGGGGGGTTTTATTAGGTATAAAACACTAAAACTATAGATGTGTTGAATAGACTCACTGGAGTATTTGTACTGGCCTAGCGGGGCACATTCGGTTCTCATGTAATTAATTACTACCCTCTGGAAAATTACATATGACGTAAAAGGCTTCGTTCTGTATGTTTATTAGCAGTTTAAGTTTGAGTTTTTGTAAAGTAGCAGCTACATTGGCTGGCTACGAAAATCTTATAACAATATCGTATTGCTTCTGTTCTCGAAGTTTTGGATATCACCATCACACGCATATTTTTCGAAATTTTAGAATGTACGTGTACATGAAAACGGTAGGTATTTTATGTTGTAGGTAGGTAAATATTGTCTGGATATCATGGTGAACCTAATAACAGACAGCATTAATCAAGCAAAATTCAATCAGCGCAAAATAACATTGATCGTTCATCACAAACTGTAATCAAAGTCGTTAAAATCGCGAACAAACAGCGCTTCAATTAGTAGGACAAGACAATTTTCTTTATTGGTCTGGGACGCTCCCTGCCCCATTTCCCCACCAGGGTTGTGTGACGGTGGGGTTGGGGATGGTACTGTGGTGTAATCTGTGCACAGCGCTTCAGGACTGCTCATATCGGCAGAAGGCACGGAACGGCTCGCGGACTCACGCGAACCACATAGCTTTAGGGATAGGTTTTAGATTTTTCTTAGGGGATTTTAAGTTTTGCATGGGCCTTGCTGTTCAAAAAGCATTCATAAATCATATATAGTATATCTATATATAATCAAATCAAAAATCAAAATCAAAATCTTCTGTTAGTTGTATCAAAAATCTTCTGTTAGTAAAGTTAATATTTTAGTCTAAAAATTACTTCGTTTACAAAATATGCGGTGATATCTCAACTTGCGTAGGTAAATAATATTAGAAGTGCTCCCATGGACTAGCGGTGACGCTGCGGCATCATAATGCAACGGGTACAGATTCAGCTTCTCGTACTTCTAGCATTCATAGCAGGTAAGTCATAACATTACTCGTATAGTATATAGATTTTTATAAAGTTACTAAAAAGAACTATAGATTAGTTCCTAGACTCATAAGATAGGCGGACTTGAGTAATAGGTATTTTTTCTACGCTGTTACATGAATGAAATATATTTAAAGTGTTACAAAATATTTTTATATGACTAAAGACTTACGGGACGACGGGTTTAGCAAACGGCCCACCTGATTTTAAGTGGTTACTGCCACCCATAAACAACAAAAACTACGACTCAGGTGTTCCCCGTACTAAAGTATGATGACGTGATTGAGTAACGTTATAAACGCGAATGTTTGTATGTGTGGATGGATGTTGAACGGACCTGGATGAAATTTGACAAAGAGATAGATTATAGTCTGGAATAGCACATAGGCTACATAGGAAAAATGTACGGTTCCCGTAGGAAGTCCAACTGCGAGTAACACCGCGGGGCGCAGCTAGTACAATATAAATATTCATGGGCTTTTCGCACAGCGCCACCTAGCCCCAAATTAAGCATAGCTATGGGAACTAGATAACTGATGAAATACTTATTTAATTCTTTTTTTTTTGTAAATGTTGTTCGGATGTCTGTCCCCCGGGTGGTGCAAAAGGAGTCCGGAGAAGTACTGCCACCACACCTGGTAATCCGCTGCCAAGCAGCGGTGCACTCGCATTGCTGTGTTCCGGTGGAAGGGTGTGGGTGCCGGTGAAATCACAGACGAATTTGACGTTATATTCTCGTCTCGTCATGACGGGCGCAACGCGATGCTAACTTGGATCTTCTCCTACTTACGTCAGGGGGGGCCCTAAGTCTTATTATTGTTGTATATGGCAGGCGATGACCACATAACATCAGCTGGGCCAAAATCTCGCTCCGCCACTGACATCGTATAATATAATATTAAAATAAAAAAATAATTTAACATATACAGTTAACACCCACACACAGAGCAAACATCTATATTCACCACACAAATGGTGGTCCGGGGTGGAAATCGAACTCACGACCGAGACACGAACACGAACTCTGCCGAGGAAGCAGAGCAAATACCAACAGAGCTTTTTGCCATACATCTTTCCCAAAAAATTGTTTGGAATTGGAACCTTTTCTTGTCATTATATCATGTCATTATATCGACTAACAGATAAACTTCGCCGAAGTTCTAAACACCCCTTTGCAGTTAAAAAGCAAGTGTTCTAGTGTCAAATTGCGCGTGCTTTTGGGTCACTTCCGGGACAACCTCCGGTTCACGTCATTCTGATGGACACGCACCTGATTGTTCTAAAATAAAGCTGTATAGTACTTAAGGGAAACCTTTATTCTTCAACTTATATTTGAAAATTATTCACAAGTTATTAAAAAAAGAAGAGTAGAGGTAAAAAAGAGGCTTTTGCCCTACAGTGGGATCCAATTGGCTTATGAAAATAATAACTACCAATATGAAAAAAACAAAATTCAGAATGTTATGCCGTTTCGGAGATACGTGAAATAAATAAATATATACAAGAAATATAATGTAAGTTAAGAAAATAAGATAAGATCTGTCAGGTAAACCGATATTCATTAAATAATCAGCAATTTAATAGGGGCATGTGAAATGATTTTCTATAGGTTGAATTGAACTGAATAATTGAATGTCTGCTTTTTCATTCTTAATGAGTAGCAAGTTCCATAACATACGTTTTCGTCCTTTCGTCACTGAAATAAATTACGTAGTTAATTTAACACATTCGATTGTGTTAATTTTACTTACTAGTAAATTAAAATTATTTGGAGCTGATTTTAATACTTACTGACCACTAATTTAACTTAAATCTTATTTTTGGGACACAAGTAAATCGTTTTACAAAGCAAATCGTCAAACTCCTTATATATGGGCTAATCTGGCGTAATCTGGCGTCATTACTTTTTATAGGCTTACTAATAGGGTTCCTTTATCAATTAGGTACGGATCCATAATTAGAAACGCTCCACAGCATGTTTCCTGTTCTGTACCGAAAGGGTAAAGAGAACCCTATTATTATGCCTACAACCGACGAGATTCCGACGACTGCCTTGAAACGGCTTTATGTTTTTAACGTGCCAACCCCGCTGACAATTTCACAGAATGTTGAACCCTCATATTAGAATCGGTTCAAGAAGCAAAGAGAGCAAATAAATCTCTTTTTCATTGTTATGTTGATGATTTTTTTATAATTTTATATAAAGCCATTTATTTTATTTATAGTGTATGCGCACTGTATCTTTTTACGCTCAAATCTTATTCTCAAAGCTCATTAATTAAATTTGTAGATTTACAGTTCCTACCTTGCTACTTACTAAGAGTTGTGGTGAGTTGTCGCTGCTGTTTAATCACGAATAACTAACCACACTTTAGTAATTTATTATCATATAATCCGGCAATTAATACATATCTCATTCCACCAAAAGCGGTCCGTAATGTATTATTTTTTTCATCTGGCCTAAGAGACTTTTGGGCCAGTAATATATTGAGCTTAGTTTTGTACCGGTTGGATTTCGAATCATTCATTCTAAAGAAGCAGTGTTGATGCTGATAAAAAGCTTGACATTTTTTCCTTTGATCCTGCCAACATATTTTATATTTTATCAAGAAATTACAACCCAAGGGCCTCGAATAGTAATTACTGTATAATCTGTGTTGGGGCCTTCTTGGGTGCGACCGTGGGAAATATGGGGCGGCGGTGTTCCTTGGTTATTCGGAGAACATGTGATCCTAGGAGGTGTTAAAGGACGAGGGTGATTTTGGTTTTATTTTCAACGTGTATGTGTGCGTGGCTCGGCCGCTTGACCGCTTAAAAGGCATCCAGGCTCATGTAAACTTTAGTCTAATTGTTTGATGGCGGTTTCATACACAAATAATCGTTATTTATTATTTAAAATTCCAAAGTAAACTTAAAACTAACCTAGGCATGACTTTCGACAGGAACTGAATGAAATATTCAAATAACAAGTAACTGATTTAAAAATCGAAAAAAAACGACTTTAATACTTTCAAAGTAGCAAAATACGCAATTTAATTTACTTGGACATATTTTTTTCCAATTATTTTGATTTAATAACCAAACTATTGCACTGATTTTGATAAAACATCTATGGGATCAATTTGAAAGCATATCCTATCAAATCCAAAAAAAAAATCCAAATCAGTTGATAAATGGCGGAGAAATCGGTGAACATAGGTACTTAAAAATATATATACTTATACACATCCGATTTGATAACATCCTCCTTTTGGAAGTCGGTTGTAAAATATTATGTCATATGTTATATCTTTCAACTCCATCTTTCTTCTCTCCTAACAACACCAAAACAATTTGCATTTTTTTATCACTTGCAAAGGTCATCTGCAATCTTTCCATGGTCATCGGGTCTAACGATCGAGGAGCGATCTCATCCGTAAAGTCAGTCCATAAAACCTGGAGGCGCGCCGGCACTCCCTGACATTTACCCGTAGCCATAAAAAGAATCTACCAGGGTGGCATAGGCGGCGAAGGCTTGCGAAAGGCCGCGCCCTTACGAACGCCCCACTAACCTGCTTATAGCTACCTCTTTTACGGGGCTTTTAACGGCTTTTGAGTTGTTATTTCTGGGTAATTGGCAGGTTTACAATGTTTTAACGCGAAATGTGATTTTCGAAGGTAGTCAATTTTATGGTACCAATATACTTACTATTCTATATACATAATACTAGTATCGAACTACTCCTTCCAAGTTACATTTCCAAGGCTTCCTTTTGTGTAAGCTAAAGCACGAGGACAAAAACCGTGACGTCTTCGTGTCACTCGATTCAATTCCCAAGTGCTTATTATGTCAACTTCAATGCAATTTTTTTTACGTTATTTTTAGTATCTACTATTAGGCAAACTGATAAAATACCTCACAACTCATAATACTTAATAGATAAACAATTTCAAAAAAATATATTTGAACGAAATCTGCCCACGACTGTCAGAAATTCATCGTTTCGATTTAGTATTTTAAAACTGGTTACATCAAAACCCTGGGTATAAGCAAAGGGCCTTTTGCTATTCTATTTCCGAAGTCACGTAAAACAAACAAATCAGGTCCATTCTGGGCCATCAAGCTGACCCTGCTATAAAACAAGACAATAGGTCATTTGTCACCGCCCGGACGCACCCCTGGGTCACTAGGGCTGTCGCTGTCGTCAATAACTACTGCTACAGTTGATTTTCGTAAGGGCTTTGAAACATTTGTGACCGCGTATTGAAACAAAACACAATATACAAAAATCGAGGAAAAGCACGGTATTTAAAAAACCTTACCACTAGGCTACTAGGCTGCGTAAGGTTAGCAATACTCTATAAGTTGGTCGGTTAAGGTATGAACATGCAAAATCTTAACAAGTAAAATAAGATAATGCATATAAAAATGTCAATTTTGACATATATATGTGCATGTAAACAATTCCTGTGATACGTTATTATCGCAAGAAAATGTTTTCGTGTAAATGATATCTAAAGAAATTAATAACTTTTGAGTTTTGCAAGTTTAAACCTAAGTCAAAACAAAAATGGGTCGACCTATTTTAATATATCTTTTTCTTATGTCAATAATTTAATGGTTTAGGAAAAAACAATTGCAAAATCTCAAAGGAACAGCGGAAAAATCGAATTTGGAAATTACCTCTTCGGAGTTTTAGGTGGTAGTTAAGTGTCGTCTAGTTATGATTAAAAACATTCGAGATTGGGCTTATTTCTGAGTTCTAACAACATAAGTAGTATGGAGCCGAAATATATTCTCAAGAACTCCATGTAGTTTGAGCATTGACGCAGTTTCTGTGACAAAGTAATTATTATGATAGGTTAGTTCTTGTCTGATGATAAGGTGAAATTTTCTAATAAAAAATATGTAACTTTTTTAACTGAAATGCTGCAATGGTTTATCTGCGGACGTCCATCAATTGAAAATAGAATTATTTATTTATTAAAGTTTATAATGGTATTACTATGTCGGTCAGGCAGTCAGGGTCAGATCCTAGAATATAATTAGCTTGAGACATGCTATAACAATATTAGTAGACAAAATAAAGCATGCAATAAAATGTGTTGCTATGTTGGACCACAGATAATATAATACAATAGTAGGTGGGACCTAACCACACCCTCCACGATTATTTTCACTCTGAGGTCGCACTGTCTGCTCTGACCGTCGATGACCGTTAAAGGCAATTAAACGCATGACCTTGATATAGCAAAGACTATTGTAGATAGGTACCAAGCTTGTGTTCTAATAGACCTCTATAGAGGATAATAAACAGCAGTAAAAAAATTAGCACCCATAAAAGCTTTATCGTATGATATTCTAACGAATAAAGCATTTAGATTTTGTTGATATTGTTGATGTTAACTACTAAACAAAGGCGGGAAAAATATGTGGGAATGTTTTGTTCAATTTTTCCGTCTCTTTTGTGAACTGAAAGCATTAGTCTCGAGTATCACAGGCACTAGCTCTTTGGAAATGGAATGTTCACTGAAATAATTGTGTATTTTTTACTAATTAAGCTGTTTGCTGTGACAGTGACAGAGTCAATTACGGTAACGTATAATTACAGTCTTGCTCAAGGAGTATCCCATTTAGAATCCGAAGCATGCGTGTGAGCTGACAGCTGTATAACAACTGTCTGCATTCAGGGACATCAGTTGGAGCAAGCGACCTAAAGAGCACACAGGCGCAATGTTCTGTGTCGCGCGGTGAATGCACTCTGAGACTGCACTATTGCCCCGTTTGCATCTGTGTGCAACCCGGTGCTTCCAGCTGCATCTATTTTGGCTGGAAGTAACTAATTTTAGGGCATGTCAGCTCATTTGTGAATCACTTGCAAAAAATGTTTTAATCAAACTGATATATCAGGCTGATGTTATGTGAGCAAGTGTCGGAAATAGTTATGAAGTGTCGGGAATAGAAATGTTATGGATATATTTATTCAAATTGTAATATCTAGTGTTTCCTTATCGAAAAAAATTAAGTTATTAATTACTTGATGACGCTTTAATTTTCTTCACGTTCTTACTTTTACACACTTAAATTTATTTCAATGTATTGTATTATATATTCTCACATTGTGCGCAGAATATCCGCCAAGGTCTCTCGATCTATTCCAAATCTTGCCAATAACTGAAACTAAATTGCCCTATGGCTAAGTTAGTAGTATTCTTCCCTACGAAGCGAACGGTCTGGGTTTGATCTCCGGCCGAAGAGCATGAAGTTCTCGGGTCTTGAGTATTTTTGCTGTGATTGCATGTGTCTATGACACCTGGAGGTAAAACTAGTACAGGGGTGACAAACTAATTAGATTGAAAAAAAAAATCGTCATTATCTTTTTGAATCCATTCTCAAATGCATGAGATGGCAACATGTGACAGCGGAATACTCCACATCCTTAATTTCCTGATCTCCTGGTGTGGTGGCCGTGCGTCCCGGGCCGTCGCGTCGGCCACTTGGCAACCAGACAGACAAACAAACACGGCCCTGGCTGAGTGACCACAGTGACCATTCCTTATACCTACCAATGACCCAGCCTACACGGACAAACCACTTTTGCGATAAAGCTTAAATTAATGCAGATACTCTGCAATGATTTAAGCTTTATGATTAAGATTGATCAAAGTTAAAGGTTTCAAAATATTTATTGGGTGTGTGAATATGACTCCGCCCTTTCTCAACAGATGTCGTTTTTAGTATTGTTTACGTGTACTAATAAATGACCATACTTGTATTCGATAGTACTGAATGTCAGCTATCTAACGCATTTTATGATATTTGGTTGAAGTGTAAGCAACAATTATTTTCACCTTTTCGAAAATGTCGGTTTTTATTCCAAATAAACGTCATTTGCGGGAAGTGTTATTACATTATTTTATTGCGAAGAAAACTGCAGCGGAAACTTATCGTTTGCTTGTGGAGATTTATGGTGAGCATGCTCCGTCTAATACAACTTGCAAGGAATGGTTTCGACGATTTCAAAATAACGATTTTAGTACTGAGGATAAAGAACATGGAAAACCACCAAAAAAATTTGAAGATGCTGAATTGGAAGCATTATTGGCGGAAGATTCTTGCCAAACTCAATCAGAATTAGCTGCAGCATTAAATGTTGATCGTTCAACTGTTGCAAAGCGTTTACAAATGATGGGAATGATTCAAAAAGCCGGTGACTGGGTTCCACATGATTTAAAAGAAAGAGACATGGAACGTCGGAAAACCATTTGTGAAATGCTGCTTCAAAGACAGCAAAGAAAAGGATTTTGGCATCGGATAGTCACAGGAGACGAAAAATGGATACACTACGAAAATCCTAAACGCAAAAAAGCTTGGGTGA
This sequence comes from Aplocera efformata, assembly GCA_921293045.1. NCBI lineage: Eukaryota > Metazoa > Arthropoda > Insecta > Lepidoptera > Geometridae > Aplocera > Aplocera efformata. Next base: position 9,744,371 of record OV121045.1, read on the forward strand.
AACCAGGCGAACCAGGCCCATCACAGCCAAAAATAAATATTCACTGTGCCAAGGTCATGCTCTGTATTTGGTGGGATCAGAAAGGTATTGTATATTATGAGTTGCTCAAACCCTCTGAAACTATTAATGGAGAAGTTTACCGACGACAACTAATGCGTTTGAAGCGAGCCATAGAAGAAAAACGACCAGAATGGGTGAATAGACATAACAAATTAGTTCTTCAGCATGACAATGCCAAACCGCATACCGCAGAAGTCGTAAAAAGATATTTAGAGGGACAGGACTGGGAAGTGTTACCCCACCCGCCATATTCACCAGACATAGCTCCTTCGGATTACCACCTATTCCGGACGATGCAGACAGACCTTACTGGAGAAAAGTTTACTTCATGTGAAAGTATCAAAATTTGGATTGACAACTGGATAAGCTCAAAAGACCAGGACTTCTTCCAGCAAGGAATACGAAAACTACCTGAACGATGGGCGAAGGTTGTAGCTGCAGATGGAGAATACTTTCAATAATTTTTTTTTTAATTTTGTAAGCGAACAAATGTGTTTTATTTTGACAAAAAGGGGCGGAGTCATATTCACACACCTATTACTTCGTTGAATACTTAACAAAACCTGCTTCAAAATTTTTATAAAAAAAAAAAATAGTTGTGATGCGATTAAGAGTTTACAGACAAGACAGCTCCGTGGCTTAGTTGGTAGAAGCCTTGCCTTCGAAGTCACTTAAACTACTACTTAACAAGTCATTTAACAGAATTTAAAAACTCCAGACCTGGTCTTTCTTTGCAACTTTGTTTAATCTTAAAGTTTAAATCATCAACTATTTTGAAACTCCCTCTAAAACAAATTCAAAATTCCGACCCTGATAAAAAAAATCACATCAAACGTCCATCATATTATTAACCACCATCGCTATGTCACATGTGGCATGGATACTTGCATACACAAAATACTCAGTACACCCCATCACAAAACAAGAAATTATTGAAAAAAAATGAACCCGACTGCGCAAAAAATTAACAAATGTTTATTGTATTGGTTTAATTAGCTAGTTACTTTCGAAGAAATTACATGAACATTTACAACTAGAACGATTTAATTAACACTAATAAAAAGGACACTAACACGAGAACAATCTAATTATTCTAATGGATAAAAATAGGATAGCCTTGTTAGATAAATAGATAGATTAGTCTATTTTATTTTGTAATTAATGTATAATAAGTGGTGTGTTTCGTTCTAATTAAATTAATAAATAATAAACATATCAAATGAACAAGTTAATATTACTAAATTTACATAACGAAATATGCGTTAGAAAATACCTAGTCACAAAATTATATTACGTAGGTATTGATTTAGAAACTGATAACAAAAATACGAAATCATTTGTCTTGTCGCTCACATCAAGTTTCTTTTTTAAACCAAGGCTAAACAATTGATTCCATAACACTTCTTGCCATTTGACAACTTATTAAACCGGTCCAATGTTCTAGTTATATAAATACAACCATCATTGATTGAAGCACAAGGGTGACTACCGCAAATGCACTTCCAGAACATCATGGTTCACTGGTACACGGACCACGGCGTTTCCATAACAACACCCACGCGGGCCCATTTCCCCCCGCCCATCCCTAAGAATCGTACCATGTTTGGATTCCAAAATCTCTACCCGGCTATGCGAGCCTGGTGTTTGTAGATTGTAAGCTTTCAGGATGAGAATGACGTGCAGTCCTCGGCGCATTCTTTAACCGTTTGGGATATCTATCTATCTGACTGAATGAAATACCAAAATATCAAAGCCTGATAAAAGCATAACCTTTTAACTAAAATAAATGTTTCACAAAGGTTTTTTGATTTTAAATAAAACTTTCGAGTTCCTTTCTTTGTTCTTTCTTTAGTTGACGGAAGTTTACTGAGAAGCAATTCTTACAAACATGCCCTTTTGGGTTTGTAACGCCCCGCGCGGGCCGTATAAGATCGGCCCTTCCGTCCCTACATTACTTTACCAAAAGATCTTCTTGTTGATTATGATGCCCTACTACATTTTCGATCTAATTACGCATAACATTACTTTTTTTGTATTACGCGCTTCTTGTGTGATTTATGACGATGTTTTGGGACAATGTGTTTCATGTTCTTGTGTGATGTGCGTTGTTAGGTAGTTTAATTTATTTGTTGTTGGGCGTGCTTTGATGAAGGTTGGGCAGCTCATTTTTAGCATTAATTGTGTTATTTATTGTTAGATACCATTTACCAAACTATAACAAAATAAAACACAAATTATACTCAGGTTTATTTATGGCTGTAAGCTTCTGAGACCTTTGAGAGATGAGAGGGAATATGCCAGACATCTGCCATCTCAACCATCCCGACTCCCGCCCCAACGCATCCCCTATCGGATTCCATTCACCTGCCGGGACCAATATACCGTGCTCTATAGCTTCGAACTGTATTAATGGAGTATCGATTTCTTGTCGAATGAACTTCTCTGCAACCATGATGCCCTAGTGTTTTCCGAACGGTTCGACATTATCGACGATCGCCAATACGTTTCCAATACCAATAACATCGACAAAATAGTGATTTCTTTGGAGCCATTATCGGATACCTATTAAAAATCAGAATGATTAATACAAATAACTACACGACTACTCTATCTATCTATCTGTACTTAACGGTTTAAAAACACAAATAGTAATCAATCCACAAAAACGATATTTTAACATAATTTTGTAAGCACTGATTGAAGTCTAAATGAAAAATCCTGCCCCTCCCTCAAATTACACAAATTTCTTGACCATGGCAACTTGAACCTTAGTGCCAGGACAATAAAAGTGATACATACTTTTCCGTCGCTATCAAAGGAACGTATTAATTGATTTTGATAATACCGTTTATTATGCGGTATGACTTGAACATAAAGTAAGAACGATTTAAACATCATATTTTTATTTTATTTAGTTTTAATTTAGTAATGACGCATTCATTAAAATATCCGCCCTTCCGCCCTATTTCCTACCTTCCGGCCATCTTGATCGCATGGAGGCGGATCCGCAGCAAAGTCGCGCACAATAATACCAGGGAATCATAGAGAGCAAAGAAATTGCCGTAGTGCCTAGCTAGCATGAATTGATTGACTAAGCATACTCGTAGCGTAATAATGGTGACCAAGGAAAACTGATTTTAAAACATCCTGGTACAGTATTGGAAATAAGGAATACATAACTAGTATGAAGTAGTAAGTTTGATTCTAATGGTCATTAAAAAACCACCATTGCAGTGTTATTTTTATGAAGTCAGCTCGAAACTCTAGTCGTAGGTTTGATTTCATAGCAAGAATTAAATACTTCACTTCACTTATCTTAAATTGAGTTGTAGGTAAGGTAAAGCACGTTTTCGAGTAAAGTATATAAGATAATAATTATGGTATCATCAGTGCCGTCTTTACTATAAAGGCACAGGGGGCCCTTGCCCAGGGCCCCGACCATACGGGGCCCCAGAACTTCCGCTCATTTTAAACCGTCTACATTTCTAAATTGAAATATTAATCGAAACCAGATCAGTAAAGCGACCGCAGACACTCAAACTAAACGTAAAAGTGTTGAATTTGACATTTTGCTCTGCAAACACTGTCTGTCTGGTTCCCATAGAACCTTGGATGGCATGCTTTGTTTGGAATGGCACTGTGTGAAATATACATGAATATTTCTAACTAGCCGCGCCCCGCGATGTTTCCTGCAGTTTTCCGAGATCAAAAGCTTTATGTGTAAATCAGGATATAAGTTGTCCTGGTGCCAAATTACATCCAAATCCGTTGAGCGTGAAGGAGTAACAAACAGACACACACATCCAAACTTTCGCCTTTATAATATGAGTGTAATTAACGATGTTTTTAGCTGAATGTGAAGTATGCTAATGTTGCTGGTTACCATAATTTACTAAACAACAAAAAATGAAAAATGCTTACAAAATCATACTCGTTACCAACACCTGAAATCCTTCTGCTTCTGGAACAGTCTTGGAAAAGAGCATTCCGAGTGTATTCCAAATGTATTCAAAACTCAGAACATTAACGAGCTCGGCGCCTGACGACAAAACTGTTCTGATATTGAATTCGGTGTATTCGGCTGCGCTGTGTTGCAATCTCTCAACAAGTACTTAAATAACTTTTTTCATCTCTTTCGCTCCTTCAATAAAAAAGAGAAGAAAAATAAAAACATCGGGACGTAGGCAGATAAAGGCCGGTGCGTGCCGTCTTGCGTAACTTACTCTCTCCCTATTGGCCGACCTTAACGTCTAACCACGCCTTGTGCGTACCCAAACATCAAAATCCGGTGGGCCCTTGAGAAACCCTTTTTACCGCCTCGTATCTCATATTCTCCTGGTGACTTGTGTTATATTATAAATAATTTAAAGGGCTCAAGATCGAATTATTTGATAAAAAATATTTCATTAAAATAAGATAAGCGAGCAGCCAACGCCATTCGTAAGTGCATGAAAACCCTTAATTTCAAATAGCTTCTTTATCAATAAATATCACGTTAAAACAATGAATGGCTACTGAGCTAGTAACTAATTAACAGTAATTAAAAATGATAATTTCGTTTGTAGGGCTCGCTGAAGGTGTGAATGACTTCAAGGGAGCCTTAACGAGAAATAATGGGCATGTCACTCCCAATGACTTTGTGTACTAGGAGTTTATAACTCCCAAAGAATTCGACAAGGGCTCGCTCGTACCTTCGTACAAACATGCCCTACGCCACTCTACAGTATCGTAGGTTAGGGTGATAAGCTCGACTTGTCTAAACGTTGGGTGAGAGCGCGAGACGGAAACTCTCACGTTTCATTCTCTAATTTTGATGACGCTTTTGTTTAGAAGATGTAGAAATAAAATTAGTCATTTCCATATATTCTATTTGATTTCCGTATAAAATTTTCAGCCTTTCCATTTTAAATAAAACTTTATAAGGGATCCTTTATAATAAAGCAACATTGCGGTTCACCCGCGTTTCCCGTTCCCGTGGGAATACGGTTATAAAATATAAGCCTTTGTTACTCGCTGATAATGAATGAAGCTTTCAATTGGTGAAAGAATTTTTAAAATTGATTTTGTGGTTTAGGAGTGAAAGCGTACAAACAAACAAATAACCTGACTTTCGTATTTATATTATTAGTTAGAATCCATTAGTCAAGTGTTCCTTACCACCAGGCGTATTTTTTTTTTTTCTTTGTTATATATAGATAGACATTGTACTTTCTTAGTAATATTGTTCCGTTTGGGTCTAAAAAATCTGAAGTAAAACTTCCATTGAAGATATTCCAGTCAAGATTTCCACTGAAGTACGGACCCATGAACCCAATATAAAAACAAAAATGCTACGTAAACGAACTCTCTCTGCATTGCGCAAGTCTGACTGGCCGCCACGCCCGCCCGCCATTTCGACAAAGATGGCCTCACTTGAATCCCGAATACCAGGCGAACATAGCCCAGCAAGAGGTTTGTGGAATGCCAACTTCGCATTCTTCAAATTCATAGAGTGTATACACAATATTCCATTCCACGTTAAGATTGTAGATTCGATTATGTGATTAGCTTATATTGTGTTCACTAGTAATTATTGAACGTAAATGTGTGACGGAAGTGATTGAAACGAGCTGAAAGCTCACCGGATGTTAAGTGGTTACTTCCACCAAAAATACTGTTTACTGACACACCTTTTGACCGGAACCGAACAATGCTTGGTAATCTGCTTGATAGCAGATTACCAGGTATGGTTCTCCGAACAAACTCGTCACCAGTTCTACTGTTACACGACTTGTAGAAACTCAAAGAGTACTCATCTAGGGACGAAAGCAACATGATTATAATTAACATACAAATAAATAAAAATTACAAATAAACCAAAAGTACCTTTCCAGCAGAATTCATAATCTTCACAATTCAATCCAAATTCAATAAACAATGCATTAATGTTACAGCGATTACCGAAATAGTTTGCTACGCAAATCGTAGCCCACCTCTTCGTAAAAAAATAGCAACGCACTCGCGTAGCAATGAGCTACGGTACAATACCACACCATGTGTTAGTACGTGTATATTACTACTGTGTGTGTGACAAGTTTTTTTTTATATTTCAATAGAAAAACCCACACTAAAACAACTCACTCAACCAATTTCGTGACACGTGTGTGTTAGATTCACAATCTACACACACGAGTACGTGCTCATACAAATATTAGACAACACTCATCCTATACAGATTTTGACAGCCTTATAGAGGGGTGTGCTCCATGCCGACGCACCCTAGCTTCCCCTATCCTATTCACACAACCCTGCGCCCCTAAGCCTGTCACACACACGCGCATACACATGTGATGTTCAACCTCCACCCTGTTTCTGCGGCCCTGGTCCATATAGCCCACATGTGCAACCCTTTCTGACACGTGTGGCTCATACGTGCCCCCACACACTACGTCTGATGTGACCTGCTTACACAAGAATTTGATGCGCAGGTAGGTATTACGACTGTGTTAGTTACGTTCGTACTTGTGTACGTATACATATAGCTGTAGACATGCGTAAATCACACAGGTCACGTATGTTAGTGCGAGTGAGTCAATCAATTTTAAGAAAACAGTATTATTCCATTTCTTTTTTTATTATACAACAGTCACCACAAACCCTTATTGTTAGAATATAATTTATACCTAATTTAAAAAATACTTTTAAGAGTGCGTGAATGCACACATGGATAATTTTTACACCAATACACACATTTATCTACTCCTAACCTAACGTGTCTCGTTTATAAGAAAATATACATGGTTACTTTGTTGTGTCAATAACACAACCTGTTTGCGTTCACGGAGTGTGCTGTCCGTGCCGTCGCACACGCCCCCATGACGCAGTGACATGCGTCAAGCGCGACCGTTGCACCAGGCGATCAGAAAAACCTAAGAGATGTACTAGCCCTACTCCAAACCACGGTTCCAGCCGGCCAGATTATTATGAACCATGCAACCCGCCCCGTTCCAATCCCAGTGACTAAAGTAAATGTGATAAGTGGGTTCAATACATTCTGGTGCACTTGGAAAACTCGCTCTCTGTCGCTCTCGTTATCGTTGGACTGGTGTGGTTATATTCAGTTGTGTGCAGTTGCCACAGAACAGCACACCAATCCCTCGGAGTACTTTTATAAACCGTGTCAATGTATTCGCCGAGCTCAATGAACGGAAAGCCATCCCTTTCTATTCATCTGCTGTCTCATTCTGAATTATTCCTGTAGATCGAAAGTTTATTTATGGAGACTTTATCAGACTAGTTAGAGTTTCATTTTTTTCTAAGAATTTTTACATTGAGGGTCCGTAAATTTTATTTTTGTCGTGTATCCTAAATTGTTTTGCTGATTGAAAATCTGAGCCCTTTGACAGACTACGATATGAGAACACGATGTAAATTCGCTTTTTAATATTTTTTTGTTTTTATTTAGAAGCAAATGTAATACTGGTTCGTCGGTTCGTCCGGTATCGTTGATATTAGTTTAATCCTGGATGTAAGATACTTTGAGTATAGGAAAGTGTTAGCTGTGTGGATCGTGGAAAAATGTCTGTGATGTGAGCTTCATTACCACTATATTAACTAATCCACAGAGAATTGGCCGATTAAGGCTCTGCCTAACCATTCGGAGGAAAAGGCGTAAATTTATTAATTACGTAAAATTTCAGGCTTGACAATGCACACTTTAATGTCATATTTGAACTTAATTGATCACAGATGATCATATTTTTTTAAGGGTTCCTGTTTAGACTTAAGTATTTATTGTACATCCTAGAATATACATGTAAATCTAATTTATATGGTAAAATCTAACAGAAGCAGTAGGCTTCGATATACAAATTTTGTTAGAAGAAGTCACTCATCTCAGCAAACTGAATATCTGTCGCGGTCTAGATCGATGAGAAAATATGATAGAAAAAAATAAACAAAATCCACCCACAAAGTTTTAGTTGATGTTATAGTATAGACACAGAATATCAAATAGTGCAATAAATTAGAATACCTTCTTATAAGCAATACTCACCTATTACTTTGCCGTTGTTTCTTTCACCTTCTGCAGGTTTTGTGCGCCTAGTACTCCGGTGAACCCAAACGCGAACGGGTTACGGATTCATAGCATAAAGTTTTGTAGTTGCATTTTTACTGTTCTATGAAAAAGGATGTTGGTACTTCTTTTCCTAAATTATTTTGGTAAAAACGAGAAAGTGATGATGAAATAATGATAAATTAATTTTTAAATAGTGCTCCTCAGTGTATGATAATGGCAAAAAATTTGATTTTCCTTTATTTATTTCTATTAACAATACACGTTATTACTATAATTAATAGTATTTTACTTAGGTTTAATTTACGAAAGAAGTAAATTGTGACCAATCAAGTTCAGTAGAAAGGGATCAATCGGGATCTTGATTCAGGACAGAACGTGATTTTCTCGCGGCTCCTTTATCTTTATGAAAGCCTGGTAGATCGTACCGGGTTATGACGTCATACCTACGCTAGCAAAAATTCACAAGTTCTCATGGAGTTTTTTAATATATATATTTTTTTTTTATTGTATATTAGGGAGTTAATTTAAAACAATTTATTTATAAAAGGCCTTCTTCTGAAGGTAAATTATATTACAAATAAATTAATATAACGTACGCCGACCTCAATTAATCCTGTACAGATTCAATAAAATCTTTAAATCGAAAGCTACTCATAACGCGCGTCAAGCCGCGCTGGCAGAAGAAGACATTTTATGAAAAAAAAAAAATCGCATAGAAAAAATTTGAAGATGACAAATATTTCGTCTGAATCGAACTGCCAATATAACCATTTATACTCTGTTACTGTTCTTTGTTTTATACCATTTATACTCATTTATGCAACCAATCAGTAGTAAACTCAAATCACTGACATTCTGAGACTTGGTGTGACTTGCGTACATTGCGATGTATGGGTTTGATGTTTGAAGGAGCCCAAGCGTTGAGCAAAGTCAAAGTCAAAGTCAAAGTCATTCCGTCACTTGGACCTAGGGTGGGCCCTTCAGCGTTAACTCTACATAACCATAATAAGTTTCGGATTACGAGACAACTTACGAAAACAAGCAATAAAATTATATTGGGGTGTTTGTAAATAAACTACACTTTTCCGAGAACTTACACTTACACTTTTTTACACTTTTAGAGAAGTTCATAAAACATGTGTGCGTATCCCTATTCTCATTCCGCGCCGCCGCCGCGCCGGTTGCCCCGCGTCCCGCCTCTATCGCCGCCCCCATAATCACAAAAAGCTATTCCATGATTTTGGACGATTGCATCTCCTCGCAAGCTATATTATCCTGGTATAAAAAGGGGGCAATCCATTGTTCTTACGCACGTGCTTTTTGATCCAATTTCAGATCAATGTAAAGGGATAGATAGATATAGATAGAGTTGTCTAATATGCATAAAAAATATATCGTATGCAAAGTTACGTTATTGCGTGCGTACTACAGTGAATGAATCAACTACATAGAAGTCCTCCTTATAAAACACCCACACCACGTTACCCATGTAAAATGTAACTGAGACTTCCTGTGCCTTCCTGCTCTCCCAATGTAATGAACGGGAAAGTTACAATCAGTTCGTTACGTTACGGAAATTGCCGCTACCGGTTTGTGTTTTGGATTTGTGGAGGCTGCGTTGCGTTCTTTTTAATATTGAAGAGACCCTTTGATAAGCCAATGTACCTATTGGTCCAAAACGAAGGCAGCTTTAGCTGAGGAGAGAATACTTTATGCGAGAGAATAAGCAAACAGCAAGGCACCACTAAACTACATTTTGTTGTTGTTGACCTTGATAATTATTAAAAAAAGAATGTAAAGCAACTTTTTAACTTGTAATGCAACGTATTTGCATTATGTTTAAAATAAATGTAATTAATCTTTACATAATATAAAATGAAGTCGCTTCCGCTGTCTGTTCGCTTGGATCTTTTAAACTACTAAACAGATTTTAATGCAGTTTTGAGCAATAGATAGAGTGATTCAAAAGGAAGGTACATAAATAAATAATACATACATACATTTAAAAAGATAATACATACTTTTAAATAATACATATAATACAATACTGGCGGGCCGTACGATTACGTCCCGTAATCAAACCACACTGCCCCATATTAGTATTTACATTGCAATCGTGCGAAGCCGGGCGGGTGACTAGTTTTTGGCTCCGAAGTTTGGAGTTGAGACTCTACATTTACGCGCGCTACAATAACTTGGTAAATAGCATAGCGCTTTTAGCTAACAGCGAACAAAAAGACGGTGCCCTCTCTATGATTTATGATGGACAAAAATTTATCCGCCTAAAATTTGCGACTTGTGTACAAATTCGCGAATGTAAATTTTCAAAACTTCTTTTGTCATTCTTTATTCATAAATCGTAGTACCAGCGGCAGTTTAGGCAGAAAATTGTCTGTTAATGGGACCTCTACATATTTGATATCTATTGTTCTGTATTTTATTCAAACAATTATAAATCTGTAATTGACGTAATCTGAGAATTATAAAGAAACGACTCAGTATTAATAATAATATTGGTGATAGGGTCACCAATTTAATTAAAGTTTTCTATGAATGGAAGTTATCGTTTGTTGCAAACATGTTTACCTCGCACACCTCGATGCACTTATCATTTCAATGCACTCAAGTGGTAGACGGAGTGAACGGCCGCCCGACCGCGCGGTCGTTGCCTTATCCTTGAATATCCTTGCACAGGACAACGTCACAGACAAACCTCTTTGCATGTTCTGATGTCCTGGTAGTTCGCAGGATATTTCGTCCCTTCGGGAACACGTCATTTATCCTTAAGGGACGTGGTCACGTGCGTGAGGTTATTTGTTTGTAGGCGTAAGGAAAGGACGCGTATCTGTGTGCGTGCCCCTGTGTTGTTACAATACGCATCATAATTGTGTGTTTACGATACAGTATTACAGCTTAATAAAACTATTTATTATCAAAACAAAATACTTTAAACAGCTGATCTCTTTCTGAGTCAAGTCAAGTGTAAAAATAATTGTAAACAATGTACCTATTGTTCATTATTTTACAATCATTAACTGTCTCATTCAGGATTCTGATTTACGTGCGGCTCCAGATATCGTATCATATATTACATGTGCGCTAAAAAGTAAGTTTAGCATTATAAACGACCAAGAATATGAGTAGACTACTTATAATACGACTTTCCATCAATATTTCCTCTTGGAACCATTGATAAAATCAAAACATAATGATAGTTCCTAGTTATAATTACCTAAGTATACCTGCATAGTAAGGCGGTTAATGATTTGAAATGTGATAACCTAAGAAGGTATTTGGAAGTTTGTTACACAATTGTATAAATCTATTTGGAATTTGAATGAATTTGGATGAATCTATTTTAATTAAATAATATGTGATGAAAGTATTCATCATTATCCAATTTATAAATCTGTCAATTATTTTGCCATGACAGTCAGTTTATCTGCGAAACTGGACGTCAACCATATCAAACGCTCAAAGTACAAAAATGTTCGTATGAATTAAAAGGATCCTTTAAATAAATTTTCCTCAAGTCAAAACAAGCATAAGGACTAAAATTCACACACATTGAAAATGTTAAATGTTACAGGAAATATTTATGTGTGCGTGATTGAAAGCGAAAGGGCTCTAAGCCTCCTCGTATGCTCTGAACTCCTGCTAGTTGTTGACGTCATTCCAATGGAATCCTCATCCCTTGGGTACCTCTCCTCAGTGTGTTGACCCCAAAATAGTCCACAGATTAGGATATAGAAAAAGGCGCACGCATATGACCTTTACAAATAATATTGCTGTTCATTTGGTTAATTTGCAGGTGGTAATTTTGCACAGCACTTTTTCTGATCTATTTGTGATTTTAATACTAAATGATGTTATCTAAAATTTTAATTGAATATAAAATCTTATTTTCATTACATATTCCATAAAATATTGGTTTCATAATAAAAATCTCTACTTAATACTTACTTAATCAAATCTCATCGCAGGTACAGCCAACCATAATAATAAACCGCCCCCAGAAAGCTGCCTGGGGTGCGAAAACGGGAGGGTAGAGGCGGGCCGTTCGTCTGTCCCTGTTGCTCCCGAGAGCTTTAGCTGAAAGCTCTAGGTATTGACCTCTGTATACGCTATGTTACCCTGGTAGATTCCCGCGCCACAATCGCCGTTGTCGCTAGCCGCTTTCTCCTTTCTGCCCTCTCCGCAAGCTTTCGAAGAATTCCACTAGAAAGAGATGGCAATGCGTTTCATATCGTTCTATCTGGCGTAGGAAAACTTAATTTGAGTGTCTTAACTAATTGAAGGCAAAGGTTTTCTTTAAAAAAAGTTGTTTTTTCTTTAGTTTGTTTATGAATTTTATGAGGGTAAAGGAAATTATGCCCGTCTTCCCACACTTAAGTGTAGACCGATCCTTAGACTTTCTTGTTATGGGCAGAAGAATGTCTGCTATGCTTGTTTTGTTACTTAATTAGCTTGATAAAAACTGCGTTATCGCCTTAATTATTATGATTAACGTGGAATCTTAACTTGAAACGATTATCCCAAGCGATGGGACCAGCAGACGACCAATTAATTAAAGCATCTTCATGTTACGTTATAAAATGTTTTAAGATATTCACTTACTAAAATAGAGTGGACATGAAACCCTGTCACCCTAACCTTACCTTAACTCTGTAGCATCACAAATTATTATATTAATCTACTAGAATGCAGACTTACTATTCGTATTAAGAATAAAAGACACGTATGAAAACAATGGTGTTGGCATTTCGTTTCCACAGCTAATAACAAAAATATTCCTAACGTATTAAGTTCAAATATCTTGAACCTCGAAATCTACAGGAACCTTTAAACGTACGGATCCTCTTAAACTGGCGTTGTACTTTATCCTATAAGCTTAATGTAAAGCTTATTGTCAAAGTCAAACCACTCCAAAGGAGTCAAATATTGCTAAATCTCAATATTTTGTTATGTCATAGAATAGGTTGTAAGCAGGGATTTTTGTTATAAATACTTAGGTAGCCTTATTTGTTAGGTAGTGTTCAATTTTATTTTAGTCAGTTGTAGTTACGTACCATTAAGAATGTTAATTATAAAATATATATTTATTTCGTTGTAAAAAATATGTTACGAGTATTTTTCGACTAGCCGTGGTTAAATGACAGCGGCTTTGCCTACAGCTATCGGGTCACACATGTATTCTATCTTTTTATTGTAGCATGCTCCGGCGCTCGGATGTTACCCCCTACGACTACTTCCACCAGTACACCGCCCACCACCACGATGCCAGCAGTAACCATCGCCCTCCAAGAGATGTCCACCATGCCAGCCGCACCGGTCTGTGCTGACGCTACCAGCGACACCAATCCACTTGGACGGCTGCGAAGCGCCATGCGGAGTACTGGTTACACGCAAATGGCGACAGCTTTTGATGCGTTTATAGTTTTCTTCAGCGACGAGCATTTGGTAAGGGGCCATCCATAAATTACATCACACAAAAAAAAAAAAAAAAAAAACACGAATTTTATGATCACACGTTACATTTGTGTGAATTTCGGCTTTCAGATTGGCAAGTCATTTGGACCAGTAGTCAAAAATCTCTATCATCATCATCATCATCATCATCATTCATTTATTCACAATGGACACTTAGTTTCGTTATTATAACAGATTTTGTAGCAGCTGTACATAAGCCTTGTCAAATATGAGAAAATATCTCGCCATGTACACATCCGGGGGATTCTAAATTGATCAGTAGTAAGACCTGAAAAGTTTATACGTAGTTTTTCTATCCAGAGCGAAGACCCAGCTCCAGAGGAACGTCGTCTCGAGTACATCAGCGGTTGGGACGGTCCCGGCACGGCTGCAGTACTAGCCGATGGGGGATCAGCTATATGGGTGCCGAGCGGTGACGTAAATCGAGCGCGAGCCACGATGTCATGCGCTTGGCTTGTTTTAGATGCTGACGACCCAAGCCAGCCAACAGTGCCGGAATGGATTGCAGTAAGTTCTCAATAGTATCTATACCACAAAACCGGCTCATAGAGAATTTCGTACTTTTTTACGGTTATGGGTACAAAAGAAATAGCCTTTTAATGCTAGGATAATAGTCCGAAGTCGTTTTGCTTTTGTTTATGCACAGTAGTAACTACGAGTACTTATACACCTTACTACAGGTGGGCTGACAGGCTGTTCTGTCACTATAAAAAAGATAAACCTTGTAGGCTTAATAATAAGACTCCCATTTGGGTACAGAACTCTAAAAAAGTTTCGTAATAAGATGTTTCGGTCAGTCGGTATGGCATTACATTCCCGCCAATAGTTCAAGAAACGCCAACTGTGTCTAAATATTAGCCTAGTTTTCTTAATAAGTTTAGAGTAGATATCATTATTACAGGAACGTTTGAGCCGCACCGGGCGCATTGGAGGAGACGCTCGTCTGACGTCAGTAGGAGAATGGCATGCACTCTCTACTGCACTCCTTCGGGAAGGCCTGCAGCTTGTACATATCCCTACACTGCTCGATGCGCTGTGGAACGAGGAACCCGACCCAGCGAGGCGGCGCCCAGATTTCTCCAAGATTGTTGCCAAGTTGCATGACCCCGAGTACATAGGTAGATTAACAGTTATAGCTCATTATTTTATCGGTAGATATAAAGAAGCATGTATGAAAGGGTTTTTGTCTACATCCAAGGTTAAACATCCTTATGAACTGGCTTTCCAGGTATGAACTGGCGGGAAAAGGTATCAGCGGTTCGCGAGGAGCTCCGCGCTTTAGGAGCAGATGCTATGGTCGTCACAACCCTGGACGAAGTGGCGTGGCTCCTGAACGTACGAGGACGAGATGTCCCTCACGCCCCGTTGTTGAAGGCTTTCGTGATTGTAACAATGAGAGATATCAAGGTGTTTGCTCCTCCAGGAAAACTGTCAATGCCAGTGAGAGAAGTCTTGTCGGTTTCAAATTGCTTCAATTGTACCAAGTGAGATTCATTTCACTCCTATTTTATATACCTACTTAGAATAATTTGACTGAAATAATTTTAGCGGCACGCAAAAAACATTTATTGTTGCATTAATATGCGAGATCTCATGGCAGTTTACAATTAAGATGACTGACTAACAGAATACCATATAGTTATTTTCTCATTGTCAGGGTGAACGATTACACAACCATCTACGCAGAACTTCGTCGCTCAGCTGAAACTAAGATCCTGATACCAGCTGCGGGGACATTCCAACGTGGTGCCTCAGCGGCCATCGCCCAAAGCGTACCGCCAGCCAAGCGGCTGTTCCAACTGTCTCCCATTATTTATCTGAAAGCGATGAAGAATGACGCAGAAGTGAAAGGCATGAAGAAGGCTCACTTGAGGGATGCCGTTGCTATGTGCACTTTGTTCAGCTATATTGAGGTGAGTGATTCTTTTTGTCAGCGCGTTACATACCTACTGTATTTTACACTGATTTTATTTTTATCTCTAGGGGAAATCAGGACTAGACGAGCTATCTATAACTAAAACAGTAGACGACACCCGAGAGACGCAAGCGGGATACATCGGAACTTCAATGAAGACTCTAATCGCTTTCTCGACCAACGGCGCAGAACCAGATTACAGACCGACAACCGTGTCTAATAAAAGGATATTCAAGAATGCTACTCTGATTGTGCGTTCTGGTGGACAATACGCTGGTAAGCAGACTCTAATCCTTGTTTTCCCGGACCTTTCTACATCGTAACTGATATTATAAACTAGCTTTTGCCCGCGGCTTCGCTCGCGTTAATATAGATTGAATGAATGAACACTTTATTGTACACCAAAAATATAATAGTCGATTAAATAAATCTACTTATATCTAGTAAAATGGTAAAGTTATTTCTTCCAACCTTTGGATGGAGTTTTAATATTGTGTTGCTTTAAAGGACAGTGGTATACATACCATGTGTGGTGGTATACACAGTCTAGATTATGTGTGTATACTACCTGCGACACAGGGAATCGAAGTGCAGAGGTACGAGTTTGTAAAAGTAAAGTACCAGGAGTTCAGAACGTTTGAAATTTCAGAGGGCACAACAATAGTGACAAGGACCGTCCACTTCGGCATGCCGAGCCGAGAGGAGCGCCGGGCTTACACCACCGTCCTCCGCTCCCTGGCTGCGCTGTCCATGCTGAACATGCCGTCTGCGCTGCCGGCCGCCCACGCGGACCCTGTCGCCAGGGCGCCGCTGTGGAACGCCAAGCAAGACTACATGCAGCCTACGGGCCATGGCATTGGCTCGGCGTTAAACAGGAAAGAAGGTATTATGATTGCAATGTCATGCCGGTAAGGTAAAAAATAACATTTATTTATACATGACATGATATTGGTACTATCTCTACCTGTTATTACACTGGTACACTACTAAACATGAGTAAAAATAATTGTACCATAGGAAAACTTCCTAGGTCTGTTCTAGGTCTAGAAACCCTGTACAGGTCACAGCAAAGTAATACCCATAATATCATATACACTCAGGCAAGGTGACGTGGATCCTTTAGTGCTAGAGCGTGGCTTTGAAATGCAGCACAGATTTAAACCAGCTGCCTACAAATCGCAATATCTTATCACTGAAGCAATTTCGATGATGGATAAATCACGTGACGCAAAGGAAGAAGGCTATTTACATGTTTTTTTTTTTCAGATCCAGTTGTCATCGACTATCGTCAAGATACAAATCTTCACACATTCAGGGAAGGGTACTTTGTCAACGTCGGTGAGTTGTTAAACTCAGGTTTCTGATACATTAAATAAATCTACCTAATATATAGAAATACGGCTCCTATAGCTTTTTTTGGTCCTGCCTGCCTGCCTCCGCTTCGAAGGCAAGCAAGCAGATCGGGTAAGATTCCTGGCCGGGGCACATTTAGTGTGGTGCGCATGAAATTTGTTCTTGGATCTTGGGCACTTGTATTGTGCTTGTCCATGCCACATGCGAATAATCGTGTAAGAAACGAAAAATTACCGTGTAAAAAAGTCTCGCAAAATTTGGAAAATGATCAGTAGAGTGTTTTTTTCTTCCGCCTATATATTGTGGCTTAAATTAGGAAATACCAAACCAATATATACAAATTGGTAATTAATAAGTTTTTATTACATTACTTCTACTACTACTATCTGTCTGTATTAATACCAATATTGATTGTCATGTTGTTTATCTGCTTCTTCTAGAGCCAGGATGGTACGATATCAACAAGTTCGGAGTTCGTCTTGGGAACGTGTTAGAAGTGATCCCAAAGCCGAATGGGTACCTTGGCTTCAGGGAGTCGACGCTGCTGCCCTACGAACCCAAACTCATTGATAGATACTCGCTCACGGATTACGAAGTAAGTCTTCTACTACTGTTTATTAAAATAATATCGCCATAAAGCTTTAATGCCTCTCTACCCCTATATCTCTAATTTCAATTAATTTATTTCTATAGCTTTATTTCAAGTAATACGTACGTGTACGCCTAGCAACTACCGAAATAATTATAACTCATAACTTTTATTACTTTTGGGATGCCTTTATGTCGCAGCGAAAATTCTGAAGAAACAAGCCGTGTGCTCGATAAAATTTCCCGTCGGCAAGATAGCAACATCTCAGGAACCAATTTCCGTTCAAACTTTCATCACATATTTCTCGTCTATGCCATTTTAGGGACGAATTTCGAACTTTATGACACCGTGAAAAGTCATTAAAATGATGCTTTATAGGTACTTCTAATACGCTGGCAAAGTTCATGGAGGACCTCTGCAAAACCATGAAAAACTACTAAGGTTCTGCTGCACTTAGGTACATTTAAAAAAAGCGGAGTTAATTCCTTGTTATAAGATAAGATCAGAACAAAATGTTATCACCTAAAATCTTGAAGGACTCAGTTTTTTGTTTTCCAGATTAACTGGCTGAACAGTTACAACGAGCGGATACGGAAGACAGTGGGTCCAGAGCTAAAGGCTCAGGGCCTCACTGAGGTCTTCTACTGGATGATGAATAAGACTGCCCACATCGACCCACCCTCGAAAGCAAAGAAAGACCGTGCGAGTTCCGCGTTCTCGATTTCTCCCCCAAATTTGAGGGGCATCGTAGTGGTCTTCTATATAATTTTAGTTTTTAGCTAAGTTGAAGCGGTTTATAGTTTTAAAGTACGCTCTAGATGGCTTGGACCAGTAGCCAGTAGTAGGATCGCTATTTCCTTAACTCTATCTTAAAGTAACATTATAAAAACGTGAAGAAATGATTTCGCCTCGAAATTTTCTTTTTAATAGCAAACTAAAAAAAATTAAGTGCATTAATTTCTTACATTTTGTTCCTAAGCTTTGAATGTATTTAGAGAACCTTAGAATACTATTATACTATTGTATTATATAAAAGTATTAGCGTTTGGGCTGATTCTATCGAGTAGATAAATGAAGCTTATGCAACTATTAACCCGATTTTATACACGTTTATTTCTCACACATTTATGGTTGTAGGTCATGTAAGTAATTGAGTTTCTGAATTAGAATATAATTGTACGTAGGTAGCTCCTAAAGGAAGAATTAGGTATTCTGTCAGGACTGCGTTCAGTTGTTTCAAAACGGGGTGGCATAATATATTGTCAGTTGAAATTTATGTAGGTATTTAGTCAAATTACTTTTCTTAGATGAGGCACAATATGTTGTAATTCAATTTAAATACATAAAGTAGATTTCGTCAATTTAATCTTTTTTATTTTGTTATAAACTTATATTTAACGCAGAAAAGTACATATATTTCACATTGTGATCTTGTGTTGATGATCTGGCGTCATCACTAAAATCAATCAAGTGTCTGATCGACCGGTGGGTCATTGGACGATCGTCTAGCAAAGCAAATTGAACGCGACCCTGTATTCCAGACTTCAGTGGAATTCAGTAACTGATTGAAAAAGACGTAGAACCTAAATGTATCGTTAGCCAGATTAGTTTCATTGTAGGCACCTAACCGAGTAGTTTAAAACTAGTACGTTGCTATTTATTATATAGGACTTTGATATATTTTAGTTTGACCATATTAAACAAAGATATTATAAAAAGTTTTATGGATTCTTTGTCAATCAGACAAAGAAATCAAGCCTAGAATCTTTCCATCTTTCCCATTCCTGAATCGCTTAGTACTTACCTACTTTGAATCATAATTGTATCGTAATGTATTTTTTTTTAATTGCGGTTTGATTTATTAATAGGTAAAATCAATGGTTTTATTATTTTTTTCCTATTCGGCTCGGCCACCATTTTCTATAAAATATGTGTAGCCAGTAGATTTATCTCTATTGAAGTAGTTATCGTCGAATTAATAATTGAGAAAGCCGTAGGTGGCACTTGCATTAAATTGAAATATATGTAAATTTATTGAGCTTACATATATCCTATATGGTGCCTTAATAATAGATACCTAGAGCATACAAGCCATTGAAATGTGGAGTATTGAAAACAGTAAAAACAAGCAACGTAATATTTTGAACGTGTTTGTGCCGTTAGTGGAAATGTTCTTGCTTTAGCTATGTAGCGGTTAGCAGTTCTTGTATCTTTACTTCCATGATCAAACTTTCATCGGCAATCCTATCCAAATATTGAGTAGGGGTATTTAACTAATGTTGCGAGTGTTATCAATCAGGCTTAGCAGTATTTATTTCTTTAGTAGATACTTATATTAAAGTTACCTAGACGCTAATTAAATTATATACAGCAGAATTTACATGATAAAAGTACTTTCACGACTGTAGGTACTATCAAAACTTTTACGATTAACTTCTAACGATGTATAGGTATGCAAATACTTGTGTATTGTATTGCCTGTAAGCAAAATATGCATGCATTATGAAAGTTCGGTCGTGAAATTACTTCTGTGCAAGGGCTTTGTAAATTCCCTTTGGAGAGAAAATTTGTACATTAATTCGATAAAGCAAGCACCGAGTGCCTTGAAATGTAGTTTGTAATTAATGTTAACGCTTCAATAAACATTATTATATTATTGTGAGAATAAAATGTTATAATTTTACGTAAAGAACACTTCAATGTAAATAAAAAAATCATTTGATATTTATTATTTTTTTATCGTTGTTATGTCATTCTCCTTCTGTGGGAGAATTAAAATCTATTATACTACAGAAGGTTTAATGACCACTTTTAGTTATGCACATTTTAAATAATAACTTTGCATGCTAATATATATGTCAGCTTTGAAATTAGATAAAAACAAATTTCGGTGGAGAATATAAGTAGGTACTACGGTGTGATGTCCACTGCCAGTAAGTTGTCGCGTAACATTTAGTATTTAATTATCGCAATAAATAAAAAGGTAATCGTAATTTTACACATGTTTTATTCACATTGGTCCATATATTAAACTTCATTTACAGACTCTGCTCTTACAATCTAGATTAATTGTACACCAAATATTGCAATGACTGCAAAACTGCAAAATTGTAGAGTTAAGGTGCAATATATATACTGGGGTGACATTCTCGCTGCCTGCCTTCGGCCAACAAACATTTAGTTAATCAACTATCAGCATATCTCCTCGTTTTCATTTAAATTTAACGCTTTAATTTGCGCAAACTGAAATGAATAGTATAATAGAATTATAATATAAAGATAAACCGTGAACAGGCACTGAAAATGACAAGAAAATGAATGAAAATAGTGTTGCTACAAAGAAATCTTCGCGTGCTACATCTGCCCTGCTTTTTTAGCCAATGTATGACACAATCTGTATGTTCTCAATATGATACAAATAAATATTTTCTTTCTCTCTTCAGTTGCATACTGCATGACTAACCATGGATAAATACACCACACCACAATTTGGCGGCTTCCCGAGTCTGTTAAACAATAACGTAACGAATGATTATTTAGGAACTATTCCGGTGATAAAGAAAATTGGGTACACCCTAAAAATCCATGAAGTCATTTCTGCGAAATAGACGCTTTCTCTCATTAATTATAAAGTCTTTGCTATAAGCGAGAATCCTAGAAGCAATTAATAATAAAATAAATAACAATATACAATAACAATGGCACAAAAAATAAACATATCCATTGTTGTGCATTTCAAAATAAACTAAGTCTTCAAGTTCAGCGCGTGAATTATATAAATAGTATTATTTTACACTAGTAGTAACAAAAATAACAGAAAAATAAGCTTGATTATTAAGTAAATAAAACTACGTTAACAATTGGTGTTGTGGCATAGCAGTGAACTAATTATACAAAGACATTCATCTACATGTAATCATTATAATGGAACTATGGCCCAAATACTAAATAGCAAAAATTAAAAGAACATTATGATCATTTCATTTGTTTACATTGGAATATATTATTAAATTAAAATAAACTTTAATTAAAATTTGGTTTTGGTATTTCAACTTTCAACCTTTAAAGAACGAGCTCCTTATTCAAAGACATTTCATGTAGCTATTAAGATTACCAAACGTGTACAAATACGTTAACACACTCATACCTCTGCACTAGGAATCCCTGTGTCGCAGATGGCATGGACAAACACAGAAACACAAGACAAACACCCAAGACCCGAGAACAAACTTCATGCTCACCACACAAAGTGTGCCCCGGTCGGGAATCGAACCCGAGAACCCTCGCTTCGAAGGCAGGGCTACTACCAACTAAGCCACAGAGCCGTCAAAATAATAAACAAATTGGCATAGATTTTTAGCATCAAATTATACAAAATAAATGATTGTCTATTTCAATCGATATGAAAGTAATGAAGTCCATTACGAGACGGACGATAGATTAATTTTAACTTAACCGGCACAGAAATTAATCCTTAATCGCCAACTTAGTTTTTAGACTATTGCAGTCTAATATTCAAGGTAGCTGTTGTAGAAAATTTAACATCAACATTTTCATTTCTTTTCCCTTAAAGTACTAAGCTCAGTCTTCAGGCTGTGCCATATCACACGCGATAGATATCATGCGCCACAAACACTCCAACATGGGCGTACCCAGCTTCTGGCCTTTGGGGGGCAAGTCACGACTTTTAAGGTCGAATCGTTCGCAGATTTTTCGTCATACACACAACACAAACACACCTACATGAAACATTGGGTATGTGTAGTGTGTAGGGCAAACAGCCGCAAATGATCCTGCTTTATAGGTAGTTAAATAAATATAAGTCAATTTGACTATGCACGCATTTTTATTTTATTTTAATCGCACTTAATTTAATTTTTCCAGGGGCGCAGCTGCCCCCCCCCCTGCCCCCCCTGGGTACGCCCATGCTCTCCAACATGTAAAAGGAGTATATATTGTAATTACAGACCTCTGAAAGTTTTAATGGAACTTTCATTTTACTGTCACGGGGACACGAACGAAATGCAGTACAACTCAGGTATTTCCTCACCTAATTATACATATTTGTTTGTGAGTATAAATATGAGTGGAGTTTACTCACAAATAAATATTTATTGATATGATTATGTTAGCAGTGCGACCCTTAAATATTCGTGATGATGACCAAACATTTTCGTCTACATAACAATTACTATGACGGTAAAAAGCGCAAGTGGGTACACAAAGTTATAGGTATATAATACTTTTCGGTACGGAGAATCAGTGAGTTATTATCATAGATCGGAGTAGGTAGATTGATTTTGGCCTTTTTTCCGGTTTTTTGTCACAAACTTCCGGTTTTTGTGAGATTGACTTAATTTAGTGATAGGATTTATTTCATTCAAAAGAGGATAAAACCGATAGTAAGACGTTTTTTATAGATTTTTATTTATTTCTCGACTAACGAAATGGTTCTTTTGATTGCTATTTTTTACATGTCCATATTAACATATACATTTGAGATCGTTGACCCCAAATCAATCTACCTACTCCGATCTATGGTTATTATGCAAGATGAAAAGAATTATCTGCCTTTACAAAAAATGGCAGACACGAATTTATTTATTCCTGTAGATCTCAAGTATCGGTTGGTTAAAATTTCATGTGACAATATTCGGGCGCATGTAACGAGTCACAGGAGTTGTTTAGGCACATTACATGCACACAAATATGTCCGTGTAGTCTGTCTTAATAGATCAGCATCTTATCGAACTCCGAATTTGGTTCAGAACATTTATTTTTCATGAAAATATTTGTTTGGTATTTAATCAATGTTGTTTGTTCCGGTGGCATCGAAGTAACCTAAAATAAACTTACAAGATAGAAAGATCTAGAATTTCTTGCCGTTTTTACGTGTCCCAGGAAACAGGACGATACGATGCAGTTCCAATTCAGATGGCAAATTTCCAGACTCCAACCAAATAAACATCACATTCGAGATTACGATAAACGAGAATTTGGAATTCACCTATGTTATCTTAAATTTTAAATCGAAAAATCAGATACACACATTTGGCATGTTTCTATATAATATCTAACATGTTTGCAGTTTTGGTGCAAAACCTTTTAGCGGAGTTTGATAGTGTATAACCCAGACTGTTCTGGCTACTCCAATGTTGCCAACAAAACAAAATACAACTGTGAAAAATGCATATAAATATATATTTTTAAAATCTATAAGTTAACATAACAACCAGTAACTTAAAAATATATAAACATGTGGTATTTCTAAGCATTACCACTCTTATAATATGGTGCCTTCAGATTGAACTGATCAAAGCGCAGCGCATTTTTTGGTGCTAAATCAAGTAATTTTTTTACCTACCTAATTAGAAGTAATGTCTAAAAATTTTACGACACACGAAGATGCGTCTGTCTGAATAAGTCGAAATAAATCTGTATAAGCGGCCAATACTATAATAGTTCTTAAGTCACGTGACATGAGTTTCGACTAGTATAGCCGGGTGAGACATATCTTAACATGTCTCCGAAGCACGGAAGTGCTCAATTCAAAACGGTCACACGCTCACGCAGCGCGCTTGAGATGATTGAATTTAACACTATTTCGATATTAATTTGGCAGCGAAAAATGTGCTGTGCTCAGATCTGTCTGTAATATAGACCATAGACTATGTGGACAAATTATTCTAATATCTGCAGTATAAATGCGGGTGGGAAGCGTTTGAATCTATATACTATCACCGATCATCGGAGGTCCACCATCTCTACCGGCGCCGTCTCGTCCACTCGGATGTGAGTCACATTCTGAAACGAGTATTATAAGTTTCAAAAGCAACAATACAATACAATACAAAAATACTTTATTGTACACCGCACTTAATTATGAACAAATATACTTAAATACAACTTACTTGAAGACAAGTTAATTAAGTTAGTTAAGCAACATTCATACTTCGGTAGAGGTCGTATTGCTGTTGTTTAATGAAGGAGGAACCATATTTTTTTGAATTTAAAATGTCGTTTACAAACTTATACCTCTGCACTAGGATTCCCTGTGTCGCAGATGACTTGGACAAACACAGAATCACAAGACACCCATGACCCGAGAACAAATTTTATGCTTATCAAACAAAGTGTGCCCCGGCCGGGAATCGAACCCGGGACCCCTTACTTCGAAGGCATCAAGGGGTCATCAGCCGGTCATTAAATATCATTTATTTACATCATATCGAGCATGCAATTTCCGAAAACCATTTTATAAATCAAAATTGCCGCCACACAAATATTAATCGCGACCATTGATCGAACCCGGTATCGATTAAAAAATACACTAATACCCCTGCACTAGGATTCCCTGTGTCGCAGATGCATGGACAACTACAGGAAAACAAGAAAACACCCAAGACCCGAGGTCAAACTTCTTAAAGCTCAACTACAAGTAGAATGAGAATACAAAGCTTGAGCTAGTTTAATTGTGTTAAGTTATAATATTTAGAAATACAGTTATTATAAACTTACGTGAAATAGCGGTGGGTCCGCGGGATGCGGGTGGAACCCACTTAGTCGGCAGCTAGCTATGAACTGCATTCCATAGTTCGGTGTCAGGGCATAGTAGCCAGTTCTGAAAATTTATCAAATAAAAATTACGTTTTCACAAGAAATACAAGTACACAGCTAAACTTAAACAGCAACTCGATACGTAGACAGAATACTACTACCAACTACGAGTTAGTTCGATCGCTACTAAATATTTAGTTACGAGTTAGTGCGATCGCTACTAAATATTTAGTTACGAGTTAGTTCGATAGCTACTAAATATTTAGTTACGAGTTAGTTCGATCGCTACTAAATATTTAGTTACGAGTTAGTTCGATCGCTACTAAATATTTAGTTACGAGTTAGTTCGATAGCTACTAAATATTTAGTTACGAGTTAGTTCAATCGCTACTAAATATTTAGTTACGAGTTAGTCTGATCGCTACTAAATATTTAGTTACGAGTTAGTCTGATCGCTACTAAATATTTAGTTACGAGTTAGTTCGAACGCTACTAAATATTTAGTTACGAGTTAATTCGATCGCTACTAAATATTTAGTTACGAGTTAGTTCAATCGCTACTAAATATTTTTTAGTATAAACATGTCAACTCACTCATTGTATTTGGGAGCGCAGACAATGGCTATGGCCTCTGGCATCATGAGCTGGTACGAACACTGCGTGTGGAGATCCACAGACGATAAAAACGCCGTCTGCGTCGGATGCGTCTGGAAAATATAAATTATTGATCACTATATCTCTTGTGTGTGCTTTGCCTTAATAAATAAATAAATAAACTTAGGACACGACAAGTATATGAACTGTCACCTATTCTATTAACATAATGATGAGTAAACTGACATGTATCCACCCCAACGTGATGAGATTGTGTTGGTCTTGATAAAGGAATATGTCCTCTTCGTTGTTGGTGCTGCAGGAGTCTGGAGATCCAGTCTGCTTGGGGACCACCACGTGGGTGATTATCAATTGATCGCGTTCCTGAAAAATATATCGCGCATATAAAAATGCATATTATTGTATTCACAGCTCTCTCTCTCTTCTGCATTGTATGAAATAAAGTGGATTTAGATTTTGGGTATGTCATCTTCTATATTAAGTAATAATGATTGAAATTTTCACTTCAATTTATTAGATTTCTATTTATTAAAAACAAATTGTAGTTCACAAGTCTTTACCAACACGCCGGCGAGTATGCCGCAAGTCTCCACATTTCGCGCGGTGTTGGCGGCGGCGAGGCGGAGGAACCGCGCCAGCAGCGCCGAAGGAACCACCACCGTGCGGAGCCGCTGGGAGCCGCACAAAGCGTCGCTGTACGCGCCATCGCTGACGACAACAAATACAACTTGATGATCTATTAACATCACATTTTAGCTGTTGATGACCTTGAAACGCGGACTTTGGGCCTACTTAAAACTAATAATAATACAGCAGCAATCCAAGGGCACCACTTAAGCACGGACATCGCCATCGCTATTCTTATAAAGCAAACACTGAGACAATGCTGCCAACAACCCAAAATCCTCCTCCGGTGCTTCGAGGAGTTGGGCTGGCTGGTTTAGTTTCTAACTTATACTAAGCGGAGGTTAAGACAAGACAATATTACTCACTTGAGCGGCCTAGACGGCGGTATCAGCGGCGGCACCGGCTGGTAGTGGTGGGGCGGGGCCCGCGGAGGCTCGGCCGCGAAGTCATCCGGGTACAGGACCCCGTCCACTGGCGGCGCTGAAGGACTTGCCGCCCACGTGTCCTGGCACAATCGTACAACTTTATTTGTGAATGTGTGTTTGTGTCTATACGTTGTTGACGCAGATGCTGTTGACAACACACGGACTTTTGGTGAGAGTGGAACCAATTCTAATTCTGGGTGGGCACTGACGTCCCGCATAGAGGTGTATTGTGCATTATCCTCCATTGTTAACTATACCCTGCCCCAGCCATGCTAACTCCTTCATGTACCTGAGGATTCTGGGTTGTTGTTCGCAGCCCTGTTTCAGCGTTTCCTCTGATGAATCAGATCTTATTAGTCTTGTACCGAAACCGTTTATAAAACTTTAAAAGTAACTGCAACGACACTAAGGGCAACACTAATACGGGCCTTGGATAGGGTCGTTGTAAGATGAGAGGATTGGAATATAATACGCCCAGAGTTGCTTTCGTAAGAACACCTCCAGATAGTTTATAGTGTTTTTTTTTTTCCTCTTCTTGGCTTGTCACGTATAGTGAACTTCGTCATTGGAGTAGCAAAGAATGCCTTAGTTACCGGAGGAAAATGAATCGGAGGCAGAGGTAATATAATTTTATACCAGTGCGAAAGAGACGTAGACCGCGTCTTCCTCGACGCGACTAAACAAATCGTATGATATTAACTTGACGGCTCCATATATCTGTCTATAATACAATACTCCGATTTCAAATTGAGTTTTATCTATAAAACCTGGTATCTATGATTTAGATGATGCAAATCGTTGTTGCCGGAAATAACTTCCAACTTTTTGTATTTCAAATGGCCAAGTCACTTTATAGTACCATTCTACCACCGGGAGTTTGAAAACAGATTAGTATATGCACACACATGTCTTCGATTTATTTAAGATGAGTATACCGATCCTCACGATATATTCATTATTGAGAACAGGTATTGCGTACATATTTTTTTTAAACGAAAACTTCTTTCGTTCATTAGCGATTGAGCCTTGACTTTTGGACGTAATCCGTACCAACAACCACCACACTCAATATGACTTCCTTCTCCCAATTTTGACTGTTGCCTACATTTCAGTAGATATAAGCCAGCTAGGTACCTGCACATTGTAATAGTTGCTACCGCCACATATTACTTTGTAAAGCACTGATTTTCGGTAACCGTCCGTACAGTATACAGACTCATAACGATACATTATTATTATCATACAACACTACAAAACTATATTCTAATTACCACTGTTACCACTGTACTTTTAAAAAGTCACTTCCTATAAAATTTGGTAAATCTTAAACTTTTCAACGTAATTATTAATGATTTAATCTAAGAATCACTGCACAGTCACATTGGTAAGCAAAATGTTCAAGAATGTGTATCAAAGTTGTTGAATTTCTGTCATCAATGCTAATTAGTTGTGTGGGACGAGAAAAACTAGTTCTGTGTAATTTAAAGCACTCGAGATTATGGTTTATGTATCTATCAGTTCAGAATATCACATATTTAATTAAAGGTTACCTGTAAGTAAAATTTTATTGCTACAATGCTGTTTACTAGTGATAAGTCAATCTTTTTTTTTTATTTGTTAGACCATTTTGTGATATATTAGGTATAATGATATCACAAAGTAAATATCGAACATAACAATGTTTGGAGACTGAGGGTATTTATTTATTTTTATTTTACGTGTTTATAGTGCCGGGATAAGCAGACCCACCTGATATTAAGTGGTTACCGCCGCCCATAAACAACAAAAATACGATTCGGGTTTCCCCTACTAAAGTCTGAAAAGAAGACAAGTCACATCGTGTTGCGGCCGTCATCCTAAGACGGAAATAGTACGCCTATAATTTCACCGGCGCCCTTCCACCGGAACACACCAGCGCCATTGCACCACTGCTTGGCGATGAATTACCAGGTGTGGTGGCAGTACATAATATGTATTTTTAATGCAAAAATCTTTATTATGATTTTATCGCTGAAAAGTGATCACATTTAGAAAACCTTTAAACTAAATGTAAAGGATTTATCTATATGTGTACCTCTATATTTTAAATAGGCATTATTATAGTTCTATAAATTGTGTTTACTTACATCATGTAACAGGTGTGGGTGTGTATCTTTCTTGTCCTCATCTGCCTGCAAGCGTTCTGCCAGTTTGGCATCTTCTATTTCCTGCTTCCTTCTCTTGTCCTCTTCCTGGCGTCTGGTCTCCTGAAAGTTTTAATTTTATAGACATGGATTCTGCGAGCCCAAGCTCAGTGGTACTTACCACATAGAAACCTTTATGTATAATGTTCTCATAAATTTTGTAAGCAATTGAATTCCATTGTTGCTTACATTAACTTAAAAAAAATAATAAGATAAACAGTGCACTTGAAGTTTCTAATAAATGGTTTCATGTTAATAAATTAAAGTTATTATATTAAAAATATACAAGGTTTTCTTTTCGGATCAAATGCATATGTAAATGAATAAGATGAAATATTTTGCATGGGAGTAAAGATAGAAATTTCAACGAGTGTTACATTTCTAGGAGTTCATATTGACTAATGATTAACTTGAACCAAGAGTTGATGGAAAATTTCATCAGTTCAGAGTGCTCTGCTCTCTGAAGCCCCAGAGATGAGGCTAACAGCCCTCATGTCTCAGGTTTCTCCTAATTTACATTCAAATCTCATCCACATAATTCTATCTAATCATATCAACTATTAATTTTTTTTCTTTGTGTCAATAAGTGGCCATCTAGCGGGTTGGAGTTTATGTTGTTGCATTATTATTATTAGTACTTTAATTAAATAACTGTCTGTTTTATATTTTTATCAGCAATTTAATTAACAAGATATTCCTTTTGATCATCCAAAAAAAGAACTGAACTTGAACTGAGCGATTAAAATCTATGCTTCAGAGGACATGATAAGTTTACTAGTTGATATGCCATGTGGGAGGCCTCCAGGAGCTTGTAAAAAGATGGAGATTGACCAATTTATCTCAAAACACTTGAAACATTATGGTCACCACAAACTTTCAAATGGAGTGGAATTTTGCAATATCACAGGACATCACATGAAATATGAGTGTGTGATTACTATTTTTTTTTTATTATCTTAAAGCCGACCTACGGACCATAGCATATAATTTCACAACAATGCTGACTAGAGACTGAACTTGTGTTATAATATCTACAGATTACTATAAGTATATTCATAGATATTTTTTGCAATAATATGTACTTACAAATTAAATATTAATTGAGTCAATATTAAAAGAGTCAAGAAAATTTATATTACATAAGTGTATTCATGAAAAAAAATACTTACTGCATTTTCTAACCAATTGGTATGTTCTTTGGCAAACTGTGCTAGTAGCTTCTGTTTAAGTTTCTCTGCTTTAGGCATGACCTCTTTCAGCTTACTTTGATTGACTGCCTTTACTTGTGCAGGCACACTGGCATATTCTGGATGTTTGCGGATCTTCTCCAAGAATAATGTCATGAATTTCATATACAAAATATATGCATTTTCTAAACTGCCCTCAGCGAGGTATACGTTCGCCATGCGAACCATTTCCAAGCCAGAACGATAATACCTAAAAATAGATTGTAGTTGAATATACAAGTACATTTAAAACTACTGACCACTTAATAAGGCTATTAACAATAGGAAGCTCACATATGAATGGTCACACATAAAATTGTAGTTTTCATAAAACTTGCTGATGACTCATTTTGTTGGTCAGCAAGCTATTGATGAAGGTGAATATTTAAATAAATTACCTTCGCGGAGGAACATTAGGATCTACTTCAACCATTGTTCCGTAGGTAGCCAGCTGCTTTACTCTAGCAGAAGGTTCCAAACAAGCCAGATCTACCGACTGCTTTCGACGTTTGTCTTCTGCCTGCATCGTTACAACTCTGGAAAGTATCGTAATTTAAAAAATTACTGTGTTATATAATTATTACTTTGGTGAAGATATTTTAAATACTGCTTCCTCGGTAATTTAGGTATGTAGGTATTATAATTCCTTTATATATCACAATATTAAATGAATCACAACAAACATTTTTTTATCCATTATTGATTGACAAATGACATGCCGTGATGACACATGACACATAAATTGACACTGACTATCGATCGGATAATGACATTAATGATATCGTAATCGTAAATACATTAACCGTCCAACTCATTCGGTCGACCGCTACTAGCGAAATCGAATTTAATCCAAGAAACTTTACCGCTCACTCGAGACTTGAGAACCTCTCATAATCAACACAGAATAAATTGATGAACTTACCGGCTGCTTATATTCGGCTCGCGGGAACCCACAATAACCTGCGTTAAAATGCCATGTTCTGTTCAGAATACACATTTGGCTGAAAAAAAAAATCATAGAAATGTCATTATTTCAACGCATGTGTATTACTATCGAATTCAACAGGCGAGAATTAGGTCTACGTACAAGAAGATTTCTACTTATGAAAATTGATATAAAGATATTATATTATGATCAATACACTCATGGACAGTTGTTTGCAAAAATTTGAAAGATACGGAATATGAAATAATAAATAACTTACTCATCAAATGTTGGAAAATTTTTTTTGGAAGGCACTCTATTATCCCTTCTGAAGCCAAAACTGTATTTTTTTCATTCATGTCTGTCTGTCTGTCTGTCTGTATCTTGGCCGCGCATCACGCCGAAACTACTGGACGGATTCAAATGAAACTTGGCACGATTTGAGGTCATACTCCCAGGTAGCACATAGGATACTTTTTATCCTGAATTTCAGCACGGTTCCCGTGGGAGAGGGGATGAAAGTTAAAATTTGTTCTTCAATGTAATTCATTAACGTATTGTCCTATTTCATTCATTCTTTTTTCTTTAGAAAGGATATACTTTAAAGATTGTCCCGTAAATATTTCAAGGTCATCGGTTATGTAGTTTAAAAATTACAGATATTACAACCATTAGTATTAGGTCCAAATATCTTAAATTTTCAAAGGAATTTCACTGGCAGATGGTGATTTTATAAGGAGTAACTTAAGACACTTTCATTGCCGAAAGAAAAATAACAATTAGGGTTCCGCGCAAATAAATGTTTTACATGCGCACGAAGTCGCGGGGCACAGCTAGTTTTATATAATACGAGATTATTCCAAATCGGTTGATAAATGACGGAATTCGAGTTCTGAAGTAACAACAACACAAAAAAATACATCCGGATTGATAGACTTCTCCTTTGAAATTCAGTTGAAAAGAATCACAACGAAAATACTCCATAACTTACATAAGTACCTACATATACTAGAAAGAATTTATCGTTATTCGTCATTCATTTATTAAAGTTACTTAATTATCACAGCAAAATCTCAGGCAATAAATACAAGAACATATAAAAGGTGACCATAAACATACCCAAATAGAAAACACAACTAAATTACAAAAGTTTGTACTGCAATAGTACCATTTCACGAAGTAAGGATAGAATGAAGGGCTGAATTTGTGTACCCATAACCAAGGCTTGGAGCGAAGCGTGTTAACATACAAGTCTTCGCATTTGACCCCACCCTCGAACATTGACTCATACGTTTCCTGATCACATTTGCGTATATTTGCAACAGTTTTTTTATACAAACACCGAAACCAGGTCCAAACCTTCCTGCCACAAGACTTTTTCTTCAATGTTTCTCTTTGTTTGGCACCCTCTGTTTTTAATTTCTTACTGGTTGATTTTTTTTTATTTGTGTTTGCTTTTTTTTGCTTGTGATTCTTTGGACTAGGACTTCGAGTTGGTTTTTCTTTAACATGGTGTGATTTAAATATAACATCGGTAGTACTCTTTGGTTTAGTACAACAATCAGGTAGTGGATCTTCCGGACTCAGATGATATTTGGGAATATTTTTGGATATTTCCAGTTTTGGTTCGGATTGGGGTTTTACGTTCTTACTATCTCCTGTTATATTTGGATTAAATTTTCTTTGATCTGTTTCAACCGGACTCTTTCGTTTTGGCGATTTTGATAATCGTGCACGCTTAGGGGAACGTTCTGCTGGCCTGGGTACTGAGTGACTACGAACTGGCATATGTGCTGGATCTGGGTGAGGAAGATTGATGGCTGAATGACTTCGTTTGCATTCAACATGTTTGTGTTTACATGTTGATTCAGGAGTAGTACGCACTTTAGGTTGGCATTTAGAAGTGATCTTCGGAGACCCCAAGGTTTGAGGAACGCAATCTTCGTTGACTGGTCCATTTTCAGGAACTGGTAATGGTGTTGATGGTATATCAGGTTTCACTGCAGAAATATCGCAATTAGTAGAAGCTGTAGTAGTGTGGTTTAATTTATGGGCTTGTCGCTGACACTTTGTACACGCGTTGATAGCTTTTTGAATTTCTTGTAAGAACTCTTTTTTCACAGCATTTGAAACCGGTGGCATTTTATCTATACCATGTTCAGTTTCATCAAGCCCAATTCTGCATGTAATCCTTTTGTCACCGTCTAAATTCTGGCAGAATTTCTCAAATACTTTTTTTTGGCAGCTGCATTTTTTTTTAGCAGCTTGTTCCGGTTTTTTATCAGTTAAGATTATTTTATCACACCGACTGGAATTGGGTATATCTACCTTTTGTGGTGTATTATGTTTCATAGAAGCCAAACGCGGTCCATCCAACTGTTTTTCTACAATAGGTTGTTTTTTAACTGGTGCTGCACTATGGCAAGTTTGTTGGGCTTTGGGTACGTAACATGTGCAATCGACTTTCTCACTTCTAAGATGTGGTTTAGATGATTCTTCTACTTTTTGTTTCGTCGTTGTTTTAAATTGTGTCCCTTTATCGATACCTACATTTTGAATTGGTTTTTTAGTTGATCGTCGTCGTCGATTTGAATAACATGGATCTCTCTTAGAACATGATCTTTTTGTTTTTCTTTGCCTGACTCTTGATGAATATTGACCAGGCTTATTAATACCGTTATCACATAACAAGTTGTTAAAGAACTTCTTAAACGTATGAAGCTCAGAATACAAGGCATGATCTGGTTTTATGATACAGCCTCTATCTTTATCATGGCATTTGCTTCCAGTATCTGGGTATGTTAGTATAGTTTCTTCCGGATTGAGTTGTTCTTTTGATTTCACTAAAGAAGATAATATATTTGCAGCAGAGTAGAATTTCTTTTTTACAACGCCCAGGTTCCCAAAAGATATCCTACTGTTACTGCTATGCTTGCATTTGTTGTTGTTGGCACTTTTATTTAGCTTTGATTTGAAAGGACTTGTGAACAACCAAGCAATCCCTGCAACTAAGATACACGGAGTCCACGTAAAAATGGCTAAACCCAACAACATGCATTTTACAATATTTCTCGTCGAGTTTCTATGTTTTCTATGAGAAGCATTATTATAAGAATGAGGCGCAGGGCAGAAGCATCTTTTCGAATGAATGTTTGATTTTGATTTAGTATGTGTAGGACGTCTTCCTTTACAGTGGGAAAATGTTGTATTCAATTGAGTTGTAGTAGCGGAGTTTTTTCGTATTGGAGACGTTTTTATAGCTTGGCTTTTGGAGTGGCTTGTAGCCAATGCGGATACTTCAGATATGATTGGCATTTCATCAGAAACTTTTTGCTTATGAGCAGCTTTATGCCGTAGACCGTTATCTTCTTTAGGAGTTATGCACCTACAGCCCTTATCCAACAATTGTGTGCGGTATGTCCCTAAGGGTGTATTCTGGCACAGCTTTGATTTACCGCCTCGAGGAAAGTGAACCAAATTGTAATGGTATTTGTTGTTGCACATTAAACTAGTATCTGAATTCGCGCTCTCTAATTGCCCAGACATAACAACTTTTAATGGTTGATGAATGAGAGGCCAACTCTTTAAATTGTTGTTATGTGTTTTTCTCTTTTGAGCTGCTCTTTTTCTCATTGAATGAAAAGGATTATTTTGATTGCAGCTTTGGTAAAACGTAAATGGATCAAACTGACGTTTTTTTCTATAAAAGCCAAAATGGTCAATAGATGATCTGCCTCTGATTTTTTTATTTGAGGAACATCTTCTATTTATTATAGTTGGATTACCTATATTTATGGCGTTTAAGTTGTTTTTGTTCCTCTTACCAGCTTTTTCTTTTGCTATAGTCATCCTTGGTTTGGCTCGATTGTAAACAGTGTTTTTAAGTACGAACCTACGCCAATCGTCCCAAGTGGATATTCTGTTTTTTTGACTAGTCTTCCCTGTAAAAAGTATTCATATAAACAAATTTTAATTAATGTAGGTACCCATTCTACACTCACAGGTAAGTAGATATTAATTAAATATTCCACTATTCTGCAGTAATACTCACGTTTTGAGTTGAACAGTACGCGTGGTTTCGGTTTTATTGAGTGGATATTTCTACTGTTTGTCTCACAATTTGATAAGTAATCTTCTTTATCGTTATTAGGCACTTGTTTTGTATTTTTATTTCTATTTGCATCTTTGTTACTAAAACTTATCACTCGTAAACAATGAAAATTCATGGCATTTATATATTGTATAAAAGAAATCTAAAAAAATATTTACAATCTAACAATACCACGTAAAAGACGCATATACGAGTATACATTATAAATTATGAAATACAGAAATTGTAAATCATAGAATTTCAAACAATATTTGACTTGACAAAATGCGTCAAGTAACTAATAGTTTAATCAGAAAGATCGCTCTGTCGCCTCTATTGTCTGTAGCAGGCATTGGTACAAATAGCCATTGCACACCTGTTCGTTCATAGCTTAGAGGGTTATGGATAATTTAACAACTTATCGATAGTCTTGAGAATTTATTTGAAAATAAATTAGTCAGTACAACAGGTACAGAAACAGCATTTGCACAGTTCCAAACAGAGAATACAAGGTGTCCAAAATAGAATGCCCACTAAAAATAACAAAATATGTCCACAATTTTTCCACTGACTCCTGGCATCCAAGTAGTGCGGATAGAACCGCGGCCATCGATGATATAGCCATAGCTGAGGAGGTCTTCTTAGCGACATCAAGTAACAGTCACCTGCTGCTCTTTCCCAGTAGCTTTCACGAGCTGATGATTCTTGTACACACTTACATGGGCTTCTGCCATTGTTTTTGTTTACGTGTTTACAGGAGCAGGGAAGTCCGAATATTTTTCTCAAGTACGAATCCGGTTCGTCGAGATGTAGTTTTTTTTTGCCTTTGGAAAAACACTCGCACGATCTGGTGAGTAAGTTATTCAATAACTGCGCAGGGCTATACGGATCACGTTTCACCTTTTCAACCCTTTTTTTCTTGTGCTTGGTATTTGCATCCCGTGGGCGTGTTTTGTCCCTCTTTTTGCAGGTTCTGGTATTACATACCGTGACTTTATCTTTGCCGTCGAGTGTGAGTAATAATTGCTTACGGGCATCGCGTAATTTCACCGCTGCTTTTAAATCGGCTATAGCTTTATATTTCTTTTGGTTCTTGAACTTTTTTATTTTCCGCTGTAGAGTCTTGTCTTTCTTTTTAAGTTCTTTTTCTTTTCGTTTTAACGCGAGCGCCTTTCTTTGAAGACTTTCGAAATATTCAACATCTTCCTGGGAGTCTTGATTTTCGATGGGACCGTTTTTGAAAGAACCAGACCCCATTTCTTCACCATTAAAAGTAGAAATTAGATGTGTACCATACTTATGATATATTATTTACTGCTTGCATTTTTCTTTTAATTATTTTTTACATTTTTCCTATTTTTTTGTAATTCATTTTTGTTCTTTTTTTATATAAATTATTATACTAAGATATCATTGGGAATGTTTGATTGAGGCCACAGATTAATTAGATGCAAAGAGAATATAATCAGTTGGTGTGATTTTTAACTTGTATTATATTTCGTACAGACCACAGTTAAACAGCATTGAGTACAACTGTTCTGTGCGGTAACCTCGCAAAATAATAAATAAGTCGCTTAACTTCCGGCCCATTTCTAAATCTAAAATCCGGCTGCATGATTGTAGATTGTCTAGGCTTCGACACTTTATTCGTAGTAGCGCAGGAAGCAGGGGCCAATTAAATTATCGTTGATAATTCCCATCCATACATTCAATGAAAAACGTCTTTTGACCCTTTCATTTTTGGGTAACGGTCAGCTTTTGTTGCTCAAAAGTTAATCGAGGTATTTAGATCCTCTTCAAAGTGACGAAGAAAATTTTCTTCTTTCTCGGGACGATACAAACGATAGTTCTACCCTACCAGTATCACTTTGTCGTCTCCTAACATTACCAGTCTCTCGTAGAAACCGATACAATTCCACAAACACTCTCATGGGGTGAGGAAATCGAGACCACGATACTACAAGCGAATGTAGAGACATTTACACGTGCGAAACTTAGGTACTACCTGAGTCTGTAATAATTTATTATATTATAAAGCTACTACTACTAATATTATAAAGCTGCAGAGTTTGTTTGTTTGTATGTTTGTTTGTTTGTTTGTATGTTTGTTTGTTTGTTTGAACGCGCTAATCTCTGGAACTACTGGTCCGATTTGAATGATTCTTTCAGTGTTGGGTATTCCATTTATCGAGGAAGGCTATAGGCTATGTTTTTTTCTTTCAAAATTATGGATCCGTAAGTAAATTGCTATTTTGTAACACAAGGTGTAAAATCGAAAACCTATTTTTGCGTGCGCTGCAAAAACTATTGACAATAGAACAAAATGATGTACTACGGGTTTGTAGATCCCATTAAGACCTACAAAAAAGTCCGCGAGAACATCTATCTAGCTATCATGGTTTAATCACAATAACCGATTTTGTATATCAAATTTGTACACCGTGTGCAGTTTGATCCAACTTGAAAGATAGGATAGCTCACATCTCAATTTATGATCGCAATATTATTTTATTGCAAATTATAATATCGTATGACAAAAACGTTAGCCACAGCAACGCTTGGCCCGGTCAGCTAGTGCAATTATAAATGGGCACTAATCATTAGACCAATCAAGCAGAGCAGAGTAAAAGACATGAATAGTAAAAAAAAGAGAAAGTAAAGTAACCTGAGTCTCATGTTATCCTATTTCTTCTTTATCGTGTACATGAGTGCCGCTAAGAATGTGTAGTTGTTTTTTTTAAACCTCATGTATACCTAATTCATCAGAATTTTTTTAGAGAACAATTATATTCTTGTATTATTTTCACAAAAAACCTGTTTTTTTTTTTATTGATATGGCATGTTTATGTATGGAGATGATGAACTAGAATGTAAATCTTTAAATCTGTGAACAAAATTTAATCTGAATTCAATTTTTTTCAGACCTGGGCTTCAGAACTCTCAATACTCAATACTCTCAATACTCTCTATTGCGACAATCTGTGGATTGCGATGCACTAAAAGACAATACCGTCCACCGACAATGCCGACAATGCGTATCTGACAGACTATGGGGCACAATAAAGATCAGAAAATGTGGTAATATAACCTCTCTGTATTAAACTCCTTGGATACGCATTATATGTCAAAAAATATTACCTAGACTAGATATTGTATCATGATTTGCAGCCAAGCCTCAGAAGCCAAAAATTAAAAAGAAGAAGTATCATGATTTGTTTTGCAAATCCGTCTATATATGACGGAGTTATGCCCGTCATATATATAATAGAAGGATTTTCAGACGGACGGAGTTGTAACATACATAAAAAAATATAAATATCCGAATTTATAACCTCCTCCTTTTTTGAAGTCGGTTAAAAATGAAGTGAAACGACCAATCGAGGGCATTTTTTTGGTCACTCTTACCCCTGCACTAGGATTCTCTGTGTCGCAGCTGGCATGGACAAACAGAAACACAAGACAAACACCCAAGACCCGAGAGCAAAGTCTGTCCCGGCCGGGAATCGAACCAGAGACCTCTCGCTTTGAAGGCAGGTGTACTACCAGCTAAGCCACGGAGCCGTCAACTGTCATTGCGACTGCAGGACCCCATTATAACGCTTCGGTGGCCTCACGCACTAGGCTGAATAATTAATGAAATAATAACAGAGATACTTAGGTAACTTTTACATAAAACATGTAGGTACGTAAAAATAACGGACGGTAAGTTTCACTCTAAAGCAATTAATTAGATGCAGAATGTTGGCTTACAGTTACCCAGTTGGATGGTGATCGTTTGTCAATTGAATTGTTGTTGCTTTCATAATTCGAAGGGCTCATTAAAATGTCGGTCTCGGCTATTCCAGCCGATATTACATATAATAGTATTTGCCAACTTCTCTTACGAAAAGAAGAAATGCTCAATTCATTTTTTACTCGGCGTAGTATGCCACAAAATATGTATACAATTTCGTGCACAATAAAATAAATCTTTGATCCCACGTCAATCTGGTTCCCACTGCGGGAAATATCAAGGTGAAGCTTCAAGTAAACCGGGAGTCCAATTGATAGATGTCACATGCTTCCGAATTATTTGTTCTGTACCGGTTTTCTCACAATGTTTTCCTCACCGTTTTAAGATGTGATATTGCGCTTAAACATTTTAAAAGAAATAACTCACTGCCTGCTCCGGATTGCAACTAGCGACCTTTGGATTAAATTCTGAGTTTGTACCACTCATCTTTAATGCTGCGTATGTTTCATTTACCATTTTAACCATAACACCTTTCAAAATAAAGTTTAAAAATTAAAATGCTCTAGGAACACATATGTTACTAAAACAATCCCTGACATCGGTTAACAAGCCTTACGCATTATACTAAATCCTCATTTTGCCAAGACTCCTTTATCCACTCGCCAAATTGACCTTTGCCGCCCAAGAGTCGAGCTTCCTGCATGAGGTCAACAACGCGAGCGCAGAACAGAATACCGCGGAACACCGTCGTACGCGCACGTTGCGCCGCGAAGTGAGAGTGCAGTGTCCGAGCACTAATTCCTAAAGTCTTAAAGTTACGTGCAAAGTGTTCCATCCCCGAGCCGGATCCCCAGCGTCCCAGGTATTTTTAGCAGCGAAACAAGCCCAACTGGTTTCTATTCTCGCGAAAGTTCCTTACAAACACCGGCGTTTTAATTTGTATGTTTTAGGACCTTTGAAATTCCAGTTTGAAACGTTTCAAATAATAAAAGTATTCCTATATTATTCTGTCACTCCAAAGGTCAATTACGTGTTTTGTAAAAATAAAGAAATCTATTTAAATTATTAATCATTTTGTTCCCGTATTAACTTTAATATTTAGACGGTCCATTTCAATCCCGAATTATTGTTTATAATATTTCTGATAATTGCTATTTATACCCACCCTAAGTACAATATATACGTCGAAAGTTTAATTTCAGTAGACTGTAATATCTATTTTCGACTGATATTATTGCGTTGTTTTCGTGTTTACATTACTTTATATTATATATAGACAAGACGCTGTTCTACATATAGTTTTTACACACACCAAGGCGATAGCTCCATTGTCCGCTTATCAGCCCTAAACGTGTGACCACATCAGCCACATTTACATACTTACGTGGTTAATGCATTTTATCTTACAGGTCGTCGTTGTAATGCGATGGCGCGGTACCAGTTATTGCTAGTCCTTGCGCTAGGTAAGAGACTTTATTAAAACAATCACACTACAGAGGGCAACCAACTTTATGGGAAAGTTTCTCAGGGATTTAATTGTTAGTATCCATCTCGTTTGTGTTCAACCTCAGGTCTATAGAACCTAGGTAAGGCTTGAAATGTTTACTGTAACTGTTGTTTTGTAAGACAGATTGACGATAAAGCTTTCTTTATCTTAAACCAGTGGTAATGATCATTATAATTACCTACCATTGGTTTAGAGATAACATTCAAGAAAATATTCCCAAAAAAATAAAGTTTTCTCTCCTGGATACGTACGTACGTAAAACGTAAACGTTATCACACTCATACCTCTGCACTAGGATTCCCTGTGTCGCAGATGGCTTGGACAAACACAGAAACACAAGACAAACACCCAAGGCCCGAGAACAAACTTCATGCTCACCACACAAAGTGTGCCCCGGCCGGGAATCGAACCCGGGACCCCTCGCTTCGAAGGGTGGGCTACTACCAACTAAGCCACGGAGTCTTCTAAATTAACTTTCAAACCGACAAAATAAAGGAAACACCGACAGCAAGAAATAAGAGAATCCCGTCTCCCACGCACGTTGGTTCACGACCTCCTGCATCGAAATCTATCAATGAAACAATTTGATACGCCCACCCGTCCGGTACAAACGTCTTGGGTGCAGATAGGAAGCACTTAGAACATGATAACTATGCTACTGTGTAGGAAGAAATTGAGGAAACACCAGCCACTATAAGACAAATCAAATTTACAATTTGATAAGCATCGCCTATTTTAACCATAATTAAGCATCAAATATTTTTCCCAACTCTACTTTCAGATCTTTTGGATGGCTTCAATAGCTTACCAGTATCATAAGTTGGGGTAGTTAAACTTTTCATTAAAAAAAATATATATTTATATATTTATTTTCCTGTTTCAAAGGGTCTAGCATCCGCAAATATTATAATATTTCAACAAGTGACCGATTTATTTAAAAGAATAAGATTTTCATACCTTATTTCTCGTGCTTAGTAGGATGTACCCCACGAAAAAAAGTTAAAAGAAAGCAAAACATGCAATTTCGTTAGATACTTGTGTGACATTTTTTTTCTAGTTATTTTAATTTAACTACCAAATTATTGAAACGATTTTAATAAAATTTCTAGAGGACGCAAATCCTTCCAAACAAAAAAAAATTCAAAATCAACCGATTTATCAATGAATGAAAATATACATGCAAATTGATAAATTGATCTTAAAATCTATTACCTTATATGCTATATCTATCATGGTAGGTAGGTATATTATCTTGCGTTAATTTCAATAGGTATGTTTTCCAATTCGTTTGGAAGTATTTATATGAAGACCAGCATATTTCAACTTCAATTTACATTTACATCCATATTACATTTTATTATAACATTCGTTAAATAGTAGTGTGTTGAAAAGCATTGAGCTGTAGCAGCTATCAATAATAAATCAGCTACAACGCAATTCCTAACTCAGGATCTAATTACCCCTAAAATTACTAAGGCATAAATAACTGAGGTTTTACAAAGTTTTCATATGAAAACCTTTGCGAATAGACCACTTTGCGAAACACCTGTACTAGGTAGATAGGTAATAAATCCTAGAGTAAATATCTAATTCCTTTTGTACTTTTATGCAGCATTTATGTTAACGACGCGATAGTTTGTTGTTACAGTTGTAACAATAGATATTGCTTCGTGTTTTTCCGGAACCTTAGATGTCTCAATATTATTGCAGTTGTTAGAAAAGTTTAGGATGGACGGTGCACATATAAAATTGCAACTCGTTCTCATCTTCAAATACGGGAAACCTGTATCAAACTAACGACATTATAATGACATGCATTTGTTTATCACCTAATAATTCTCGGAACATCTGCGGCTCTGCGTTACGTAGGAGTGATTCATTCATGATTTTCCGATACCGAATATAAGGTTATACCTGTGACTTACAAGGAAATAATTGTAAAAATTATTTTAAGATACCTATAGCGTAGTTAATTTACATTATGAGTCATGACGTTTTGGCCGTGAAAAGCATGAATGCCTCATTTGCCTCAGAACGACCTTTGCGCATCTCGAGAGAGTAATGATTTACCTATTGTATTTTGTACTAAATCTATTTCTTTGGTATCCTAAAAAATAAATTGAATATACTAAGAACTATCAATTAGGTAATCGATAATTCTTAGTACTTATATTCAATGGAAAATTCTTAGTAGGTTTAATTAATTGGGGGTTTAACTCCATGGAAATGAGCTCTTCCATGCTTC
The DNA here is from genome assembly GCA_921293045.1 of Aplocera efformata. Classification (NCBI taxonomy): domain Eukaryota; kingdom Metazoa; phylum Arthropoda; class Insecta; order Lepidoptera; family Geometridae; genus Aplocera; species Aplocera efformata. The sequence goes on from OV121045.1 coordinate 9,786,970, forward strand.
CGATGACGTTAAAATGTCGGTCCTAGCTATACAAATCGATAAGCCATGTTGAAGGCTTCCTGTCGGCTTGAAAACTCCGGCATCAGAGTTTAGTACAATGGTTTTGTGGGGATAGCTAGCGCTGTGTAACATTCAATAAAGATATACACATACCTACTAAAGTAGAAAAATTATTAGGAGTACAAATAAGATTCCGCCGTTTTATTGTAGATGGCGCGGCACGGAGTTTCGGTTAGCTTTCGCAGATGATAACCGGCTTAAAAAATAGTTTGGACATTCAAGAACAACATAACCTATTAATATCATTGATTTTATATTGGTAAAATATAATTTTTATAAGTTGAAAATGTCAAAATTTGAGCCAAGTAAGCGTCATTTGCGGGAAATATTAGTTTACTTCTTTAATTTAAAGAAACCTGCTGCTGAGGCGCATCGATTGCTCGTAGAAGCATATGGTGAGGTTGCTTTGAGTGAGAGAACGTGTCGAGAGTGGTTTCAAAAGTTTAAAAATGGTGATTTCAACGTAGAAGACAAAGATCGCAGTGGAAGGCCAAAAATTTACGAGGATGCAGAATTGGAGGAATTATTGGAGGAAGATTCATCTCAAACACAAAAAGAACTTGCTCTAACATTAGAAGTCACTCAGCAAGCAGTCTCACATCGTTTAAAATCATTAGGAATGATTCATAAACAAGGAAATTGGGTTCCGTACGAATTAAAGCCGAGAGATATTGAACGCCGATTATGCTTAAGTGAAATGCTGCTAGCTAGACATATCCGAGCGAAACAATTACTGGAGCCCTCTATCGAACACAATTGATGAGATTGAGCCGAGCTCTGAAGGAAGAACGCCCTCAATACTATTCTAGACACGAAAAAATTATTCTTCTGCATGACAATGCTCGTCCACATGTTGCGGCTCCCGTGAAAAAGTACTTGGAAACACTTGATTGGGAAGTGTTACCCCACCCGCCGTATTCACCAGACATTGCACCGTCCGATTATCACCTGTTCCGGTCCGTAGCACATGCTCTGACGGCGCAGCGGTTCACATCTTATGAGGATACCAAAAATTGGGTTGATTCGTGGATAACCTCAAAAGACAAGGAGTTCTTCAGACGTGGGATTCGAATGCTGCCTGAGAGATGGGAAAAAGTGGTTGCAAGTGATGGGCAATATTTTGAATAAATTTATATTACCGTTCTTCTACAATAAATATTTAATTTGTGTTAAAAAACGGCGGAAACTTATTTGTACTCCTAATAATAGTATAAATAATCTTATGTCTTGTGTAGATATGTGGACTTATGATGAATGAAATATTTTTAATATGAATTGTTATAATTTAACATAAATAATTTATTGTAATTGAAATCAAATTTAAAATGTCCGTACTAACTCTATGGGCGCAAGCAACAGGATTTCTTGACTAATGTTACTTGCAGGTCCATCAACCAAACATGCTTAAATACACTAATATCCCTGCACTAACATTCCCTGTGTCGCAGGTGGCGGGGACAAACACAGAAACACACACCTTAAAGTAAATTAATGGTACTAACATGATAAAATTATGTTTATACGCAAAAATATCGACTTGAGCCATTCACCTTTCACTATTTTTTTTGCGTAAACTAAGGAACATTAGTCTCAGTGTTCATAAAACGGTCTATTCCCAGTTGCCACCACCATCTCCGCCACCACTGGTGATAATTAACCATACCTTCTATAAAAAATTGGGGAGCGGTAATTTATTACCAAGTCTTTTCGCATCTGGATAAGAAAGAATAGGATAGAATAGAAAAATATTTACACCTCTACACCTAAGGCACCAAGAATATAGACCACAAAATGTAATTTACTTGTCATTAATGCTTTGCAATGGTGTTTTTGCTTAATTATAATCGGTCTATCTATTCGTTCAGGTTTAACCTTTAACACTCGAGCGAGAGGTAAGGTACTTGCGGTCTAGAGACGACAGCCTCGGCTAAACGTGACTAAGCCCATGATTAGCTTACTAAGTAAGGTTTAGTTGGAAGATAAATATTACCTTACATGGGAGGGGTCAGCGGTTCAATGTGGAAAATCTAGAGTTCCCTGTAATCATAAAATACAGTGGATTGTCTTCTTTTCAAATGAGGAAGTGACCAACTTTGGTGTCGGTGTTTTCATGCCACATGGCTTATCGACTTATAGCCGGAACCTACATCTTACGTGTACCCCGAAGCATAGAAGCGCCCAGCCCTAATGCCACTTATCGGTCACCCATCCCACTACTGCTACGGTGCCACAGATAGACACCTTAAACTTATAACATCTACTTTTTGCGTCGTTGTTAAAATAAAGAAGCCGAGGTATCTAAATGCAACCTATTTTTTGAAAAGTCTTGGTCAGCTGGAAAACGGGCAATACACAAATTTGTTGAGACACTTGCTTTGCTAACGTTAAAGTTGATTTTGGCAACCAATTCCGATTGTTTTATACAAGTTTACCCCTCCCCTCACCTCACCCCTATAAGTTTTTAGGGAGAAAAAGTAGCCTGTATGCGTCTCCATGGTTTATATCTACCCCTGCATCAAAAATCATCATAATCGATTCAGTGGTTTAGGCGTGAAAGCGTAACATAGAAACTAACTTTAACATTTATAATAAAAGGAATTATCACGGAACCCTAAAAATAAAGAAGTACCTCAATACTGTATTACAACTGATGGAAATGGAACGAACCACAGAGATAAAAGCACTTTACCAATTTACGACGAAGAGCCGGTTAGTGCTAGCCAGCCTTGATAATGGACACTACCAAAACGCATTAGTGTTAATAGAGTTTCGTATTTTGACTGCCACTCGTCTCGGCCTTTTCATAACACATATTCAAGAATTTACCTCAATAGCATTGATGTAAGAAGTAGGAATATAGGTTGCTTTTTCCTAGGGCATGGACCGCTTGAATTTGCCTTCAGTCAACGGAGCTAAAATACTGCGTGAAATACTCAGTATTTTAGTTAATGAATAGCAATAATACAGTTTATAAAAGATGGTTTAAATATTATAGCTCAGGATCCAAAAACAAATCTTGGGCATTACATTTTACAGACCACATAAGTGTTTAATGTTTATTAACGTTTTACCGCTTCAAATTGTCAATTGTATTTTTTCGCACTTTATGTTCGGATAATCTGAAACCGTAGCGTATCTTCCTTTTTTAAGTTCAATGCTTGATAGTAGGTAATATTCACGGGTCAAAGCTCTTTTAACTTAGTAGCAACTTTCTTAGTGGAAGCTTTTTTCACCGGTTCGTATTTGTATGAGATAACAAGAGAAGCAATTAGTATCTATTCAGTATACTCATCGACGATTTCGAAGCGAGGGGTCCCGGATTCCTTTCCGTTTTCCTTCAAGAGAAAACTTTGCGAGGGCATCATAAAGTTTGTTCTTGGGTCTTGCGTTCTTGTTTGTTAATGCCACGTGCAAAATAGGAAAACCTAGTGTAGGATACGTACACGTATTAGTGTTTAAGACTAAAGCTTGATTTGAGTGAATGGAGGGCGTTTATGTCCTATGTAAAGGCCTCTATACGATAAAGTTATAACTCCAAATAAAATCTATTGGATCATAATATTAATCGGAATACGTAGTAATATGACGAAAAGATACTTTTTCCTAATCATAATTTATCACAATAGAGTTATTCTTACAACTACGGAACCTGCAACAAATATAAACATTATTCATGACTTGAGAAGACAAAGTATTGCAACACAAATTACCAACTATTAATGCGATGATAGCATGCGGAAGCTTCCACTTAGCTGGTCTTCCGGTACCGTTCGGCGTCAGCGTCTTGGGAGCGATCGTTTATTGAGAGAACAAAGCCAATAAACCACACAAAGTTAAAACTCTAGGAGTTAAGGTAATACTTTGGGGTTAAGTTAACTCATAATGAGTCGAAAACAAGTTTTACATGGCAAATAAACAATGACGAAGCCATTGATGGCATAATATCTTCTCTCGTGAAGATATCGTGCATGACAACTGATATTCAATGTTTGAACGTAAATAACTGCTGCATGACCAACATGTTTGGACATTTTCTTTTTAATACAAGACGAAAGTGTCTCGATATCGGTACGAGAGTATAATACGGTCGGTGCGGGCACACAATGCATTCAATAAAGTCAAACCTTAAACTGACCTGAATAAAGGCATAATATCAAGTTTCAAATGTGAGTGGAAATACCTAAGAGTTTCTGATTTGAAAACCACGGTTGCACGATTATTCATGCTGGTGTTTCTTTAACTTTCAAACGCACTCATCTACCTTCCTTTAGATCTCAAGTATCCAGACAAACATATTCGTGGGCATATAATTTGTCACAGAGAGTTTAACCTTAGGCTCACTACATGCACACAAATATGTCAAACCTAACGTTACGAAAATGGTTACGATACATGATTTATGGATTGCAGTAGGTATGGAAACCTTGCTATGTCAAGTACCTAAGATATGATGTCGTAAAAGAAATATTTGAACCAAACTAAACGGATTACCTATAGAGAACGTAAAGATTTTTCATAAAATCTCAATTCGATACAGTCGTCAAATTAGAAAGCGTTATCATATTGCAATAAAACAAGAATGGGAAGTTTACCATGGTCAATAAGTTAAGTTGCAACCAAAAATATCTATGAAATGACTATCTAGGTCAATTCATGTTATATTTCAGCCCACATTATAAATCAACAGGACAGGAACGTATCACTAGCTTTCTCTCATTTTAGAAATGTGTTGATTGCTATCACAGTTTTTGCAACGCTCTTTTCAATTCGTAACCAGCCCCAGGGCAATATCATTTCTAATAATGCTGACATGTATTACCTATACTTTCATTTTGGAATAAAAAATGCTTCGAGTAGGTATCTAAGTACACTGGTATCTCCATGAAATCAGGTGCGCTCGCCAATGAGTCATTCAATACGAGTTACTCACGATCTTAACTCAATGACAGCATAATTATTAACCGACATGCTAAAATATAAATACGAGTCTGAGTAACTTTCAGAAAACCGGATTTTAACACCGTTAAGTACACATTAGCTTAAGGCTCAGCTTGACCCACAATTCGAAGAGTTCGTCTGACCGGAATCGAGCATGTTTGCATTTCGATAACTTCGCTGCAGTTCACATTAGTTAACACTGGTATAAATATTAACCTGGTGATAACGGTTTCTCTTATAAAATGACTTTCACACGAGGCTTGCATCAATATGACACAAATTGGCATCAAAGCCGGCTTTTGTAAATTTTTAGAACCTAGAGCAGTAAATTATAAACGACATTTTATTACGACTAATAGCTTGATTTAATTTACTTTATTGCCTACTTGGATATTCCTATTTCAGGTTTCGAAGCAATTTATGGTCAGGTCGATACTTTGATAAATGAAGAAAGTGCGTTGCCCAATCTGGCAAAGGAAGTGGAAGACAACAGCCGATATAAAACTATTGAAGCCAATGCAACTGTATTGAAGCTACTGGTTGACGACAAGGATGGAGTAAGCAGGTATCTATTTCAACAACACAGACCTCAAATAAATAATAATCGCTTACACATTAATACCTCTGCACTAGGATTCCCTGTGCCGCAGATGGTAGGGACAAACACAGAAACACAAGACAAACACCCAAGACCCGAGAACAAACTTCATGCTCACCATACAATGTGTGCCCCGGCCGGGAATCGAACCCGGGACCCCTCGCTTCGAAGGCAGGGCTACTTGCAACTAAGCCACGGAACCGTCTTCGTTGCTTAGTTTATTATCTCATTATATCGAACACGTCTTTAATATCTCATTATATTCGTCATCAGGTCAGAAGTCTTTGATATGCTGCATTCAAGAGACGATAATGAAGAGCATATGGATCTACCGACATTCCCTGAAGACACGGAAGATGGAAAAGCAGACGTACCCGCAGTGCCAGACTCCCAAGCCGAGTTTCTGCAAGGTAACTATAATTCATTTATATAAAATCGATAGGTACCTACTTGTTACGCGCCAGAAAGACGTGGGTGTAAACAGTTATGTAAGTTTACGAGGTCAAAGAACGATCAAGTAGGTACCTACATGAGTCAAGTTCATAAGTTTATTATTATTATTATTTCAAGTGTTATGTTTGTCATTATTTGCACTTGTACCTGACTATGAACTTGGTAGATAAATGTCACTGGGTATTTCTGTCAATTTACCTGGTAGTTACAATCTTTGCGCAAGTCTCATTAAGGAAGATAATTCATTGATTAAAAACCGAATAAACTGACTTCAATACTGTAATCACTTATTTCATGTAGCTCTTAGGGATGGAAGTCCACAGTTCGCAAAGAAATCGCGTAACAAACAAACATATAAAAACAGCTTGACTGGAGAGCCTCCTCCTTTTTTTAAAGTCGGTTAACATATGACATTCGAAAGGATAGATCTGAATATTATGCAATGTTCGCAGCTGCAGACGAGACAGTTCTTAAGGACTCCAAAAGGCAGACACGGAGCCGCGGGCAGACAGCTGGAGTTGCTGCCGGCATCATGGTTGTGATCACCTGCAGCATCGTCTGCATAGCGTATACTTCTCTCATTGTATGGAGGCGGATATATTTGTAAGTAAAAAATTATTTATTTGCCATGCATACCAATACATGAAAATATGTATTGAGATAAGCGATTTGTCAAACTTACTACTTTACCTTCGGCAAAACACAATCACGGAACACGATTAATGCATCGCATACGCAATATTGATTATAATTTATACTTTCAACGTTAACTGGGCCGGGTTCGAAGGACCATAAACTCAGAAATACAATTGTATTTTAGATACTTAACTTTGAAAAGGATTTTTCTGTTGGATATAACGCTTATTTGTGGCATTCACGTTTGTGTGAAACCTATTGTGTTGGTAACCTGATACTCAGCGTCCCGAGCGAGAACAAGTAGGCATCTCGAGCTAAATGCGTAGGATGCAGTCAACTGCCCGGAAAATAATAGCAACCCGAGTATAGTTGGTCTACAGAAATTTAAAAGATCCCGTTCGTATCTATTGGACATCTCCAATTTTTTGGGTTGCAAAATGGTGCTGAGTTGTAAAGGGAACCATAAATAAGCCTTCATCGTCTGTCTGTCTCTTTGTCCTACTTTTAAAAAGGCATTTTTTTAATTATCTTAAGTCTGATGTCCTTAAAAAATACAATCAGCTGTTTGGAATTCTTCGTGTCCCAGTCCGAATTGCAATAATTGTGTTCTCTTTTTAAATGTTTGTTTGCTACTATAACCCACAGAGATATACTTGCCAAATAATGTACACGTTATACAAGTGTTCCACAGAATATAACAAAATTAAAAACATTAAAAACAACAAAATTTTTGTCAGTAAAACTAGTAACCTACCTATGTGTAGATAACTACTGGAGTATATGCGTAAAGTCTGCTGAAAACGTATTTCAAACTAAATTAGACCTGGATTTTCCGCAAATGAAAACAACAACACCTATTGTATCAATATATCTATGAAAATTTCAGCACGCTAACGCCTATGGTTCAAGAGATTTTAAGCAGATACACATTGTGGTTTAGTAATAGCTAACTTACCATATTACTAATAACCCTATTATTCCAACCCAAACGGGTTACGATACCTTTAAAATAACTGTTTTCTTTTTTGCAGAAAAAGAAATGGATTGAAACACGAGTTGCTGCGAAACGAGGAAGCGATAGCCGAAACTAGAATAGAAGTAAGTAGATTTTTTTCACGCACGTTGGCTTATTATCGCCAAATTGGTAAGATTCTAATAATACAATGTATTAACAGGTAACCATAAATGTCTCGCGGTTTCGCAACTTAGCATAAACACTTTATTTAAGGAGCCAGTAGGAACAAGTTTTACATTCTATGATATAACTGTCCAGGGTCATTACAAACTACAGAAGAACTACAGATTGTCTGAACAGAAGCATTCATATAGCTTTAAAAACTATAATGGTTATGGACATTATTTCTAGAGTTTCATGAGTCGCAATTTCATGCGTCACGGTCACGGGTAAATGGTATGGGTATGTTGTCTTTTAGGTACTTAGGGTAAGGAAACCCTCGGTTTACGGAGCCTTAAACATAATCATCAAAATCGGTGCACGAATGGCAAAAATATTTCGCGTAGCAAATAAGCAAATAGCTTTAAAGTTACCATTATGAAAATATCAAAAATAACTAGTGCCATTACATCACGATAATATATATTTTTCCAATATCTATTCTATATCAGCAAGAACTAAACAAAGTATCACCGTACCCATCCTATGTGGAAAAGATTATAAAATTTACGTAAGTAATTAATGATGACAAACACTTAAAGTAGGAAGTCCCTACTGAACCAACACTAAGATTCCGTGTCTTTGGTCACGATGCCATTGCATTGCGCATTGATCATTCAAACGGAAGAATCAAACCTGCGATCCTAGTCGTATAACTCGGTTGCTCGAATGATCTGTTTCGGTTTAATTATTCAAAATCAAAAAAAAACTAAACATCCGTTAAATTATTAAAAAAACTTAGAAACGTAACTTGTTTTCAATAACTAATACCGAGATCACGCGTTCTTATTACTCAGTTTAGCGCTTGCTATTATGTGGAATCACTTCAAAGTACTCAAACATTATGCTCACCCTACGTACGTACCTAATGACATGTCCTAAATTACGAGATAAAGATAAAAATATTCCATGTAATTAATAATAATTTGAAATGAGTCAGGCCAAACAAAATAGCGCCATAATTAATTCCTCAGCAAACTATGTCAAACCAACAATACGAGATTAAATATTATCTACTCTACTAACCTTACGAAATACGACCAACCAAATTATTATTAGGCACGTTTTTAAATAGGTATATTACTAACTTACTGCGACTTCACCCACGTGAACCGAGTAAAACGCAACCTGTCACACCATTCAAGATTTTTAAAGATTTCTTTTGAAGATCCGGGCCTTACATATTATTTACGTTGTAAACATAAGTCAATTAAACTAACTTTCTATTTATGGTTTCAGCTGTGAAAAAGAAACATCCTTTGGGCCCATCCGATCCTCGCTGTCTCGTCGCTTCACAAGTCTGAAAATCTGCACCTTTTCAGCAATCATTTGGATAGCGTACGAGAATAAACCACCTTGTTGCAAGCACAGATGATATTACTTCGCAGATTAGATATTTTTAACATTAGAATTATTGATGGTCCCAAGATGTGGATTTACGAAAATTAAGACTGATTTTGTTTAGTTATGGGTACATTTGTGTTATTGTCCTTTGCTGACGAATCTTGATCCGAAAGTTTTGGATGTGAAGGACGATACGTATTCTAATTACTCATTTTATTCATTGTTTCAAGGAAATACATAATAATCATACATCATAGAAATCTATGTACCTACCTATTTCTATGTACCTACATGCATAGGCATAGATTTCAATTTCTATTACATTAGCATGGGTAGAATCGAGTAGTGCTATTTAAAATTCATTTTAATGAAAAAAGATTTTGTAATGTTTTCTTAAGCTTTGTTAGTCTCCCATATTTCGAAGCAGTTGCACAAGTTTTCTCGTGATCATTGCGTATCATCGTCGCTATATCAGGAACCAACAAAACATACAAATCATTTTAAATAATGTTTATTGAATGCCTATATGAGAAATGCAAGTTAAATTCAAATAGTTCCCTTGGACACCACAGACAGAGCCTATGTGTGAGAATGAAATGTAAAGTTTTAGCGGCAATATCATGGAAATAACTTCAAAAAGTTCGGACTGATATAAAATTGACCACACAGATAATTTATAACAGCCCTCTTTTTAGTCGGGAGATAATAAAAGGCAAGTCAACTTGAGAAATTAAATTACATAGGTCCATTGTTTATTCGAGACGACATAACTAAAAACCAAATTAATTAATTGATTTTTAATTTATGTATAATTAAGTCATTTACGCATGAAACAGATTGAATAATCTTTTAAACATGAACAAAACCAAGAGCCACCTGATCTAATATCCTGTATTAATAAAACATGATTCCGCAACATGTTGTAAACATTAGAAATTATAAGTTGGTCTCTTTTGCTTATTAAGGATGTGCATAATAAAACTAACGTCATTTTTCGTATTCATAATTACTATGGAAATAATTGTCGGCTGAATAATTTAAAGAGGCTTCCCTAAATCCTGGTCTTACAAATTTTTCCCTGTAAACATTTACTTTTACAGCGACAGCATAGCGTGAAACTTGCAAAAAGAAAAGTATTTTTAAAACTACAATTACAATGGTAGTTAGGTTAAATTAAGTATTGAATAATAAAAGTATTTCAACTAAGCATAAGTGTGCCATAATAAGAAGAAAGATATTTGTACAAAAATTCTATTTGGCATCTGTGTTATAATATTTAGGTTTTAACAAAACGAGCGTAGTTTTTTGAGAAGTGAATCGCGTTATTCACGCTGGGTCGTTTCATAAAATGGTTATAGCCAAACAAGCGTATATTTGGGAGTTTCATAGCTGCATTCAGTTCCATACAAAATGGTAGGTAACTACAGCGTATCCTCAAATGGGGTTTATACCATACACAGCTCACAAAATTCGCCTCGTAAGGCTACACTACACCCTAAGTAGTGTTCTGTTTATTTATTTTTTGGTACATTTAAGTCATTATGTCTGTGATGATGGTGTAAAGCATGAACATAGAAAATATGATTATACAATTAAATAAAATTAATATGAATTGATTATTGATTTATTGATCTTGTTTCATTTAATAGAATATGATAAAACCCACAATTATCCTATCCTGCTAATATTATAAAAGCGAAAGTTTGTAAGTATGGATGGATGTTTGTTACTCAATGACGCCAGAACAGCTGAACGGACCTGGATGAAATTTGACATAGAGATAGATTAAAGTCTGGAATAGAACATAGGCTACATTTTATCCCCGAAAAATGTACGATTCCCGTAGAAAGTCCAACCGCGGGTAACAGCGCGGGGCGCAATTTTCAAATTGTGAATCAAGACTGGAAAACATCTATACAGGCAGCTTACAACTAATTTTAACAACTGTCCTTATATAATATAATTTCTTGTATCAAACATCTTTTAACCATAACAATTTTATTACAATTTATCACAAAATATGAGCACTGAATTGACTAAGTAACAGTAAAACAAATAACCTTAACCCTGCAGCCTACAGGGGCATATATTTAAGCACTTACAACACTGTACTAGAAATTATGTATCCACCAATTAATATATTTTTTTACAAATCTATCAATAAAAAGCTGCCTAACCCTTTTGAACAATCTCACTGATATTTAGCTAATTCTTGTCAGTTTTTTTATGCAGTAATTTAGTAGGCTTCATTGTGAGCCAATTGTGTCCAAGAGATGGAGTAGGTATATCACTATTGTTAATTAGTTATATTATTATGTCTACTATATTTGGCAGTTTCTAACCTATTTACAAAAAATACCATTATAATTATTCCACATAGTTCAAATGCCGAATTAGGAAAATCTTTATTTTGACATTTATACTACTATTGTTACTTTATTTTTAAGTAAAATCTGTTGATTTTCTTATATCTAAAATAAAAGAAAATAAATATGTTAACTTTATCAGCAAGGCCACAATGTTAACTATTAACCTAAACCTATTTGAGAAATAGGTCCCTAAAGATCCCACTATAGGCCTATTCTCAATAGGACAGAGTAAACATCTCTAATTAGGTACTCTTTTTAAATTTAATCACTATTGGACCAGCATTGTCTCCAGTCTGCATGTTGTGTTTGGCATGAGTCCCATCGCAGAGTGGCCACTGAAAGTAATGATAAAATGCACATTTATACTTGAGAGAATGATATAGCTTCAAATTGACGAAGTTTTCTAATGATAATTTTTTTTTAATTTAAGTATCTGTTTAATGTCATAATAAAAAGAATTTACTCTGTCTGTCTGTTTGTTTGTTCTGGCTAATCTCAGAAATGGTTGGACCTATTTTGACAGGACTTACTACACTGTGGCACTGAATTCTGTATCACAAGTAACATAGAATCATACATATATGCAAAGACCGCAGGAGCCAATTCATCCCCTCTTTGAATTGGACACTAATGGTGCCACAGAGCTATCAGGTACATATCTAGGTTTATATAATGTGCTAAATTAAATTATACTTACAATTTGGCTCTTCCAACACCTGCAGTAGGCTTGCTTCTCATTGATATCCTCTATGTCTATGATATCCACCACTTTGGGCTCTTCCTTTCGGATTTTAGCGTTTATTGGTGCCTTACCATTCCAAACCTTGTCTATAATTTGGTATGAGTAGTAAGAATAATATGTTATTCCTCCAAGTACAACAGTTGGAGGTATTAAGGTCAGCCAATCTTTTACTGAAAACCATGAAAGATCTTTTTAATATCAGTTTACATTACATGAATAATTTCACCAGTAAACAGAATTTTAAATTGAATTCTAGTAAAAAATCGAGAATTCAGAATTTAAACACTTACCTTCTAAATGCAACCATCCATCCAGAGAGTGCGGAATAGGTAAGCTCGCCAAATAATTGGGAATAGTCACTTTTATAAGATTTGCCACAGTTTGCATCTTGAGAAAACAATTAAGCGCCTCGTACGATTTAAAACGAATGTATATCTCGCTCGGTACTAGAGTCGGTATCTATTGTATGCTATTTTGTTATTCCTAAATTTTATTACACAACACAAGTCAAAAATAGCTCGCCCGCCCGCCAGTCTCCGTGTAACCAATAATAAAACAACAAGAACATTTTATACAGTTAGACAAGATACCTACCTACATAGATAGTAGTTAGGTACTAAACAAAAACAAAACATTTACGAAGTCGCAGCACCACTGACTCAGCTGTCTCTTTTGGTAGATATAATAATACTATACTAGTAGTTACACTACACTAGTTATGTGACTGTCATTTTGCGATTTACAAATGTAGTTTTTCAATCAAGCTAATATCTGACTAGATGGTTAGAAACTGTGAACGTGATGGGCCGAACTTCTTAAACTGTCAGTCAGTGTCGCGTCGGAATGAGGGCTTTTAATTTTTATATTTAAAAAAAGTAAAGCATTACTTAACAAAATTGAATGTAACAAAAAAGTAAAGAATAATTCCAACTGATATTCGAACTGATTCGATAATGACTGTTTAGTCATAGATTGACACAGGTACTAAAGTCGGTCACGATGGCAAGAATGTTTGATTGTTGGAAAAAGCGTATGTAAAAACTCACTTAGTTGTTTCGTCGCGTGCGGCAATTTCTTGTCTAGAATGTTTATTTTGATTTGATTAAATTAAAAATGTTTCGATCGTAGGTTGATATTAAATTTGTTTTTGACATCCTACCTCCTACAATGCAGCACCATCTGGTATCGATGTTGGAAACGCCCTCATTCGCTGGCGCACGCACAATCAGGTGATCCATGCATACGTCGCAATGACGTTGACGAGTGGGCCACCCAATCTAATTCTTTATTAAAATAAACCAATGCATTGTTACCTGCCATTTCAGGATGGACCACGAGAATTTTTTGTAAATTGAATACAAAAATACTTTGACCGTTTTTTTTTACTACGCCATCTAGTCACCCAAGAGGAACTAGATTTTTTTTTTTATAGGACGCTTCGTTTGGCGCCACTTTATAGCGTACAGTCCAATTATTGCATGGCTTGATAATAATATTCCACGGCAGGAATATTCCATATTCCAAATTAGCAAAACTGGAATGGGAAATAGATACCTACATAGCACCGTTGGATTTACTTGTACCAAGCTATACCTACCCTACGTGTCATTATGTAATAACTACTATTACATCGTCAATAATACGCCTGGTCTGATGAGATCTAACGTTCGAACGCACTTCATAACATGATCCTTAAAGCCTTGACGGCTCCGTGGCTTTGTTGATAGTATAGTAGCCTTGACTTCAATGCCAGGGACCCGTGTTTAATTCCCGGTCGGAAAAGACTGTGTGTTGAGCATGAAATTTGTTCTAGGGTCTTGAGTATTTGTGTTGGGTTTCGGAATTAGTCCATGCCATCTGCGAGTGAGTGTGTGTAAACTCTTTTTTTATACTTTATTTAATTTTCAGGCCGTCGATCGACGTATGCGCCACGCCTAGTTTTTTTAAAAGCCTGCATAAGAAGTTATATTTTGTTTTTAATTAGCTATTAAGTAATTCAGTCGCATTTTGCTAAAGATAAAAAACAATCAATGATGACACACATATAAATAATGTTTTTTATTTACATAAATACTTTCATGTTTTTTTATTAGGAGTACAAATAAGTTTCCGCCGTTTTTTAACACAAATTAAATATTTATTGTAGAAGAACGGTAATATAAATTTATTCAAAATATTGCCCATCACTTGCAACCACTTTTTCCCATCTCTGAGGCAGCATTCGAATCCCACGTCTGAAGAACTCCTTGTCTTTTGAGGTTATCCACGAATCAACCCAATTTTTGGTATCCTCATAAGATGTGAACCGCTGCGCCGTCAGAGCATGTGCTACGGACCGGAACAGGTGATAATCGGACGGTGCAATGTCTGGTGAATACGGCGGGTGGGGTAACACTTCCCAATCAAGTGTTTCCAAGTACTTTTTCACGGGAGCCGCAACATGTGGACGAGCATTGTCATGCAGAAGAATAATTTTTTCGTGTCTAGAATAGTATTGAGGGCGTTTTTCCTTCAGAGCTCGGCTCAATCTCATCAATTGTGTTCGATAGAGGGCTCCAGTAATTGTTTCGCTCGGATTAAGCAACTCATAATACACTACACCTAGCTGATCCCACCAAATACACAGCATATCGTAAATTTTTGGCCTTCCACTGCGATCTTTGTCTTCTACGTCGAAATCACCGTTTTTAAACTTTTGAAACCACTCTCGACACGTTCTCTCACTCAAAGCAACCTCACCATATGCTTCTACGAGCAATCGATGCGCCTCAGCAGCAGATTTCTTTAAATTAAAGAAGTAAACTAATATTTCCCGCAAATGACGCTTACTTGGCTCAAATTTTGACATTTTCAACTTATAAAAATTATATTTTACCAATATAAAATCAATGATATTAATAGGTTATGTTGTTCTTGAATGTCTAAACTATTTTTTAAGCCGGTTATCATCTGCGAAAGCTAACCGAAACTCCGTGCCGCGCCATCTACAATAAAACGGCGGAAACTTATTTGTACTCCTAATATTACAACCAGAACACCTGCAAGTAAGCAATAAGTAAAAAGCTGAATAAAAATAAAAAATAAATCATTGCCAAATAAACAATAGTTTGTGTGCTTACTAATTTAGATTTCTACTTAAAAACTAATAAATAAGGCCTTGGAATTAATTACAGGTTTTAAACCAGTTAAATAAGTAACAATATTTTGATAACATCACATTTTACCATTTGTATTTGGAAGAATCATTATAGATTTTTCACTGGTTTGCTGGTTTATGCCTTACCACAACCGGTCCAGTGTTATCTCCCGTCTCTTTGTTATGAGGTCCATGGGATCCATCACAGTATGGCCACTAAAACAACAATTCATCAAGAATTATGCTATCATAGCAGAGGTAGTAGCAGTAGAACTTGTGCAAAGTTCGCCCGGAGAAGTACTGCCTCCACACCTGGTAATCTGCTGCCAACCAGCAGTGCATTCACATTGCTGCACCTGATTAACTCCATAACAAAACAATATAACTAAGTTTCCCAACTCAAGTATGAGACCCAATCCTCAGTTGTTATGTAATTTAATTCACTGTATAATAATATGTTAAGATAAAGTACCTAGTAACATAATCTGATAAGATGCACCCATATCTTAGATAGAGTGGCTTCACATTGATGATTTACAGCTTATAGTGATGTAGTTACGATAAGGCCATAAAACAAACCCAAGTTTTAAGGAAAGATCAGAAATATGCTCACCCAAGATTTTGAGGCATTGAGGTGAAATGCTGAAATTGGATATATAGAGCAATAGGGAGAATGTTAGTATTTACTCATAGCAGAAAAGAAAGAAGCCTTATCTCAGGAACAAGACTGAAATAACTGCCTTATATCATTTATTTAAACCATGCATTTCCATGAAGTACTGGGTACTATAATAGTTGACAAGACTCAAAAACTAAACCATAAAGTCCATATCTTTAAAAACAAAGTTATGCACTTCCTCACACAAAAAGACCTCATAAGTATACTTACATTTTTACTCTTCCAACATCTACAAAGCGAAGCTTTCTCAGTAATATCTTCAATGTCAATGAAATCAACCACTTTGTTGATATCCTTCCTGATGGCAGGGTTAATCTGCCCAGATCCAGTCTGCCTTGCCTTCTTTATTGTCTGATATGAATAATAGGATATACCACCAACAGCCAGAGTAGGTGGTAACAAGGCGAGCCAATCTTTCACTGCAAATATTACAATATTGAGGACCATACACTTCGCTATTACTATTCTAACTGCCCTGTAACTTAGTTGGTGATAACCTTGTTATAAAAGCAAGGGTCTTAGGTTCAATCATTTGTGTTATGAGCATGAAGTTAGTTCAAATCTTTGATTTATTGGTTATAATTACAAAGTTGCTAGAACATTACAAATACCAGTAAGTTTTTTAAGGCAAATTAAATTCAAACAAGATCCATGACATAGTTTTATGAACATTTTACCTCCAAGACGAAACCAGCCTCCAATTGTATCTGGGATAGGCAAACCAGCCAAGTAGTTGGGGATTGTAACCTTAACAAGGTTTGATACAATGTACATTTTGATAGTTTAGAACAATATCTTATTTTGTAATACAAAACGTTTCCTAGATTAGGATTAGAAGGTAAAACGAATGGTAGTTGTACATGTACCGTACGATAACAAAAAATTAATAGAATTGCCCCTCAGCCCACGTTGTACCGCTTGATTATCGATTAATAATAATCGATCATTTATTGTACAAATTAATAACTATAATATGATTTTATAGCTATCCTAACTAATGTTATAATTGCGAAGGTGATTTTGTTTCGCATTTTTAACTTAGTACGAAACAACCGGAATTGGTTGACAAAATCAACATCAACGCAAGTTAAGACGCTTGTAAACGTCGTTAGTAAGATAAAATTGGTGGTGTTAATTCTAGTATAATCCGTTAGATGAGTCTGTTGTGTTGTAATATACATTTTAATAATATATAAAATAAATAAACCATAGCGTAGCGTTTATATCGATATATCATGCAGCTTTGTATCGAAATTTCATTACCTCTTCACACTTACAGTGCAGAGCATTGCTATCCTACATAATTTATGTTATCTGTGATGTGTCAGCGTTACCAGAAGGGTAAGAAAATATGAATTTCGTACCTCTATAGTCATCTTCGTACCTCGTACCTTACTTACTCGATAAAACGAACAAAGGCTAGCAAAAGACATGCTAGGTAATGTAGTGATTAGAGCTCATTACACAAGATTACACACAATTTTTATTTCCCGAAGTTAGGTAACAAGTACCTAAAGAAGTTAGGAAGTTAGGTAGTTGTGGCCCGTGGTGTGGCCCAAGAATAGCACCACTCCCATTCTTCCCGCGGATTTCCACGGGAACAACGGGAACCTACCTACGGGAGCCGTACATTTTTCTGGGATAAAAAGTAGCCATTCCAGACTATAATCTATCTCTGTTTTAAATTTCATCCAGGTCCGCTCAGCCGTGATTGAGTAACAAACATCCATCCATACTTAAAAACTTTCACGTGATAATATTAGTAGGATGGTTTTTTATCTATACAGTTGTCCGCTGTGCCATAGCGCCGTATATCCGAACCTTTTCAGGGTCCCGTTCGTAAATTTTGCTTAAAATCATCTGGTAATACTGGTTATGGGTGAATCTATGGTCTTCGCAGCTTTCGCTGTTGTACTAATCAATTAGTTATCTGTGTTATTAAAATAGTTATCTGTTTTCGTTGGGTCGCTGGGTGCGTGCGCTTGTATTGCATTTTGTCGTGCACTGTAATGGGAAATATCTTCGGTTTAATCGTGTTTTCTCCTTTACGTTACGCCCTCATGTAGTTTTACTGTAGTGGTCCTCGTGAAAACCTCCAGTGGAGTTTCTAAATGCTGCTGTACGCTGAATATGGCCGACGAAAGACTAGTGGTTCTGAATCGTAGTGACAATTTGGGATTCGGATTCTCACTCCTTAGCGAAGCCGGTTTGCCACATATTATTTATCAAATCGAAGAGAACTCACCAGCCGCTCGGAGCGGCGAGGTAAGTCTTATTTTGATTTAAAATGGATCCAATCTCATTCTACCTACTTTCATTAAATTTAATATATGATCTTTCTCTGTCATTACCCTAAAAAATCCTATGACATTTTAGTGCAACGGAAGGTATTTGAAATGTATTTATCGTTCCACACTCTCCAATTTTAGAGAATATGCAAATAGATATTTTATTCAAAATCTGAAACAAATCTGTGGCAAGGGCACCTTGGTCATTGGTCCCCCTTGTCATTTCTGTTCATTCTCTCTATCACTTATTTATTTACGACAAATTTGCGCTAAAAGGGGCAAAGAGAGTAAAAATGTATGTTTGCCATCATCAGCTTTTCAACAAATATCACATCATGAACTAGCACATACTTCACTAAGTGCAACTACCCAATTTCAATCAAAGCTATATCCTGTCTATTCTAATAAAACTGCTACACCATAAAAAAATTCAATATTTGTAATTTTGGGAATTACTTTTTTGGAATTTTAGGTTCCCAAGTTCACCAGGGCATTTAGAAAATCATCATTGTCGGCCTGCAGCTTTGGAATAAAAAGTAACTTGATGCTTTTCCATTCATGTCATCATCTACATAATTATGTTATAAATTTTTGCTGATTTAGGTGAGCAATTCTAGTGTGAAAGCATTAAATATCCTCTAAAAGACATACTTTGTAAATAGTTGTGGGATTTAGTGGAAGATTTTTTAACATTTAATATTCAATGTCTTTGCAGTTTGGCCAGTTATTGTCTATAAATGTCTGAAATATCTGAAATTCCTGTATCAATGTACAATTTTGCAATAATACAAAATTGTACATTTTTTGGCAGCTATATAAATTGGTGAAATCGCATTACCCAGTCTAATTGATGTAGCTTCTTTACATGTATTTCACATCTGTTTATGCTATTTGATTGATTCTGGAATATGTAATCTTGGGTGATTTAGCTCATTTTATGACATTTGTCTTGTCCAAAAAAATTTTTTTTTTATTATTTATAAATATTTAGTAATGTCATTTTTAGATAGATATATTTACCCTCTAAAACCATGCATTTTTATTACTAAGATTGGTGCCTGTTTAACCCTAGCCGAGCTTCCAATGGGAAGAGAGATATAGAAACAATACTCCCTAGTAATTAAGTAGGGCTTAATTCTTATCAGCATAGTTTGGTGCATGAGACTTGTCTCCCATAGCCTTCCCCATTTCTCCCAAATAATGAGGATCTTTAAAAAATAGAAGTCCAGAAGTTCTTCTCTATTTATGATGTTCTCACACAAAGATAGTAAGTAGCCATCCACTATCATTCAGATTTCAGCATAATCTTTACTGAAGCTGGATTAAAGGGATCCTCTATTTCAGCCACTCATACTTCCACCTTGCATGGCTGTTATCCACCTGTAGGTCCCACAGTGGAGACCCAGCCAGGAAACAGCCCAATTCGCCCTATAGCTAACCCTACTCCATCAAAACTCCTAAAGATGCATTTGGTCGTCAAACAACTAGGGGCTGGTTCTACAAGGAGGTTTGAGGTTGTGCAAGGAAATCTTGCTCCATCAGCACTTCTATTATCTATAGACTATCAGTTACACCCAGTTCAACAGATGGTTAGTTATATTGAATCCACAATGGGCCACTACATCATTTGTATTCCATCTTAATTAATGTGTTTATTGTTTTCCTATCATTGTTGTTTACAAGATTTCGTTGATATTGGTGAATAATCTGTTTAAGAAGAGTCTTTGAATCAGATTTGAACTCCTTAGTTTGCCTTCTCAAACAAGTAACTATTAATTTAGCAAGGTGTGTCCTGAATTTTGGTTTTAAATAAATATTTGAATTTAGAATATAAGAATATTGCACAAAATTATATAATGTTGCAGTATGCAACAATATGTACATAATCTGCATCATCTCAATGACATTTGTAAAATAAATTGTGTCATTCTCAACATATTGCATGGTTACTATCTCATAAAAATGTTTATAAAACAGTGCATCAATCTTTATTCTCGCCATGACATCATTAACTTCATTTGAGCACTAATAAAAGTGTTATTGAACATAATATTAACATTTTGCATACGCTTCGTCGTGACGCGAATGATGGGTGACGCACCGATTCCCCATCACAGCTGAATTAGAAATAGCTATACCACACAAAATGTACGTTTTTTTTTCCTTTTATTAAGGAAATATAATTTTTAAATGTTTACTGCTCATTCACAAAATTTCTTACTTTCTTACATCTTGTAGGCTAAACGCGTACTGACAATTAGTAGAAAAAAGACGGACTAAAATCTGAATAGCTCAATATGTATATTATATGTAATGTGATAATAAATGTATAATATTTAAAAAAAATCGCGTACACAACTGTGTAGACACTACTAACTACTATACACAGTTATGTAGCAGGTTATTACATTTTTGGCACAATTTTGGCTCTTGGACTATCTATCAATTAGCTTTGTGAAAGACGTCCCGATAACCTACCACGTGTATGAGATTCGAGTAAGGATTAGATCGACTTTTTTCTTTTTACATAAAACATACCTAAAAAGAGTGTTATAGAGCAGATTATCCAGAAATATGGAGGCACACAAAGAGAGAAATAATAGTAATTGACCCGCCTTACACACCTAAGTTTTGTGTACAGTACGTACTCGTACAGCTTTGATAAAAACCACGCATTTTTTAGGAAAGTGAACCAACTTTTCTTATATATTTATGTGTGTAGTAGTCAGTTCGCTGGGTCAAGCAGGCGTCGTCGCCTCTACTCGATGGAGCACTCACAAATTATACCAAGGCCGATGTTCGATACTTGTGTGGCCATTTTACCTATTTATGTTAATCAACATTCCTTCCTAAATTGGTCGCTTTCGTCAAACCCTAAAGCGTGCGTGAAATGTTCTGTACTAATAATTACTTATATGTTACACTCGTTTACAAAGCTTCAAGCTATGTCAGCCGATGGTGGAATGAGAATGCAATGATGGCAGCTCCGAAAGAACACACAATCTCCACAACCAAGTTTTATCGAATGTAGCGTTGTTCTGTGTTCAAAGATTAACTTTATCCACTCGAGTACTATGGAACAATCCCATTTTCAAGAAAAGAGCATTTTACGGCCCTACTCAATACATGCGGCTAATACTCAATCTATCTCTAGTTTTACCCTGCTAGAGCTACAAATATATTTCATTTTTCCGTCCCAATAATCTTACCGACTAGAAACAAATTTATCTAAACTAGGTACTACAGGTTTATTCAAACTTATCAGAAGATATCCAACATCTTCAATACTTAATGTGACCTTTGGTAAGGTCAATAAGTACTAATAGGCTATTGCGGATTGACATTTGTATGAAAATTACAG
This sequence comes from Aplocera efformata, assembly GCA_921293045.1. NCBI lineage: Eukaryota > Metazoa > Arthropoda > Insecta > Lepidoptera > Geometridae > Aplocera > Aplocera efformata. Next base: position 9,808,748 of record OV121045.1, read on the forward strand.
TTCACTCGTCCAAATGTTCGAAGTTTCTATCTGTTACCAATTTAGGTTATACCTAGTAATTTATACCCGTATCACTGGATTTTGGGAGAAAGTCGAGGGCTAGGTCTAAAGCTATTATTTTTTCATGAAATTACGTACCTATATATTTCTATTAGAAAGTACCTTCGGACTAGAGTTCGTGCAACAGGTAATCAATTCATTTTATTCAATTAAAACTATACAGTAAATGGCCCACAGCAAAATAAACTTCCTTGATAATTTATCTGTAACTAGTATGAGGTACCATTAGTTATTGTTCCATTTTTTCTTTTTCGGTCGCACTGAGTGGCGGTAAATAAACTAGGCTGACCAGAAGTAGTTAGCCGACTACACGTGGTAGTCATTTCTGATAGCGGATTAATTTTTTCTCTCTATCCAAATCCGTCCACAATTGGCTAAAAATTCAAACTCAAACTCATTTATTCCTTTAGATGTCATGTATCCTTTGGATATGAATTCGCTTAGCAAACATACAAAAAAAAAATACAGCCGAATTGCAAACATCTTCCTGTTTTTGAAGTCTGTTAAAAATATTAAGTAAATGTTATTTGCGAATTAAACACGGTCGTGTTTAATAACATTTATTGGGTGTGTGAATATGACTCCGCCCTTTCTCAACAGATGTCGTTTTTAGTATTGTTTACGTGTACTAATAAATGACCATACTTGTATTCGATAGTACTGAATGTCAGCTATCTAACGCATTTTATGATATTTGGTTGAAGTGTAAGCAACAATTATTTTCACCTTTTCGAAAATGTCGGTTTTTATTCCAAATAAACGTCATTTGCGGGAAGTGTTATTACATTATTTTATTGCGAAGAAAACTGCAGCGGAAACTTATCGTTTGCTTGTGGAGATTTATGGTGAGCATGCTCCGTCTAATACAACTTGCAAGGAATGGTTTCGACGATTTCAAAATAACGATTTTAGTACTGAGGATAAAGAACATGGAAAACCACCAAAAAAATTTGAAGATGCTGAATTGGAAGCATTATTGGCGGAAGATTCTTGCCAAACTCAATCAGAATTAGCTGCAGCATTAAATGTTGATCGTTCAACTGTTGCAAAGCGTTTACAAATGATGGGAATGATTCAAAAAGCCGGTGACTGGGTTCCACATGATTTAAAAGAAAGAGACATGGAACGTCGGAAAACCATTTGTGAAATGCTGCTTCAAAGACAGCAAAGAAAAGGATTTTTGCATCGGATAGTCACAGGAGACGAAAAATGGATACACTACGAAAATCCTAAACGCAAAAAAGCTTGGGTGAAACCAGGCGAACCAGGCCCATCACAGCCAAAAATAAATATTCACTGTGCCAAGGTCATGCTCTGTATTTGGTGGGATCAGAAAGGTATTGTATATTATGAGTTGCTCAAACCCTCTGAAACTATTAATGGAGAAGTTTACCGACGACAACTAATGCGTTTGAAGCGAGCCATAGAAGAAAAACGACCAGAATGGGTGAATAGACATAACAAATTAGTTCTTCAGCATGACAATGCCAAACCGCATACCGCAGAAGTCGTAAAAAGATATTTAGAGGGACAGGACTGGGAAGTGTTACCCCACCCGCCATATTCACCAGACATAGCTCCTTCGGATTACCACCTATTCCGGACGATGCAGACAGACCTTACTGGAGAAAAGTTTACTTCATGTGAAAGTATCAAAATTTGGATTGACAACTGGATAAGCTCAAAAGACCAGGACTTCTTCCAGCAAGGAATACGAAAACTACCTGAACGATGGGCGAAGGTTGTAGCTGCAGATGGAGCATACTTTCAATAATTTTTTTTTAAATTTTGTAAGCGAACAAATGTGTTTTATTTTGACAAAAAGGGGCGGAGTCATATTCACACACCTATTACTTACTAATAATTTGTTATTGACATGAACTTAAAAAAGTGTCTTTGATTAAATACGTCGTAATTAAGCTATTTATTTATTGAGTTACAAAATATGCAACTTCAAACAGGCTTACTGCCATAAACATTTTCATGTCCTTACACTTTATTATTCAATGCCACGCCAACGCAGAGTTTCATGTACACTTGACTCACGAAATTTCAATGATTTCCTGGTTGTATGTAGCCATCTTAATACATTTTATGGCGAAACGGTATCATATCACCTAGCTAGCTTAAGTCACGGTCATGACCGTAATCCCCCGAAGGCGTGGTCAGACTTGCTGTTACGACTGAATAACTATTGAATACTGTGAGTACCGTGTAAGGTGCACTGTGCCTTATTTTGTTATTTATTCTGTGACACTGCGAGAAAATAATCTGGCTAACTGAGATTCGGACACCGAGGTTTTCGTGCCAATTATTGCATTTTTTATTTGTTTGGATATCCAAAATAGTAACAATGCATATTCTTTGAAAATTTCAGTCTGCTACAGATTAAGGTTCAAAAGCTTAGGTACACAGACATTGTGGGGTTTTTTCCTTTCCGGTTTAGGAACTCTAAAACATGGGCTGACCCTGATGTGTCTAGAATTGGTATTAAAATGAGATCGTCTTTTTATCTCTCTCCTTGATTTGGTTGAGAATTCGCCTAGGCATCATAATCTTTCGTGTTTGCAGTGTTCTTTCGAAGGTTTTTTTCTATCCGAACTAATGTCGGCATGAGATCATTTTTTCACGCACTTTGTTGTATTTCCTTTACAATGCTAATTTTTTATCGACATTATCCGAAACACCTAGTGGGAGAAGCGAAATACTACAGGACCAGGAAAACACAGATAAAAACAATAACTATGATATATCAGATACTTTAAATCAATCTAATGCTTTTTCTTTTTAGTTAAATTTTCGTTATTTTAACGTTTTACATAATTAAGTACGTACAAACTGTAATACAGCTGAATTTCTGTAGATTCATTAATATCGAGTCTTACTAAAGTGGTCGCAACCGCTTACCGACTAGCGTGGAGAGATAATGTACCCTTGCTGTCAAATGCATCACGCGACGTATTTTCGTGATGCATTTGACATGACATATACGGAACCCCACCAAATATTAAAATAGGTTCTACATTTTACGTATAGGTACATATTTTGTAGATACAATCAAAATGCGGAATTGTGCCATCAACGCGATGGTGAATCAGAATGTATCCAATACTAATTATAAAACTGTCAACGCGCTAGTCATTTTGAGAAGGCGTCCCATTTCCTCCATAAAGAAAAATAACATTGTAGCATTAGCTTAGCCCACCTATTAAGTCCCTAATCATTATCTAGAGGAAAAAGAGATTTTTTTATTAGCTCTAAGAAACTGAAAGGAAAGGAGAAAAAAGGAAAAAGGAGAATTTACCGCGGTACCATACCGACCAAAATTAGTAATAATAAATCAAATAAAATGCTTTTTGTCTCAATGAACGCTGTTCCTCTTACGGAGTGTGAGATAAAGATATAACAATACAATCATTCGTTTATTGTACATCAAAGAACAATATATAATATAATGATCAAGGAAAGTTATAAAATTAAATATATGTTTAAGAGGCGGTCTTTTCACTTAGAAGCAATATCTTTCTGGCAACCTCTAGGTGGATAGATATGTTTATACATCATACTAATATTATAAATCCGAAAGTTTATCGGTATGTTTTATTTTTTCACAAAAAAGTGAAATATTTTTTGTTGACATGCAAAAAACACAACTTTGTTAATTTTTCTTATCGTCTCATATTGACTTTTTAAACGTGCGTCGCGGCAAGTATGACATAAAGTTGATTTTAACACCCTGTATCACATTATGAATATGAAAGAAACATTCATTAAATTTTAGCAGGTAAGGGCACTTGACGTTTTGTTATACACCTGGGCTGGTACTATCAATAATTACCCTGTAACGTAATGAAGTGGTTGAATCTGTACCCATTACTTAAACATCCAATAATGATCCAATTTACTGCGATAATCTGCTAATTACTGTCGTGTCGAGTGTTCCGTTGTGATATCTGACGTGACATGACAACACTGCGGGGCTATCGGTTTCATCCAGTACTTTGATAACCGTGCACATTAACCATGGATATTGTTTCTTGATGGGAGTGAATGAAGCAAAGTCTGAAGTGGTCTGAGGTGGAAGTGGAAAGCTGTGGGTGCTAATATTAGGAGTACAAATAAGATTCCGCCGTTTTATTGTAGATGGCGCGGCACGGAGTTTCGGTTAGCTTTCGCAGATGATAACCGGCTTAAAAAATAGTTTGGACATTCAAGAACAACATAACCTATTAATATCATTGATTTTATATTGGTAAAATATAATTTTTATAAGTTGAAAATGTCAAAATTTGAGCCAAGTAAGCGTCATTTGCGGGAAATACAATATTAGTTTACTTCTTTAATTTAAAGAAATCTGCTGCTGAGGCGCATCGATTGCTCGTAGAAGCATATGGTGAGGTTGCTTTGAGTGAGAGAACGTGTCGAGAGTGGTTTCAAAAGTTTAAAAATGGTGATTTCGACGTAGAAGACAAAGATCGCAGTGGAAGGCCAAAAATTTACGAGGATGCAGAATTGGAGGAATTATTGGAGGAAGATTCATCTCAAACACAAAAAGAACTTGCTCTAACATTAGAAGTCACTCAGCAAGCAGTCTCACATCGTTTAAAATCATTAGGAATGATTCATAAACAAGGAAATTGGGTTCCGTACGAATTAAAGCCGAGAGATATTGAACGCCGATTATGCTTAAGTGAAATGCTGCTAGCTAGACATAAAAAAAGGGTTTTTTACATCGTATCATAACTGGTGATGAGAAGTGGATACATTATGACAATCCAAAAAGAAGAAAATCATGGGGATTACCTGGCCACGCGTCAACATCAACAGCAAAACCGAATATTCACGGAAAAAAACTTATGCTGTGTATTTGGTGGGATCAGCTAGGTGTAGTGTATTATGAGTTGCTTAATCCGAGCGAAACAATTACTGGAGCCCTCTATCGAACACAATTGATGAGATTGAGCCGAGCTCTGAAGGAAAAACGCCCTCAATACTATTCTAGACACGAAAAAATTATTCTTCTGCATGACAATGCTCGTCCACATGTTGCGGCTCCCGTGAAAAAGTACTTGGAAACACTTGATTGGGAAGTGTTACCCCACCCGCCGTATTCACCAGACATTGCACCGTCCGATTATCACCTGTTCCGGTCCGTAGCACATGCTCTGACGGCGCAGCGGTTCACATCTTATGAGGATACCAAAAATTGGGTTGATTCGTGGATAACCTCAAAAGACAAGGAGTTCTTCAGACGTGGGATTCGAATGCTGCCTGAGAGATGGGAAAAAGTGGTTGCAAGTGATGGGCAATATTTTGAATAAATTTATATTACCGTTCTTCTACAATAAATATTTAATTTGTGTAAAAAAACGGCGGAAACTTATTTGTACTCCTAATATAATTATCTGTGGCTGTGGTCTCTGTATAGTGTACACCCCTCCGGGACGCGGATGATTGATTGGTAGACGGCAAACGTCAAGGCGTGTTTACAGTTCGCCAAGCAAAGTCATCGTATCGTATTACTATGAGAGTAGAGGAGATTTGAGACTACTTTCATAGTTCGCTAGATAGATTCAAGTTCGTCCGGGGAGGTACTGCCACCGCACCTGGAATCTGCCACCAAGTAATAGTGCTCGCAATACTGTGTTCCGGTGGAAGGGTGTGGGTGCCGGTGAAATCACATGCGCATGAGACATATCATCCCCGTCTCGGGTGATGGACGCAGCAGTATGAAAGCGACTCAGTGTAAGATCCAAATCCTATACTGAGTCGCATTACTGTTATCATCGCCACTTACCATCAGGTGGGCCCTCAGCTCGTTCCGCCACTAACTCATATAAAAAAAAGCATGACATGTTCCTAAAATTATAAGTATAAGAGTAAAAAACCAAATTTGGGTACCTAACTATTTAAAATAGGTCAATGAACATAAGTTACAATCCCTTCGTGTAAAACATTGGAAATCTTCCGCCTTGAGCCAACCGAGGAAACGTCATTTACGATACGATTTCCGCCAACTGCTGCCAGATTGGTGGCGTAAAACGGATTCAGCTTGTTCAGTGGTGAACAAATAAATCCCTCGTCTGCATCACAGTTAGAATAAATCTATACACTGCATAGGTGTCGATTGATATACCAACAAAATTTACAAAACCATCTTAATAGTTTTTGTGTTTAGCACGCGTTTGAAGTGTAGTTTAATTTTCGTCCTATTTTAATAATAAAGTTTGAGGTTTGTGTATGTCTATCTGTTTCTAGTAATGTGTACCATTGAGGTATCATTTTCAACATCTACTAAAGGGATGGTCCGATAGTTTTTTTTTTTTTTTTGTGTTAAAGCTATATATGTAAGTTGTTTCTTTGCCTTGTTTGATGTAAATAAATGGAGCCGTTTTTTTCGATTGATCAGCTCTGAATACTTCTTTAATGGTTTTAATGATTGTTTCTGCTTATGGCGTTAGTATTAAGTCTAAACATACGATTTCAATTAGATTAAGCTAGACTACGCATAGAAAAATAGGGTTCGGTGTAATATCATCCTTGCTAAATTATTTTTTGGGTTTCTAAATGCATTGTTTAAATTTACCTAAATCTTGCTAAAAAATTTTGACATGTTATACAATTTCGTATTTTTTAATCAGTCTTCGGTTATAATAAAAGCACCTGTGATATATTTCGTTTTATTTGACTTCCTGATATACTGCTGTCCTTAATAGATCTAGCTCGGGATTTCATCAACGTAGCAACTATTATATATTAAAGGCACATAAATTTCACTTAGTGAAATTGAAAAGCTACTCGTATGAACTGCGTTTCTAATACAACCTGAAGAGAAACACTGTTAACGTGATCGACCCGTCTGGCAATATCAGATAGCAGCTTCGCCATAACTATTCTTCTAATTATAGTGAGGTATGAACATTATTTGCATTATAATCGTGAATGATCTGTATTCATACTTCATCGCGCTATGTATCGTTCAATAACATCGCAAATTGAATATTAGCCTCAATCGCAATTATTGTTTAAGTTGTAATTTTAATATTAACGTTTTAAAAAGCTTATTATCCTTATATTATGGTAAACCGGAATTGTTTACCTACTCACCTTGCCATAGTCTTGAGTCTTAAGAAAATTAATATTTAAATCAGAAGGACGGTCTATTATTTTGATTGTTCGTTGTCATCCGCTTGCAGATTTAGTAATTATGTAGACGCTTAGAGTTATACAATAATTATGAATAAATTCTTTGAAGTCGTTGCTGATGTTATCATACAGTTTTTTATGCCATTTACGCGTGCTATAATTTACTTATTGTGCAGATTTATACAATTGAGTCATAACGCAATTCAATGAAAACGTTCTGTTTCACAGCAATCTAATAAAGACCTGTAGAGCGGCTATATGTCATGTCACTGGGTTCTACTTTTATTTAATCTGTGACACCGGTAGGGCAGTCCCCGCACAGCAATTTAATTAATTCACGGATATAATCGTCCCAGAATGATCAGGGAAACAAAAATAAAACATCAAAGTAAATCATGGTCGAAATACAAAGTAGTATGCAAATTACTGATAGTGCGCCCCTGCGGGCTTCGACGTGACTTTTGAGAATGTTATGACAGTAAGAATAGAAGTATGTTTTATTTTATGCAGGTTGTGAAGAAGTTTGTTCTGATTGTGCTTTTACACGTGCCTGAATAGTTCTAAATTGCACACTTGTGTATACAGTCATTTAGTAGTGACTAGGTCATTGTTTGTTATGTAATATAAAATATTTGTTCTAAGTTAAGTCAGATTATAAAAGTTTACTAATATTGCCACGATCAAAAGCATGACAGGGCTCTAATTTTTTAGTACCTAAGTCAAATTAAAGTGCTTAGACTTGAAAATGATTAATTGCATTAAAATCGGCGTAGCTTTTCGTGGTTGACTGTTTGCGTCGGTAGCTGAGGTGGGGATCGTTAAATTGATGACAACAATGAACTGAACGTGACCGTTCTTTGTGAGGTCGGGCGTGGCAAGGCGCTTTGATAATTTTTAGCATGACAGTCGAAGTCGTAGGAACGATGGAGTTTAGTCTCTGAAATTTGTCCGGAAAGTGAGCGAATTCAACAAAGTAAGGAGTAGTACTAATTCATGTTATTACGAATTTTTCTTCCCACTTATTGGTTATCTAACCAGCACTTACTTAATTTGGTTTTGCACTGGATTTTCGAAGGATTCACTAATTCATTCAGGACTACTTTTGCTATAAATTTTTAAACTTTAATATAAGAGTTGCCTGCCAATTTTGCCTCAGCCATTTCTCTCACATTTGTTTCCTTTAGTAATAGAAATGGGAGCATTAGTGAAAGTGGGAGGGTGGCGGCAGGCACCCCAGTTTTCGAATAAGAAGCCTTACCGGTAAAAATCCCTCAACACAAATATGTAGAGTGCTCTAGCCTTTGACATAAAAGATACAGTGAAAAGCAAGGCGGAAAAGAAAGCTTCAATATCGTGTAGGTGGAAACATAGTTTGTTGGAGTGGGAGTAAGCGCCTCGATGTCGGACTCTAATACCGATGTACTGAACACTTATTACAGTTTGGCTAGACCTATAGTACCTTGGTCATGTTTGCGAACATATGCCACGCTTATGTAACGCAAACAAACAACACTCGTTCTCATCGATCGCCAGATTGTTTACTAACCATGTTTGACACCTATGAATGGACGCCGATGTAAACTCGTTAGCTTATTGCATTATTGCATATAGCCCGCGACTAGTTGAAAGCGTACTATAGGATACTTTGATCATAATACCTATTGGATATTTAACCCGTGTTATCGTAATTACAGCATCCTCTTTACTTGAAAGGTTCCCTACAATCGATTTATGGCCTTGGATATTTTGATCGAGTTATTCTTCGATGCGACCTCCATCTAATTCACATTTCCGCTGCGCTCTTTTGTGGGAGTTTGATCAAATTTATCTCTAAGCTCAATCCATTAGTGAACCCTCCTGTGATAACGACAGACAGTTGTCAGTACAGTGCAGAGCGCGCAAGGCGAACGCTCGCGCACTCGGGGCTCCGGCCCGGCTCTTGCTTCCCATTAGATAAACTTGTCCGCTCTACGGACCGTGGCTGTTTTCGTTTCATTAAGATAAATTGTAACATACTCGTCATACGTTCCAAGGTGCACTCCTCAATGTGACGGGTACTCAAGTTTTGTTTTTCGCTTAAACCGCTCACGATTAATATACTGCGCCTCAGTGAATCATTGAATCACAACTATGTGGTGATACCGATTGTTAATCGACAATACTGTGTACATACTGTTAACATTGGTTTTGTTGTGTTAAACGTGTGCCATGATTTCAAAACATTTAGCGTGTTGTCCTGATAACGGCTTGAATTAAATATTAAGGTCTGTATCATCGGTCTATTCTATAAACAAGTCCGTGTCGATAAGTAAAGTGGTACAAAATGTACACAATTTAAAACTAGGCCTAGCTAAATATATCTCGTTTAGTAATTCCTTTGGACGCCAAAGTCAAATGGAACTTCTCAAGGGTATAAACAATGTTATCGAATATTGGATTTTCATTATCCTATTTCGTTAAAGATGAAGCAATTTATTGTAGTTCCGAATCAATTGTAAAACTGAATAGATACCTACTTTATGTCAACATCCGTATGAAAAGGATTCTTTTCGAAGAACGTAGATTTAAATTAAAATAAAAAAAAAATGCAAGAAGACAGGCTATTAATAGGCTTTACAAAATAATATGATACCGTTTATAAATTGATAGCTTAGCATGAACTAGTATTCCAATTCCCGATTCATAATAATTATATTTAGTTACGTTTTAAAATGAACTCTGTAAAAAGTATGTGTTGCATTACAGGTCGAAGCGGGAGACGTTTTGCTCAAGGTTAATGGGACTGATGTAAACCGGTTCACTACCCGAGAAGGTAAGGTATTTGCCATTTATCACGCAATGCAATAACTACTATTGTATTGTAATTGAAATGTTTAATTGAGTGAAATAGATCTGGCTCTTGATTTCTCGCTACCGTAATTTGCATTCATATCAGGCTGAAGGCGGGCGCCTGAAAAGCAATTAACTAGTTGCGCGAGGCAGACAGTTTACGAACCACACCACCGGCAGATAGTTCTATTCCTTGTTACTGCGCGTCACGTCCGACCGTTATATCTTCGAACTTATTAACACTAATTCAATGATCGCGTTCACGTTACGGCCGGCCAGTGGTCAGCTGTCGGCACGCAACATGGCAATTCACATTTTCACACTTATTGTGCTCCAAAATTGACTCGCAACAAGAAACAACCATTTCGGCACAGCAATGATGAGATTGATTTCCCCCCTAATATCATAAACATGTTATCAAACATTACCAACAATTTCCATTGTTCTGTTTACAGTTTTGTTTACAAATGACCTTGTGTATATGTCGAAAGTCTCGCTAGAAAGAAAATTTCGATTGTTGCAGTTCTAAAATGCTTGCGACTTTCGTCGGACCCCGTCACCCTAAGACTGAGAAAGGGTGAGTTCATTAAACAGTTGTTTCTATAAGTAATGACGTCTGTGGGTGTGTATCAGCTGCAAGTAATAAAATTGTAGTATTCCCCATTGGTTTGGTCGAGTTTACGGAGTGCCACAAATAAGAGCAGCGATACGTGAAGTAATTTTATAGATGGCTCTCGGGATCTGAGGCGGGTAAAACTCCTTCACATTGGCTTTGTTCCCTTTAATAATGTAATCTTGCTATACTTTCATCCCGAGCCAGCCGCCGATTTTTCCTCTTATTCCATTCAAAACATTTCTTGACCCGCAATGGGTAAGGTTTATATTAATTTGTTTTTGATGTTGAAAAGCTTTTCTTATTATGAAGTAGAAAATGTAGCTTAATTTACATTCCATTCAGTTTGAAACAAGCCTGCGGATGCCAAACCAAGCATGGTTCTCATTCCATTTACCACTTTTACCATTCCTTACTTTACAAGGCAGGCACTATTCTGGATATCAGCCAACCGTGCCTGTAACCGTACACAAGGCCGTTAAATTATGCAATCCCCATGTCCCGAGCCGAGGTAACCATACTACAGTACAAAATGAATATACTTGAATTGAATGACTTGGTTGGGTTTTACGATGACGAGCGCAATACTAAGTCATGTATATTTCTGCCTATTTATAATTAATTCTTGAACACACTATACTGTTCTTTGACATTCATTCAAATCTTGACTTCGGTGGAGAGGATTGCCGATCGTATCATAGCAGGCACATGACGTGCCAACTATTTCCCTCGGTTATAAAGCCTCTTCGTTGGTGGTATGGCGTTCATTTGTATGGGCGAATGAAAGTGATTGCTAATGCACAGGCTGCTATTGCTAGTAGGAATACTATTTTGAATAATAAATAAAAACCAAAAGTCGATCAAAATCAAAATTAGCAAAAGTTATTCGATATTCATCTGTTTTTATCAATTATGTATTCTATTACTAAATATAACAATTTTCCCGCTACCTACTTCGTAGCTCGCTCGTCACTCAGACGACACTGATTTAATTGTACGCGAGGGCCTTCCGTTCATTTGTTTTTAGTGCCTAACACGGGGGCCGTGGTCGAAACACAATATTTGCTCATATGGCGCTTGTCCGAGGCGAGTATGGACGATCATACAAGTTATTGATCGAGGACTGCAAATTGCAGTAGCTGCTCGTAGGTCAGCGGCACGCGCTGTTTATTTAGCGCCTAGTAATAATGAACCTTTCAGACCCACAGATCAAAGCGAGCGTAAGAAGATACCTCGCATCATCAGCGGAGCGGCGTAGTTTAGCACGCACCAACCGCGACAAGTGAGTTATATATTTTTAGTCTCTGCTGCTTGGAAGGGATAAAGTTGAATGTATTCATCATGCAAATGGTTGTAATATGATTATTTTCCGTTGATTTTTTCTGTATTCCAACAAATTAACATTTTTGGCAAAAAGTCCAATCAATTGTTTCATTTTCAATGCCACTGGAAATTATAGGATGACAAAAAAGCTTGTCGTCGTCCCCGTCGCCGTAATTGCATTCAGGTTTGCAATTTATTCGACTGGTTCTTACAAATAATAACTTATTATTCTGTGGTAACAACCAAGAATTTGTCCAGCCTCACGCCTGATGGAAGGTTTGTGATGCGTGTCCATACAGTACTTGTGAGATCTTTTTAACCAGATAATTTTGTTTGCTATCTGCTACAATGTTGCGAGATGTTCGTTTACCTACCTATTAGTGAGACAAAAAGTTTCGTTATCAGAATGAGATGGTAATTAAAAGTGCAGTCACCCGTTACTCGTATGGTGCACGGTGGACATTTTAATTAGTATTATTACGGTCTTCTTTAGCATTGATGTCACGTAATTAAAGTGGTTTATAGCCATTCGGATCAGTATGTAGGCACATCTATTCGTACCAACAGCGTATACCGCGTTGTTGGAGGTAATTAGGTCGTCCAATGTGCAAATTCATATGATCGACCCGCGAGTTCGTGTGCACAATACGTCTCATTGTCTTCAATCATGCTCCATTTGAAGAGATTACTCCTGCAACGGACGACTTCAGTCTGTTTATGGTTTTCTATTTATGATGGGGTTAGTCTTCATGATCAAAGAGGAGGATGATCAAGACGACGGTTGTTGTTAGCAGAAGCAGAAAAAAAAACCGAGCTTTGAGTCTGTTCCTAAGTTAATAAATTAAATTGTATAATAGTATATTTTAAATACCCTAAGTTTTAAATATTTAAGAATAGTTGTAATATTAATCCGAGGTCACTTTATTCACATAAAAGATAGACAAGAGTATAGGTAGATGTTTCGTCTTTCACTCTTCGATAGACCCGTGCCGATTGATATGTCAGCTGTAGTCTTTACAACAACACAACGTTTAATCTATTAATGTGCACCCCCTGTAAACCCTAGAACCCCTGGCAGTTTGACAACTGATTTCCGGCGCGATAAGTGACGGGCCATGTGTCGTCGGGAGGGGTAACCACCCCCGGACACGTAACTGTGGGTTACTCACCCGTGACATTGAAATTGTGGCTCTTTACATTGAGCATTGATTGATGCCTCGACGAAAAAGCCTTACCCAAATTCTGCCGAGTGATGTATCATTTACTTATCGAATAAGTCCTTCAACTTTGCCTTTTAAAGGTATCATTTTTGTTTTCGGGGTGAGACATTGATTGGTGAAAGTTATAAGAGCTTATCCTTGTGAAAAACAACGCCTGTTTCCATTTAGTTCCATTTGTTTACTAAACACTAATGGAAAGTAAACATTGCTAACTAAACAAAATCTTTTTTGCGACGACACTTTTCCTTCTTCGGGATTTTTAGCTATCGACTCCGCCTTATTTTCAACAAGTGACCGCGTGTATTTTATTCTAATATAAATACTATTACTTTGATGTAAGACTCAATTTTGGTCACGATTCGTAACGAGTGAGGGTTCATAATTAAATAACGTACTGTTGGATATTCTGCATCCACGTCCTGGGGCGGCTTGATAGAAGTTATTTTCGTAATGTTTTGGATAACGATAAAAGTTCACGGCTACGACTCAAGGTGCCGTACAGGCATACTTTCTTTTATTTTTTATTCAATGCAGCTGGAACCGGTATTTCTGGTTTCTGTGTTATGATATGAAGTAACCCTTACGATTTATTATTTTTAAAGTTTCTCAATATCTAATTAGAAACTTGCAGGACAAAATTTAGTTGTCGTTTTGTTAGTTATTTTAAGTTACAATAGTAAAAATTCATCGAGTGTCATGCCATATGTAAATATTTCGTACATTTTATAATGTACCTGATTGGTTCTATATTAATATATATTTTACATCACAAATAATAAATTATATGAAGTCAAAGTATAATATAATAAAATGTATTATAATATAACTCGTATTTCTATTATATCATGACGTATCGACTAGAATAGCCGGGACCTATGAACCGTGCCCTCTGTAGCACGGAAGCGCTCAGTTCAAATGCCACTAAACGGTTACCCACCCAACTACTGACCGGGCGCAGAACTCTACAAACTGGCAGAGCGAAAGCTTTTGCATCGAACTTAAAAATAATTTGTTTTCTATGCTACAGATCTAGTCCTCCGTCGAGGGGGTCCAGCAATTCGAATAGCAATTCGAACAGCAATTCGAACAGCAACTCGAATAGCAACTCGTCCAGCAACTCGTCAAGCAACGGATCTGGCGTCGCGTCAGGGGAGAGCTGCGAAGCGCTGCTCGACACTACGAGGCCTCGCGTCTCTCAGCCCAAGTTCGAGGCGTTTATGATGACTGGCGATCTTATCCTGAACCTGTCAAGGGTCGAACACCCGCATCACAACCTTCATGCGCCCACGCATCGGACGTACTATCACAGGTAATAATAACAAACCGTCACTTGACATTAAAGCAAAGACTTAAGAGACAAGGAGATTTTGCGTCTCACAGTCCGAGGCGTTTATGATGACTAGCAGCCTCATCGTAAACCTGCCAAGTTTCAAACACCCGCATCACATACTCCACGCGCCCACGCATCAGGCTTACTAAGATGCAAACAACTGCCTCTATAGAACAAAGCGGGTATTTTTTTTTTTGTAATAAAAAAAAACGGCGGAACCTTGTTTTGCTCACCCTAATATCACGAAGTACATCGGTACAGAGGGGCGGTCGTATGCAACGGTCGTAAACGGCGCAAACAAACAGTGATCTTCTATCAAGTGCCCCACCAAGCCACTGTACCTATTTTCTTTGAGGAAATATGCTCTAGTCACAAGTATCGTTTCCGAACGCTGTTGTAATTTCAGGTACAACTCTACGCCTGCGTCGCCGAGCGAGTCACGGCTGTGCGGGCGAGCGGACTTAGCTCAGCGACACAACTCCTCACCAGACACCGGACTCACGGGGGAACATGCCAACAAATTGTGAGTATTTTAAAATAAGACTTAAAACTTTGCGTATACACTCTGTCATCTGATCACTCTCCTCATCATCATCAACCTATTTCAGTCCACTGCTGGACATAGGCCTCTCCGAGTAAGCGCCATTGAGCCCGGTCTTCGGCTCTTTGCATCCAGTTTCTTCCTCAGATAATATATAGAGTTGTATTAATTTGTAAGGGTACATTCTTCTCCATATCAGTATACTAATCAGACTGACGCTGCTAGCTAATGCTTAAAAACACTTAAAGTGAGATATTAATCGGTAAAATCATGTAGGCAAATTTATTTTCGCATCTATAATATTTTTGTTATTACAAGGAATCTTCTCTCTTTCAGGTTCATATCACAGCCGACGTCGCCTGCGGGCGGGTCTGGCGGCAACGCGGGGAGTGCGGGGAATGCGGGTGGTACAAGTGCGCACGATATGTGTGCGCGCGCGCACCATTCCGTGCGCACGTCGCGCTCTGAAGACCACCTGCAGGTAACACGGCAGAACTAGGCTGTCTATAAAGCTCCCGTAATAGTTGAATGCAATCTCGGTTGTTGAGAGTCTATTATAGGCAGGTCCAGTGCTAGATATTCGCTCCGAACTAGGAAATCGCGACCTGCCTACAAATTTCAAGCACTATTTTATATGCAAATATAGTAATTTTCAATTACATTGCCAGAGCCCCAAGCCCCAGCTTACTGTGAAAAAGACAGTGTGACAGGGTTGCCACCCTTACTTTATTATAAAGTATTGTACGTTATTTTGGGTCATTGTACTATATACTCTATGAGAACAATAAAGTATGCGTATTAAATTATGTCGCATGATTTAATGTGTCTGGGATTCACAAGAATTTTTGCGAATTGGTTCTTTAACCTTAATATAGACTAAAATTCCGTGCGGCTTTTTAGAAGTGATAGTTATTTTTTAAAACTAATGACAAGTATTTTAATCAAAATTTTGACACAAAGTACATTTTTCTTTAATAACCAATATACGTTTACACATAAAAGGTGGCAGCCCTAGTGACAGGTGACCGCAAGCTTGCCAGCTATTGGCTGTTAAAAGTGAAACATAGACGCGCAAGTTTCAGAAGGACTCCTCGCTGAGCGCGGTGGCGGTCGATATGGAAGAGGACGTGACGTCATCACTCAACACTCTCCTTGACGCACGACCTGACTCCGCCACGCCGGCGGCTTCGTCCGCCAAGTCGGATGACAACGAACGGGACCGGTGAGTTGTATATTATTAATCAAAGCTTACTATAAGCAATTGACAAAAGGGTGAGAAATAAATTAAGTGATCAATGAGAACGAATATAAAATTGACAGTCAAAGTACTTTGGTGAAACAAAATGCTAGTTTATATGTATTCTCTCAAGAAATATACAATTAATAAAAAAAGTTTACACACTCATACCCCTGCACTAGGATTCCATGTGTCGCAAATGGCATGGACAAACACAGAAACACAAGACAAACAAGACCCTGGAACAAACTTCATGCTCACCACACTAAGGGCGTCCTGCCGGGAATCGAACCCGAGCCCCTCGCTTCGAATTCAGGGCTACTACTAAGTCACGGAGCCGTCTGTATTGTACAAATTTGTATTCAAGATGCCAATTTGACCATTGCCAGTTAATCTATTTGTATGAATTGAAGATCGCTGAGATCCTATTGACAGCGCTTCATAATGGCGGCTACAAATGATGGGTAAAATATTTTTTGGTGAACAAAGTATGATTTATCGACATGCCTGGATTGGAAATGATGTGGGCGGTGTCTAATCTGTTAAATGACGCAACAATACTATAAAAAATACTTTATTGTACACCAAAGAAAAATAAATATACAAAATAATGCGGCCTTATCGCTTAGAAGCGATCTCTTCCGCCTTTGGATGGTGAGAAGGTGGCTTGGAAGGCTGGTAGCCATCTGAGCTGTAGGTCCTGGGTTCGATTCCCACCCAGGATAAGCATTTGTGTCACAAACATGTTTGTTCTGTGTCTGGGTGTTCCCATAGTATAAGTTATGCTTAGTTTTGGGGCTAGATGGCGCTGTGTGAAATATCCGTGTTTTTTTAATTTATTTTATTTATATATTAAGTACTAGTTGCGCCTCGCAATTTCACCTTTGCGTAAATCTCGTTCCCGTGGGCTTACGGATATAAAATATAATCTATGTGACTCGCTGATAATGTAGCTTTCGATTGGTGAAAGAATTTTTAGTAGTTCGGTTTAGTGGTAGTAATAAATAAACTCACTTTCGCATTTATAATATTAGTTAGGATGTACGAAGGATAGTCGCGAACGAAACAAAGGTATAATTTGTTCAAAACTCATTATGGATGTTTAAATTTTAAACAGTTTAAGTTGCCAACGTCTCATTTGCTTTAAACAAAGCAATACTTACCTATTATGTTAATTTAAGATTTAATTTGAATAATTTCCTGGACTGTACCGCATTCATTCGAACTTGAATTTAAAATCCGCCAACATCACCGATTATCATTTAATTTTCATAATTTGTTGGTTACTATTTAAATAAAAACTTTTTGCGAGCTAAAACGTCGGAAATGTCTGTTTAATACTTACCTATCGGCGCTAACCATATGGGGTTTTTCCACTTTTATCTTAGTTACGTAAAAAAGCGTTCGCAGTTTAAAGTAAATAAATAAATAAACGTTTACACACTCATGCCTCTGCACTAGGATTCCCTGTGTTGCAGACGGAGAACAAACTTCATTCTCACCACACAAAGTGTGTCCCGGCACGGGATCGAACCCGGGACCCCTTGCTTCGAAGGCAGCTTCGGATTCACAGCGCCGCCGTCTCATAGACGGGCCATCCTACGGGAACAGTACATCTTTCCGAAATGAAATGTGGCCTATTTGCTATTCCAGGCTAATCTATCTCGGTGCCAAATTTTATTCAGATTTGTTAAGCCATTCTTGCGTGATTGAGTAACAAACATCCATATGTATATAACAAATATTATATAATATAATATATAACAAATATTAGTATGATAATTTATAGTAGGTATACAGTGTGGCTATATAATATCAACAAAAGTGCTAGCTAGTAGCTAATTTTGCAAGATTGGTTAAGATTATCTGTGACAATTTACCATCAGGTTGGCCGTAAGCCTGTTTGCTTACGTAAACCATGAAACAAAAATTACTGTCAGTGCAACTTGTGCCTCAGACCAAATTTTTCATAGGAAGAACCAGGAACTACCAATCTACCATTCCATAATCCTTCCTTATTTACTTTTGCCTAAAGTATTCATTTATTAGACCGTTAATTATGTTTTCACGGTTGCATACCAAGAACCGCTCATTTAACAGATGAATTTGAAACTGATTTTGTTCAGTAAATGGTAATAAATAAGTAAAAAAAACCAAGTGCGACTCGACTCGCGCACCGAGGGTTCGGCACAAACTTGTAGGCCTTTTTCATATATTTTATTGTGATGTAACTACAAATTTACGGTTTTCGGATTCATTCCTTTACTTGTGCTACATGGCATTGCTTCTTGCCAAATTCCATGGTTCTAGGTCAACGGAAAGTACCCTATTGGTTCTGTTTTCCTTGCGAAAGTTAAATTATGCGATATAAACGGCTGTATCTTTTAGAAAATACTTCTATAAAAAGCAACGTTTGCCCCGGCCGGGGATGAGGCCCGGAGGGACTTTACTACTTAACTTCGAAGCCCTCAGTTTAAGTAATGTATTCTTAACTAATATTATTCTTATCTATATATATAAAAATCAATTGCTGTTCGTTAGTCTCGCTAAAACTCAATGGCTGGACCGATTTGGCTAAATTCTACTTCGTTGTATAAAGTTCGTGTAGGATAAAGTTTGTATGACAGAAAATAATTGGAAAATTTCCGGGATAAGTAGGAAATTGAAACAAACTGAACCAGCATTTGTCTATGGGATTTTTGTTCCTTGCTTCGTCATTTGACAGCTGATTGACAGGAAGACAGGAAAACATCAGTTAGTTCGGCCAGTCGTTAATAAACATTAGATGACAAAAAGCAACAGTGTTCATGAGTTTACCTGTATGTTGTTTACAGATCATCTAAGTTAAGCAAGTATCCGCCCGGTCAGTATTTGGTTGTGGTCTCCTTGTAGTCGATTAGCCGTGTCGGAGGCCCTCGGGCGGCTTGAACACAGTAGCGCACAGTTAAAGTTGGCCACTTACTCGCACGGTATAAAGAGAAGCCGATTTCAGTATAACAGATTCGTATTATGTGTTGCAGTATTGTGTGGACGTACAACGCGCCAGTTTCGTGCGCGTCGGAACGGACGCACTGCAACGGTTCCGCGGCCACTTCCAACTCCACATCCATATCCGATGGCATTTCACAAAGGTTTCTCCTTTCCTTTATTCCTTGTATCAATGCTCGTGTTTTACGATGTGGCTTCAATAACTACATTAGATCACACATATCTCTTACTTGCTCTTTTGCATGACGATAAAAAAGGACAAATTCTGAGGCGAAAATAGACTGATGGGTACAAGAAATTAGTGCATAGAAGTAGCTTTTTTTCACATGCACTCTGTTGCTTTGTAGTGTCACATTTGTATTACGGTCACACTTCAAAATATTTATAAGGAGTTTTTTTATGAATGACTAATACACGCGCGCTTTAGTAACATCTGAGTATCTAACGATATATTATAACAATAATCAGTAGATTTTATATAGTTAGTAAAATACTATGAGTATTAATTTAGTTTATTCGCATGAAACAATTCAAATGTTTGAAAGAAAAGGACTTTCTAGAATACTGTAGTTTTTTATTTCTTTGAAAATAGGTCGTTGACATTTTTACACTGCAATTACATGCACAACTTCAGTTTAAATACCAGGGTTTTACTATAGTTATTCGCACCTGTCACACTTGCTCCCTTGCTGAAAACGCATTGTGTTGTTTTGCCACACGGTTTGGGAGCTTGCGTTTCTGACACTGGCAATGCACCTTATTATAAGTTTTTTTTCTGTGAAACGTTACAAGCGTGCGGAAGGCAGTAATCGCGCGTGCATGCGAAAATCTAGAGAGCACCAAAAAGGCACTTAGGGCAATTACACTTTTAGTCTGTTTTCTGCGTGTTTACGCTCATAATGTCACTGTTCGTGAGTGCTTGGCAAAAACGTCTAAAATGGCTGTTGCCTCGATGCGAGGCAGCGTGTGAGTAAGCGCCAAAAATACATAGAAAATGGTATCATTATTAATATTACTCACTTTTGCCATTGTGCCAGATACTGCTCTCGTTCATGTGCGAACAAAAAACTATTCGCACTGAAAATACCTGAAACGAAGCATCCGCCAATTACAATTGCTGAAAATTACAATAAACTGTTGTCATCAGATCGTCGTCGCCCGCGTCGCCAACGTCTGCGTCGTCGTCGCTGATGTCGTCACGAACTTCCCCCCCGCTGCGCCTTCCCCCTCACTCCGCCTTACACCGACCACTCAATGGTAAGCATTATACTCGGAGGTAATACTAATATAGTTCTTTTTGTTGTGTCATCAAATTGCGCATGGTTTTCCCTATTGTCTGAATTAACCCATGGATTTTAACTTTGCCATAGCCCCAGCGCTAAGCCGTGCTTATCATTCACCAAAATAAACCACTACGATTTATCAGTACTAAAATAGAATATAATCTTATCAGAATCAAATAGAATCTCAAGTAGGCTTAATAAGAATCTGATAACAATAATTTTTGATGTTATTGATGGTTTTATCATTCTCTCATTTGACAATTGTTGACTAAAATTATCTTCCGCAGGTGACATGAGCTTATCAGAAGCCGTATCAAACATATCCAGCCCGGACTACCAGGACCAAGACGACATGTTCGAGACGGGTCGGGAATGCCCTCGGATGGAACTCTCCGACCCATCGGACTCTGACTCGACCATACTAGTCTCAGAGCCTTGCCACAAACGTGCCAAGTCTAACTCCTCGTATTTGAACGAACACGGTAGTGACGTCACGCTTAACGGGGACCATAGTAACGAATACAGAATAGTGATACAAGTGAAGGGACCGGACAAACAAAACGCTAATAGTGAGAATGTGAATAATAATAATAATAGTAGTTACGCGCAGAACGGAAAGGAGAATGGGCACAATTCACCGGAGAATCAGGGTTACCAAGTAAGTTGCTAGATCTTATTATATAAGGTTAGGTTGTGTTACTGTTACAACTGTTAAATAGATAATCGACTACAAATAGTAGCCTGTCATTAATTGATATCGTGTAATATTTGATTCAAATGATCCACTCGATTTTTCACAGTGTATTTAAAGTATGGGCTTGAATAGAGGTTTTCCATCAAAACATACCTAAAATATAAATATTCATGGACATTTCACACAGCGCCATCACTTAACACCCAGGCATAGAACAAATGTTCTACGTTCGCTAATGCTTGTCTTGAGTTTGAATCAAATCCACGACCTACAGCGCAGAAGGCAGAGCTACTACCAACTGAGCCGTGAGGGCAGGCAAATAATAATGTAGGATCCGCGCTCAACCATTATTAGTCACTTTTAAATCTCCACTAGCAAAATATATTATTGTCAGTATAGTACAGCATGAAGCATATACCAAGCAGTATAGCATAGCATGAAAGATGGATGCCCCGATAATTTTGACAATGAATTCCACTAGCCCCGAACACGTTTGCTTAATTCAGGAGTTATGCAGCGGGTCAGACGGCGGTTCAGACGACGGTTCCGACGGGGATTCCCTGCATTCGTTCCACTACAGTCCGAAGGCTGTGGACATCCCCTCGGCGGAGCGTCTCGCGAAACGACTGTACCACCTCGACGGCTTCAAGAAATCAGACGTATCGAGGCATCTTAGTAAAAAGTAAGATTCCGTTAAATCTTAGGGTATTTTACGCCTGCACAATCGATGTCGCATCGATGCTCTGATCAATGTGGACCGCGTAGATGTGAAAATGGATCAATGATTGTAAAGAAAATCGGTTTACATAAATAATTACAATGTTTCGATATAATTCGATCATCGGTATCGTAGTGATATTGTACACATTCATCGACGTTGAACGCTCTGTTTTGGATATTTGATAATACCATTGATAGGTGTCGATAGTGTGGGTGTATTAGCACCCTCAGTTAGAAGTTAGTTTTGAAGTTTCAGGCGTGTTGCATATATTTGGGTCGGCAGTTTACCTGCGCATCGAAGAAATTATGTATATGTTGATTATTCAGAGCCAAAAATCAAAGTTTTAATCAAGTTCCTGACATTAATTTTCTAAAATATGTTATAGCAAGTATGAGCTTTTGACCAAACGAACCCACGGCCTTTAAGCAGTCTTACTAAACGCTTAAAAAGCCTTTTGATACTTATAAAATTCCAGTACAAAGTATTCAGTTGTTGCAGCGAGAAAATACTGTTCTGTAATAACAGTCACAGAGTAAACACAAATTACGGTACACTATTTACACACACGAAACATTTCCGCAAGTAACCCGATACCTTCGGTAAGGAATCGAAGGTTTTGACCGGTCGATTTGGTTCGTAACATCTGACCCGAATATACTTGGCAAAGAGTATAAATTAATAAAGGCGACACCTTCTATGTATTTTCGACGCTTACTCACGCCGTCTCGCTCGCACCTATGCAAAACATCCGCATGTCAAAATGAGTTCCGTTTCAAGACGTTTTTGCCAAGCTATATGTGTGTAGCGCGTCCAATGTTTATTTCACTCCAGCCCCGAGTCTGTAGACTACCCATCCGCTGAGCGATTAGCCAAACGGCTGTTCCAACTCGACGGGTTCAAGATTGCCGATGTGTCCAAGCATCTGCGTAAAAAGTAAGTCTTTGAAACGTTCCGTCGTGCCACAAAATATGGGATATCTAACAGAACACTGTCTATTCTTCCTGGTTTTCCTGCGTCTAAAGAGTAATAGTTCTTAGTCTGTTTAACGAGTGTTTAGAGCTATGGTTTTGTGGTGCGATTTGTGTCTAGTCTAGTTTCATGGTGGTCCCGAAATGTTACATTTTTAGACGGTTTACTTGGTACTTAAATTCTCCCATACGCTGGTTTGGGGCTCTTTCATTTCATTCATCTCTAATTTTCTACAATGTAACTAACGACTTTAGGAAACATTCTTAGTCATATGAATAACGGTTTGTTTGCGTACACACGTTCATTACACATCAACTACGTACATCTTTCTGTGCTACGGTTACGTTAAGTGTACAAAATTCTTCTGTGATTTCGGAACTTATCATGTCTTAGGCTCAATACTCACTGCTGCAAAAAAGGGAAGAGTGATGGAGCAAAATTTGTAGCACAGCTTTATTTCTATTTTGTGTTATTATACACATTACTTGCATATTCTTCGATTTTGTCACCAGTCGTCACCATTGATAGTGATGGATATCCTATAACAGTGCTCGAGGCAAGATAGTTATAAAATAAAAAATGCTGTATATTTTGCTCCATAGACTAGCTTCCCTCCGTTCTCACTTCTATTGCAACGTGAATTATTAAACAATGTAAAAACATCACATCAAAGCTATGAAGCATGCACAAATACACGCCAACTTTAGAACTGATACTCAATTGGTACAAAAGGGTCCGAATTGGCCATTTCTAACTTCAATTTGACTACTTACGGGTCATCTCACTCTGTCTGCCGACGGAGTGACTCACATGGCTGGCAGCTGACGTGGCACTTTGTTCCAGCAACGAATTTTCCCGAGCGGTCGCCGAAGAGTATGTGAAGCACTTCGACTTCGCCGGGGTGACGTTGGATTCGGCTCTCCGCACGTTTCTGTCGCGGTTCGCTCTGAGCGGCGAGACGCAGGAGCGGGAGCGAGTGCTCGTTCACTTCTCGCGGCGCTACCTCGAGTGCAACCCCGGCTCGTTTAACTCTCAGGGTGAGCGAAACAGTAGGTTGTCATTGAGTGACGTAAGCTTCGGATCTCGCGTTTTTCTCTGAGCGGAGAAACGGGGTGGAAGTGCTTGCTCACTTTTCGATCACAACCTATTTATTATAATAATATCTTTTATTTTTCACCGCTTTCTTCATTTTGAAATGTATAATTTGGCAATATCGCGTAAAAAACAAACTAAAAAATACGGCCGAAATGGGAACTTCCTCCTTCTTTTGAATTTAAAGTCCAATGCGGCAAGCTTTATCTAAAAAAATTATACTATTAAAATAATTGTCTTTGTATGAAGATCAAAATAAAACACTTGATAAAGCTTTACAATTTCTAGTGATGTAATTTTATTGTGAAACATTCCTTTTCGAAGATAAAATGGGCATAGAATGGCTCTGTTTTTGATACATTATCTAATATTCATTGTTGGTTGCAGACGCGGTGCACACACTGACATGCGCCATAATGCTGTTGAACACGGACCTGCACGGGTGCGGCGCCGCGGGCACCGCCTTCCGCCGCATGTCCTGCGCAGAGTTCATCGACAACCTCGCGGAACTCAACGATGGAGAGCACTTCCCGAGAGAAACACTCAAGCATCTCTACCAGGCGATCCGAGCGCAGCCCTTGCAGTGGGCACTGTAAGTACCACAGGATAATTTAACGCTCCAACACTTATACACTTACCCTTAACTATTCTACATACCAGGATACCGTACGTACATGGTATAGACACAGATACAACACAACTCTTTCTCATGAAGGTTAACTTAATGAAGTTAGGTTTACATCCTATCAAACATAAAAATTCAAACATATCGCGTAACAAAGCTACAAAAGAAAAAACAGCTTAATTGTTAAAACTCAATTAAACGACGAGTCTGTTAAAAAATTGCATATCCAGTTATAGAATGTAGAGAAGATGATGAAACAATTCGAACTTCCCTATAGCTATATGCTATCTACATATATTCAATCACCTTCGCCTACTGAAATCATCAACCATTGTCAATGCGCTGCTTACTACGGAGACATTTTTTGAACTACTCCGAACAAGTTTATGATTCCATATGTCCAATCCGCGGTTTTGGATCTCGTTCTGGTTGAACTTATTCAACCAAGAACGAAGAAATTGAGTCCGTTCAAATGAAAACTCAACTCTATATCGAGCAAGAGCAGAGCCAACAGAACTTAAGCCATTGCAGAAACTTTTTGATATTTTCAATGGCGTAAATAACCGCTACCATGTGTCCGTAGCGACACGGAAGCGAACGGGGCCGGGGGCGAAGCCCGAGCATTGCCGGCGCCGGTGGGCAGCAACCCCTTCCTCGACGTACCGGACCAGAGCCGTGCCGTCGAGTACAAGAAGGGATACGTCATGCGGAAATGTTGCGTCGACGCCAATGGGAAGAAGAGTGAGTATTCAATTGCAGGTTAATTAATTAATTTAGTTTTTATTCTATTTTTTATTTAATAATCGTGACGTTTCGAGCTGACGGTTCACCTGATGTTAAGAGGTTACCGCTGCCCATAAATGACAGGAACACGACTCAGCTTCTCCCCTATCGAAGTATATATTCTGTACTCGCTTAAGCTACAACGTTCAGCATAGCGACTGCATCTTGATTACCCTAGTTTAATAGCTAAACTATTTCTATGTACAAATTAAGCTTCTTGACGCGATATATCTATATATCGTGGTGTGGTTGCGCTACAAAATAGATGTGTCTTCAATAATCAATTATTCACGTTGATATTTTTGAAGTAAGTATACTTGGTTTGAAGTAGTTTGGAAGTAGTTAGATATACTATACTAGTCTTAGACTTCGAAATGCACGAGTTGCAAAACTACTTTGGCTACCATTACTGGCTTATATCTGATGGGATTTCCCGTTGGCAATATCTCAGGAACCAATTTAAGTGTGTAAACCAGTGTTTAGAGTTTTATTAAGTACAAGATCGGCTAGTCAGTGGGCTAAATGTGGAGATACTTTTTTGTTTATGCCGCAAAGAAGGTGGAATCACCAAAATATACGTATGTAACTGGAAAGGGATAGCTGTCAGTTTCGGATTTCCGAGGCCGTACTTAAGTTAAAAGGTATTCTACAACCTAACGTCTGTTCACAGCGCCCTTCGGTAGGAGAGGATGGAAAATGTTCTACTGCACGTTGCGAGATCTAGTCCTCTACCTGCACAAAGATGAGCACGGGTTCCGACGCGGACAGATGTCGGACAACCTGCACAACGCCATTAGGTAAAATCTATACTTGTATTTGAATATATTGTTTGCTAAAGCAAAACTGGACACCTGCACAATTTTATGATTCCTATTAAGCAATCGAATCCGCGGTTTTGTATGTCGTTCTGATTGAACCTCTTCAACCAAGAAATTGACACCCTTACAATTGATGAATCTTGATTAGCTAGAATATGTGATACTAAAGTTTTTAATATAAAAATAGTTAAACCAGGACAGCTGATTGTACTTTGATATATATGTGTCCATGTAATGCACCCAGGGAGCTCCTGTGTCACGTTATATGCGCACGTAAAGGTTTTCTTGTGCGTTTCAATTTTGACGTGTTCAGAATATACTTGAAATGTAAAGGAATATATGAGTTTGAGTTTATGAGCATCTTTTGCTTCCAGAATACATCATGCGCTAGCGACGAAAGCCACTGACTACACGAAGAAACAGCACGTGTTCAGGTTGCAGACTGCTGATCAAGCAGAGTACTTATTTCAAACGAGGTATGTTTGAGAGAATTTCAAAAAAAGTTAAACTGCGCACTGGTATGTACCTTTGCAGATAAATTGAATTTTATGTTTGAATGCATCACATAAATTGAACAACAACAAGCTTGTTCAATTTATGTTATGCATTATTACATATTTAGTCTCAGCCTGCCTACATATTGGTTTTTGTTTCACCGCTCGCACGCCACGTCAATTGAAGTTAATGTAGAATCTACAAAATCTAAACAGTGTGATAAAAACACACGACAAGATAAAACCTATACATAAAACAAAATTATTACATACTATTTGTGTTTATATTTTACTTCAATTTAATATCCGTAACCGTATCCGAAACCGGTATAATTTTATCCCTATATCGTTATCCGTATCCAAATCTGAAATATCATATCCATAAATAACATCCCTTCTTTGAAGAAAAAGCCATTGTGCCATTTAAATTTAGTGAATTATGAATTTGTAGTGTGTCGAAATAAATAAGGCCATAAGTACAGGTTTATAAAATAACCAGCTAATGCTATTGAGTCAGACGACTCGCAGCGTAGCTCACTTTTCATTGACAACATTATGGACTTTGATAATAATCAGTTGTCTTCGAACATTTTCATACTAAACACAACAGGCTGGCACAAACAGAATCGGGACTCATCCCTCATAAACTTTGTTCCAGTGATTCCAAAGAGCTGTGTTCATGGGTCGAGACGATTAACTTTGTGTGCGCTGCGTACTCTGCGGGCGAACTGGCTGGAGCGGTGGGCAGTCAGCGCAAGTTCCAGCGCCCCCTACTGCCCTGCACCCACACCAAACTGTCCATGGTATGTGATATTTTAATTACAATTTAACGTTACGGACCTACTGTGGAGACACAATATCCCACTTTCAAAGAAAACGAGTGGAAGGGGCGGAATGGCCCTTCATATCGTAGTAGGGGACCCGCGCCGCGCGATTCCGTAGATGGAGAATTCTGTAAATGCTTGCTCGGCTCATCATTTAAAAAAATAATCATATCGATCCACAATTGGCGAATAATAAATATTGCAAAAATAATCGTACAGCAGAATTGAGAACTCCTATTTTGAGTCCGATAAAAAGTAATGCCACTAAACCCTATTATTCAAACTCATATATTGCTTTATATCTCAAGTACCGTTCAGTTCCTTGAAATATATGCACAAGTAAACGCTCATGCACATATATTCGCGCTCGCATAACGTGTCACAGGAGCTCACCGGGCACATTACATGTACATAGATATGTGAAATTACAGTCAGATTTCATGTTTTATTGTTATAATTTGCTAAGTTTACGTCTGTTCCAACCGTTGCAGCGTGAGCAACTGGCGTCGCATGAAGACCGCGCCGCGCGCCTGGAGGAGGAGCTGGCGGCGTTGCGACACGCGCGGGACAACACTCACCACGCACGGGACAAGGAACACTACCTCGTGTACGAGGTACGAACGCCTTAATAGGACACCAATTATATTATGCCATAACAGAAATCGGTTTCCGAGTCTCCGTCATAGGCACTCCGATACATTTAGCCATTAGGGGAGGACAGTACACCCCTATACGGAACGTCTGTGCAGACCTTGCCAATCCCAAGTTGGGGTTGGATAACAGAACTAGCAGCTCATTGAACTTATATGGTTGTGTCTTAAAAAGTTTTGCTTGATATGTTCACCAGTTCTATTTTGAGGAAATGATCACCGATGTTGTGCGAACCACGGCTTCTGTGCATTTTTTACTTTATTACAGACCTGCATAGGTCTTTCATGTGACAGCTATTATATTATATATTAAGCGTTCCAAATGCATAAAAAGTTTTGCTCCTATTAATTCCTTTACTGGGCAGCTGTAACTTATCGTTATTATAAATATGTGTATGACAGATAAAGCGGTATCGCACATACGCTTACGTGATGCGCGCGCGCTCCGCCGGCGCCGGCGCGGAGGAGGCTGCGCCCGCGCTGCCCGCGCGCCCGCCCGCGCCGACCTGACGCGCGTCGCTGCTGCCCTGCTGCTGCGCACTGCGGGACTAGCGCCCACCGGAACTACCCACACTGACTCCGACCTCGATACACCTGCGTCTGCTCCCACCCACGTACGAGACCCCTCATCTGGTAACTTCGGATGAGAGTAACCTTCAACCTTCGCATCTCTTACTGCGACGCGTCCACGTGTCCACGTGGTGCCGCTATCTCCCCAGATATACCGTGCACGTATCCTCCGTATATTACCATCACAACATTGCGCGTTTTGCTCGGTCGATTAGCACTGCGGGTCTAGTGCCCACTTGGACTACGCGCCCTATCGTTTCCCATGTGCTTACTTCTACTGGTCTCCTCGTTGAGACCGCTTGTAACAACTCCCTGAGACGTGACTTTATAGATATGACGTGCGTTAGCGGCCTTCTTAGCAATTTGGGTGGCCTCTTGCTTCCCCTGTTAGTTACCTACCTCAGAATAATTTACTTGTTTTGCCTGAAAGATCCGTCTATTGGATTCGATTCCACTGTCATTCTTCAGAACCTTCTTACAATCTACTGGAGGATACACACGCAAAAGTATACTACATTTCTTCTCATTGTTATTATTTACAAATCGCGTTTTTCCGTTGTTTCAAATGTTTACATGAAAGTTTCTCCCAGTGGAAATATTCCAGTCTTCAAATCGTGCTCATTTCATTGTGCCAAATCTTTTGTTACGCTCCAGACAGTCGTTACGTCCATACCCATACGGAGTGTCGTGATTTTGAAGAGGTTATCTTAACTCGAATTTAGTTGCTGTAGAACTAATAGAACTATAGAAGACGACACTTAATGTTAGCTTCCCACAATTTTGGCTGTAATTCTTCTGATTCCCTGTAAAGAAGTTATCTAGATAGGTAGTATTCGAGCTCTCAAAATAGTTAAGGTACTATAATATACAGGTCCCTGTATCTACGAAATTATTTTTTGTATGCGTTAATGTTAGTAAATTTAAGCTTCTCACGTATTAAATGGGCCAGTCTCTTATCTATGAAGACTGATACTCAAGCTACATACATTCCTTCAATGTTGTAAAATTGTTCGAACTAGGAGCCCGAGGAAAAAAAGCAGCAGTGTAATGGACATTAAAATGTGAATGTTAGTGTTTATGAAAATATTGATTGATTCATCTAGTCCTGTCTTCCTGCAAAACATATGCTATGGATAGTTGTTGTCCACATGTTGCAGTTCTTACTTGTCCCATCGTGTATGTGATGCGATTGTACCGAATGCGAAAGATTATGTGTGATGTGGATGGTGTATTGATATAATGTAAAAATACTCTTTTATGATACTAAATCAAGACTTCATATTGTTGCTGTCGAATTGGCTGTATGTTTGTGAAATGGAACTATGGTTTGGAATTTGTTTAACAGACCGAAAGTCCGTTAGCTTTGCAAATATTTTGGATTTATATCATCATGTATAAGATTTTGTATATTATTGGTGTCAGCAAAAAAGCTGATATTTTTTCTGTTATATGCTTTAATATTATTTAACTTCTGAAATCACAAATATTGGCTTAAATAAGATATGTATAGAGAACTCATCATTCCATTATCTATATCAATCTTCATTATTTACGAATGTAGAGTGGATAAAATTGGCTAGATTTAGCTGTTACTTACTGTTTACATTTTAATCATTTACATTGTATTTTTATTTGACAACAGCTGAATTTATTACACTAATGTAAATAGATTTTAAAGTGTTGAGACTGATACATGAAGTTATTTATTTTGTTCATAAAATAACCAGTGTCAAATCTTAGGCATCAATAGTTTGTCACATCCATAGGATCTCTGATGTTAACTAAAGTATAGATGTAAAATATTTCAGATGTTTATTAAATTGGATCACTATAATGAGTTGACTTATTGTAGCAATGTTTTGAAAATGACTGAATTAGATCATTGTCGAGGCTTATTCATCCATAAACCTGGCTCCAAACTAAATTTACTGTAAAATAAAGTATTTATATATTTATGATATTCTTTATTTTTGCTTAGTAAGCTTGGGGCTAGCTTTATGAGAATGAATTTTGGAAAGAATAATTCCATGTCATTTCTACTGCTGTTTGCTTTATTCGCAAAGATATAACTACACGTTCTGCATTGCAGACGGCTGGCGGTAAAGCTTGGTTTGGCATTAAGCTTGATAGTTTTTGTCATTGGATTTTATATAACTTAGTTTTGCTAAAGTCATGATTCGTCTTTATGTATATTTTATGTTTTTCATGATTCTTTCAGTTAAGATTGCAAATCGTTGTAAATATATTTTATGCCTTGTTACTCATTTATTTTTGAATTATTTACGAGTAGTTGGTCAAGTTTATTTTTTAGAAGATTTTTCTCACTATTTCAATAAGCGTGCACAGAAAAGTTGGTGTCGAATTCAGAAATGAATTCAATGAAATTTTATGTATGTACTACCTATGTGAATTTATTTGTTTATATTGCTCAAATCTAAATTATTGCACTTAATACATAAAAACACTCATAAAATCATTATAAAATGTAAACATCATTTTAGAGACAAATTAAAGTATGATGTACCTATAATAATAAACCTTTTATCGGTAAGTACGGAATTAAGAATGGCTGTGCCGAAATATGATAGAAAGAAAAGAAGTATCTTTTTTTGTTGAGTAATGATTGTATTGTTTTCAATGGAGCTATACAACATTTTCAAAGTTGGTAACTAAACTTTAGCAAGTACTAGTTGTATAATAAATTATTGAAATATAATAACATGATATCATTATGCATTTTAGGCTAAACATTTTGAAATGCAACAGACATCTTCCATAACTATGGCATGGGATACCCAATTTTACTATAAATCCATCTGAGTGAAGTACAGTAAATGTCTAAGTATTTGAAACTATGATGTAATAATAGTATTAGTTTTTGTTTTCTTTTGTACCAATCATAACCCCCTTGAAGAGCTGAAATAAATACTTCAAAAAATTCTTACAATTTATTTATTTACATCTGCTTGCCTACATACCTACTATATCAAAGTTTAGATTATAACATTGGTACAGAAAAGGAGCCTTGGCAGACAGAAGAAGAAGAATACTAGATATATTAATCAGAATTATTGCCTGAGCTGGAAATAAAAACTATGAGATGCACTGCTAAGTACAGAAAAATAAACAATTTTATTTGGGGTTTACCCTGATATTGTAAAACCTACCTAAAACTGAAAATACCTTGTTTTACTACACTTTTGGGAATGTGGAAAAAAGCTTGTGAGCTGATTGCTGCTATTTTCCTATATAATCAAACACCCATCATCTTCTAGTAACAACAATCTCAACTAATGATGGAAACCACTTAAAATTATGTACAGAGAGCATATTATGGTATCCAATCTAATTCAAAGACCACATGAATTCAATTAAAGTCAACCCAGCCCATGAAAACAAACAATCCACATT
Source organism: Aplocera efformata (assembly GCA_921293045.1). Classification (NCBI taxonomy): domain Eukaryota; kingdom Metazoa; phylum Arthropoda; class Insecta; order Lepidoptera; family Geometridae; genus Aplocera; species Aplocera efformata. The sequence goes on from OV121045.1 coordinate 9,840,969, forward strand.
GACATTAATACAGTTCCAACTGGCAGGTACCTCACTTGAAAACCTCTGCTCACAGTGAATAATGAGATAATCAATAATGTTCCATTACAATTCAACACTGGTGCACAAAAGAATAATCCATATTCTTCTGAAGTGGTCTTTGCAAGGGATGGGCTAATAATTTGGCAATACAGTCATGAATCTTGGCAGCATTCCGTGAGACTTCAAACACATAAGAATAGCCATCATCCAGATCCTGAAGGGTATCATAAATTGTTTCACATTTATATGTAGAACAATCTTCTTCATGGGCTAGCAAAATGTCAATAAAAAAATATTTCTGATCTTTGAAGAAATCAAGATCTTCTTGTTGGATTAATGGAACACAGTTGGACCGTCCATACAATACTAACATTCTAACAATGTATGGTGGAGGCAGTATGCACTCTCCATCCTTGTATTCTGGTATTTCAATTCTTTGTTTCACCATTTGAAATATATTCTTGAAATCAAAGTTTTCTGATGTACACTCTTCAGGATTTAGATAGTCCACAGCATTCACTATTTCTCGTATGTTGTTGGTCATGTTTTGTACCCAGCATGGTTCGCTTTCCTTTAGTATGAGTAATGCAAACTCTGTATTCCTGTTGATTGCATGTTTTGTGTTTAAAAAGAAGTCAAGCACTCTTTTCATCATATTCATTGGAGTATAGGTACTTCCATCCCCCAACTGGTACAGAGAGTTGTTGTTATCATAGCAAACATCCAAGCATATAACTATCTTTTCAGGAACATTTACATTAGGCAAGATAGGTTTATGAAAGTTGGACATGACCTCATCTTGTAATGCGGCATATTCTTGAGAGGATTCTTTGGAGTCATTTATTTTTCTGAAATGTAGTATTAAAATATGAGAAACTATAATGAGTAAGGATTAAAATTCTATCAAAATATACTTACACAGGAGGAGCAACCTCAATGACCGACGGTGGTGACTCTTCGCTGGATGTCATTATTATAGCATCTGGCGGGGTATCCATTTCTCGTAGATCAGTCTCAGAATAATATAAAAGGAAGTCAGGATATTTTCTATACAAGCAGCTACTTTAGTTGGCTAGCTGAGATAACAGAATAATAACAGCAAGCAGGCACAGATAAACAAATCATGCCATTAACTCATTCATTATTAGTCCACCTGTCGATAGAGATGTGTCAACTCGACTTACTAACTCGAGTCAACTCGAGTTGTGCTCAGGTCGAGTTAACTCGAGTTGAATTCTCCCTAACTCGAGTTTGGGCTGGCGGTAAAAAAACGAATCAAGCGAAAGAGCGAGACCGCGATTCACTCGTTGGGGGTGCGCGCAGCTCGCTTTAATACTCCCGCCCGAACGACACCGACGACGACAAGAAGTTTTCTCATCATATCAAACTGTACCTATTCACTGGTCACAAATGTCAAAATGTTGCAGATTTGACGTTTGAGGTTAGGTTTATTTTGTGTTATGAATGTTAACTTACAAGAAAATATTTTTAGTTTTTTGACTTCAGCATTGTATAACTTTTATTTATTCAAAACATACTTTTTATTTTGTTTCACTTTAGTTGTTTGTTTGTTGCACAAACAAACATCTTAATGAGATAAATATTATTCTAATTCGAGTAGTATTATAATTGAATGAATGTTCTTATTACAACAATTGATTGACAACAAACAAACAAAGTCAGCAAAAGTATCAAAGTAGAGTTGGGTGGAAGAACAAATAAGTAAAAAAGTCAATACTTAGTTTCTTCCTGCTAACTCGAGTTGAACTCGAGTTAACTCGAGTTACCTGTATTTCAACTCGAGTTAACTCGAGTCGTGTTTATTCCGAGTTGGCACACCTCTACCTGTCGATACTGGATATCAGTATGTCATGTCAGTGTCAGTTAATCGCAATAAAACCCACACTTACATTTGCATTAGCATTTCGAACTGACGGATTTTATGAACTACGAATTTGTGGCCGTTTAGAGATGAGATGCCGGCCTAAGTCGACAGATATCGGCCGGACAGTCCGTGGCCTTGAGACCAAATAAACACACACTAGCACTCGGCCAGCGGCCTGGCAACTGGCAACTCGTGTCAATCAAGCGCCTTCAGTTGTATGTTATTCGACTTGTTTAATTTTTTCAAATGTTTATTTTTTTTATTAAATAGATAAAATAAGCACTATATCCATACTCCACTATCAGCCGCTTTCAGCTAAGTGTGGTCTACACTCCTCTACCAGCCGCTATGTTATTCGCATGCGTGGAAGTGAAAAACTTTTTTATTGCGATACATAAACGAACGACTCTAAAGCTGTCAACCTCAAATGTCATCCTTAAACCTCTTTCACTGTCAATTAAGTGTATTGTAGCCGATGGCGAGCTGTATGCCGGAGAAACAACCTGTTTCTGAATTTTCTATTGAGTGTAAATTCGTAAGCGCGTAATTTTATTAAAGACCGTCATGGATTATGCTTATGAACAGAGTAGTGAATTAGAAGCATTGGATTCCATTTACTATGGAGATATGCAAGGTAGGCAAAAATGTTCAACTCTCGTCTTGTTCATGCATGATCGTGATATATATTTTCCGTCCCCATGTACTGCGAAAAAACCTATTTCTTACAAATTTACTAGGTACCACAATTATAAGTTTGAATCAGAAATCCATCCCGCTTGACGAAATTAGATAAATCCTTTAGTGGGCACCTCTTATCTAAACAGAACAAAATTTATTATCATATTTATGCGAGTTTTTCAGTTTTAGAGAAAAAGCCATTCAACAAGTTCAGTATACCTATAAAATCAGAAGGCTTTGATGATGGAGAGGGTCTGGCGTGTCAGCTTGTTTTCACATATACAGCAAAGTATCCCGATGAACTGCCTATCATAGAAATAGAGGATGAAGAAAATTTTGATGATGTTGTTGATAAAGATGAACTACTTACACATTTGACCGAACAGGTATTACTTTTTGTTTTATTCAATACTTAGAAAGGTAAAGAGATTCTCTTTGCCATTTATGAAACAATTTTATATTATATAAAATTGACCAGTATTAAAAGTTTGGGGATCTTAATTTAACACTACACAATTACATCTAAAATTGATATCACAGCTCTAGGTTTATCACAATTGGGGACCTAAAGGATCAACCAAAAGTAACAACAGTAAAGCAAGATATCAGATTAATTGAAAAATCCTACAAAAGATACTGAAAAAGCTTACTAAATCACCACAACCAGTAACCTATTGCAGATTTATATTAGAAGAAACCTTAATATATTTTAATGACTATTTTGTTCAGCTTTTATCTCACAAAACTTATCTAATGTATATCAATAATATATGGTGAGAGATAGGTATCAATTTAAAATTAAAATTACAGGGCAATGAGAATCTCGGCATGGTGATGGTGTTCACATTAGTGTCAGCAGGCCAGGAGTGGCTTAATGAAAAATGGGACAACATCAAGAAAGAAAGAGAAGAAAAGATACTTGCTAAACTAAAAGCTGATGAAGAAGCAGAACAGGTAATACTAAGTAATAAATATTATGAATAATAATACCAAACATTTACTGAACTGGGAAAAGATCTACTAATATGCAAAAACTTAGTAATAAATTTTGAAGCCGTTGGTTCTTATTTTGCTACATAGATATTATTATTATTATACTTACACTTAACACTGAAAATAAGACAAACCAAATTATTATTATGCTCAATTGCATAATATTATGGTTTATATATCCAATATCATTCTAAGAAAAAATATTTAATCACCAGAAAATAATACTATTATTTTAGTTACACTGTTGAAAATTAGACAGGTCAAATGAATATTATACTCAATCACATAATGTTATGCTTTATATATCCTATCTGTTTTTCAGAAACGATTTGAAGGCACCAGAGTCACAGTAGAATCTTTTCTAGCATGGAGAAAGCAGTTTGAAAATGATATGGGCATACCGGCGAAACGGGAAAGAGAATCTAAGGATAAGAACAAGCTAACAGGCAAAGAACTGTTCCTGAGAGACACCACACTCAATGAATCTGATCTCAAATTCCTTGATGATGGTGAGTGATATGAAACCTCAGCGGTGGGAGTTGGAACTGAGTTGTAACTTAAGTCAAAGAAAAAAAAAACCTACCAGTCGTCTTGTTCTTTTCATGTGAGCAAGTGGCCAACCCTATACCAGTTATAAACTGGCCCAAAGGTCTCCGAAATAGCTGAACGAAAATTTGGCCTCATAGCTCAGCTCTCGTAATACTTATTTAAAGCACAAAAATTGTTTCTACCTATGTTCGTTAAAGACTTAGAAACCATACAACTGTGCCCCAAACCAGTTTTATTAGAAAGACACAAAATGTATTTCTTATTTTACACACCGGATATCCACTAGTATACTCATATAATATGCTAGTATATTAAATAAATAAAAAAATGTAACAATATTTTCCAGGTGATGCAGTGAAAGTGGACGAGTCACTTTTCCAAGACCTAGATGACCTGGACATATCCGACGAGGAGGACGAAGATTACGTTCCAGGGCAGAGCAGTGACAGCGACTAGCGCTGCGCTCCGCGCCTGCGCGCACCGTCACTACTTGCGTACTAGTTATACTTTCACACTTCATTGCAAGACCAAGTCTATTTTAAGACTTAAGTTTTTTTTGTTGAACTGAGCCGGTGCGTTCCGCAGCGTCGCCCGACATTCCCAGCGTTGCGATTGGTTGGTCAGGAACCAACTAGTCTCTACCCGGGGATTGCCTTGTGATGCTGCAGAACACGGCCTAGCCGTATATTCACTAGATATGTCCTGCGAAATAAGTTTTGGTAGTTTAATCGATTGTAATCCTACCTTCAGGGTTGTTCCGTGCTGGGTAAAGTTTTTGTGATGAGCGTGAAGTTTGCATGAATGTATTTTGAGGCTTCGGAAGGAATCCGCGACAGGCTCGCGTATTTTACTCACTGAAGTCAGTCGTGACGTACGTAATAGTACTTTTATAATTGTAGTAGTAACTTCCGAAGGCTAAAAAGTATTGCGCGACTAGTTAGCTAGCGGTTGATGAACTCTAAAGTAAGTATATTTGCAATATTTATAGTTAAATTGGAGCCATGAAAAGCGAATATAAAGTTTGTTATCCAGTCTTAATTGTTTGTTGAGTGTGATTATGTTTGTGTCCATGCCACTTGCAACACAGGGTATCCAGGTACTGCGGTCAATGTTGGTTACTGCAAAAGATATCTGGAAGTTTTTCTGCTTCGGAAACTGCAAAATGTTGAGCATTTTGCATTTTCCGCTTATAACGACAACGTCAAAGGACTTTTTCAAATACGAATCTTAAGTGTTCAAGGAAATGAAATGTTAAAGTTTATAACTGGTACAAATTCAAAGACTTTTAGTGCATATGAATAATTTACGCGTTTTTTATACGATATTACGATTTTATGGGTGTGTGAATATGACTCCGCCCCTTTTTGTCAAAATAAAACACATTTGTTCGCTTACAAAATTAAAAAAAAAATTATTGAAAGTATGCTCCATCTGCAGCTACAACCTTCGCCCATCGTTCAGGTAGTTTTCGTATTCCTTGCTGGAAGAAGTCCTGGTCTTTTGAGCTTATCCAGTTGTCAATCCAAATTTTGATACTTTCACATGAAGTAAACTTTTCTCCAGTAAGGTCTGTCTGCATCGTCCGGAATAGGTGGTAATCCGAAGGAGCTATGTCTGGTGAATATGGCGGGTGGGGTAACACTTCCCAGTCCTGTCCCTCTATATATCTTTTTACGACTTCTGCGGTATGCGGTTTGGCATTGTCATGCTGAAGAACTAATTTGTTATGTCTATTCACCCATTCTGGTCGTTTTTCTTCTATGGCTCGCTTCAAACGCATTAGTTGTCGTCGGTAAACTTCTCCATTAATAGTTTCAGAGGGTTTGAGCAACTCATAATATACAATACCTTTCTGATCCCACCAAATACAGAGCATGACCTTGGCACAGTGAATATTTATTTTTGGCTGTGATGGGCCTGGTTCGCCTGGTTTCACCCAAGCTTTTTTGCGTTTAGGATTTTCGTAGTGTATCCATTTTTCGTCTCCTGTGACTATCCGATGCAAAAATCCTTTTTTTTGCTGTCTTTGAAGCAGCATTTCACAAATGGTTTTCCGACGTTCCATGTCTCTTTCTTTTAAATCATGTGGAACCCAGTAACCGGCTTTTTGAATCATTCCCATCATTTGTAAACGCTTTGCAACAGTTGAACGATCAACATTTAATGCTGCAGCTAATTCTGATTGAGTTTGGCAAGAATCTTCCGCCAATAATGCTTCCAATTCAGCATCTTAAAATTTTTTTGGTGTTTTTCCATGTTCTTTATCCTCAGTACTAAAATCGTTATTTTGAAATCGTCGAAACCATTCCTTGCAAGTTGTATTAGACGGAGCATGCTCACCATAAATCTCCACAAGCAAACGATAAGTTTCTGCTGCAGTTTTCTTCGCAATAAAATAATGTAATAACACTTCCCGCAAATGACGTTTATTTGGAATAAAAACCGACATTTTCGAAAAGGTGAAAACAATTGTTGCTTACACTTCAACCAAATATCATAAAATGCGTTAGATAGCTGACATTCAGTACTATCGAATACAAGTATGGTCATTTATTAGTACACGTAAACAATACTAAAAACGACATCTGTTGAGAAAGGGCGGAGTCATATTCACACACCCAATACTATAATCGCGATCGTAACCGTTAAGTTATTGTTAAATAAATTATATGTCATTAGAAAAGTTTTTAATTGTAAAGTTTAATAAAGGCAAAAAACCCATGTTCTTGGAGAATATTTTTATTTACATTTTTCACTAAAATAGGTATTTACAACCAACGATTAGTGATCTAAGGAAAAAGCGTTGACACAACATCAATCAAATTGTATTAGACATTTTTCGTTCATACCTTTTAATCAGCAAGCCTGAATTTTACATCTTTCATAATATTGCACATTTTCAGGTAGTCACTACATTGCACATCTCCCTTCAATAGCTACCCGATTCTAATACAGCTTTACAAATTGGCAACAATCCCACTTCTCACAAGGCGCATGCTGTGCGCGCAAGTCCCAATTATGTTGAGATAGGATTCCTTTTAGAGTTCCATATCATCACTAAAACCTGCAAACACAGCTTGTACCGTAAAAATATGAGTGTTAAAAAAATATGACTTTGTTTTTAAAGTAGGTACTTATGCCAAATTTATTTTTAACATTTCGTCATACCCTCTTTTATCTCTACTCGTGTAGGTGTAAAAGAGAGTTTAACGTTATTCAGCGGTTCTACCATTACACATTTTCCTATCTAAATTCATACAAAAGCCACGTTCATAGATAACTTAAACTGCAACTCGCAAACAAAACGTAACTGAACATTCAACATACATCTTGCAACTATCTAGTACCTACTAATATAGACGGTAACCGATAAAATTACAAAATATTTACACATAAGTGCAGTCTTTAAATAATTAGGTGAAAATTAAGTTTCATAACACTATAATATTGCAATAATATAATTAACCATAGATATGTATTTGATTTAATTAAACGTAGGATCGATATTATATGAGTTGTAATTTGAGTGAAACTTAACAAAGCACCTATTCGGAAAGGTACATTTGAGGTTCCCAAAACCTGTGAATATATCAAGTAAATAATATATTCACTTGCTCTGACAATATTTCAGGTTAACATAAGCGAAAGTATTGGGTACTTACCTATTACATTATTTAATAGGGTTTCAGAATTAAATTTAACTATGATGACTTATTGGTATCTTAAAAGTCACATCTGGCATCACTAAAAAACTCGTTATTTCAGTAACAATACCTGGATGCATTGATAATTTCAAAGGAGATACATTTCATCGAGTTTTCCGACATGATAACAATACAATAGGTATGTGAAATTATTTTAGCACACTCAATACCGAATAATAATTTACAATAAGACAACAACTTCATTTTAATATGTAACACACAATACAACAATAGGATTCTAATCAGGTAGTGCAACAATATCACACAAATTGTACATAACATTTACCAAAAAGTACAATTAGACTAGGTAATACCTATAATACAATTTAACGTAGAATAAATGCGAAGATATACAATTAACTCAGTAAGTGCTTAACAAGCTATTTAAAAAAAACATCTTTGAACAGCAAAATAATGTTCCAAATAAACTGCTTCATGCGGCTTACAAAAAAGGCAACATCAAAAATAACTTTACATAGGCCTTAGTAGTTTAGATATTCACATGGATCTAAAATATCAAATACATTGGAATATCTAGATCCACACAAACAATTCTAACCCAATTCTATTGCGGGAGTTTCTTACTACTAAATTATCATTAGATTCGTTATATGGCGATCATTGTGTAAAATACTTATGTGAACTTCTGTGGTTATGGTCCAAATGATTGAGACTGAATTTAATTTACAAAGCTACCTATCTAAGCTTGTGTAAAAATATTTTACGGAATTTGCCGAAGTCTACGCAACTATCTATAATAAGCTTTATTTCCAGCTAGTCACGTCTATCTACGGAGGACACATTCAGATATTTAGAATTCTATTCAATCATTAATTCGCGTTCGCGTTACTGTTAACTCTGGTACATATAATGTATTGTCTCACGTTCCAAAAGCTTCATACTTATTATGAAACGTCGTCTTTAATCTCATCTCAGTTGAATACCTATCTTTTGTGGTTTTCGCTAAATCCTGAGTCCACTTTTCTCTTACTTAGACAATTTACATCCCAGCATTTACATAAATGCCCTTTAGGCAGCTCTCAGTGCAAGCTTCGACATATTACCGACTCTTGTCGATACCGTAGAAGCTTTAATCGAATCTTTTTTATAACCAGTAGAAAATAATCTGATTTCAAATCAAATTCAATCGCACAGGTCTCCTTTAGGTTACATAATCAACACGTCTATTAGATTACAAAACATTACCAGTACAGTTCAAGACTACCTTCCACGCATTTGTAAATCTTCAATACGCCTGCAGCAAACCTAATATGCAACACACCATCTTTGTCGTACTAACCATGAACAACGCAATTAGAACTTAATCCCCGACTTAAAAAGAGATGTCATCTGTGGTTTTTGGGTCAAAACTCCATAAAACTTTAGTCTTCTTAACTTATGTACAATTTTAAGAAGTTCGCAACGAAAAACATAGTAGTTAGTAGACGAAAAAGTTAGTAGTACATCTAAGTGTGAAGTATTGGTTAATGCTTAATTTGATCCAGATTGTTTATAGTAAATTATGTAGAGCTAGTTTAGATTTAAAATATGAATCACTTAATGTCACAAAAACTTGCATTTGTTATAGTTAGCACAGCAAATGAGTTGCTTGCTTCACAGGTGTGAAAATAATAGGATTCCTATTCCACATCTGGAGGACAAACTACTGCGTTACTCCAAACTCAAAAATTTGGAGTAAGTCAAATCTATATCATTTGAAATTGAACCATAAACGTAGGGGCTAGAAGTTTAAACAACATAGAACACTGGACAGTTGTCAACACGTTATACCTACTCAAATTTACGTTTAACCGTATTCAATTTCAATGATATAGACATTGTATTGACTTGCGTTATAAGAACGGGAGCAGGCCTCCTAGATTCCAGACAATCCTGGCGCGAGTCCCCAATGTGGGTTGGTTTGGTGGTTCAGAGAAATCGCAGAGTGTGATCGCGCGTCAGGTTGGGGGTTGGCGCTCATTTGAGCCGCTGTGTGACGTTCGCGAGTGCCACGGCAAATGCCTGCAGTGCAGAGAACGGGTATTGGAAGTCGAGAGTGTACGCGTTGCCGTCGATCCGACCGAATTGCATCACCTGGGAAAGAAAAATACCGCTTATTCAGTCCAAAATAATCGCACACATGGTTTTGAGATTTTAAGAGCGTGTTGTATGTGGCGGGGCAGTACGGATGCCGACTTTCAATGCGGAGGTTGCTAGTTCAAATCCCGACGTGCAATTGTATATTATAACATTTCTAATAAAAAATGCTAGTCCTAAAAACAAACGAAGGCATGTGAAATGTTTTAATTCAGATGTTTTAACTCCCATGGTAGAGAGTATGTCTGTGTCCCTATAGTGAGAAAATAATAGGCTAGTACTTAATTATATTTGGCCACGTGTAGTAAAAGCAACACAGTCAGCAGTAACATAATATCAATATAATACCTGCTTCCCATGGTATTCGATCTGGAAGTTCTTGGCGGACTCCTGGGTCACCCTGCCGCCGAAGTCGAGCTGGTAGACCTGGCTGTTCTCGTTCCACATGGGCGCCTTGTTGTGCATGACGAGCTGCCTCCTGGCGCGGCACTCCGTGGGCGCCGGCGCTACGACTGTGTTGGGCACGCCACCCGCACGGATCAGCTGCCAAGTAAACGAGTCAATATGTTGTTTTCGATCAAAACAAAATGCGGTTGGTTTGAGAGCAATGCGAATTAAGGTGGACCGTCCGCACTGAGCTCCTGCACCAAGACAGCGTATGTATTTGTGGCTTGGCAAGAAAGAGTAGGAAACGATAGTGGCGCCACTTTTTGTCACTTGATCATAAGCCCTCACTATATATCAATTAAAGTCTACAACAACCACAGTTACCAGACGAAATAAAATGTGAACAAAAAAATGAAAAATTTCCAAATAAACTCAAAGATTTTTTATGGATAAATGCTATTACACTTTAAATGAATAATTGCAAGGTCCAATTGTTTCAGTCTCGCGAAACCATCAACGTGGTTAACTATAATAGAATAAGTTAATTCATATACTTAAGTACTTTTTCTTTTTTCTCGATGTACATTGGCATATTTATGTTCTATGTAATAAGGCGAATGTGAGCACCAAGACAAACCCGTCTAGGATTTTATGGTGCAAAAAAAAAAAAAACAAATGTCAAAACATTATATATATTACACAATAAAAAAAAAAAAAAAAAAAAAAAAGTATAAAAATTACTTATAAGATATACATAAAAAGTAACGATAATTGATTTTATTGCTTTTAAACTGTACATAAGCCCAATTAATTATTTAATTACGTTTCTAAATGTACTTTATTGTGGCTTACCCCTAATTAGTAGGAAGTGATTGAGCTTCTATTAGCTCAGAATTATGGCCAAAAACTGTTTCTTGAGCAGTATTAACTAAATCATTAGGTAGTTCAAATCATACTAATTACGGGAAAAAGGTGGTCTAATTGGGACGATAGTGCACAAACGATAAAGTTACAATAACATTAACAAATAGTATTTTTAGTAAAATTGCGAACTAAGGTCAAAATGTAGAGGTTGGAAGGGCAGGAATATTTGAATTGGCTACTGGCGGCAAATGTGTAAAGTCGCCATTGCTGACGAGGGTACCTCCGCTTAATCCGCTCGGTCAAAAACTGAACACTCGATTTAGAACACTGCGGTCGGAACGCAGACGGGTTATGCGCATTGCTCTCGAACCAGCCTAATTGCTGCGCCACGAATTGTGAGCATGAAATATTAGGATGCTACGCTTCGTAGTTTTGACCAATTTTCTAAATAAGACTTGTAATTTGGTTAAGTGCTAATCTTTTGACGATTCGCTGTCACATCACGAAACCGTGCAACGCCCACTTTCACTATATTCTTATTATGTTCATTTGGGGTTGTTCCAAAGTATATATTTATAAATTTAAGATCTCTTGCTTTATATTATATTGTCATTGGTGTGAGAAGGAATTATTGCTTGTGGCATGTAAACAGGTGCTCACGATTCGTGACATATTGTAGCAGCAAGTAATTGCATAAAGCCTTGTCTTTGCACAAGCGGAGCGTCGAGCGGCGGCGCTAACTGCCAACGTAGAGTAAGGCATCTAAGACGTATCGAAGCAGATAGGCTGCTAAATCCATGCGGTTTGCACATTCCTACATTCTTGCATTTATATTAAAGAGCCGGATATACATTTCTGAATTTGAAGCAATTGACCCGGCGTGTAGCTCAAGCGCATATTGTACGCCTTCCAGTACTTATGGTAAGCGAGTGTGTATTTCCCTGAGTCGTGCGACTTGTATTGGAACTTATTGAATTAAAGAAAAGTTCTGATTTACTGTGACGGATTTGCTGGTAGATTGAAGAACATCTCTTAGCCCCAGGCTTATAGGAGTAGGGTTACCAGAAAAGCGTGCATGTGGATTGTGTTTAACAGTCAGTACCTACCTAATGTGAACGTAGATGCAAAGATTGTGATTCTATGGGTATTTATAGGAGAAAATCTTACCTCGCGAGAAGGAACCATGTCCATGTTAAATATCACATTAGGCGTTTATATTTTGTTCGGTTCTCAGCTTTTTCAACTTTTAATCTCCGTATTGTAAATCTCTTAGTTCTGGGCACCACTGGACGCTTATGATTTATTTATGTATTTTGAAAAGCAAATCATTTTATACAGTACTATAACAAATGATTATTTATCCAGAAGGTAAATTACGATATCCTTATTCCGCTTATATAATATATTAAAGGAAAAGAGAGAAAGCCTATGTCAGTGTAAGGAGAGTAGATAAACTAAAGGCGTAGGCGGAGCGTTGCCCAGCCGCCGCTATAAACCGCTCAACGCTCCGCTTGTGCTAGGACGAGGCTTAAAGCATATCTACAATTAGAAAGAGTGCTCACTGTCGCAGACAGCTTAGACCGTGCTGTAATTGAATCGTTTTTATGCATCACTGGCATAAAAGGCTTATAAAAATAGTAATGTCTACCACTTTGGCCCTTCATGCCATAATACCTTAGGGTTCAGGGCGCTCACTCTGCAACCCTTTTCCTGCGGCACAAAATCATTTGAAATTACAAATATTTATTAACCACACGCGAAGATATACCGAAGCGAAATCATGGGCATAAAACTCCTATATGACCTAAGCCACGAAATCAAAGAGATCTTCAAATTTTAAACCAAATGCAAGCATGATTTTTTGATACGATCGATGCGTGTGTTGACAATAATTAATTGGCTCTTATGCCCAGACATCGAAAGTTTGATCAATTAAAAAAAATGCTAATCTCTTGTCAAGAATGCTGATTGTTCAACATTGAAATTTTCTCGAGCGTTGATTGGAAATATTACTTTGTTCGTTTATTAACTCATTTTCGATTTGATCGATGTTTCAGATACTGGAGATTTGGGTGCTTAATGGGTACATAACAACATTAAGCTGTGGCTATTATTTTACTGGACTGCATGTTGATGGCCGCAGATGTCCTTGAAAAATTTACACGGGCTCTTGACAAGAACGGAAGGCTCTCAACCAAGACTAAGCAATGAAATTTTTATTAAAACCCCCTCATAAATTGTAAAGAGGAAACTAACACGTTATGCGTTAATAATTGATTTAAACTTCAAGAAATATATAATCACGTCCATAGAAATCTAAATGCTGTTTTGACGCAGGGTTGTTTCGCAAATCACAGCGTGGCGTTGATAGCCACCCATACAATAGTCATCTAGCCAAATCTATCTGTAAATGTTCTCACCTTGTTCCTAAGCTGTGCTTTCTGGAAGCTCTCGAGATCGCGAAAGTTCTTCCCGTTGACCTCGCTGTAGCCGCCGGCCGAATACTCGTCGTCGGAGCTTTCGGACGGCTTCTTGTTTCTTCTACGATTCAGGAGAGGAGAGTTGAGCAATTGCCTGTGTGAATACTGAGAATGTTGATTTAGGTTGTCATAGCATAGTGGAAGTGTGCTAAATATTACTCCGTTTTAAATCTTTTTTCAGATTCGAAGATCGAAGTTATACAAATTCATTGATAGTCACATAATCTCATAAGAAGATAATACTTATTATATAGATATTTGATTCGCGTATTTCGGAAGCGGCTTTAACGATTTAGATGAAATATTGTGTTTTGCTCTTTAAGTTTCCCTGTATAATTGTTTTATTTTAAAACGCAATTTTTGCAATAATGGACGTTTTATACCAAACAAAACCGAGCGAAGCTCGTTTACCCAGGTTTTTATGAGAATAAACTGAATTATAATAATTCAACTGAAGGTAACCGTATCGCCGAGCTAGTCTCAAACCCGCGGCTGGCGAGTAGTGCGGTCAGAGGTAGGTATGTTTTGGTAATGTGCGTACCGTATCGGCGAGGAGGTGCGGTGTGCGCGGTGCGGCTTGGGCGCGGGCGAGGCGGGCGAGGCGGGCCGCGAGCGCGCCGCGCGGGGCGACGCCGGCGCCGAGCTGGTCTCGCGCTCGAGGCCGCGGCGCGTCGCGCGGGACGCGAGCAGGCGCAGCGCCAGCTGCTCCAGGGAACCTGAACGACGATAACTTATTTTCCAGACACTTGTATAAAACACCTGAAGACGAAACTTAATATCTCCGCTGATAAAACTCGATTGGATGACCTACTGGTTTTAAACAGGCCTACTGGTTTTTCAGCGTTCTTAAACATTGTATCCTTCTAGGAAATCTTAATATGGACTATATGGGACTCATATCTACTTATGAGGTCTATCTGGTTGGGATTCAACGATCATTATATGTTAACATGAGAACTACTAAGTTAGTGACATAAAACTACAACTACTAGGTTTTTTTGGTTTTCGTTCCTCAAAAAGAAAAAAAGGAACCCTTATAGGATCATTTTGTTGTACGTCTGTCTGTCAAGACCCTTTTTAAGGAACGCGTGGATGTATCAAGTTGAAATTAATATTAAATAAGCTCGCAAGGGAATGAAAACCTATAAATGAGTAAGCATCTATCTTTACTAATTGTAATATTTGAATTAATCTAAAATTTTGTTATTTTCTATTGCGTGTAGAGCGAAGAATAGTTATTTCTAATGCCTTGGGTGATAAAAATGTTGCAATACCTACTAACGAGATGGATTTTCATCTAATCAAAAGCTTAACGAGTTTTGTATCGAAATCACTGCAGTGGAAGAGGGCGCAGTAAGTGAAAAGCATCTAGCTCTACTAACTATAATACTTGCTGAATTCTACAATGCTGAAATTTACAAATGTATATATCTGATATGTTTTAAACGTTCTTTGTGAACACGCAACTTTTTTGGTGCTGTTTAGGAAATCAGGAGACATACCTACGTTCGGCCAATCGAAAGCTTATAGAGTTGTATTGAAATCACCGCAGTGATAGAGGGCGCAGTAAGTGAGTAAGCATCTAGCTCTACTAACTATAATACTTGCTGTAGTCGGAGTCGCTGTCGGTGGCGTGACGAGGGGAGGGGGCTGGCGGCGTGGGGGGAGGGGCCGTGGCACACGTCGTACAAACAAAAACCCCGCCCACTGAAGAAGAACCGATTGGAGCGCTCAGACGACACGAAGAGCAAATCACACGCGGCGTCTCACTTTCACTCCCTTCTGCCGATACTTTGACTTTGCTCCTTTTCTTCCTCGCGCTTTCCACCGCCGACGCCGCCAAAGGCATGTCACTTGAATCTAAAGAACGAGACTTCCCGCAGCGGCGCAAAGAAGCGCGTTCGACTTTGGAATTTTTGTTCGGGGATGGGGGGGTGATTGTCGGCCGACGCCTGCGTTGTCGACGAGGGTTGACTAAGACAAGTCGTCTCGGAGGTTCGCGTAAAGCCGCTACCGTCACTTGCGCGTTTCTGGGGTCAACGAGATCCAGGTATCCGACGCTACAACTTCTAGTCATGGTATCCATTGCTGGCGCCGCGCATACAGGGCTGATCGGCACGACTGTGGTGGTCCGCTGGACGCGAGCCGGCGGTGATCCCTCCTCATCTATATACCGCAACTCATCTTTGCCAACTTCACCCGTCCGCGCACATAATGACTTCAAAATACGCGCGTTGACTTCGTACGAATCACGCCCGCAGATGTTCTTCCGCAGTTTGGACAGACAGCTGGAATCAGGCGTCGACGCGTCGACCTTCTTCACGTACGCCGATTGATCGACGAGATTTTTGAGGGCAAGTGAATCGCTTCGGACGGTGTAATCGGCTCGTGCGCAGAAGTCACCGCGGCCGCCGCAAGCGACCGCTTGGGGCGACGGTCGCTCGAAAATTATATCCGTTGGTGCCACTGCGTTCTTTGGCGATTGCAATGTCGGGACTGACGCTTCGCAGCGGAGAGGAGAAATCGCGTGGCGACCGGGGACGGCCGGCGCCGAGCGAGGGGTGTGTATCGAATCGTTGGCGGGATTCGATTCTGAAGTGTCGATGTACGGGAACTCTTCGTAAGACTCGGCCCGGGCCAGCGAAGCGGCGATACAACCGGCCGAATGGTTTTCTGCCTGCGACGCGCTAGGAATAGGCGTCGGTCGGTCGACTAGTGTTAACTTCCTTTTCATTCTGTCCACTGGCACGTGAGACGGCGACTCGGTAGCCGATTCACCGGAATGAAACACATCTTCCTCGTCCTCGGAGAATATATTTGGGTTGAAAGTGGGGTCTGGCCCTACGGGGAAGTCGTCACGTAGTTCGGTAATGACGAGGGTCATCTGTCGCGGTTGTAAATGTAGGAGAGAAGTCTTGTAGGTCACCTGGCCGAGGTTGGCGGGGACGTTCTTGGCGAGGCCGTGCATTTTGAACTTCGTCCCCCAAATGTTGGACGTTACTTCGACCAGTTTGACATCCTGAAGAACAAATAGACTAACTTTACACCGACCAACTTCATAGAACAGATAGCGGTAAATATATTTAAATTGTTATTGATAGACCACTATATATAGCTCAACTTTCGAAAGGCTTCGTCAAACACACAACGAAGGCGTGGTTAAAGCGAAATCGAGCCGTTTCAAAAAGGAAAAGGTTCTTAATTCGATTGTGTGTTTCTATTTTGTATATTTATTTGCAAAAGATTTTTCACAATTCAAGGAGTTATTTCTCCTAATTGGTAACTTGACAATCATTTTTTTACTTGATTGAATTTCATAGTATTGGAGTCGGTTTATTCGATTTCTAAATCAGTTACTTATGTTTTCCATGGAACTACTCGCATTTCCATGTGAGTAGATTGATGCGATAATGTACATTACATAACAAAAACGACTCGTCACGTTCGATACTCTGTGTGTTTGACAAGGCCTACAAAGCGAAGGTCGCTATTACAATCCAATTAAGTAGGAAAAATATTTGCGCTATACCATTTTCTCGTTATTGGATAACGTTGTGAACTTAATGACGAAGAACCATGAGTTGGAGTTTATACCTTATCACGTATACGTCTCCATGACGGCGTGTAATCTAAGACATGACTCATTGATCCATTGAGGCTCTGTCTTGTACTTGGACAAATAAAATGGTTACCTGCCTACATACATACACACATAAATTCACTTTCCACGCCAGACGCGTTTATGTGACATCTACCAATACGGATTGGACTCCCGTTTAAATCGCATTTATTCTCGTTTATCTGCAGTAGGCATACCTGTGTCCCTATAGCAGGAATATTATAGGATGATACGGAAACTGATACAACAGTACCTCGGGTAAAGAATCAATGGGATGTCCCTCGCAGGTTTCTTCCCTTTCGGTTTGCCGCGCCTTCCGTCTCTCTCTAGCCTTGCGTCTGCGCTGCATCCTCGGCGAACCGCAAGTTGCTGGAAAAAATACTCAGTGGATTACGCATATCAATGTAGCGAGAGTATTTATATGGGACAGTTTGTGCAAACATGAAAAAAGCGATATCCGAAAAGTAAAGTTCATTGCAGTATTCAAAGTTCGAACCCATGACCAACTGATAGTGAGCTGATGACAATATCAGCACATTAAGAATATACTACCTATTTATATTCAACGCTCTCAGTATCAGACGATGACGTCAGCAAATCCAGGGAACTCTAAGTGAAGCGAAACTGGAGGTTGAAGTTTCTAACGGAGTTCCTGTTCCTCTACCTCGAATTCTGCCCACTTTCCGCTTGTCTACATGACTCACCTTCTTCCCTCTCAGTATCGGACGATGACGACAGCAAGTCAGGGGGAGTTCGACGGGTGAAGCGAGGCGTACGGGGGGAGTGTCTAGGAGAGTTCCCCTTCCCGCTACCCCGAGAACTCCCCGCGCTGCTCGACGAAGCGGCTCCGCTGCTGTCTTTGCCGTTGGTGCTCGAACTCGTATTTCCATTGATAAAGGGGCCTTTTTCTGTAAGAACTTGTAGAGTGAGAAATACTCAAATAATCTCAAAGGACTATTGAATGTATAGAAAAGATGGAGAAGAGTTTTTGAGACTTTTGGACACGCAGAATTTATAACCAACTATACACAGTAAAACATTTAATTTATCCGTCATTTTAAATGAAGTGATGATGATGAAATGGAAGAGGGCGATTAGAAACTCTAACTAAATTAAGGAAAGAAATAAACGATGCGGAATCCTTCCAGGTGTTACAAATATAGTGTGTAGCACCCAGTTTCAATATTATTGTGATGTGGGTCACACTTACCTTCAGCTTGCGGGTCGAAGATCACAAACTCTGGTCGGATCTTGCTGGTCCTGCGTCCCTTCAACAGCGGCACAAGTCCGCCCAGGTGTTCCAAATATAGTGTGTAGCACCCGGCTTCGTCGTCGCCGTGTCTAATCATTGTGCAGTGTAGGCGACCGCCGGTGGGGGGCGGTCGGGAGACGAAGCGACGGAGCTCGCTTGTTTCCGGGACGTTACACTGTGGAACAGCCCAAAAGCTTAAAAAAAGGGTACCTTGCTGGTGCTTGACTGCTATCGGAAATGGAGTCATGAGGATATTGACTCCTTTCGTCTCGCGGTTGACCAGCGGTATGCTTGACCTCTTTCATACTTGTATAGGACAAAGAATGGAATAACCTGCTCGGTGTGAACCAGTTGACTGGCACCAACCAACTATACAAGACAGAATCTGCAGTCAACCATCAAACAACGCCAAATATTACACAAATACTGCATAAACTATTGCTTATTTGTGCTGGCAGGAAGCAGCTTGATCTCAGCTGTAATGCACACCACACACCGATTGATGAAATTGCCTTAGCTAAACTATACTTACGCGTATAGTGTGCGCGAACAGATTGGCTAAGGCTGGCTGAAGGCGCGGGGGTAGCGGCAGGCGCGGGGCAAGTCGCGGGTGCAACAGAGCTTGCGCTGCCCTGACTCTGGCCAGAAGTTGCAGTGGCGCCACTGCCCTCCACACTCGCGCGGTGCAAACTGCGCCGCCTACGCCGACGAACACGCGGCGCGCGGCGTGGCCCCATGTCAGAGCGGTTACGCGAGCCTGATAGAACCAAAAAATACTGCTTGTTATTTTCTACCGACTTCCAGGAGGTTATCAATTCGGCTGTATTTTTTTAAATGTTTGTAACCTCAGCTCTCCGTCATTTATCAACCGATTTGGAAAATTCGAAAATTTCTTGTATTGTTTGTTCTTTGTTGACCGCAGATGGACTTTACCAAGGATTCTCTTTTGTATTTGAAAGGATATGCTTTCAAATACATACATACATATAAAATATATAATTCTTTTTTTTTTTTGATGTTCATCAGCACATTACCATTACCCCAAATCGGGGGATTTTATATTTTCGTAAAATGAACATGTTAAATTAGCAACTAGTATTCTACATACAAGAAGTGGAATGTTTTACCTGGGTCTGTGTTTTTTAACCAATACAACGGTTTAGAGTGAATAGGATTCTCCTAGGCAACCGTGTTCCGTCATTGGCCTAATCTCCACTTTTCATCATGATGGAACTTTATAAAATATTAAGCTATTTCACAGTATAAAAAAACACATACTCACTTGATTGAACGGTATGGGCACAGTGTAAATGAGGACACCAGTATCTGAGTAAAATTTAACAACGTTTTTGAAAGGGGCTGTATCTTCATCCTCGCCTGGTCCTGAAACAAACCAATATGATAAGGAATATTTCGGTAAATACACAGACCACAAAAAGAAAAGGTTTTATGGGTTTATACTAATTATTTAGTCAAGGAAAAAATACATCTACAGAGCAATATAATCAGAATTGTCAATTTTGCAATAGCAATTAAAACACGAACGCTCAGAAGAAGACATTTTACGTTTATCTAGACAATACACGAAGCTATTGCGCAAACATAATAAAACACACAGAGAAATAAGGCGAAGTTTCTCCTTTTTGAAGTCAGTTGAAAAGGGTGTAAATGTTTCACGAGGTGTAAGAAAGCGACGCCTAAAATAATTTATTGAAGCAGAGATATAACTTGAAGTCGTAAAACCAAAGTCACTGAACTCAGAAGTAAAATGAAAGCCATGTTATAATAGCAGTGAAATACGTTTAATTTAGCAAATTAACACAATATTCAGTAAATTGTTCGCATCTCCAAATTAGGTGGAATCCCGAAGGGCGCTTTCTGTTTATTAGTACCTCCAACAAAGCCTCTTTGTCTTAGGTAAATTGGCCGGTCGAAACTGTTAGCATGATTCACGATAGGCCATAACCAGTCTCGGGAATAGAATTACCTACTTGTGGTATCAAAGGTGTCCTCGGAAATAATATCATCGTAAATTATATTCCATATCACGAATAATCAAAAGTATCTACAAAATTAAATAAAAGTACGAGTAGTAGGTACATCCGTCTATTTTCTCTCTGCGACTTTGTAAAGACGTTTAGATTTCATAGGTATTCTCTTTGCGAGTTTTATTGCCACGTGCAAAGTGAACTTCTACATTGTAGCTATATTACAATATATACCAGAGAGTAGAAAGGTTTCTCAGGTCCTATAAACTTTTTCTTTAATAACAATTCCAGTTGAATTACGATTCGCACTTTATGAACCAGTTCATGCTAAATTACGCCCTAACGGGGACACGTTAATAACGTTGAATTCATGTTCAATAAGTTAGGGTCCGTTTCCTTATCAGCCTCTAATGTTTCCACTGCAGGAACACTGGCCTACCCTCAATAAGTGAGAGTGAATATTAATAATAATAATTGATCTCCCCGGAGCCCAATCCGGATTGGTAGATGTCACATATCTTCGAACTTCTAGTCGGTTTCCTCACGATGTTTTCCTTCACCGTTTTACCAAGAGAAATACTTATTGGTGCCTGGTGGATTGGAATTAGTGACCTTCAGATTGAAAGCCGGCGTCAGTAATCCTGGGCGTGGTGGCCCAAGAATACAAGAGCTCTTGCGGTACTTTTGATTATTTTTCAGGATAAAGGGATATAATTGAATGTCCAGATTCGCCGTCATTGTTCGTAGACGGCCTTTGGGGGGTACATTAGGGGCAGGAAAAAGTAAAAGATAATAAGGTAAGTCACTCCCACTGCTAAAACAATACTAGTGAGCAAAGTCTGAACCCAAACTAAACATAGCTTGTACTATGGGAACTAAATGACTAATAGAATCGAGTTTTTTTTGCAAATACATACATATTAACACCCAAATACAGAACAAACATTGTCACACAAATGTTTCGTCCTGAGTGGGAATCGAACCTACATACATTGCAGAAGGCAGACCTACTACCAACTGAGCTGAGAGGCCAGTCAAGTAACTCTGAGTGAGACTGTACGAGGCGATAAGAAGAAAAGCTTCATTGTTCATTCCACGGACGCATTTAAACTTTGCTACCACTTCAAATCTCAAACTTAAGAAACCTTAATTACAAGTATTGTTGAACAAACACGGATTAAGGTAACGACTAAATCGCTACGGACAATTTATACCGATATCAAAGTTAACGAGTTATCTTGTTTGCTTCACGCGTTCCCGTAGCTGCGTTAATGTTTGTTGTGGATACATTTCCATCATATAAAATGTCTATAAAGTTTACTGAGCTATAAACTTCACGGGATTGAATAGAGACCACTTTTACCAAGAATTCAATGGACCACGGCCTCATTTTTCATGCGATATAAAGCCTTTTCTATACAAGCCTACGTAAGGACCTAATGATATTACAGCGAATCCCACAAATCTGCTTCAGTCGGATAGATGTTTAGGGATGTAAAGGAAAAGGGCATTGAGGACGGAAATAAATGTACCTACCCAAACATATGTCTATTTCGTAAATGAAGAATGGACAATGTGTCTCACTGACTGTTCGCTGTCTTTTTGAATCAGTCTGATTGAAGAAACAAATCAGATACAGGCACATAACCATGATCTATAAACGCTGAAGGAAAAAAATTGTGTGCACCTGATAGGAAGAACAGCTACATTGTTAATTCAGGTTCATTCTCATCGTTTATCTAGCAGTTAGTATTAGCTTCGAAGACAAACATACATGATAATTATTGTTATTATTGCACTCCCTTTCGATTAGAGATCTTAGAATAGTAGATCTTAGTATAAAATCTTACCAGCAGCCATGGTCCCCGCAACGGCCAACAATTCCCTGGAGTTGGCCCACTCCATAGCCAAGGTGTCGCCTCTCATGCCAGTAACGACCCTGATAGGGCTGACGTCATCATGTCCTCGCAACAGCACCAGCTCTCCATTGCCCAACGCCACGGCCAGCACATGGTTTAAATTGTTCTCCACGTCGTCGCCTTCTTCCATCTTGAACTTCTCGCAAGACCACGCCATTGATGTTATACCGCCTTCGGCTACTAGTTGAACCTGGGTGTAGAGTTAGGTTGTTTAGAATTTCTCACTAAGCTTTTATACGTAAGCCTAAAATGGCGGCTGTAACGGTATTATGAATAATTTTTATATCGTAAGCTTACGAGGAGCAAAGAAAAACAAACTTTTCGTAAGTAGCACATACTCATCTGCCTGCCAGACTCTATCGGCCCCGAAGGAGTTTCTAGTTTGAATAGTAATAGATATCGCATAGGATATAAGGATTTCATTAGTACAGGTATAAGTTAATTTTAATCAGAGCTTATCCTGATATTGCCCTGTACAAATCCTATAATATAACGCGGATGTCAATACTTGTTGTATGGCTTCGATTAACTCGAATGTCATAACATTGTAATTAGCCATTGCTTTCAGTTCGCTTACCATTTTTTTCGCAGGCAAAAAATAATTAAGAAATTTCGAACAATATCTCAATAGATATTAGCCGAATCAGTCTTGAAGGTTGATGTAGAAGATATAAGTACCTCTTTTGAGGGTTGATAGATGGATTGTCGAGGGTGTTTGTTTCTCCTGAAACAGTTTACACTATTTCGGAGCAGCAAATATCTAAGCGGTCCATAATCGTTCAGCGGCAAGGGTAAGGGTTTGTTTAGTTATGTGTTGTAGGCAAGGCATCAACCGTGTACAAGTATTATAGAAGAATATAAATTATTTTCCAGCAACTGTCTCGAGTACAGCAAAAGTCTGTAATTTTTCGTACACTGTTCTGTTATAGAGTTAATTGGCAGAATTATAAAGTACAAAGCCTTGATAAAAGTAACTTTCGTTCTAAAGTCCATCATAATGAATGAATGGTTGCAGCAACTGTACAGTAATCCGCTTTGGAGTTAATTAACTCTTAGTAATGAATGATAGCGCGCTTGAGATTAAATTAAGTAGGCACCTAATTATTAAAAGTAAAATGTTACAATGCAGACTTTTAATGATGATTAAATACTGTGTTATGTATTGTACTTATGAGTTTGGGCCTTGCCTCACGGTCATCATTTCTGCCAGCGAAGCGTGGACGTTGCACCGAAAACTCATTCCAATATCATATCAGCTTCTAATGTTCAGGGACACTGACTTACTCTCCCCACTGACTTACGCAAGAGGGAATGGGGTTTGGTCTACCGGGAGCCTAATCTGGATTGGTAGACGACTGATTTATTAGAGTCTCGTACCTACATGCCGGTTCCCTACCAATGTCTATCTTCACCGTTTTCAGAACATCCTATTGCGCACATATAATTTTGAAAGCTTAAAGGTGCATTTGAATCACTTTCGTATTGAAATTCTGCATCTGTATCACTGGGGACCATGCTCTCTTTATTGTTGGTATGACCCATATCCATTTTTTTTCTCTTTAGCAATTATGTCAAGGGGTTAGTAACTCCTTGAAAACCATGCTTTTACCTAATTCAATGCTATCAATGAACTAGTTGCTAATAAGGTTGGCATAGATTATAGTAATCATGCCGTGAATCGAAGGGTCTCGGATTCGATTCCCGACCGGAGCAAACTTTATGTGATGAATATTATAAAGATTTTTGTCCGGGCGTTTGTTTCTTGTATTTCTGTTTTTCCATAACACCTGCGTCACAGGGATAACTGGTGTAATCTATATATATAAAAGAAAGTCGTGTTTGTTACAACACTTATAACTCGAGAACGGCTGGACCGATTGCCATGGTTTTTGATTTGTTGGATTTGTTTCCGTCCCGAAGAGCAGAATAACTATTAAAAACATTGGAAAATTAACGAAAAAATAAAATCAATTTATCCCCGTATTCTCCACGGGAACGGGAACTATGCGGGTGAAACCGTGGGGCGCAGCTAGTATAATAATAAAGCTTACACACCCATACCCCCGTATGAGTATGCAAGCTTTATTATTAAACGTTATTATTTATGAGGTTTGTAGCAAAACTATACTCGGAAATATTGCGTTAATTAACCACACTACAATAATAACCACCACAGCGCATAGTTAATTTGTCATACTTTCGGGTCAGTGTATTATTCGCGGAAAAACTAACGAGCTGTTACCTGTTAACGGCAATATTCCGTTAGACTATTACGAAAATGTGGCAAATGTTTTTCCCACATGCCATACATGAAATACTCTAACGCGATGTTAGAGTTAGCTTTACGCAGCAAAAGGATCAAAGATTTGTCTTGTACATACGTAGGATAGGCTTCCTCTAAAGAAAACTATACATACATTATATGTACCTACAAAATCAAAGCTTAACCAAGGCACCATGTCACCAGGTCAAAGTATTGATTTGCCGAATTTAAACTACCGACATTGAAAACATATTTAGGTACAATTACGGCCGTAGTTTTACCAGATTGATTTGCTCATGTTACAAAATATTTTTTATAGACCTGCTTTGAAGTAGTGGATTCGATTCCCACCAAGTCAAACATTTCGAACAGGTGTTTGTCCTGTGTCTGGGTGTTGATTTGTATTATATGAATATATTTATTCATCCTTACAATAGAATTAAAACGACTTAGAATTCTTATTTACCTTCTTATATTTCTTATTTAAAATATGAATTCCAACAGTAATGTGGTTCCCATAGAACAAGCTATGCTTAGTTTGGAACTACATGGCGCTGTGAGTGATATATTTTCGAGTAATTAAATCCACATTACATTCACTAACTAGCATAATTACTAAAATAATGGCCATCTTTGATTATTTAGGCTGATTGGTTACACTAAGTTTTAGGTACTAGAGGTAGTAGGCATATAGGTACCTATAGCTAGGGTTTTAAAATTTTGATTCTTCTAAGTCTATATAAAGATTTTCGCAGTTTAATGCACCTAATCTATTGATTTTATGAATAAAGCTTTTATTTTCAGACAACGCTGTATTAGAACCGTGGAGATAGAGTTTGTGAGTAACAAAAAAGATTATTTCTTCGGCAATGTTTTGAACAAACACAATGGTTAGAGATTAGGAAAATCTTCAGAAATACAGCTTTCTTGTCGAAAATAGAAAGGAGGGTTTTTGCGTTTTAATGATTAGCCGAGTAGAGTACCTACCTATTATTTTATATTAAGGTATTATTGATCGTAAGTACCTATTGTTGAGATCCTGTCAAGGATATTTTTAGGGATCCGTGCACAGGATTAAAGAAAATACTGTAATTTCTTCTGAAATGTAATAAGTAGCGGCTGTTTTTTTTTAGAATATAATGCTGTGACGGTTTTCTGGCAAACAATCCATCCATTTACATTATAAAAAAGTAACGTTATTCATGTCATAGTCCAAATTAGATTTATATAGAAAGATAATAAAAAGGTCGCCCGGAAAAATTAAAATGTTGGGAATAAGTGTAACTGTAATTTTTGTATGCAATTTTCAGGTACAATTGCGATTTTAACACCCGTAGGTGATTTATGTGTCCAGCGGTAGTAACGAAAAACCTCGACCACTAATGGCGACTGAGGTTTTATTTCTTAATCGCCGCCAGTGGAGGCACTGGGAATACACGCCTATTATCTGGAAGATTTACTTTGGACTATCTGCTCCCCGAGACTTTGAACGTGGGGTTTTTTTTCGTAAATAAAAGTAATCTGAGTTATAATATCATCTATCTGCCAGTGATCCCGTCAAAATCGATCGCCGTTTCGGAGTTAAGCTGGAACAAACAAACAGACAGAAAGAAATGAAAAAGTGATTTTTATTTATACACTTTCATATGCTTTAGTAAGAAACTATTATATTGACAATACAAAAAGACTTCAATTTTATTTATTTGTCTAGATACAAAAGGAAGATTTCAGGTAGTTGGACTTACGAGAACCTGCATCATAAACCTAGCTATATCGATCCAAAACTAAATTATTTACCTGAGAAACCATAGCTCCGTGCACGTCCATGACGACAAGTTGCGCAGACGCGGTGCCCAAGTAGACCTGGTTGTCGTCCGGCGTCCAGCATCCACAGGTAATCCTCGCGTCCAGGGACAGCATGGATGACCAGTAGCGCTGCCCCGCCACTGACCCCACCAAGACGAATCCATCCTGAACATCGGAATTACTGTCAAGAAATCACTTATATTTATTTAGATTCCTCGTCTCCCTACCCTTATCCCACACTAAAAGTGGTCGGCACAGCACGTATTTGTCTTCCATTTCCCTCTGTCACCTCGGTACCGTTAACTTAACTTAACTTAACTGACTTAAAGAACTTCACTCATCAAAAAATCTGTTACAAAACCAAGGATGTCCCCTGCTTGTCAAACTTGCCTTGCGCTACGAGTAAGTACGATTCTGAAGACGGACGGATCACTCTGAAGCTCGCTGCAAAAGCTTCTATCTCCTACAATGAATAAAACGTGAAAAAAGACAATATATTTTAAACCTCTACAGTCAATTTCACAGCTAACTTCAGAGTATACATCGGCTGAAGCGGACAACTTTTTTCCACTTGAATGTGGCACATTCTAGGCGCTAGGTTGTTTGCGGCCATTCGTTACAAATCCGTCCCTCCACTGTTCTCGTCAGCTCTGGCTCCAAATACCTAGAATGCGGTGTCTTAACTAACTAAACCCAACACTCATCTTTATTTTGCAGGGATTCATGTATAGCAGTGTCATGACATTTTATTTCACACCAAGGCGTAATCTAAATAAGCCAACTTTTGGGGCGCGAATACTTAAGTGTTAGCAAGTCATAAATCTTTGACCCTATTGCCAGCCTTAATGTTTCCTGCAACCATCAGAGTACATTAATGTGTAAAATGACCTAGAAAACTACTCAATCGAATTCAGGTCATACTTATGCCAATACAATGAGAAGAAAGGTTCCTGATACAATTATTCAGTGTAACATTTGCTCGATGTCATAAAAAGCTATGTTTATCCATCTTTCTGCATCGGCAACGTTACAACAAACCCTACAGTGAATCGGAAGCAAATAAAATAGCTATCAAGTGGAGTGTGACCTATATCTCACTCGGCGTGACATTGACTGACATTGTGACCGAGACACATTACAGACGCGGCATGTCTGTCGCAAAAGATCTGCATGATATGCCACGGCATTTAAAAAGTTTAGCTTTACTAGTGTTCAAAGGTTAATCCTAAAATATAAAATACAAAAAATGTTTCTATCTATGTCCGTGTCTATAGACTTTGAAACCATCCAACCGATGTGCCGAACCGAAAACGGTTTCATTAGAAAGGCAATAATGGTTTTAGTGGTCTAAATGCATTGTTTTAGTGGTTTTAGACCACTAAAACAATGCATTAGGTACAAAATGTGTTTCTTTTTTTTTAGCATAGTAGTACGCGCCTTGTATCCGATAGATTGAAATATTTTTCGAAGGTGGCCTATTTGGTAGTTACCCTCGCTTCGAACAATGGCAAGGGGCACCAATTTCGATCTAGGGCCGAGGCAAACTGTGAAACTATAAAGTTTGTTTTCGGACCTTGGATATTTGTCCATGTCACCTGCTACACAGGGAATTCTAAAGTGCTATGAGTGCAGGTGAGGTGATGAAAAATATATCCAAAATAACGCTTAACGATAGGTGTATAAAACTATTCTGGTACCAAATTTCATCCAAATCCATTGAGCCGTTTGAAGGAGGAGGAAGGAGTAACACACATACACACACACACACACACACACACACACACGCACGCGCGCGCCCGCAAACACACAGATAAACATACATACTGCTTTCGTCTTTATACTATAATTGTGATACCCAGATAAATTCTTGAATATTTCATAATAGAGACAAATATAGCATGTCAACCCTCCGTTTACATGACAAGACGAATAAACGCAAAAGGCCGTGGAGAATAAGCTATCAATCAGCTTGTGGTAATAACACGATATAAATCCCGAATCAGACCCAACATTCCTCCCGGAACGTCCGTGACCGCGCAAATGTTTTAATAAATTGGATTGGCTCCCACCGCCGCGCTCTGCTACTATTTGCGTCTACCAGATTTCTGCGACACAAATTGAAAATATTTCCAATTGTGAAAGCAAACTTGTTATTTTCATTGAAGCAATCTTGATGTCTACGTTAAACAATTATCAAACAAGTGACTGGTTTAAAAAATCGAAACAACCGACTGTACTTCCATCTCTTACTTCTCGCCCTTAGGGGTTGTATACCCTAGAGGGATGACTGCCATTTAAAAAACGAAACATCCAAATATGTATGCGACGGGCTAAGAAAAAGGTAGCAGGAAAGCAAAATACGCAATTTCGTTAACTTTACATATTATTTCCAGTTATTTTTATTACCAAACAATTTTGACAATCAAACTATTGAACCGATTTTGATGAAATTTCTATGGGAACAATCTGGTTCTCCGTTTAAATTTAAAACATAATTATAAACGTTTACACACTCATACCTCTGCACTAGGTTCCCTGTGTCGCAGATGGCATGGACAAACACAGAAACACAAGATAAACACCCAATACCGGAGAAAAAACTTCATGCTCACCACAAAGTGTGCCCCGGCCGGGACACGCTTCAAAGGCAGGGCTGCTACCAACTACACCACGGAACCGTCAATAAAAAAATAATTTCCGAAGTCGGTTGATAACACTCAATTTAACAGGAATCATTGTATCGTAGGTGAATGTTAGTATAATAGGTGAATAGGCTGAGTATGCATGGCTCCGCATAATCGGGCACACCTTTCTTAGCCCATTTGAAGTGTTTTGTTCAAAGGAGTCACGTTGCGTGACGTCCGCGCGGCCTCACATGGAAGCCTTTTAGCAAAATTGGAGCGACATTTTAACTGAAGCTCCAGGGTTTTAGTTCACGTTTATGACACACGGCACCTCGTCTATGAAATTGGTGTGACATGCGTGATATTGATTCGATGTTCACAAAGCCCAATATAATCCCCTGCCAGAATAATAGGCCATGTCGATCGCGCCAGTTTTTGTTCGCAATCGGCAGCGAACCAATTGTTATTCAAATTTTTCCGAGCTCCAGGTAATTATGCACCATCGATTTTGATCCAATTTGGTTACCTGTGCCGTTTGTTGATTGATGTTGAGCTTGTGGCAAAACTTATGCTTCGATTCGATACAAATCTGGCATTAGCATTGTAAATAATTTTGCTACCGTTATGAATTGATTGATGTAACGCAATGTTGACGTAACGGGTATAAAATACTGATCAGGCTTAAGTTCCGAAGCCACAATCGTAACCTATATTACTACTTATACTTACTTTACATCTTTACATATACTGGATAGCACTGAAACGGTATTAAGAAAATCCATCAAAAAGCTTCTGATCGATAATTGATCAACTTTAAAATCCAACAATCCAACTCTAAACTAACATCACTCATTTTAAACCCTTCGGGTAGGATTTTCTTTATATTTTTTTTATTGTATTAAAGAATATATGACAAGAATATATGAAAGTATGAAAGACCATAAAATTTTATGGTCTTGTCATACTTCGGTTGGGGAGGACCTAAATCGTATTGCGTATTGCTGTTATTAGGGGCGGAGGTTACCACTTAACTTCAGATGGGCCTTCAGGTAGTACAATCACTAATATCAAATAAGGGATAAGATTACCTGATAACATATGAGCGCCATCCGTCCGTCGTGCGACCAGGAGAAGTGCGTGACGGGGGTGCTGCGGTCGTTGATCAGCTCTATGCTCCACCGCCCCTCGTATTTGATCCATACAAATATCACGCCAGAGCTGTCGCAAGAGGCGAGCTTCTGGTATGGCTCGTTCCATTTCACAAGGATTACCTGCGGAAAAAACTCCCCTTGTATTTATTTACGGAGGATTTTTTTTAGTCTAAGGAATGGAATTTTCTAGTATGTGGAATATGGTGTTTCCACACTATACATAGCTCTATAATTCCTTTCTTACAACAAGAATTGAAGTACAATAATAGCGCCAACATCTATGTAACTTAGTGAGATTGAACAGGCATAGACACAGGACTACGGCAGCCGTGAAAATAATTACACCACTCTTTTCATTATTTCATTTTGGTTATTACACGCCTCGAAAATGTTGCGGACACAGGTAAAAATTTCACCTCTATATTTGACAGGTATGTGAAGTAGAGCCACTTTTCCGACACAAGTCGCTTCTGTTAGGTCCATTCCTAAAACGGGTCCGGGGTATTTATCATTCCTGTGGGTTTTACCCGGATTATCCCCAAAAATTTGATGTTAAGTGACATTAACCTTATGAAAGCCTCTCATTCTAATTAATGTTGTGTAGGTACTAGGTACGGTACGTGTGGAATTGTGATGACATTCCACCCTCAGCAAAGGACTTACCGCGGAAACACCTGATCGGTTTTATGCTTGGCTGACTAAACCACAATGTGGGTATAATTTACAATACGTTCTGTGGAATACAATAAAGTGTTGTTCTATTCTGAGGTTAGCGTGTAGTTAATCTGTTGTTTATTTATTGAACTGGAATCTGGGAGTTTTATGTTTATTTAGAAAATTGTATTTACGATGTGACAATTAAAATTACTCATTAACTTTATTCGGGAACTAGCTGTTCCCCACAACTTCGTCCATCACCATCTTCTACTAAATGAGGCGTTAGCTAATGGGTCTTTAAAATTAACAAGGCCGTTAAAACATTATACGTCCCACGTAAATAAAATGACAGACCATTACTAAATCGAACATTATCCGAATGATTCACAAAACATTGACTCTTATTTTAATATGACCAAATTAAAAGGTCATTATTTGTCATATCGTTAATGTGGACAATGGACAATGTGCATTATTTGAATCAGTCGGGTAATACGATATTGATAACAATGGTCTAATTTTACATAATAAGAAGATATTTAAGATATTGACGGTAAGATATTTAACCAGCAAGCAAATAGAAAAATATCCCGGTTTCATAAGAATATTGGACAGTGAACGGTATTTTTAATTCAACCGAATTACTTGCCAAGTGACAAGTATTGATATCTTCTTATTAAGTATGTAAAATTAGACCATTGTTTTTTGTATTTTATCTAGATTAAAGCTGTCCCAAATAATTCGGTCCAAAGTAAATAAAATTGTATGAGATTTTGTGTGGGTGACACTCAGACTGCGCCCAACCTGCTCGTAAACTCATATCGCGAATTCTTTATTGTAAAGGTATTGTACATAATACGTAACACATTATAAGTTTGTTCAGTTCACGTGTGGGGAAATGGTGCACATTTCCCCACACGCGAGAGGGGGTGGGAAGCGTGTGATTCGACTATTGACTCGAGACTCTTGATGGATGAGTGTACTCGAGTTTATAGCAAGCTAACAGTGTGTATGGCGAGAGGACTTCCCGCTACGTAGTTCCTAGGTTGGTAAATGAGTTACTCGACTCCTGAGTTACTCGACAGCATTACGCAAAAACCTTAAGTATATACTTAAATCATATTTTTAGATCATACGTATACCTATAGGGCATTAGTTATTTAATTATTACCTAGTTCATGAATGTACCTAACCAATATTTTACCAATAATTATCTTATCGAATAATAATAGCATTGTCCTCAATGTTGTGGTTATTTATATGCTATTTTTAACATGCCAACATTAGTAAAAAAAGAAAAATATATATTGTAATAGCAAAAAATTGCAACTATTGCGAACCATATCGACCGAGTGTTGGTTTTAGAGTACAGAATAAGGTGTCTGTTTTATTGTTGAACAATTGGACAAAGCAGTCAGATATATTTGTGAGGAATGTGGCACATGCGTGTATTTAAACAATATTCATCTTTTGAGGCCCCGTGCTTCAAAAATATAGATGAAAAATACAATATTATAGCATGTATGAATAAGTACCGCAACATCTAATTCTACTAAGTCTCTACGTCTACTTTTATATAATTTTAAACAATACCGCACTCAATTTTATTGTATTTTGAGTGTTAATTTTGATCTTCAGTTAATATTACCCTCAAAATATCCAGTAACTTCCACCACTCGCACCATTACAAAATATACACAACAAAGTTTGATAGTAAGCAAAAACTCGCCAATCTTTGTTTCTTGTATAAGAAATATTCATCATGTATGTTAACATATTATATGAAAAGTATCTGATGACTCTGTATAAGTAATATTTCGAGTCCACTGGAAACTGGAGTTGGAATTTTGATGTGCCTTCCAGAGCACGACTTATTCCAGAACATTTTTTGTCATGAAACTTATGACCCTCGAAACTTCCGTGATCTTTACTAGCAACACTAATTCATCAACGTTTTACGCAAGTCACAAGGCTTTTATTAGAAACTTTACTCCAAACTATAAACAACATGGGACGTGCAGTCCCAAGCTCATGTTCTGACATTAAACCGTTTGATATCACTATCTTGTTCTTTTATAGTATTAGATTTAGACGCCGGCAATCGGGTTTGTTATTACATTCCCCGCGTTCCGCATATTTCTCTTGAGTTAGAATTCGCTTATACAAGGAGCGGAATGTGAGAGAATCTCTCCAAATTAGAGAGAATTACGGCGTAAGTGTCTGTGTCAATTTTCATGCGAAAGGGTATATTCTTCACAAGGTTAAATTGCTGCCGAATTCAGTTGTCAATATGTATCTCGTCAGTAGGGAAGCAATTGAGCCTGGCCTCTTAGCTCAGGTGGTAGTAGCTTGTGATGTAGGTTGTGATTTCGAATGCCACCCAGAACAAACATTTGTGTGACGAACATAAATATTTGTTCTGTCTGGGTGTTTATTTGAAATATATTTATGTACTAGCTGCGCCCTACGGTTTCACCCGCATAGTTCCCGTTCCCGTGGGAATACGGGGATAAATTTATTAAAAAATTTTCGTCAAATTTTCAATGTTTTAATGGTTATTCTGCTATTCGGGACGTATTCTATCAGTTATCTTGTTCCCATAGTACAAGCTATACTATGTTTGGGTTTGAAGTTTGAGGGTATTTACAAGTTTATATTCTAGAGCCCTAAATTGTCACGTTCTGGAACTGTCATTTTTCTTGAGCTTTGTTTTTGTGCTCTATCCATATATACTGTACGACAACGTAGAAAAATAAGTTGTCTTGTGGTTATGCCGGTTCCATCTCCACTACTGAATTGCTCCCATCTGCTACCGCGAAGGGTCTCCACGCGATAATGGATAATGGCTACCAGCCGCCACGGCAGTTTGTATCAACCAAAACATTAATGAGACTGTTGAAGTATAATTACGAAATAAAATGTTTAATCTGTGGTATGATGTACAAGACAGAAAAACTGCTAGAGCAGGGAACAATAAAAAAAAACTCCTATAAATTTAACCGAAGCTTTATGTCAAAGCTACGAAAAGAAAAAAAGCTATAGAAAAAAGTAATTGAGTGATATTCTTCATGATCTTCAAGATATACAACAGAAACTTGGAGAAAGTGATCGGGACATTTAAAATGCCATCTGCTTAAATTGCTGTGGCCCGAGCCAAATAAACTTTTCGGTTTCCAAGTATCACACTTAAGTAAATTGAGACTTAATGTTTCGAGCGGTTGACTCGAGAAACTTTACATTTTTAAAAGCATTCCGATGTTCAAAGGAAAATTTACGTAATACTTTTATTAACAAGCAAATATGATTTTTCTAGGAAAGTTTTCCTATTTACATTTAGTTATTCTATTTACATTTAAATGCGCGATAAAGTATTTATTCTGGCGTAGATAAGCTCAGCGAGGCGGGTAATGTGACTTTAGCTTAAGTCTAGTAAAAACAATTTAGAAATACACTTTTGTTTTTGCTTTTCTAAAAGGTTGGCTATTAAGAGGGTCTACAGATAAATAAGATTACGTAAAGCCCAGCAAATTAATATCTGGACTTATTTTTATCTATACCTACTATAAAGCCCTATCTTTGTACCCTCGTAGGGTCTGATTCTAAAAGTAATATTTTTGATAAGCTCTTTATCTACTGCTATATCTACGCAGGTATTGTGTGGAGTAAAGCGCAAACAATGCCAACAATTGTTTCAAGTACAATTGAGCTCAACAGTCAGACGGCTTATTATCGCCACTCTCCGTCGAAATATTTGCTGAGTTCTTGAGTAACTTAATTATGAGGGTGTTGTTGGTTTATTAGGGTTTATAATTGGAGATTTCTGATGATTTTGATACAAATAAGTTTTATAACTTTGGTTATATTTCAGTTAAAACACAACTCCTGGCAACTGTGCTGGGAGACTGTGAAACTTTGGTTTTCGATCATGAACATTTAATCGTTGCTGTTCTTACTTCTAGGTGTTTAATGACAGTCATTATGATTTGTAAAGTTTGATTACATCGACATTGTGTTTATTTGACAACCTAAAGTTTCCTAACCTATTTTAGGAAACTATGTTGATATGCTAGACGACATATTTATTTATGCTGTACATTGTACAGTTCATACAACCCTACGTACTACATTATTGTATAATAAGTGTGTGAATATACAATACATGACTTTTCTTATTGTTGCTAATGAGCTCGTGTATTAGTTCGGGTTAAAGTATTTTATGATTACTGTATAACTGTAATAGTTTCTTATTCTACATTCCTTAAGCATCCTATTTATGTTACTAACGAATGAAATAAAATGAAGTGAAATTAAATTTTATTTTATTGTGTAAAGAGATGATGTTCAATATATTTACCTAGAGTCTTAGACAGAGCTATTTATTCATTATTTGCTTATTATTCTTGTTTTTTTGAAACTATATTTGATTTAATTACCAACTTCGTATATGAATCGATACTGTTACATGTAATGTCACTATGTGGCACAGATTCCCGTACGAAACGAGCTTAGAGCGGTCATATAATACATGTTCACGGACTAAATTCTCACTGAACTTACATTGAACTTACGTAACTATCAACAAAACTACGTACAAATCGCTATCTGGCTGCAGCTTTTGGGGATCCATGTTGCTCGCGTCTATAGTTGAGTATCCTTTAGAGTCCCTTCACGTATCTATCGGATAAACGAGCCTAAAGTAGCAGTAGAACTTGTGCCAAATAATTCCGGAAACAATACTGCAACGCACTGCAAGCATGGGTGCACTCGCGTTGCAGCGTTTCTGTGGAGGGGTATAACCACCGGTAAAACTACAGGCCCTTAAGATGTTACGTCTTCGTCTCAGAGAGACGGAGAGATGTATCTGCGTCGAAATATCGGGAGTCAACAAAACTCACAAATTATGGTAAACATCTCGGTAACACGAATAATAATGTTCATAACCATGATAGTTTTAAAATTCATATCAGGGAGACAGGTTATTCGACTTAAGTCTTTTATACTTAAGTAGGTGAGGTGAGTCGTATGGTTGTTTTTTAGAGTTGCAGCAGCCATTAAACATCTGGTGAGCCGATAGCCCGTGTTTTGTTATCACATTAAAAAACTTACATCAGATCTATGTCCCCGCAGGTTGTAGTTCGTCCTCAGTGGTAGCTCGTGCGGTCGCCGCGCGTGTGACGACGTGAAGGTGACTCCGACCACGCCCCGTATGTTGCCTGTCGCCAGCCATCCCTCTTGGTAATAGTTGTTGCGATTTAACTTCCAACCCTCCTCCTATCAAAACAAAGTATATTTTAGAAAATTACGTAGCAAAAAGAGTACCAACTAGAATAAAAACCAGAGTACGTAGCAAAAAGGCCCAGGGAGATCCCCTACCTATCTCATCTAGTAACGGGATTTCAAAAGCTGAAATCTCTAATGTGGTTAAGTATAGAAGTCATCTAAAGGCAACGACAATATACAAACAGTGTTTCAGACAGTGGTTCAGTGTTTTAACGATACTATAATCGGGAGTGCACCTGAAAACTGTTTTTTCTTATACGATTTTGAGGAAAAAGGAAGGAAAGGTGTTCTTTTTTCCTCAAAATCATATAATCTTACTTCCCGGAACGGTGTCAAATGTGTGGGTACATCAGCGAACCCCGGGTATCTCGCACGACTCGCTTGGATGTGGAATACGCTATCCGGAACGAGAGGACATCTCTACTGGGCAAGCAATTCACCAACAGGCTGCTACAGGCGTTGCAGATGACAATAGGCGACGATTGGCGACGACTCTAGTAGGCCATATACATGACGTAAATAAAATATATATAAAACAAACAGCATAAATGTAGAAAAGAAAGAAAAAAAGCTCGCGAAAAGAAAGTAATTCTTCCATTAGGGGTATCTTGTTTATTCTTCCCCATGGAAGGTCGGATAGGGTTTGAACAATCGCTAAACTTAATTTTAAGAACGCAAGCTCTCGTAGGTACTTATTTATTTAAAAAAAGAAATTGACTTTTCCAAGTATTTCTTAAGAATTCTACGGAAATAAAGATTTTTGACTTTGACTTTGACTTGGAGAATATTAACAAAGCGAAATTAAATATTTTCCAGTGGAAGCCTTAAAACTTAGCTTCATTCACGACGAATCGTACTTTACAAAATAGGTACCTACAAACGAAACATACAAAAGAGGATTGAGGTTGAAGTAGGCAGACCTTTAGAGGCTTTCAGTAACTCAAAAAGGTAAACATAAAGGTAACATTTGGCAATAAAATGCCCACTCGATATTTTATCACTTTGATCTTTTGTGAGAAGCCTTTGTTTTACTTTCTATATCAGTTTCAAATATTTATTTTTGTGATATTGTTACTATTTAAAGATGAGGAAGACGCTATATCATTATCCATGAACAAGCATACACACCTTGTCTAAGTGCATAAACTAACTCTCTAAACAGAGTAAGCCTGTGCTGGCAAGATACCAATAACCAAGTTCTAACTGTAAATTGCGAGTTTGGAGGTATTTATTTTCTACGCCTACGAACCATTTTTATCTAAGTACTACTTTCTGTAAATCTATAGTATATATATATATTCTATAGTAATATGTATATAATCATGTAAACCCCGCTTGTTTACAATATGCATACAATGCATTGCAAACAAAGGGAAAATAAGGAAGAGTTTGTCATAAAAATAAGAAAATAATAGGTATGTCAAAGGAACAGGCATGCATGAGAAAGAAGTATTGTTCGCAAATACTCAGATGTGATGGTAATTTTAGGGCTAGATGGTACTGTAAAATGTCCAGGAATTTCCCTCCATTCGCATCCATTATGTCTAATACATTGCGCAGAACAAAGTTTTAAACAAAAGTCAGATACCAACGAATTCAAAAAAAATTAAATATCATTTATTTTAGTTTACGAGTAACTTGTTTCTGCAAAGTCACGCTTTCTTATTACTATGTTTGGAGATTGTTAAAACACTACCAATAACAAACATTTATGTATTGGAAAAGTAAAAAAAATGCGCGGAAGCACTAGTTTTTGACCTGAAGGCCTATAGGCCGAAGTTAATGCTGTGAGCAATAAATTTATAAAACTTCTTAATAACAGTGATATTTATACAAACGAAAACTCTTCAGTATTCAGTGTAGATTTTCACTGATGCTGAGTGCTAGTGCTATCGACTGCAGTCGAAACGTCTAATCAAAAGTCCAATCACAAACTTGTTTATATACTTAACTTCGGCAAACTCCAAATAGCCCCAACCTTTTACTGGAGCCAGACAAACCAGATTAGCTGCAATCCGTCTACATAAATTGATTACACAGTTCGTCCATTCGTAATACTATGCTACGTAAATAAAGGCCATAGTCAGACGAAGGCCAATTAACAAGCACGTAATGGTGCATGTCCTGTCCTGAACGCCGGAGATCGAAGGCGAAATTGGCAATTAGCCAGATATTACTCCATCCCTCCCGCTCCCTATAACTCCCTGTGATCATTTTGGATGGATTTCTTATAGCACAGCCCACATTCGCCGATACCGTATCGAACTTTAATCAACAGGTCGGAAGTCGGAAACGCGTTGGAAGAGGGAAATCTTTATGATTTCTCGTTCAAATTAGTAGGGAAATGATCATAATTTATTTTTGCAATTACATTATATTTATTATAGCAGCGTATTTTTCGTCAGATTTTCGTTTATCCTGGTCTTTGGCACACACCTAAAAAGCTTTTTAATAAAGCTCCTAAGCGAGGGTATCCTTCCATCAAATACGTTCGTTTTATTGGAAGCTTTGGCGATTTACGTCATGAAAGATGAATTCACAGTCCCCTAGAGGAGTTGTTTTTCTAGAACCGCCAACACAAATTATAATATCGTATATTTTGTGTAAAATATATATTTATTAAAGGGATTTAGGAGTAATCACTGCAGTTTCAGTTTATTTATGGTTGAGCTTTAAATTTATGTTTACAACCATAAAATTGTAACTTTTTAAGACCTTTCTGACCAGAAAGCAAAGAGTCTCACAGGTGTCTTTAAAACATTCATATTTATTTAATACAAGTGAATGATTTAAAAATAGAATTCTAATCATACCAATTACTTGATTGTACCAATTTTTGTATGTAACAAAATACAAAACAAACATACAACCATTTATAATTGAATTGAGAACATATACTCCTATCTTTAAAGTCTTTGTACAAGTTTCATTTTAGGATGCAATATTCCAAGAATCCCTTACATCGAGAGGACTACGAAATGGAAGTAAATATAGAGTAACTCAACCAGCTTAGAAATAAAGCGGCCAGAAGTGATGGAAAATACATGTAAGTATAATGAGTGCAAGACCTCGATTTATGGTAAGAAACCATAAATAAGTTTCAACAGAAAAGTTGATCCTTGTAATTTTTACCGCTTCTTAATAAACAAATATAACAAAATATTCAGTAGAATAAAATGAATGCTTGAAATAATATTCAGTCTGTAAGCAACGATGAATAAACACGTCGCGAATCCATCTCAAACGAAACTGATTAGCTGACGCGATAGACTGGAAATGTTAAATCGAACTAGTTCTTGATTAAAAGTGCAGTACGTGCTTCTAAGTCCATCTGACTGTGATGAACTCAGAGTTCAGTCAGAAGAACATTTCATTTGAGACGACTGCATCGAAAATTGTCTCTTCAGCTCGCTGGATAATAAAATAAGGGAGCAATCTCAAATACTGTATTGTCGTGCTGGATTAGAATAAAATGAAATAGTAATTGAACGAGTGAGCGGAGAACAAAACGAAGAAAACATTATCAAAGTTATCCAATTAGTTGGAGATAATTTCATTGAAAAAAACATTGAGATTGAAACAAATTGATGATTGAACAAAATTTTTAGTTTTGACGATTTCGTTTTTGTTACAATGTTAATGATTATTCTTTATTTTTGTGTTATCAATGTATTTTAGTATTTTCGTGTTTTCTATCTGATCTCATAAGATACGAATTATAATATAAGACTACGAATTTTTTTATGATTAAATTAAAGCATTGTAATCTGACGTCACCAAGTGTCCTGTAAAGTTTTTATGGTCATAAAGCATGGTCATAAAAAGTGAGTATGAGTATTGGGAACATGTTGGAAATTGTACGCTGTTACCGAAGTCAAGAGGTTAAGAATTCAGTTGAAAACAACTTGAAAATAAATGACCAGCAGAATCGATTACTTAGCATCAATAATCAGCTCCATTAGCGAGCGAGGCGTCGCCAGTAGCACCTCAGCAACCAGTTGCCCCTTTGGCAACAGCCTCCCCGAGCGCAGTGCCAATTGTACATTCAGCAATCTCTTGCACATCCTCCCAAACGTCTCAAACCAACATTAATATATAGCCAAATGATATCATTGAGCTATAATAACAATTTTTTTTAACAATTTTAACTATAAATAAAATTGAAGTGTCTTTTGTTAATGTCAAAATAACAGTTTTTTTCTAATTGCATTTGATTATAAAAGAAAAAAAAACCATTTTTAACATTTTTCTCTGTCCGTCTGTTTGTTTGTTCCGGCTAATCTCCAAAACGACTGGACCGATTTTGGCGGGACTTTCACTGGGACTTCACTGTCAACAGAATTAGGAAACCGCGCTAAAAATATTTTAAATTCCACGCGGGCGAAGTCGCGGAGAACAGCTAATTAAAACAATATTTAAAAAAAATGTTTTTAACCTCCTACGTGTTGTTAGTATGCCACAGAGGCGTCAGAACGCCGTGCGGCCTGTAAGAATCCGGCAGAACCCATTCAACTTCCTGCAGCGGGTTTCGAAGGTGTTACCACAAAAAAAAACTAGATAGGTACTGTTAGTATAAAGCACATGACCCAAAGATTTGGGAAGAAATTGCGATTCCCAACTGTTAATAAATCACGTCTTCTCCCCTCAACGTAATAATGATGGCTTTATAATTGTTTTAAATCGGTGTTTTAATAAAAAGCTTTCCAAAGCTTAAAGTTTCCCGGAAACTCTTTGTCTATTCGCACGATTGGCTCTACAAAGGAACAGAAACAATACAATTAATTGTACAATTCCCAATTGCAATTTGCAACCAATTGTATACAAAGTACGGGAAGTGAAATTATGAATTCAGGTGGAGTCCTGCCACAAAACAATGCATTTTCAGCAGCAGCTAAATTGGTTTCTCAAGTAAGGCGTTGAATAGAAATGAAATTAAATAGGTCAAAAGTCACGGAGACGGGGAAAGGTTAATTGAATGGGACTTGCGAGGTCTCAGGCCCTCGGCTCGAAATCGCACTCGAAGTTAGTTTAACACAATCATGGCTCTAGAAGTACCCAGACTTGACATGACAAGTAGGACGTATCTCCATAAGTGGTCTCTACATTGCATGACTACCGCACTCGACACCTTGGGGTTTATTTCGCCACCATGTGTTTGGCCTTTGCGACAGGGTTATCTATACAAATAAAAATTAAGTGTCTGATTGTAATTGGAAAATAACAATGAAGAATAATACTAAGTTACATTGAAAAATTTCTTTCTAACTGTCTATTTATGTGTTTGTTCCGGCTAATCTCCGAAATGGCTGGACTTATTTTGACTGGACTTTCTCTGGCAGATAGCTGAGGTTATATGGAATAACTTAAACTACCTAAACTATTTTAGAAAAAGAAAAAAAAAATAGGATTGCAATCAAAAATAAAAAAAAATGCCACGTTGACGAAGTCGTGGGTATGCTAGTAAAAAATAACGGCGTACAAATAAAAATTACGTAGCGAATTTTTGGACAAATTCTATTTATATAAAGGTTTATTTTATCGACACGAAAGAAGAAGCAAAAATTATCGTATCTGCTAAA
Organism: Aplocera efformata; assembly: GCA_921293045.1. Lineage (NCBI taxonomy): Eukaryota > Metazoa > Arthropoda > Insecta > Lepidoptera > Geometridae > Aplocera > Aplocera efformata. The sequence goes on from OV121045.1 coordinate 9,882,765, forward strand.
AATCGATCAAACTTCGTGTTTATATTGTAAAATTAACATAACGACACTTTACCTGACATTTTGTCGATTTAAATATTTTTGCATGAAGTCGGGTACCATAGATTAATGTTTATATAATTTATTAAGAATTTCGTGTTAATATTGTGAAAGACAGTCCACTGCGGCTTGTGGTTCAAAAGAAATAGCCTTTTAGAGATGAGACTGATGGAAAGACATTGTAGACTTTTTAATAGGATTCCCTTTATGAACCCTAAAAAGCTTTTTGACAACCTTATCCCGTCATCAGTCGTAAAAAATATAATAATAAGTACCGCCCCATATTACGATTGATATAGCGATTGATAAACCTATGAGTTAGAAAGAGGAAGTCCATTAATTACGTGAGTTGTTCAGGAGGGGGAGGAGGCGAGCCAAATCTCACCCAATCTCACGTGGGCAGATGGATAATTATTTCCCACAAGAAAAAGTGTAAAATTGCAACTTTTATTGTTTAATTTTATCAATAATTTTAGACTATGTTCCAAGCAATCTTTAAGTTGTCTTAAATATAATAATGACGCAAACTATATATAAAAATAAATTCAACACATTTACACTTAAAATAGATTTTTTTGGTGTAAATTGGATTCACTATTTACACTAAAAAATTGGATTGGATTTATAAAATAGAGACATAAAAAAATCTCACGTTAGATTAGGCTGTCAGAAAATTGACAAAAACTCCCCCAAATATAAAAAAAATAATTATTTATAAACAACATGACAAAAAAAAAGTGGGCGGACATCATTACCATACGGAAAACTTATGGATACCATTAAAGGAAAAGAAAACAAATTATGCGCGTATTTTTTTTAGAAAGGTCAGGCTCTTTTTAGCAGGAGAAAGTGAAAAGGAACATAATAATTTATACAGGAGAGCCTGATCGCAATCCAGATCGTGGGATTTCCATAATTATCTTTATCAAGTCTTCTGCAAGGACTATCTGATGGTTAAAAAAATTATTGACAGTATCCATAAATAAATTAAGCCTTACCTAATTAAAGACAGGTAAAAGAAACGTGCGGACGATGTGAGCGAGCCTATTACGAGCGAGAGCTTTGTAACGAGTTTTTTGTGAAAGATGTCTTGTACGGTGTTGAAATGTAAACATTGCAGAATTGTTATAAATGAGGTGTTAGCATTTATTCAAAATAAGGCGGATGTTATGACTGAAGAAGGAATTGTCCGTCTCTGTGTGACATCCTTTGCGGCAGAAGAAATTGAAACGGCTAAAACCTTGTTGTTTGATTCCATCACAGCATCAAAGAGGAAGATAAATCGCAAAAAGGACGGTAAATCGGAGCGGGATGTGTATGATATTATAACCCTGTTTAAGGAGACCGACCCCGAATGTACTCCTATCTTTGTGGCGCGCGATCTACAGAAATTACCACCGGTCACTTTCGATCATATTGACGTAACTCGGTTGTTGAAAGATCTACTATTACTACAAAAAGAGATAAGAGAAGTAAAGGAAGGCTATGTTACTAAGGCACAGCTGTGTGAATTGCAGAGTAACGTATTGATACAAAGGCCGGTTTCGTCGCATGGTGCGTCTTACAATAACATTAATACGAGGCGGGGGGCGTGTTTGTTAGAGAGCTACAATTGTGATAGTGGGCCTATGGGCATGTCACATTATCCAGCACAGCCAGTCTCGTCACCAATTAACAAAAATGCGATATCGAAATCTCAACAATCAGCTGATACCCGCGCCGATATTTCGAACGGAGGCGTTAATGACTCACCGTCTATGACGATGGCCCAACGGCCGACGTCAGTGTCTCAGCCGTCCTTGTCACACGAGCGTGATAAACGTATGTCCGTTCAACCAGTGGCAAATTTAATACCTACAAGTCCGGGGTTTTGCAATATTGAGGCACCGCTCCTTACTAGCAATAAAACAATGAGTCCAACCAAACAAAAATCTTTCCTGGAGGTTGCGAGACAAGAGGGAGAATGGAAGTACCCGGTACCAAGTGAAGAATGGAAGCTTGTGCAAAGGAAGAGGCTGCGAAACAGGTTCACAGGACTGAGAGGAGAAGGAAAACCCGAGCCCGAGTGTAAATTTAAACCGGCCGATACTAAAATCCCCATATTCATTTACAACGTAAACAAAGCTACCTCAACAAATGACATAAGTGCGTACATACGAAATAAAACCGGGATTGAGGTATTACCGGAACGTGTGACTATGAAACGAGAGAAAGAATATAATTCTTTCAAGATAATGGTACCGAGTCATAATTTGGAAATATTTATGGATACAAAACTGTGGCCTGATGGGATTTCTTTTCGTCGTTTTATCGACTTCCCAAACAAAAGAATTTCTCAGAGCCAGATTGGTAAAATGAGTGGAATTAAATAAACGGTACCAGTATGGATTACGCCTGCAAGTTTATAAGTTACAACTGCAGATCGGTAACTCGGTCTGTTGACTGTATAAGGACACTGTGTGACCAGGCTGACATCATCGCGTTGCAGGAAACTTGGCTGATGCCCCATGATCTGACTTTCTTGGGCACGATTGACCATAACTTCAGCTATACGGGAGTCTCAGCGGTAGATACAACAGCGGGAATTCTTCGTGGGAGACCCCACGGTGGAGTGGCCTTACTCTGGAGGAAAAATCTGTTCCAGGATGTTACTGTGATTAGTTGCGATAACGTGCGTCTAGCGGCAATCAAAGTTTCGTTCTCAAATAATAGGTCGTTTTTGGTTATATCAGTGTACATGCCTACCGATTGTTCCGATAATCTCATTGAGTTTACGGAGTGTATGAGTGAAATAAGTGCGATTATTGAAACATGTGATACAGAGTCAGTGTACATACTTGGGGACTTCAATGCTCACCCGGGCGAGATCTTTGGTAAGGAACTTTTGAACTTTTGCTGTGATGAAAGTTGGATTTGTGCGGATTTTGAGAAACTAGGCCTGGCGTCTGACACTTATACTTTTATTAGTGATGTGCATGGTAGTCGACGATGGCTTGACCATTGCGTCGTGACAGAGTTAGCGTGGCAAACTATAACTGAAATAAGTGTTAGCTATGATGTTTTCTGGTCGGATCATTTTCCTCTGGTAATAAATTGTAATATAAACTTGATTAAACCAAAGCTAGTTACCAATAGTTATATATGTAATAAAATTATTTGGGGAAATAGAGATGACAGCCAAATTCAGAAGTATTATGATATGTGTGATAGTGCTCTAAGACAGATAGATTTTCCCAAAGAGCTTTCAGAGTGTAGTGACCGAATGTGTTGTAGCGCTGAACACAATGACATAATAAATAACATGTATAATAAGATAGTTAGTGTAATGTCTAATGCAGCAGTAGCTTGTGCTGGGAGGAGTAGAAAGAAACGAGCCCGTGTAGTAGGATGGAACAAACATGTCAAGCTCGCTCACGGGGAGGCTCGCCTTGCTTTTCAGTCATGGGTACTATACGGTAAGCCCACCGCTGGGATTTATTTTGAAAACATGCGCGCCACCAGAAAATCTTTTAAATCCAAATTGAAATGGTGTCAAAATAACCAGCAGCAGATAAAAATGGACATTTTAGCGACACATCATTCTGTGAAGGATTTTGGGGGATTCTGGAAGCACACAAAAACGTTAAACCCGAAGGCGAGTTTACCCGTGAGCGTGAATGGCGTATGTGATCCCGTGGAAATTGCAAATGTCTTTAGGGACCATTTTCAGGTGAATCCACTGCCACACTCTGCGTCACGGCAGATGCTCTTAAATGAAGACCTTAGGCCCAACCAAACACCAGTACTTGTGTCGGCTAAAGATGTAGAGAACGTGATCAAATCAATGAAACGCGGTAAATCACCCGGACACGATGGGCTTAGTAGGGAGCATCTGCAGTACGCGGGGTATCACTTGCCTAGAGTACTTGCCATGTTTTATAGTTTTTGTATAAGGCATTCATATCTGCCGCCGGAACTCATGCGTACCGTGGTTATTCCCATAATAAAAAACAGGACTGGGGATGCCTCTGACGGGTCCAATTACAGACCTATCTCCCTAGCAACCATTATCGCCAAGGTTTTGGACAGTCTGCTTGATAAACACCTTAATAGACATCTGAGTTTGAATGATGCGCAATTTGGTTTTAAATCTGGGCTGTCAACAGAAACCGCTATTCTTTGTCTCAAGCACACTGTCCATTACTATACGAGCCGAAAAACTCCGGTGTTTGCTTGTTTTTTGGATTTGTCGAAGGCGTTTGACCTTGTTTCTTACGAAATGATGTGGGATAAGCTACGGTGTGATACGACTCTGCCGAAAGACTTATTATCGATTTTTCAGTTCTGGTATGCAAACCAAGATAATGTGGTAAGATGGGCGGGCTCGTATTCTGAAATGTATAGACTGAAATGTGGGGTACGGCAGGGAGGAATAACATCCCCGAAACTTTTCAATCTGTATATAAACCTGTTGATTGACGAACTTAGCAGAACCAAGGTCGGATGTTCGATTAACGGTACTGTTGTTAACAACATAAGCTACGCGGATGATATGGTTCTGCTAAGTCCCTCAATCAGTGCTCTCAGGCGCCTACTGGGTGTTTGTGAGTCCTATGCTGTGGCACATGGGCTCAAGTACAATGTTATGAAGAGTGAACTGCTGCTGTTCAAGGCTGGAAAGAAAGCATACGATGTTTTACCAGTATCGCTTGGTGGAGCTCCTCTTAAATGGGTCAAGCATTTCAAGTACTTGGGCCACTGGGTCACGGAGGACATGTGTGATGACATGGACTTGGAAAGGGAACGTAGGGCGTTGTCAGTCAGGTGCAACATGCTTGCTCGCAGGTTTGCGCGTTGTTCGGAGCCGGTAAAAAGGACACTTTTTAAGGCATATTGTCAAAATTTCTACACGTGCGGCCTGTGGGTCAAGTATACACAGCGCGCTTACAATGCCCTACGTATCCAGTATAATAACGGTTTCAGGTTGCTGCTGGGGCTGCCACGGTTCTGCAGTGCGTCGGGGATGTTTGCTGATGCGCACACTGACGATTTCTTCGCCATTGTGCGCAAAAGGATTGCATCTCTGATGACGAGGATTAGTGGCAGCACCAATAGATTACTGGCCGTCGTTACTAATGATTTCAGCTCTCTTACTATGAGACACTGGCTAAAAGTCCACCGGCCCGTTACCCAACTCGTAACGCAATAGTGTCTTGTAGTAAGAGAGTTTAGAGGTCATTAGAGTTTTTGTAATGTTTTTAATGTTTTATTTTTCTGTGTGCTTAATTTGTTTTATTTTATTATCATTATTATTATTATTTTCATTTTATAATTAATTAATGGATGTTATGTCTGAAATAAATAAATTATTATTATTATTATTATTATATATCTACAGTGCTTTTATGTCAGTTAGTAGTTATAAGTTGATCTGACTTAACGCTAAATCAACTATAGTAGGTATGCCTTGTATATCTGTATGCATACAGTACAAGAGAATCCTAACAATAGCAATATATAATATTTTGAGAAGCCAAGAGCCTATACTCAACAACAGACTATGGGGCTGATAAAACAGGAAGATCCTGCAAACACGGAAGGTTTCATCTGCCTATGGTATCGTGATTAGATATCGGATGAAGGGTTACTCTATACATACGGTAAACGATATGCATTGAGATCACTTACAAACTTTCTTAAATTTGGATCCAGTGAGTCAACAAAACTCACAAATCATGGTTATTATCTCGGAAAATCGAAAAATAATGTTTATAACCATGATAGTTTTAAAATTTATAACTTACTTGTTCTCTAGTAGTTTAAATGTCTCGGTAAGTTTAATACTTACTCGCGTGTTTTCAACTTATTTTAATTACAGACACACGAAGCCTTGCCAAGACGCTGAAAAACTGTTCCGAGTTGACTAATTGCCCCGTTGCGGTTATGAGAACATAAAAGCCGGCAGAATTACGGGAGCATGATATTTCCCTTCTTTTGTTTTTGATGTTTCGAGGTGACAAGAGTTACTTTTTGGTGCATTCTTTTTTAGAGTTCGTTATTTTTTTGACGCTAATATAGTGTGAACAGGTTTCTAATTAAAATCTTTAACTTCATGAGTTGCAGATTTTTGCCTCATCGGTCATGTTAACTACGTATGACGACAAACTTTTAATGGGCGCCGACAGAATTAATAGCCCAATAACCCTTTTATAAACCCCGGTTAATTAAACCCCGATTAAAAAATAAAATCTTCAAAGGGGATTCGTTGTGTTCATTTCATTGTTTTTAAAGTCAATTTTATTATGTTTCTGAGCCATGTTTAATACAGGTTATCAATTTATAAAAATTTTGATGATTGCTAATTCTCCGCATAACATCTGTCTTATTTCTTAACGTACATTTTAAGCAACACGTTTAATCTTATTGAATATATAGAGGTCCCATCAAATGACTGGCGCCGCGAGTTGTTTTACCTGATATTAAATGGTTACTGACGCCCATGAACAACAGAAAAGGTCTCCGGTCCTCCCCTACCGAAGTATGACAACACCCAAGTAGCATCGCGTAGTTTCCTTACATTATCTCATTTTTGGAGAGTCACAACAATTAAGTTCGACTTATCCTTTATCGTTCCAAATTGTTTTCATGCTACAAATCTAACTAAACTGGATTACTTATGTGAATTAAAATTATTACAAAATTCACACAATCATATCATACATTAACAAGTATGCCACGTGCAACTAACAATTGTGCCAAGGTGATGGATGCGTTGCAATCCTAGGTCTTAGAGCTAGCGTAGAATTATAAGCCGCTAGGCAGGAGAATAATTCGTGCCCTAGATTGCAGATATTATTTAAACTAGAATATGACAGAGAACATAGTAAATACTAATAAACAATTTGGATGTTTACCTTGTTATTCAAAATAAGCAACTGAGGTTTAATTTTAGAATTATAGAATTGGTAAACTTCGTTGAATAGACATTCTGATTATATGTAATAAATAGGTAATGATGAAACTTTGGAGTACTTGTAAGCTGATAAAATACTACTCATGCCTAATTTGCTACTTTTATTCTAAAATATATTTAAACGCTAAACGTACAATATATGAAGTTAGACATTGCAGAAAAAAATTAAAAACAAAAAAACAGATTTACTGGTAAAATCCTGAAGCCTAAAATTTAAATTGAACAATTCCACGTCAGAATAATTCAACTAATCGCACTAAACCATTGACAACAAACCAGTCTACTCGGTTAGCTAACCGCACGGGCCATGCTATAATTAAACACAGTTCATGCCACGAATAATTGCGGATTTGCGACAAGCAGGTAAGCGTGAACATAGAGCACTCACCTCAGGGAGTTCATCAGGCACCTTCCCCATCCATGACAGCGACAAGACGGTGCAGTCACATTTCGAGTTCACGTTCCTCTCGAAGTGAAGATGCATCTTGACGAACAATCACTTCTCAAAACATCGGGCGGGCGCGTCACGACCGATGATCGCGTGCGTTTTCACCGAACACATTTTCTTTCGTACATTAGGTAATGTTGGACTGTGGCTGGGAGCGCGTCGGTCGCTCTGACGTGACAGAGGCCTGCCACCCTCGGCGCGCAGGTATCGATTGAGGGTCGCCAGCCGCTCACCCCGACCTCTGCCGCCGTCGTGGAAAACGAAAAGCCCGGGAAAACCTTGGGGAAACACGCTGAGATGGCGCTGAGCTTCACAATTCTCAAATCGGAATTTAATAGGCAAACTTGTTTGTATTTTATTACCTGACTATAAAATGCCTTTTTTTCTCGACTACAACAAATCCCAAGAGATATGAATTTTTAAGTAGTGTATGTATACAGAGGCCGTATCCAACACTTGTTCTGACACTATAAATAAAAATATATGTCAATCACTTGAGCCATTTTCGAGTTTTTGCACGAATAACGCACGGCATAGATTTTACACCGCATTTTTTTTTTCAGATATATTAAAGTTCCACCAACTCTTAAAAATGATAAAGTACTTTTTACTTATTGTAGCGTTTCTTTATTATTTTTTTGTGTGGAAATTTAGTTTTTGGTATCTCGGAAGGTTTAATGTGAAAGTAGGGCCATGAAAAAACATGATTTAATAACTATCATTACCTGCGGCTTCATTCGCATTAAAGTTGATTTTGTCAACCAATTCCGGTTGTTTCATACAAAATTTACTCCTCCCTTTACACCACCCCCTATAAGTTTTTAGCGAGGAAAAGTAGCCTATAACCGTCTCCAGGGTCCCATCTATCTCTTTAACAAAATTCATCATAATCGATTCAGTGGTTTAGGCGTGAAAACGTAACAAACAAACTTATTTTCGCCCTAATAATATTAAGTTAGGATTTTCTTTATTATGCTACAATTATAAAAAAAATGATTTTATTGTCATATATATTGGATACATTAAGTTGGGCAGAAATTACGGCCCCTCGTGTAGTTACATTATTGGCCTCTGAGGTGAATTACCTAAACAATCTTAATCACTTATAAGGACTTCATAAGGACTTGAAGGATGCAGTTCAAAGTGATTAAAAGAAGATATTTTTATTAATACATGTACAGCAAAATATCTATTTACAAGATAGGCACCTATATATATATATAGGTATTGATACTGCATATTGCGTAACGTCGCCACATAGCACTTTTGCATAGTCCGGAATTACTATAAGTATTTTTTTTATTTGCGTCCTGATCTAATGCCCTGATTTATCCGTGAAAAATAGTAGGTATGAATAAAAATACGAGTTACATTACTTTTAGTTTTTTGGCAACATGAGCACATTGCGACGCTTAATTTGTATAATAGTTATTTCCGACTTCGCAAATTTACAGAAATAGTATGTTGGTATAACTGTGATAAACTAACATTTGTATGGAGATAACTTTAAGAAACCTGCACTATAAATAATGCTGTGGTTACAGGGCTAATGAAAAAACGTGTCTTTAGTAGAGTATTTATAATTTTAATTATATTGTTTATAATTTATTTGTACAAGGAAATAAAATATCCCATGATTTGTGGCCGAAATTTTAAAATGTGTGTAAAACACTCAATTCATATTAATCTCTTCCAGTGTACCCCAGGTAAAACCACTTTTGACTTTAACAGGCAAAGGTACGTTTAACTTCACAGTTTCTTCCATGATTTCTTTCAAAATTATCGCGAAATCTTCTTTATTTTTATCAGGAACTTCGTAAATAAGTTCGTCATGCGTTTGGAGTAAAAGTTGTGGCTTGCGCTCAAAGGAAACTGTTTTTTTTTCTATAGCACACATGGCTGCTTTTGCGATATCGGCTGCGGAACCTTGGATGGTTGTGTTGACTGCCTGTCTTTCCGCTGCACCTGTTAGGAATTGCCTTGGTATAAATTATAGCTTTCTTATTACTGAAAAATAATGTAGCCACAATTCTTCAAGTTGTGACTTTTGCCGCTACACTACTTCAATGCGAGTTTTCGGTACATTTAGAATTATAACTCGATGTCCCAACAATATTAATAAAGTTTAAAAGGCCAGTTTTCTCGGAAAGGATAGCATTAGCCGAATTTTCATTAGTCCCTTCCGCCGTGACCCTTAGGTAATCTTATTTCTAAATGACTGTAATGTAGCGAAATTTACTGGTTTTCTTTCACGAAAATTCATAACCAACCTTAAGTATTATTTCTTACTTATTTATAATATAATGAAATAAAGTTGATACTTATTACATTTCTTTGTATCTATTGACGATCTGAGAATGTTTTTTTATTGGACTAGATGACCAAAAACTTTAAACATGATTCAGGGATTAATTTTTGTCTTCCCTCAGATAGATGTGTAGTTTTGAGGATCTTATTAACACAGTAATGTTTACCGACAATTTGATTTCGAACAATTGATAAACCTTTACTTTATGTATGGCTTCGATTGGGTCACCCAATTCATTCACCAATGTCACGGTGAAAATTAGACTCGCATACGATGGAAATATAAATTCTCAGCTTTGCGAAAGGTTTCGAAAGGTTGCGAAAGGTTTATATGTATGTATTATAAATATAAACATTTCGAAAAAAATTCTCTAAGTCATAGTGAACCCCGTATCAAAATCCGATGCCTGGTTTAGAAGATAGTGAAGAAACAGACAGACGAATTGCATTTGCTTTTTTTTGATGTCAAGTGATTTCCTTCTCTCAACAGCAATACGACTTAGGTCCTCCACAACCGAAGTATTAGAAGACGCAGATGACCTGCGTCTTCTAATAACCCTCTTGCGCCCGTCACTTGAGACGGACGCACGTGATTTCACCGGCGTCCACGCCCTTTCGCCGGAACACAGCAGTGCAAGTGCAACACTGCTTGGCGGTAGATAACCATGTGTGGCGGCAGTACTTCTCCGGGCGAACTTTGCACAAGTTCTACTGCTTATTTTTGTTGCTCGTTGAGCACCACCCAAGGGGTATATGTAGAGATTCAAAGAGAACTCATCTACAAACGCGAGCAACTGGACCCCCCATGCTTATACTATTAAGATGACTTCTAATTGTGTACTATATGTATCGTACCTCGTTTCGCTAATATATTGCTCTTTATACCAGGCAAATACCGCCGTCTCCCCATAAGAGTCTCTACGTATCCATTTTCCCTGCATTCTTCGACTACACTCCGCGTGTATTGCTTTACCAGAGGAAACGTCTTGTAGAAGGAATCCATGAAATAAGCAGCCTCCATTTCAGTCACGTCCAGATGTAGAGCCAAAGTTTTGTTCCCCATGCCATACAATATGCCGTAGCAAAGTTGCTTTGCTTTATGCCTCAGGTCTTCGTCTACCTAAGAATAGTCAGTCATAGGTCAATACTTCAGGGGCGGAAATTCGCATCCTAGTCGTTACTTGGTTGAAGGAATCCTAGGTTAGATTCCTGGCCGGGGCTTATTTTATATGATAATCATAACGTTTATTCTCGGGTCTTGGATATATGTGTTCTGTATGTCACCTGCGATACAGTCCTAGTGCAGAAGTACGAGTGCGTGTTTAATAACGTGGTTACACGATTTTAGTACTTGACTAGTAATTCTGTGTGTACCAAACATGATCCCCGCTATCGCTGGCCACACCAAAACATTTGAACTACTCATACATAAAACAAATTGTAACATTCTTGGTAATGAGATCATTTAGCAATTCTAAAGTTTTTTTTAGTCGTGTTTTTTTTTTGCTAGCTAACAGCAATACGACTTAGGTCCTCCCTGACCTAAGTGTGAGAAGACCCAAGTCGTACCCCGTTGCGACCGTCCTCAGAGACAGGGATGTCTCACGAGAGCGCCTTCCACCGAGACACAGCAATACAAGTTCACTACTCTTTGGCGACAGATTATCAGGTGTGTTGGTACTTCTCTGGATGGCCTTAGCACTCGTTCTGCTACTAATTTTCGTTGATCCTATTGCACCACTCAAGGAGTACGTACATCTAGGCTAGGGAATCTACAGAGTTCTTACAAAACGCGAAAAAAATGCCCCAAAGTCAAATTCTACTTATAATACTACTTAAACTCAATTTGTTTTAACGGCATCGTTCTTTATGATGAAAGTCCTTAAATTTTGCAACAAGCACAACTTCAGAAAGGTCAATGTTTGGAGAAGAGACAGGAACATTACGACAATAGCCGCCGACCCAAGATATGAAACATCAAAATCACATCAAGCCGCCTCGGAAAAGGACGCTATTGCGTAACTTTCGTATAGAAAAATAGTTTTCGTGTGTTTGTGAAGTTTATTTATTACAAGAATAGCTTCCAATTCAATATTAAGAACTGGAATACTATTTTTAAGGAATTTTATGGCGAACGATCAAGTGACCATATAATGAAGATCAAATTTTTTATTTTTTTTATACTGCTGAAGTGATGGGATGAGCTGAAGGTCCATCTTAAGATAAGATAAAGTAAGATGGTTACCTTCGCCCATAACAACAAGAATACGACTTATCATGCATTGTACAATACATAATCTCAATGTACAATCACGTGATCGGATTGTACATCGAGATTATGAAGTCTCAGTACGCAAATGTCTTGGGGACTTTGGATATGAAACATCTTTTGGCGCGCCGTGGCAAACCGACTCGTATGACGACGGCAAACGCCATTACACTCTTGAACCCTGCTGATGGCGTAGGTGCGTGATGATGAGGTGGGTTAGGTTAGGATGTTTTTCGACCCCCCCGTGGGTTCCCGCCTTGTCGGGGCGGGGGGGCTTAGTAACCATGGTTTGGCTGCCCACGGTGAAGCCAAGAGGAACCCGGGAGGGGCTGCTCCTTTAGGCTTTGCCTCCAAGCCGACTAGGAGCGGCCATAGTAGGTGGCGGTGCCTTATGGGGGGCACCGCAACTGAGGCGGACTGCGGTGTCGTATGGGCGGCACCGCAGCTGAGGGTTAGGGGCCGCGGCGGGAGAGGAGTGCCGGTATAGCGGTGCGCCGCTCTCCCTACCTTCCGCGGCCACGGCGGGGTCGCCACCGCTAGATGGCGGACGCGGTGGGGCCGCAGGGGAAGAGGAGTATTGGTATTGAGAGGCGCCACTCTCCCTATCCTCTGCGGCCGTAGTGGCAGGTGACGGGGCCACAAATCTGACCCGTCACATGGGGATCTAGGGCGTTTAGATACGGGGTCATCTAACGCCCTTTTGCTGGCCAGGTCCCCGAGGTGGTTGCGACACGCTATGTGTTCTGGCGTGTCGCTAATCAAGGCGTGGCACTCGATGCCAAATAGAGAGGGGTCCGGAAACGGACAGCCGCGGCGGGTTCGCGGATGTGTGTCAAAACGTTCCCGTGTTCCCGCCACTAAGCGGCAGAGGAGGACACCGTGGGGTTTTAGTGGGTCTAGTCCCACATAACCGTTCTGTCTCCCCGTGGCAGGGCGGTATGCGAGTGCATTTCCACACGAAAAAAAAAAAAAAGGATGTTTTTCGAGTGTATGTATGTTTCTGTTGCCTAAACCTGACGGATTTTAGCTTGTGACGTGTCATTAAATTCGTCTTAATTGCGAGTGACACTTGCTATATCAAAATTGTGTTGCTTATTATATACAACTTTATGTTTAAATATAATTTATGTTTTTTTTTTTCAATAATATCTTGTTTTATTTTAAGGGAGGCTTCCGTCGACTTTGATCAGTGGATCAAGTTTAATTAAAAATTCACCCCTAAAAGTGAAAAATCCCCTATTTTTCACTATTAGGGTTGAACTACTTAACTATCGAAGTTGATTTTGTTCGTTTACTAGCTACCTGGTTTCAACCAATGTTTTGCATAGAAGATGGGCTTATTATACGTTTACCCTAAAACAAGCACGGTTCCTGAAAAATCAATTCCTATTAAAATGAAGCACCGGGCCATAGTAATTTCCTAGTCAAATACCTAAAATTTAAAAAAATCTCACCTCCTCCTCCGGCATGCAGCTCCAAGAAGCAGCTATGGACTTAAACACATCCATATTACTCCGCATTATCCCCATCAAAACGTGATCGCGGCTGAAATGCGTCAATATCCTCATTTCCAGCTGGCAGTAATCTGCAGACACCATCACGCAACCCTCGCTGGCTCTAAATATGTTTCTGCAGTTAAGCTCTATGGGTTCATTCCAAGCGGCCGATCTTAGTCCCAAGTGGGTCCAAGAGGGTATGGAGAATGTTCGAGGTACGTTTTGTAAGTTTGGCTCGTGCATGCTAATTCTGCCCGTGCGTGTATGCACTGTGTATGCTGGGTATATCCTGCGGAGTTTCAAAGTAGGTCATAACGTTTGCTTTGAATAATTTCGCGTAGACTTGAAAGTACATGTCAGTTTATATTGTAACTAGATGCGCCCGCGGTGTTACCCGCGGTTGGACTTCCTACGGGAACCGCACATTTTCCGGGATAAAAGTAACACAACACACGCAACACGTCACATCTCCACCGAAGCAGCGGACGACCTGAGTCGCATTTTTGTGTATGGGAGTCGGTAATAGAGAGCACAATAAAACTAAGCAAAAAATAAACTCACTTATTGCCCTCACTAACATTATGCGCTTTCTCAGTGAGCGGGAACAAAGTCTTCGTTAAGATACAATTGAGTTTCCTCCAGAATATAACAACGCTCGATAGAGGACTGCTGTGACACGTTAGCACGGTCTTTTTAGTGCTCACTTTGGTACCTCTGTACATTCCTAGTACCTGAAAGAACTCATTTAAACTTTAGTTGAATTTAAAGGGTAAATGGACAAAATAAGTCTACAATATTGAGTTTCCTCCAGAATAAAACACTGCCCAATTGGTACTAACTCAGCCTTCTGCGCTGTAAGTTCGCTTCAACTCAGGAGAAGCATGAGTAACGAACATATATGTTTATTCTGTGGCTGGGTGTAAAATGTATTGTATGTATGCATTTACAAAACAATAGTACTATATGAATATTCTATAAGTTATGTAGTCTTGTACATGCTTAGTTTGAGGCTATATGGCGCTGTGTAAAATTTCCATGTATACCTAGGCACTCAATCAAAAATGTAGTTAATTTCGCGACAAAGATATTTTACCTTGGCAACACTTAATGGGGAATTAAGATGTACGTGGCACCCCGCCAACTTGTTCGCTGTCTTCTGTAATGCATCTTGAAGACTTCGCACGGTCACAAGCATTTGGGACGCCAACGCCCTGTCTACAGTGATTCCGTGGAATTCGCATTCAGCCAGTATCGTTGCCACTACGCATTCGTTATCTGTTTAAATCAAATAGCCGATTCTGTTGCCATCAAACTCAACTAAAAACCTTTTTAACAGCTCTAAAACCATTGTCTTTTTTACTCCATGTAGAACAGATAGAAATGGAAGCCGTTTAATTCAGTTTCATCAGACACATTGCACTTTATTTACCCCCAAGAAAAAAAAGGGATGTTATAAATTTGTAGTGTGTATCTCTGTTTGTGTGTATGTCTGTGGCATCATAGCTCCCAAACGAATGGTCCGATTTTAATACGGGTTTATCTGTTTGAAAGCTGACGCGATCGAGATGGTTCAGGCGTTAGATTTCATCAAAATAATGAACTTATCCATTTGTCATTACAGGCGCATGAAATATTATAATACATCTGGTCAAGGGCGGCCTTAGACATTGCGAGGCTCCGGGCGATAGATCTTTGTGAGGCACTTGGCGTATGAGGAATTTAGGTGAGTTGGAAGTGTACAGGGCTGCTGGTATTCAGTCAGCATCCTCTTAAAGACAGCTGCAGTATATCAAAAATACGGGTTGTTCTGCAAGGGTGCGAGGCCCTACAAAAGTGAGGCCCCGGACGGTTGCCCTGCTTGCCACCCCTAATGGCGGTCTTAGGGGTGGCAAGCAGGGCAACCGCCCGGGGCCAGGGCAACTGCATCTGGTCTAAGAGAGGCGGACGTAATACAATGTCACTAAGTTCCTCTCATTTGACAGGGGTCGAACCTGGGTCTTATGCCTATTATAGGCTGTGGTAACCTTAACATCGTACCGTCATCTCGATCAGTCCCTTTATTCATATAAACAATATTTATTTAGCCCTGTTAGTATAAGTATATAATTATAGAATAGAATATTACTTTATTGTACACCATAACATCAAAAGTAATCATACAAAAATAAATAAAACAGATAGGTGGCACAATCGACCTTATCGCTAAAAGCGATCTCTTCCAGGCAATTATAGCATACGGTCCGTCACTATGAATCTTTAAATTAGACTTTGGCTGTGTAATTTTATATCTTCCCGGCCTTAACTTACCTTAACTTAATTTAACTTACCAATTATGTTCTGTGCTACGCTATATTCTTTGTTCAATGTAAGTTTTTGCTTTTCACTAATCATCCATACACACCAGGCTGTGATGCACACCTCCGCATACAAATCAATGTTCTTGATTGTGGTTCTCTTGCCATCAATCTTTATAGAAGCTGTCGACAAGTCTACGCCGACATATTTCTTCAACTGCGAAGTGAAAGTAAAGTCATAATTATTATGTAACTACAGTCCTTTTGACTGGCCTCACAACTCAGTAATAGCTCTGCATGTTACATATATTTACAAAAAAAAAGTATATATACTTTTTATGTATCTTTTAAAATGCATGTTTGTTACTCCTTCAAACGGCTCAACGGATTTAGATGAAATTTGGTACCAGGATAGCTTATATCCTCTAACACATAGGCTACTTTTGATCCCGGAAAACCGCGGGTAATACCCCGGGGCGCAGGTAGTTGGATATCAAAAAATAAAATATAGCTCAATAAAATAAACGTTTACACACTCATACCTCTGCACTAGGATTCCCTGTGTCATAGATGGCATGGACAAACACAGAAACACAAGACAAACACCCAAGACCCGAGAACCAACTTCATGCTCACCACACAAAGTGCGCCCCGGCCGGGAATTGAACCCGGGATCCCTCACTTCGAAGGCAGGGCAACTGAACCACCTTTTTACTAAATTTCACTAAATTATAAATTATATTATAATTATATTTCTCACTAAATTATAAACCTATAATATTATATAAATCTATTCATTTACCAAACATTCAATTGTTGGTATCTTTTCATCACTATCTTTTAACCAGTCAGCTAAACAAATATCTATAGACGTACTGGGTAACGTTATTCCCAGCCATTTCTTCAACTGGAGGTAATTAGTTTTCAATGAGTATATAGTCAGAGTCAAATCTTTTTCAAACAGACTTTGTATCATAACCCGATCCTTCTTGTTTAGAAGTGAATTATGATCTAGGAATATACACATCCCATTAATAAGATACAAGGCCATGCCGACGAAATAGTCGTCCGACTTTTGCATGGCAACATTTATGATATCACTTCCTATAGTAGCTTTGGTATTTATATTATTTTGTTTACATTTCAGGTACATAGGAACAGTTTTCATTTTTTGTACAATACACAAGTATTGGTATACATCGTCGCAATGCAACAAAACGCATTTGAAACAATAATTATTAATATTTATGGGAACAGTTTTTGTCTGAACTGATAGCTGCAATTGTGATGAAGGAATGTTGTTGGTATCAAATATGACGTTTTTTGTATCTCCTAACTCGTGTTTCATTGCTACGTTGGTTTCATGAATATTTTCTTGGTTTGACTTCTTTGGTTTTTTTGCTAGATGAATAACATTATTTGGTGTATCTTTCATTTTACGTTTATGTGGGCTCTTAACATCTTCAACTTTTGAAATATTTTCCTGAGAGCAACCAACTTCATCATCTTTTGACAAATTCAAATCCAATCTGACCCTTTCAGAATCTGGCTGATCATCCATATCATCTCCTTCATATACTAGTTTTATATCCTCCTCTTCATCAGTTTTCACTATCGGCGATTTAAAGGCATCTAACATTGAAGTAGAGTTGATGTTAACAAGATCTGATATTGTTTCTTGCTTCGTTAATGTGATAGATGTATTTCTATTGTCTAATAACTTGCTTGGTATCAAGTTGACTACTAAACTTTCTTCGAAGAAACTAGAATTATCTCCATCAGATGAAAATAAACTTACATCTTTTACAGGCGTAGCAATAGAATGTTTTTTCTCATCTACTTTATTGATTGAGGCAGAACTTTTGTCTGAGTCACCAAAACTTACGTTTGGAGAGAAATCTGTTTTTGAAGTGCCAATTTTAGTTATATTTTCTATTACACCTTCTGTGAAATTTAAAGAATCCCAAACTATTTCGTCGTTTATTATTGATCCATGATAAATTTTTTCACGTGAATTACAGTCCCCGGCTGATTGAGTCACTATTTCAATCTGGGTAGAAGAAATATTAGCAGTTTCTGCTGTATTATTAATGTTTTCACAAGTAGTAGCATCTTTTACGTCTTTTATAAAAAAATCTGCTGCACCGTTGCAAGAATTGGTTCTGATATAAATTTCCTCTGCACTGATATCAACCAAATCAAGTGACATTCTGGGTTTACTTGTTTGCGTCTGTAATTGTGAGATTGAATTAGCAATTTTTTCATTATTATCAATTTCTTTCTGGACTTCTTGAATATTTACACTGTTCAAATTATCAGTTACGCTATGAGTAACAACCTCATCACAATTTTCACTTTTTTTACTAGTTAAATTGTCAGTAGGATTTACATTGTTCGACACATTAGTGCTCCATTTTATTTCAACAACGCCGATTTCGTTCTCCAGGTGTTTTCTTGCTTCTATTATTAAGTTTTTAGAAGCTTCCTTAGTGGTCATACCGCAATAGCCAGTAATCCATATGGATTTGATTTTATTTCTTTTTTTCAAATCACTAGAATCATCATCTTCTCTCTGCTTCTCGCTTTGAAATGGTACAGCTTTATGAAGAATGTTTTCTATTAAATTTATGTCAGCTGAGGCGATGCTGGAAACTGTTTCGAAGCCTGAATCAAATAGGGCTCGAGCTCGAACGCCATTCAGTGATGGCAATTTCATTAATTCAAGCAACTCGGAATGGATACCGAAATGCAATCGGTCTTGAAATTGTGATATCAGTATTTCCATATTTTTCCAGCCAAGTTGACGACAAAATGCTGTGACCATACCTAAAAAAATATTTAATTAGGTAAGCCAAACAAAAAAATAAGAAAGAAAAATACAATGTTAGAGATTTAGGAGAGTCTAGTACCTGCAAAAGTAGCTGCTGCTTGCTGAAGACTTTGTAGAAATCCTCGTGCACATCGGAACTTTACCGCCACTTCTGAAAGAGGCACTTCATTGACCAGATCCTGTAATGCAAGAGCTGTGTAAAACCTGAAAAATATATTTTGCTGAATATCTTTCCAAACAGGTAATTGACAAATATGAAATGATGCAGGTGGTACCTACTTAAGTAGCATTACATTTTTTTTATTTATTTACCTTTTATGTATATTCATTTTATTTTGAACACTGCTCAACGATTTATTTGTACCTCTCAAACAGAATATAATAAAGCTTTCTTGAACGCCCACTAATTCCCCTACCCTTTTCATGGCTTTCGTAAGAGATTCCCATAGCGCGAGCAAATGAATCCAGTCTATATCGCCCCACTGACTACTAACACTATAGGGAGTAACTAGATAAATAAGGTGCAGGTCAGTTTCCAACACCAAACACTGGCGAGCTTTTTGCAGCTCCAGAAAAAGTGACAAGCCATCATTTGGTGCCATTGAGGCGGAAAGACAAGCCTTTCCCAAAGGAGTGGCAACAAACTGACTTTCATCACCGTCATCTTGAACTCTGACTAGTTCATAATTCTTTAGCTCTGCCAGTGTGTTTTCCAATAGCATGTTTTCTGAAGATTGTTGCATTAAGCTTTGTTGAGTGAACAGGAGAGTACACTTTGAATAAAGATCAAGGTCAGACTTAGTGCAAACAACTTGACTTGCAATCATTTCTAAGATTGCTCGCATGTATTTGTCTGCAGTCTCAATACAACTCTTCACCGGAACTAAAGCTCCTGTCATTAGTTCAAATCCAATTTTCTTCTCATTTTCTGAGCAAATTAATATGCTCTCACCCTTGGTATCTTTTCCCATTCGTCCAGCCCTCCCAATCATTTGTTTGTATGTCAATATATTTATTGGCTCTCTCATGAAGACTGGTGATCTGATAATCACTTTTCTAGCTGGCAAGTTCACACCAGAACTGAGTGTTGACGTTGCCACTAAGACTCTTATTGCTCCAGATTTGAAAGCTCCTTCAATAATATCTCTTTCATCAAATGTAAGGCCTGCATGGTGATAAGCCACTCCAAATGAAATAGTCTGTTTCAATATTTGATCAAGCCCAACAGGACAGTTTTTCAGTTGTTCTAATACTTCAGATATACTTTCAGTTTTGAGCTGACTTCTCAGCACAGAACCAGATTCACATTGCTGGGAGCCTAATTTAAAAAATGAACCAGCCATTGACTGTGCTAGATTTTCACATCTGTTTTTTGTCATACAAAATATCAGAACAGAGCAGTTGTCTTTAATAGTTTCCAAACAAATATTCAGTACACTGTCACTTTCATTAGTGTTACTAGGTTGATTTAGAGAGCTTATACAAGTTCCATCTTTGTTGTATAATTTACTTCCTACTAAACAAAACTCATCAAGCGGAATTGGTCGAAATTGTGTAATGAACAACTCAGCATTCAACCAGTTTGCCAAGACTTCCAAATTAGGGAGAGTAGCAGACATACCCACAATCTGTATTTGAGCATCAGGTGATCTTGAAGACACATATTTAATTTTTGTAAGAAGTAGCTCAAGTATGTAGCCTCTGTGAGGATCACCAAGTAAATGTAACTCATCGACTATGATAGCTCCTAGCTCTGATATATTTCCATCATCTAGTAGTCTGTTCACTAAGCTGTTTGCCTTCTCCATTGTACAAATAGCAACATGGACTGCCTGCAAACCACCTGGTGGTGATTGGGAACCCATGAAACCTTCCACACGAATCCCTGAGCTTGACAGAATATCTTGCAAGTAAAACATTTTCTCCCGTACAATAGATACAAAGGGCAGAATGATAATAACCTTTTTCTGCCGCTCAAGGATAGTTTTTATAGTAAGTATCTCTGCTACTAAAGTTTTACCAGCAGATGTGGGTGCAGAATAAACTAAATTACAACAATCTATAAGAACTTTCGAGTTTGCTAGGCAAGTTACTTGCCAATCGAACATTTCTGTTATGCCTCTCTGTTCATATTTCCGCGCTATCTCAGCTGGTAAGCCCCAACTTTTCAACTTATAACTCGCTTTGCCCTGTTTTGGCACAGGGGATGGAGTCTTGAACGTACATGTTTGTACGTGTGTACAAGCATTAGCTTTGTTGTTTATAGAATGGTTAAGTTTGTTACTAGATAAGGCTTCCACATTCTTTTCATGAGCGTGTTCAAGTAATTCGTCTGCTATGTACTCCTTAACAGCGAGGAGTGAATTATGCACGGCAAAGGAATTGTCAAAACAGTTATCGAGAAATCCAACATGCTCGGCAAGGATTTGAGAGTCAATAATATCATCCCCATCATTCATATTTCACTGCACAAGTAGAAGCGATTACAGAAATTGAATTCGTTTCACAAATTTCATTTCATTATTTACAAAAAAAAACAAGAAACAGCCAATTGAAATCTCTTATTTACAGACTAGACTAACAATAACAAGATAACTGTCAAATGAGTAACTGATAGTCTCATGTCAGTCAAAGTCAACAAAAAAAGCAAAAAACGAATTGATATCTTTTTTTTTATCAGTGAATGTTATCAAACCAGGCGATATTCACCCTTAGCTAATCTATTTTATACCTTATTCATTCAGCAATTCATAATTACAGCAGAGTGTCTCATAAGTAATGTCGGTTTTCATATGTGAAAAATCCTACGCTTCACTTTAAACATGTCGTAACTTTTTAAGACTAGTCTCTAATTCTATGAAGAGTACAATTGCTTTACTCATCATTATTGCTATACATATCATTTATTGTATGGAGATTTATTGATTATTGAAGTATTGTATACTTCTCCGGACGAGCTTCGAACTTGGAACAAGTTCTACTGTTACTTATGTTTTCTTTTTTCGCACCATGTAGCCCAGAGAGGCACGTATACTCAAGGACTACTAATATACACAAGAGAATCAAAAAGCCGTAAAAAAAAAGTCTGCTTTGGGTCATTACTAAACATAAAAAAAAAAACAAATCTCAACATACATTTATTTTATTTAAATCACAGCAAAAACCAAAAGGTCTTGATTACCTAATATATTTTAATACATCATAAGATTCTTCTAGATTCTTCTTCTTTACCTTCAGTAAGAGCCCGAGATTCATGAATAAAAGTCGCGTATGTAATGCCCTGAAACAATCGTATGAAATTAAGACTATTATCAAAGACCATTTTAATCTTATTTTATGGAACAGAAGTGATCCGTCCGCCCGTACCAGCCTCTAATGTTCCCACTACAGGGACACCCGCCTACTCTCGATAGTTGAGATTGAATGGGCTTTTTGACGGCTCCGTGGCTTAGTTGGTAGTAGCCCTGCCTTCGAAGCAAGGGGTCCCGGGTTCGATTCCCGGCCGAGGCACACTTTGTGTGGTGAGCATGAAGTTTGTTCTCGGGTCTTGGGTGTTTGTCTTGTGTTTCTGTGTTTGTACATGCCATCTGCGACACAGGGAATCCTAGTGCAGAGGTATGAGTGTGTTAACGTTGTTGTTGTTGTATCTACCACGGGAGCCCAATCTGGATTGGTATATGTCACATGTCTTCGAATTTATGGTTCTAAGACATGCTGGTTTCCTCACGATGCTTTCCGTCACCGTTTCGAGAATACACGAGAAGAAAAATGTATGTGCGCAATACCAGGTAAATTTTTCAAGTGAAAAATCTCATTTGTGCACGTTTGGATTTGAAGCGAAGTCGACGTCTGGGCCACCAACAGATGGATAGGACGAGCTAAAGACCGACCTGATTTAGGTGTTAACAACAGCAATACCATAAGTCCTCGTTGCGTCCGTCACCCGAGACGGGGATGTTAGGTCTCATGCTCATGTGATTTCATCGACACCCGCGCCCTTCCACCAATGCAATGCGAGTGCACCACTGTTTGGCGGCAGATTACCAGGTGTGCAGGCAGTACTTCTCCGGGCGAGTTTCGCACAAGTTCTAAAGCTACTTTTTGTTGCTCCTTTAGCACCACCCAAGGGGTAGGATTCAAAGGGATTCGTGTAGGAATTCAGTACCCTTTGAATCCCTACACGAATCTAGACCTATGAACGCGAGCAACTGAACCCCTTAAAAACTTACAATGACGTAAAACAGTTTAAAAAAAGTAGTTTTCGCTCTCTTACGCTCCACAGAGAGAGTGCAGGGCTACTACCAACTAAGCCACGGAACTGCATAAGTAACAGTACACACCTGTTGCAAAGCTGCCCGAACAAATCCATCATTAGCTGATACAGTCAACGCTTTTATTCTGTGTCCGAAATTGAAAATTATCTTTGATCTTAACCGAACATGACCTCTAACTGTAAGACTGGCCCTCATAAAATCATCTTCTCCTGAAAGTAAATATAAGTTTGATCAATCAAATATATTTCGCGTTTTCTCATTATGAGAAACAAATGACTGCTTTACGGCGCCACGTTAACGGGCTCTAGACAGTACGGTAGTCCGCCCTGACCATCTAAGTTCATTAGGTTACGTAGACCTTGGATTGAATTCGCTGGCACAGTCCGGTGGTTCGGCTATTTCACCAGCACGTTATTCGATGCTGTGACGCTGCTACGCAGACCACAACCAGTTTTTTTACTATAAGCAACACAAATTGACCAATGTATGACCAACCTTAGAAATTTCCTAGAAAATGTGAAACGGAAAAGTACTAGGCCATCTAGTTGCCCAATAAGAACTTACTAATTAGTACCATTATAAAAAAAATGTGTAATTATTAAAAACGAACTATTCCAAATCGTTCAACTTACCTGCATAATTGTCTGGATATATTATTAACATTTCTTTTAATTCGGCAGTCCTTTTTATTTCATCGGGACCCCCTAATGTGTTTACTATTTTTTCGAAATCATCCCAGGCAGTTCTACAACAGACTAGCTTTTTACCTGTTAGAAGAAAACACTTATATAAGTTATATTTATAAGGTAAAGTATGGCTTATTGATGCACATCATGAGAACCATTAAACAATACCGTTTTTTCAGTTTTTTTTTTCCAGTTTTGAACATATATTAAAAAAGAAAAAATATTTGGGCACTACTGGTTTGAAAACCGGAACTCAGATTTTAATGTGAAGGTCGAAAAAACAACCAGTTAAACCAAACATTAAAGTTAAATTTAAATATTGTATATACATATTTTTAAATATCGTAATACTGATTGTGTTATGTTTTAATCTTCCTACATCATTCTCATAACTATCGTACCTTTGAATAATCTTAATAAAATAGGTTTCACAGGTCTCTCCGCCTCCCACTGACATTGTTGGGTGAGAACTTGTTCTTTGAATACATAGTTGCAGTGCCCATTGGTCATGTTGCTGACATATGCCATCATAGCCGTCACATCTAAGTTGAGTGTGTCAATTTCTGGATCTTCCATGCTACTGTTATAAACTTTTGATTGATGACTGAAATATCAACATGTGATTTCTTCAGTCAATTTCAATGATCAATTTTTAAATGAGTTAAAAATTGAATAATTTTCATCCCTTAGAGGTGATATTTTACCATGAAATGATTTCACTATCAAATAACAAACTCACCAACCCAATTGGTTCACAACCGGCAAGAAATCGCGTAACTAACGTAAAAAAAAAATCATGCATATTCTAATATATATAATGAAACTATATAACATTTGAATTACCATATCATATTCATGGAAATTTCTAACTGAAACATCTAACACCAAACTAAGCATAGCTTGTACCATGCGAACCAGATTACAGAACTTTTTTTGTAGAATTTAAACATACATGTAATACATATTAATGCAATAATAATAAAAAATATCGGGGCGACCGAGCTTCGCTCGTTTTAGTACCACAAAAATTTACGAGATGGCGCTGTATTAAATTTATTATAAAAAACTTTTTTTTGTAAAAAATATGCGTTTTTACAAGAAATACAATTAAACAGGGAAACTTATACAGCAAAACCCTTTCTAAACACAAAATTTCATCCAAATCGTTGGAGCCTTTTCCGAGATACACGAAATATTTAGATACACAAGAATTGCTTGTTTAAAGGTTTAGATAGATTTTAACTCAGACACAGAACACACATCTGTGTTAGTCACACAAATGCTTGCCCTGGGTGGGAATCGAACCCACAATTCACAGTGCAGAAAGCAAAGCTACTACCAACTGATCTGTGACACCAGTCAATACATATCTACACATAAACATAAACTTACCATTCTGCTAATAATTCATCTTCACTCATTTCCGATTCACTTGTCTCATCAAAACTGTTGTTTTGATAAAAATCAGGAAGTATATCCCCCTTTACTATAACACCCCTAGCTTTTAATTTGTTTGCTAAGCTGTCTTCTATGCCACTCATAAGTTCAAAAATTACCTAAAATTAAACAAAAACTATTAAGATAACAAGCAAAAGAAAAACAATTCTCAGGTATATTCATATATAACAATTCATATATATCAAAAATAATAAATATTCAAGGTCATTTCACAGTGCCATCTAGCCCCAGATTAAGCATAGTATGTATTATTATGCAAGCCAGATTACTGAATTATTACTGAAGATTACAAACATTCCATATTAACATGAAGACAGAACAAACATCTGTTTATAATACAAACGCTTGTCCTGGGTGGGAATCGAACCCACAAACTACATTACAGAAGGCAAAGCTCCTACCATCTGAGCTGTGAGGCCAGTCATGTATGAACATTGGCATTTTTTATGATAGAATAGTCAGTAAAACAGCATTAATAAAAACGTTATGCACTAACCTTAGGAGTCTGATACATGCACGGGTACAATTTAGCACACTCCACATAATCTAATGCTTGATCCAAGATTGACCGAGCTCCATAAGATGCTTTGCCAGAACTCAGGGCTGACAGAGACTTTGGATTTCGAGCTATTACTGAAAATACAAAATCATCTTTTGACAAGGCTACAATCAGTCTTTCTACTGCTGTGAATCCTGTGTTACTTTTCACTGTGTTGGAGGAGACATAGCTTCCCATTTATGAACTGTTATATATAACTAACTAGCTGCACCTCGTGGTGTTATTGTCGGTTAAAAAATCAACATGAGACAATGAGAATAACTGACAAAAATTTTGTTATTAGCAGGTCACTAAATAAAAATAATGGCATGTCTTATAACTTTTATCCAAATCCGTTCTGCCATTTGGGTGCGAAGGAGTAACTAACATACATACAGACAAACTATCACACTTATAATATTAGTATGATACAATAAAATATTACAAAAAAAAATACAAACATAATGCACTAGCTGACAGGGCCACACGTTGCTGTGGCTAACGTTTTTGTCATACGATATTATATTATAGTTTTTGTATAAACTCATAAATTGAGATGTGAGCTATCCTATCTTTCAAGTTGGATCAAACTGCACACGGTGTACAAATTTGATACATAAAATCGGTTATTGTGATCAAATCATGATAGCTAGATATATGTTCTCGTGGACTTTTTTGTAGGTCTTAATGGGATCTACAAACCCGTAGTACATCATTTTGTTCTATTGTCAATAGTTTTTGTAGCGCACGCAAAAATAGGTTTTCGATTTTACACCTTGTGTTACAAAATAGCAATTTTATTACGGATCCCAAATTTTGAAAAAAAAAAAAAATAGCCTATAGCCTTCCTCGGTAAATGGACTACCCAACACTGAAAGAATCATTCAAATTGGACCAGTAGTTCCAGAGATTAGTGCGTTCAAACAAATTATAATATTAGTATATTACAATAAAATATTACAAAAAAAAATACAAATATAATGCATGACAAACATACATATTGTATGATACAATTTGTATCTAGTTACAAGTAAAATGGAGACAGTATGACAACATTATTGTTGTTATAAAGTATATAATACAGGTAATAAACAATACAATTAACAATTTAACAATAAATAAACAATACAATACAATTTAATTAATATAAGTATATGAATGCCTGGAAATATTTTATCTTAAGTACCTTTTGTCCAAGATTTTCCACCATCACTAACAATGTCTACTATGAGTTTGGTATTACTGTCCAAATGAAAGGCTTTGGAGACCGCTATCACACCAGGCCGTCTGGTACACTCCACCATGGCCTCAAAGTGTCGGAGATTTGAACATGATAAATGCTCCGATTTTACCTTTTCCGATTTTTGCAGCTGAAATAGGTAAAAAAAGTACTCTAGAAAAATGCTTTCTAAGATATAAACTAGCGTAATTCTAAGTGTAGCTAATTTCAAACATTTCATGAAAGTCAGAACATCAACCGATGATTTGTAAGATCATAGCATATATTATGATGCGACCTAAGTTTCGAAGACGTATAATCTAGACATAATTTGGGAGGTAGGTAGACATTACCTAATTATAACTTAATTCGGGTACCTATGACGTAATTTTTACCGCTACATATTAAGAGTAATTAGGACACCTACATAACTATTTGGATGATTCACGAAAATCATACCCTTTTCAGAAATTCGACCTCCTGGCGAATTTTTCTCTGTAATTTGGGAACACCATCAATGTGTTGAACTTCTTGTAATTTCTCAATGAGTTCATCGCCAAATTTAATTCTCTCATCGAGCTGACACAAAAGTTCTTTTAGATCATCCATATCGACATGGTATTCTTAATAAATCCTTTAAAAACAAATATATTTTGTAAAAATAAAAGAAAAGGGAACAGACGGGAAACGGTGAGTGAGATGAGACGACACATTAATGTTCGCCAATATAATGCACGCCACTGAATAGGGCTTTTCGCGGCCATGTTTCCAACATCGATACCAGATAGCGCTGCGTTGCAGTAGGTAGGATCTCAAAAATAAAGTAAATTTTATAAAAGATCCCTTTAATAAAAGTGCATTTCTTTAGGTAAATGAACTTGTGACTTGCCTACATCATTCTAAATAGTAATTACTACATCATTCTAATTAATAGTATAATATTATCTTTATTTTGTTTTTCATAATATTAATAAAATTTAATTCCCATAATCAAAATAAGGATGGAATCAGATTTTTTTTCTCTTTCGACATTTGCCACTAAGAAAAGGCGATATGATCATAATGTCATTAAATTTTGCAATGTTTACTAACTGACGACTATCTGATCCTGCATAGAGTGGGATCCATAGCTTGATTATAAATCCAGCAGACAACATTAAATGGTCATACAAAACTTACATTCGTCACCACTTCTACATTTGCCATCACGCTATCCTTGGATTGGTAGGTATTGCATTGCATACATTCACGTTCGACCAATCTCAATCGAGCTTACTTACTTTCAAACTCATTTGAAATATTGGTCTATCGACAATTTTATTATAGAAAGACATGGTTTTAGTGATGTAATTTATTTTAGTTATACGAAAACAACTTTACTAAGTATAAAATAATTTTGATTATTAATCCATTTAGCAATATTAGTAAGTTCAAAGTGCAAAGAATCTTCCCGCCTACATCTGATTCGTTTAAATTATCACGTGACTGACATTTGCTAACTGCCAATCAAAATTCTTGTACACTTGTACAGTACACTTTGCCAGCCAAAATTCCACAATTATAGAAATGGCTGACGACAAAGAAGTTGAAAAAACTATTGCAGAGGACTTGGTTGTGACCAAGTACAAGTTAGCAGGACAAATAGTCAATCGTGAGTTCTAATTTTATCATAATTTGATGTTAAATCAACCGGGTACTCGGGTAAAACATAATGTTGGCTGTTCCAATAGGTTGGACGCGTGTCATCGCATCGCATCGCCATGCGGCTTTGGGGACTCCCATTGAATTAGGCCTCAATTTTAATGCTTAATTACTTGATTTACGTATTTACCGACACCCTAATTTGTCTTACAGGTGTACTCGAACAAGTTATTGCACTATGTATCCCAGATGCATCTGCGAGGAAAATTTGCGAGTTTGGCGATAATCTCCTATTGGAAGAAACCTCAAAGGTGTTCAAGAAAGAAAAAGATTCCAAAAAAGGAATAGCATTTTCGACATGCGTATCCGTGAACAACTGTATTTGTCACTTTTCACCCATTCCCAGTGAAAGTGACTACATTCTAAAGGCTGGAGACCTAGCCAAGATGTAAGTGTGATGCCGATCATCTAGTACGTATACGTATATTCGTAGTTCTATATATATAACACGCCTTGTTCTATTTATATCTCAAATGTTATAGCAACAAGTTTGTGTTCTGTCAAGGTATTAATTTGTATTATGAATTTTCTAACCTAAAATTAACTTTCGTTTCTAAAATTAAATTCCTGTTTTGTTGAGATCTAGTGCAACAAATTATTGTTTTGACTGTTTGTTATATTATATATTTAAGATTTAATAACAACTAGTCTATCTTTATGGATCCATACAATCATCCTGAATTTCAAATAAACCTATAATTGAGTTTATAGTCAATACAAGTTATTTACGTAATTTGTCAACTTTGAACCCTTTCACAATTTGTTTTCATTGCCTATACTGTTTGTTTTCTTAAATGTTATGATAAATTAATTGCAAAATAGATGTTGAAATAAGTATATTATATTTACTGAGCAAGCTAATCATTATTTATAATTTTTTTAGTGATTTAGGTGCACATATAGATGGCTTCATTGCGGTGGTGGCACACACAGTGGTTGTCGGAGGTGGAGAGGCCACAGGCAGAGCGGCTGATGTACTTCTGGCTGCCCACTATGCCAGCGAAGCCGCCTTGAGACTGCTAAGACCCGACAATGAGGTAACTGTTGTAAATTAACTGATTTCAACCATACATGAATGTTAATAGCTTAACAAATAATGGCACTGTCTTTGTTTCCTTTCAGAACTATCTAATAACTGATGCAGTTCAAAAGATCAGTGCAGAATTTGGGTGCAAACCTGTTGAAGGTATGCTGTCGCACCAACTAAAGCAGTTCCGCATTGATGGTGAGAAAAGCATCATTCAAAACCCTACAGAAGCACAGCGTAAAGAGCATGAGAAAGCCACCCTTGAAACTTATGAGGTTTATGCGATGGATGTTCTAATTTCCACTGGTGAGGGTGTGGTAAGTTGGGTTCAATTATATTTCAATGCTAAGGTGTGAAGTAGATAATGGTCTTTTTGTCTGCCTAAAAGACAAGTCCATACAAAATTTTGATGCAATGAAAATTGAATAAAAATACAGTTTCTTCACCTGTTAGGATGCCAGTCTTTTGTTTGGCTCGACACTTTGTATTTCTATTATATATGATGTTATTAAAAAAAACATGATATCTTAACTACCAATTGCTCTTGCAATATGGACTTAAAATACTGATGTTTGGTGCCAATTAATAGTTACAGGCCCTGAATTCTTTCCAGTTTAAGTACATATTACTATGCTGGCAGTACTCAGGGAAAATTAAGTAGTAAAGACTGATAATCAAAATGGATCATTCCATTTTGGCTTTCTTATTTACTGACAAAAACAATACAGTGTTTTATGACAGATATCCATAATAAGAAGAGATTAATAGTAATTATTAAAATTATTTTTTTTAGGGTCGAGAAATGGATACTAGATGTACAATATATAAGAAGACAGATGAAGTGTATCAATTGAAGTTAAAAGCTTCGAGAATGTTCTACAGTGAGGTAATACAATATATTATTAAAAATAGTGTCTTTTTCTCCCAGAGTATAGTTAATTTTGATATAGTTATCTTGCCATATCAAATCAAGTTCTGGGAATAATATTGTATTGAGTTTGAACCAGTGTAGTTTTGTGGTATACTGGTATAGAACATTACAACATTTTATATTTAATTTTGTATGACAGTGAATGGTATAAATCATATCTTGCAAATGCAAACAGTGAATTTGATTTAAGCACATCTATAACATCAGGCTTGGTTTGTTTTTTTAAAAAACAACTTCTCTCAAAGTGATTTTTCCACAGGTTCGCAACAAGCATGGATCAATGCCCTTCAATTTACGTAGCTTTGACAAAGAGACTAGTGCAAGATTAGGAGTCGTCGAGTGCGTCAACCACAAACTCATTGAACCTTTCCAGGTATGGTAAAATTTTTAAAAACAAGAATTGCTCAATATTACATGATAGCTATGATATTATAGAAGGCTCCGGAGCTTAGTTGGGCATGGTGTGGAAGTGTAGTGTAAACATTATTACAGTACACTAGCAACCCGCCCTGGCTTCACACGGTTGTACAATGTGTGTTACGTAGGTCGTAATACAATTCCCTAGTACATCATTTTGATCTATCTCGTAAGGTTAAGCCAGCATTAGCAATGTAAGCACCCAAAAACATATTTTTGGGTGCTTACATTGCTATTATTATACAAAAAATGTTAACTATTTTTTGGCACATATTATACATAAACCATCCATGAAAAATTATCTAAATGATGGTGAAATACCAACCATATCAAAAAAACCGTTGCGTGGTTTAGAAGATGTTAGTGGAGAAACAGACAGACATGGAAAGCGGCTTTGTTTGATACTATATTTTTTCATGTAGGACGGGGAAATAATCGCTGTTGCGGCAATATATTGATTATTATTAAATGAGCAACTATTAAAATAGTTAATTATAAATTAATTTGCATACTATCACTGTCCAACAAAACCAATGCATGGGCATTATTCTTCAGACGCTATTCCATACCAAGCCCTTAATTATAAAACAGAGTCCCCTGCCAGTGTCTGTCTGAACCTGATAAACTCAAAAACAATGGAACAGATTTACAGCTAGTAATTAATACATTATAATATAAATTATCTTCAGTATCAAAATATATGTATGGATTTGAATAACTCTGTTAAATATTGTATGTTTCAAAGGGCAAAATGTTTTACCAACCTTCTTTTACAAACTTACCATCCACAGGTTCTGTATGAACGTCCAGGTGAACTTGTTGCCCAATTCAAGTTTACGGTGCTCCTGCTACCTAGTGGTACACATAAAATCACAGGCCTTCCCTTCGACAAGAGTCAGTGCAAGAGTGAACGCTCCATCAAGGACCCTGAACTAAATGTATGTTACATTTTACACCTCATTCTAATATTTTTATGTCCCTGTTATCTTTCAAGGCACACTTGTATCCACATGTGATTTGAACAAGCACAGGGTATAGAAACTGCAATGTTTTTGAGCCGTTTTGTTTATCTTTTCACTTCGGTTTGAACCATTGCAACAATTGTCTAAAATTTTACACATTTTTTCATTTCCATTTAGTTTAGTTTAGATATCTTAACTGTCTTGTTTTATCACAGGCCCTCTTGAACTCCTCTGCGAAAGCAAACAAGAAGAAGAAAAAGAAAGTTGGTGTTGAAGAGCCGATGGAAGTGGAGGCTGCCGTTGCCTAGCAACATACCTCTACTGCTACCTAAACAAAATGAACACACTTCCCACTTCCCTCCTGTGGACATAAATCTCGGAATAATCTTTGGGTGGAACAAACCAAGTTATTGCCAGCCTCAACTTTGAGCAATAAAATAGCTTGTTCTTTAAATGTTATAAATTTTAATAAATTGTTATACTTAGACGATTTATGTACAAAGTCGACTGCCTTAACTTGTGGGATCTGATAAGCATTAAAATTAACTTGCTATGTCCATTGATTTTTTTATTAACAATTTTTTCATTAATTTTTTTAAATCACTTATTTTGCTTTTGATGTATGGTGAGATAAGCACAATTTCTTATTAAAAGCTTGATGTGAGAATTCCCACATATAGTGAGGCATTGACTAGATGGTAACAGGCAGGAAGTAGTTATAAAAGTA
Organism: Aplocera efformata; assembly: GCA_921293045.1. Classification (NCBI taxonomy): domain Eukaryota; kingdom Metazoa; phylum Arthropoda; class Insecta; order Lepidoptera; family Geometridae; genus Aplocera; species Aplocera efformata. The sequence continues at coordinate 9,915,337 of OV121045.1, forward strand.
TAATTCATTGGAAACAGACTACATTTCAAGACCATTCCTTAGTGACATTATATTTTATATAATAATTTGTAATCATTTGTGAAGTGCATCAAGCCATCATTTTCATTTTCGATTAAGGTAATTCCAAATTAGCAAATTTTTTATGTTAAAAGCAATTTTGAAATTTGAGATGTTTTACACCACCAACTTGTGTGGGAAATGCATAACAAATATGCTATATTAGATTTCATGTTTTAGATCTCTGTTGTGATACCAGCACTAATAAAATAAATACTACTAGTGTAGTAAGTCAGTACCACTGGTCCACAAAACTCATTAATTTAAATGTGTTCTTAAATCTTTATTATGCAATAATTTGTGAGATAATGATGTCTGCAATAATTTTGTGGATATCATACATGACTTGTAAACTAGAGCTTGCTGATGTAAACACTATTGAGATTGGGGTGTGTAAAATAATGTTACATGAGAAAGGAATAAATCAAACTGCCACAGCTGTGGAATGTTTTTACAATTTATGCTTTTTATTTCCAGCCATAAGTAGGTTATTCACTAACTAGCACTTCATAATCAACTTCTGGACTGCCAAGGTTTCTAAAATATAGGACATAATAACAACAAACAAATATCAACAACAGAATAATGTTTGGCAGTGAAGGCAAGTTATTATAAAACTGATTAAAAGGAATATTATAACCAGTGAGTGCATATTTAATTAGTTGAAAAAAAACAGCATTATATTCATCTCATAATTTAGATATTTCATTTTTCTTGGTTGGAGTTTATATTTTGATCTGCAGAACCTAGTGAAGAGGAAATAAATTCATATGTCTTGACTGCAGCATTACTTGTGTGTGTAGGGAGGTCTACAAGGAAGCTAAATGTAGTCTTCACACCGCAATTCCAGTAGTATTTCATCAAATAACTTAATCTGTCGTTAGATGGAAGAGGAGGCAACTGAAATAAATTCCATTATGATTAGTCACAATATCAAATACAAAAACATCATGTAATCAGATCACGACATACTTCGTAGGGTATTTGCTTCTTAAGTTCACCAACATAGGGTGATACCCCGTTTTCAAGATCTTCGTATATAGCACTCGTTGTGGCACTGTCTTTCCAGACTCCTTTATCAATCGTGTAATAAACGGCCGAGCCGAAAACGGCAGTTTTTACTCCGAACCTAAAAAAGGAATTGATTATATAGCAACGCCAGAATATTTACAATACTTACATACATCGAAATGGCAAGAGTAACTTACTTTAACATACTGATAATGAATTGAATTCGGCGAAAGCCGCTGATCTAAAGTTTACCACAACTACTCCAAATTATATAATTTACTTTTCACTAGATCTAACTATTTCGCAGCACGAGTTTTACATCAGCACGAGCGAGCGAGTTCAAAAACGTAAGGTTGTAGTACGATATCGATAATCAATCGATGTTCATTGTCGATTCTCTGTATCAATGAGGGCTTTGCATTTTCGATGTAAAAAGAAAAAAATAATTCCAACGGGCCTGATAGATGACTCTGTTTAGTCGCCGGTATACAAAAGTTGGTAGTCAAGTTAAGATTGCAAAAATATTTGATGGAAGGAAGAAATCGTATGTACTAGGAATAAATTATAAAGTCGTCGATCGTTTTTGTGTCATCTTGTGTAATTTCATGTCATTCATATAATAAATTATTTTAATTTCGTGTTTTGACAATAATTAATAATAATTTATAATCTTCTATTTGCCTCGAATGTTTATTTGGATTTGATTCAAAAATATTTCAATGGAAAGTAACATTAACATTTAATTTATTTTTGAAATCAAATTTACTACAAAGCAGTGCCTTGTATCATTGTTGGAAACATGGCCGTGAAAAGCAATCATTCATCTAAAATAATAAGTAAGGTGGAACACAAGTTCTGATCTGTGACATTTCTATTTTATATGATTCCTATCTATATCTATATATATATATATTATCCTATATATATCTATTCTATACAGAATTTGCCAAAAGCAAAATACCCTCATATAATAATTAGCTTCGTCTAAAAAGATCTAAACTCTCAATTTAAATAAACATTTATTTTTGAATCGTCAAGATAACATTAACAGCTGATTTATAAATGAATAAAAAAAGGAACTCGTTACGTGTTAGGTTTATTAGATGTGTAATAACTGCTTTAAAATAAATGGATTGGATGTGAATAATATAAATTCTTCTTCTTATTTTTGGCCTTTTGTGTTTAATATAAATTGCTTTCGATAAAATTATAGTAGAACGTTCATCCCTACGCTATGAAATGAAGTTACTTGACATTGATAATGACATTGGTCGTACAGTACTGACGTGAATGAGACGGATGTAAATTTATTTTATTATCAGCCTATATTGTGCGCCCGAAATGCACGGCCAAATATTTCGTGTGCATGGCTTTCAAATATCACTCGCCGTCTTGTAGAAGCACTGGTACACATAAAGAAAGTATAAATTTGTTCGTCTTACAAATTTAGCTTTACAATATTGGTCGCGCATTTACCGCTACGTGTCGTTATACGGCACCAGTAGTATACGGCACGACCGGTAATTTAAGCCATTAATGTACATGGAATATCAGGCTGTATATTATCAACACGTGACGATAACGCAGTATTTTCAAGAAATATTCATAGACATTTCAGATAGTGCCATCTAGCCCTAAACTAACCATAACTTGTTATATGGTAACTAGTTATCTTACCTTTAGTGTCTATTTTGTATATATATACATAAAATACATTTAACATGCAAACACAGAACAAACATTGATGTTTGTCATGCAAATTCTTGTTCTAGGTGGGAATGGACCCGCAACCTACAGCGCAGATTTACCTGTGAAGCGAATCAAATTGAGCAGCTAGTTATGCACAACCCAGTAATTTAGCTCCAAAAACAAGTACAGGCTGTACAATATTATGCAGTACATTAATTCAGTAGCATATTATTGCAATATTATAATCTATACAAAAAAATGTTATGATCTATTTTTCTAACTTATCTGTGGATCGATTTATTATGAAAACAAGCAATGGTTCTTCGGATTATTACAATTTAGGCTACTTCATTTCCATCAAAGCTCTTTTTTAAGTGGAAAATAAAGGACTATGGACAGCACTGATGAATTAATCGTACATATTCAATACTGTTTACTACCAAAGCTAGCAAGAAACATTGATGAAGTCGAAAACCATCCGGAATATTATGACCGGCACAACAAATTGGATAGTCACTTTCCCCATATCCTACACTTACTCTCAAAGCAGGAGTTCAAGAATGTGGATAAGTTGTCTACGACTGTGCTGCCTTCGCTGCTTGTTCTCTATTTGCAATGGACATGCCCTAGTGTATGGAATACGCCAAAATCTAAAGAATATGCTCAGAAGCTCGACAGAATATTTAAAGATAAAACTGGTATTGAATTAGGGAGCTTGTTACAAAGCAGTGATTTCTGCAACACACAAGATGTCTTTGATATTATCATGCTTGATATAAATAAACATGTTGTATCAGAGGATTTTAAGAAGCATCCAGGTCTTATTGAAGTTTATTGCTGCCTTATGAAAGATATTAAGGTATTTTTTGTCGTGAATTAGTCCACCGTTGCACCTTGCAGGCTCTTTAATTAAGACATTTTGTTTTCAGGATTTCAAAATAAAAATAAACCCAGTAAAAATATTTCCTATTTGTTTGCTGCTGATTGATGATTACAATAATGCAAATAAAATCAAAGGGTTGAAGTGTTGTAACTCCATAATGCAATGTATGGTATGAGACTTTCTGCTTTAACAATAACCACTTTTCTTGAGTTTATAGTTGTTAGAATTCTACAATTATAGTAATATATGTATGCTTTTTCAGAATGAGAAACATTTCAAAAGTGGAAATTATTATGAAGTCCTATTAAGCAGTCTTAAGAAAACAATTGCGGTAAAAGATGTGGAAGTCACAAAATTAGTATTGCAATGCCTTTTGGATTTGATAAAGATTGTTCCATCTGATGTAAAGGTATGTTTTTAAGGCACTGTAGCAAAAATAGTATGGTAAAAATTATTAATGGTTCCTAGAGTAGAGGGTATACTTCTGTCTGGTCTAAATAAAGTTGCCTGGTATTTTTTTAAATATTTGTCTCACATTGTTTCCAGAAAAGAAAAACAGGTGAAGCATTTGGGAGCACATTGGAACAATTACATCTAGAGTCTAATTTATATAGGAAAACAGTATTAATTACATTTGTAAAAGAAATGATACTGTTGCATAAAGTTAATTGTGTGAACAAAAAGCTGCTCAAGGTGGTGTTGCTCGAGAACATCTACATATGCTGCAATGATGCGGTGGCTGACATTCTATTGGTAGATATGTTAGAGGTACTCAATTTTGAATTATAATACTGTACTGAATCATCATCACTAAACAAATATTCATAAGCATTATACATAGCACTCTAGCTTCAAACTAAGCATAGCTTGTGCTATGGAATCTAGATATTTTAATAGATTTTTTTTTTACAATTATAGTACTTTAATTTTATTAAAAACATACATCATAACATCCATCACAGGAAAAACATGATTGCCCTGGATGGGAATAGATTCCACAACCTACTGTGCATTTTAGTTCCCATGATATAAACTATGTTTAGTTTATGGGCTAGATGACACTGTGTGAAATATCCATGAATATTTGTGTATTAACATTATTGTTAATTGTTATTTCAGTGCCTGCAAGCATGGATTACTCAATGCTGGTGTGTATGGCAGTTATCTTCTGATCACAAAATCCTATCAGCACTGATCAAATTACTTTATGTCTCTAGAAAAGAGAACATAGCATCTGAAATCCAGAACATAATAGTCTCTCTAGTGGCTTTATGTACAAAAGAAGAGCAAGACATTATTTATGAGAACCTAGAAAAATCCGAAATCAAATCACCAGAGTTCAAAGATAAGCTGGAGGAAATAAAAAGGGATATATTAGCCATTAGTCAATCATAAATTATTATAAAACTTAATAAAACCTTTCAGGCACACTACAATAATATCTTAAATATTAATATAACTTATAGAGCTTTTTTGTGTACCACAAAAATTCATTAGATGATGCTGTATAAAACTTGTATAAAAAATGCAATAATAAAATTAAATCATAATAACTGCATTATGTTCAAATTAGTTAATCAGAATACGATTGGAATCAAAAGATAATGATATTCATATTATAAATGATAGTAAGTATCTTTAGCAAACTAAATAGAAAAATAATTTCCTCTTACTTTTTGTCTAGTATGATAGGTATAAAAATGCAGCAGCAGGAAAAGTAAGAAAATTGCTGTGGTGTGAGCAAAAAGCTTAATCTATTAGTCACATACTAATTTTATCTGTAAGCCATAGATGTGAATTTTCATGACAAAAAAATTGCACCCCTACGAAGCGGGGGCCGGTCGCTGGTATATATTAAATAAATAAAGAATACATTGTACAATTTACTCTGCATGAGTTTCACTGTTCTATTGCAATGTGTGGTAAAAAGGGTGAATAAATACACTGTGACTTGATCTATGTTTACCAAGAGAGGAGTATGATCCATCACTGCCATTACTTTTAGCAATAAATGTTTAGAAACTTTGATAAAATAAATTGTTAGATATACTTTGTATAACCACAAAAATATCAAATCTAAAATTCTTAACTAATATGAATCTTATGTAAAGCTTTACAAATTTCATCCATAGAGGGTCTTTGAGTTTTTACTAAATTCAAACATAGCTTAGCTATATCATAAATATAATTTGCATGCTTCCATCTGTCAACAGCACTGTCTAAGAATTGAGATATATCATCATCTTCACTGTAGTCTTCCAAGTAATCTTTAATATTCATTTGTGAATTATTGTCATTAACTATTGGCTCTAACCCAGTAAGAAGCTCAAGCAATACTATTCCATAACTGTACACATCACTTTTCTGGGTGATAGTCCCAGAAAAGCTTTCCGGTGCCATGTATGCTGTGGTACCCATGATAGAAGTAGTTATAAATGTTATATCAAACTGTTTAGACAGTCCGAAGTCACATAGTTTTGGGACACAGTCTTTAGTCAACAGAATATTAGCGCTCTTGACATCACCATGCAGGAAATAGGCCTTTCTAGCTGGTGGCAAAATATTTGGAGAAGGTTTTTCTGAATTGTGTATGTATTTCAATCCTTCTGCTGTGCCAATCATTATGTTAATTCTTTGGCTTTCATTCAGTACTTTTTCTGCTATTTTCTGTTTCAAGGAACCACCATCAATGTATTCACATATAATGCAAGGGGCTGGCCCATCTAAAGAGAATCCCAGTATTGGTACTATGTTAGTATGTCGAAGCAAAGATAGTGATTTTACTTCCCTATTGAAAATCTTTACCATATTTGATTCATTGTTTGTTATTTGTTGACTGTTAGCTTTTTTCACAGCTAGCTGTCCATATTTTGCATGGTTACCTACAAATACATCACCAAATCCACCACTGCCAATATGGGTATCCGAAAAGCCATTTGTTATAGCTTCCAATTCTTTGTATTCAAATTGGATCAAGTTAGTATCTTCTAAAATACCTATATCAATCTGGTCATAAAGACTACTAGACTGTATTTGGAATGAATTTGACTGTGATGGTGGTGTAGTTTGTGAGGTATCAGACATGTCTGTAGAGGTCTCTGGCATGGAATTAGTGGTATAATCATCTATGTTGTCAGTCTGTGGGTTCAAAATATTAAAATCAGGTAGATACTGACTATTTGAAGTTGACATAGTTTTAGTAATCTCCTTTGAAAATTTTATAAGATTGGTACTCTGTGTTTGTGTAGTAGTTTGATGAAAAGATTGCAGGTCATTGTTTGGCACATTTTTGGTGGAAAATTCAATAAGATTCAATGATTTCATTTGCTTCGTAACATCATTACATATGTCTGCATGAGTTGACCCTTCAAAATGTTCACTTGATATTGAATCCATTGAGTTCAATTTCTGCTCCACACTTTCATCATTGAGAAGGCTGGTTACATTGAGGTCAATAGGTGCTGCAGGCCCATCAGTAGGCCTTTGAGCTCGAGGTTCTAAAAATATAATTATTATCAATGTTATTTTTACTTTATAAGAATTAATATAAGAAAATAGAAGTTAATATAAGAAATAGAAGTCTTGAATGCTCACCACTAAGCAAGTCGGCAATTTCATCTGCTGCTCTATAAATTTGAGCTTTTTCAAGTAGCTTTTTTAGTGAACTGAGAGTTGGTCGTACTCTTCCAGATGTACCCCATTCCACAAATAATACCTTTGCACATTTAACTTTTGTGTCTAATGCATGGTTTTCAATTAATCTATAAAAACAAAGAATTTAACAATAATTATGGCTTTTCAAAATATTTTATTTTTTATCAAATGATAAATTATATCATTTGATAAAAAAAGCAGTCGTGACATTGGTATAAAACTAAAATCACCGTTGACTGCTCAAATATTCTTTATACTTTTAACTTACCTGTTTCACTCCATGTAAAATCAAGAGGACTTATTTACCTGATATCTTCAGTGTTGTATTTCTTCTCATAGTTCTCGTCATCCATATGTTGCAATTCATCTGGTATGAGGCACATGAATCTTTTCCAATCCTCATTTATTTCCAAAATTTCTTCTACAGAGCTCAAATAGCCAGCAGGCAGTTTACGAAGTTCTGTGTTTTTATTCAGCATGATACCTTACGGTTTCAACGTCAACAGAAAGTCTTCAGAATAAGATAGGTATTATTAACAAACAGAAACTAAATCTTGGAAAAGTATGTATGTATTTAGCGTAAATAGCAAAAGTTCACATAACGAAAAAATAAATGTAAAAAACGAACAATCACAGCAACAGTAGTGATTGGGGAATGGGGAAAGGAAACAGTATGAGTAAAAGTAATACAATTATACATCCAAAATATTGCACGACCCGATAAAGCTCAGCACAATATTGTACAGCTCTGGAATGTACATGGATTCTCGTGCTGAACATATTGTTGATAATGCACGGCGGCCTGATATCACAATATGAACATCGGTGGCTTCCAATTCCAGGGCTGTGCAATACGTGCCGTACATTACTGGCTGCGTTTTATCGACACGTTACGGTAATTTACGACCAGTATTGTACAGTCCCGGAATTGCAACCCAAACAAATCGATGCTTCCTTTACTGGTCTCCTTGTGTAAGCACTGGCACAGTGCATACTTACTAAAATATTGTTCGGTTTTCTAATTTTACTTTATTATGTATTTGGCTTTCTGACTGGCTGACATAATGTAAGTAACACCGTAATAAAGTGTAAGATAGTAATAAAGTGAGCCGTGATAATTCTAGTACTCCGCCGTAGTGTTACAGGCAGGTAGACCCGGTCTGATGATATTTGATTTGTAGAAGTGTGATCGGCGTAGTAATTGATAGATTGATACTAGTCCCGGTTACTCGCTGTTATCGCTGTTATTGGTGTTGGTGGTGTTATGGTTGGCGTTCCTTCCTGGCGGTGTGGCTATGGAATGGTGGACGTTTTTCAGTTAGAAATAGCTTCAATGGGCCTGTTGTTGCGGGTCATGTTGCGGGAGATGTTGCAAAATATGTTACGAGATATGTTGTAAGTCATGTTCCGATACAGGTTGCGAGTTATGCTGCAAGACATGTTGCGAGACATATCGGGCGACAAGATGCGAGACAAAAATGTTATGAGACATGATTCAAGATATGTTGCGACTCTTGGCAAAGTTTCAATAAGCCATGTTTTCGAGGCTTTCGAGCGGCTTGAAAACTCTGACCAGAGCTGGTCACTTACACGAAAGACGAAGAAGTAATTTTAGTTTAAGTAAAATTCAGTTTCGATTAAATTCCATTGGAATGGAAATCGTTATAAGCGAGATATGTTATAAATAAATAATAAATTATTATATGTTAATGTTATTATGTTATATTATACTAGCGGCCCGTCTCGGCTTCGCATGGGTGAACATTTATTTTTAATCAGTTACGGATAAATGTAGAGTAAATGTATCTTTATGCAGAACATATGAAGTTCTCTTTTTTCAAATTACTATTTATATTTTTCTTATAATTTTTTTTTTATTTAGGTACGTACAAGTTGCGTTGTTTACCTTATAAGTTACCTTTTAATTCACGTTTCTTTTTCTTTTAAATAATTATTATTATTGATTTTTAGCTTTATCTACATAAGTTTAAGGTTTTTTTTACTAGCTGGTACTTTAGTATTTTTTTTTTAAAAAGACCTATTTTGAATCTGGCTCGTTTATTTTAACTTTTTCTTTTTACCCATACCTTTTTATGGTCACGTTCGTAGGATATATTATTAAACACTGGTAAAGTAATGCTGTCAAACCAAATCAGTCAGATCGCAGCCAATCTTTTCAGTTGTCTCAAATCAAAGATAGCAACGGAGATAATAAATACAATTTTCTGCCTCGTTTTATGCTCCAAGTATTATCGTTGCCTCACTCGAACGCTGAGTGCAAACGAAAGTTCAGCGAAATAAATAATATAAAAACAAAACATAGAAACTGTTTTGTCAAAAATACCATCAAAGGCAACATGCTAGCTCAGCAAGCTATTCGGCGGACTGCCAAAAATTGAGTGAATTTTAATCCAACTAAGTAAAGATTTATGAAAATTATGAGCAAATTGTTCGTGATATATGTATGTTTTTTATCTAATAACTCATAGCAATTTGTAATGATAAACAAAGACATATAGCAGCTTATTTTTCTTTAAATCAATACTGGCAGCACTGTAATTTTACTTTTGTGATCTGGAAGCACTGGCTCACACTCCCATAAAACTTCATTTCTGTCAAATACTGCTATCGATTTCTATTCTCTTTGTATTTTACGGGGGCATAGCACAACAATTTTGTAGCACTAGAAGAATCTGCTTTAACTAAAATAACTGGATGATTCGGACAGCATGCAGTGTATCAACTACTAGTGTTTTATTTCGTTAACCCTTGCGAGGTTCCTTATTGTGGAGTTATGCAGCAGCAGGGTAATCCAAACATGAATCCCGGACAGCCTGGTATGGTCACCGTGCCCATGTCCGTAAACTCAAGCGGACAGAACGTCGTAGTCACTGCACAGAACCTTGGTTCCGGCCAGCCGAATATCTTGCCCAACGTACAGATACTGAATATGAGACCGACAGCACCGTCCGTCGCAGCTCAGAAATCCGTAGCGGCAGTGTCCCCCAGAGTAGTTATTGGATCTCCTCAAGTCGTAAATACGAGACCGGGGGCCCCCGGTATAACGATGCAAACATTGCAGACCCTTCAAGCTGGACAACAGGGTCATTTGTTGTTGAAGACAGAAAATGGTCAATACCAATTGTTGAGGGTAGGGCCCGCGCCCGGTACTGCCTCGCTGGCCGCGCCACCCACTCAGACCATTCGGCTATCAACTGTTCCTGCACACTCTGGTGTTGCAACTGTGTCTACAAGTGTAGCCTCACTAGGCTCCATGGGTCAGATGGCCATGCCTGTGCAACAAATACAGCAATCTTTGGTCAATGTATCTGCAGCCAATGTGCAAAACCCACAGCCTCAGACCTCAAATTTCACCAATGCACAGGTAATTAAACCACAACTAGAAAGCAACACAAAGGAAAAATGTCGAAACTTCCTTGCAAATCTTTTGGACCTCTCTAGCAAAGAACCCCCATCTGTGGAGAGGAATGTCCGTAACTTAATCCAGGAATTGATTGATAGCCAAGTGGAACCCGATGAGTTTTGTGATAGGCTTGAGCGATTACTAAATGCAAGTCCTCAGCCTTGTTTGATTGGTTTCCTTAAGAAAAGTCTTCCACTTTTGCGACAGTCCCTAGTATTGAAAGAGCTTGTAATTGAGGGTATTAATGCCCCTCCACATCATGTTGCCTTTCCTAACATTGCTCCACAATCTACTATCATTACGGCAAATACTCCTCTGTCATTGCCCATGAAGCCTTCCCCGAAACCTGGTGGGTCTATTGCAGTCCTACAAAATATACCAGTTCACACAAAGATACCTGTGGTCAACAAAATAGCAGATGGTGGTAAGATAACTGTCAATAAGCCAACATTCCAGCGCGGTCAGCCTTCAGCGGCGCTATCGACAGTACTGACCCCTGGAAAATCACTCCTGAAAGAAAAAGAGAAGAAGCCAACGACGGTCTTTACACCGCAATTCTCTGATGACAAGATGGCTGGTGATGACGACATCAACGATGTTGCAGCCATGGGCGGCGTCAATCTTCAAGAAGAAACCCAGCGCATCTTAGGAAACACAGATATGATCGGCACGCAGATTAGATCGTGCAAAGACGAATATTTAGTACCAAACGCGACAATGATGGCGCGTGTCAAAGCGATTTGTGCTAAACAAGGCTTGGAAGAGCCCTCGCCAGAAGTGGCGGCGTTCATGAGTCACGCGTTACAAGAGAGGCTCAAAACTATCGTGGAGAAACTGACGTGTGTCACTCAGCACCGCATCGATCCCGTCACGAAGACCGACGGCCGATACGAAGTGACGCAGGACGTGAAAGGTCAGCTGAAATTCCTGGAAGAGCTGGACCGCGTCGATAAGAAACGTCGAGAAGACTCTGAGCGGGAAATGTTGATGCGCGCTGCTAAATCGCGATCTAAAAACGAAGATCCGGAACAAGCCAAGCTGAAGGCTAAGGCTAAGGAGATGCAGCGGGCGGAGTTGGAGGAGCTTCGTCAGAGGGAAGCGAATCTTACAGCCCTGCAAGCCATTGGGCCGCGTAAGAAGCCTCGTTTGGATGGGCCGGGCGAGCCCACGCCTGCCTCCACAGGAGGCGGTAGCTCAGCGCCGACCACCACCGGTCGTGGCCAACTCGCACTGAGGACGCGTCTCAAACGTATCAACCTTCGCGATATGTTGTACATGATGGAGAATGATCGCGAATTCGCACGCTCGCCAATTTTGTACAAGGCATATCTCATGTAAAGTGCCACAGAAAAAGCATTTAGAAATGCATCACTTTAACCAGTAATGTTGAAACTGGAACTTAGCCTCCGGGCGGATCAAATAGATGCTTCATATATAAACTCTGATTTTGTTACTTAAATTATAGATGTAGTTCTTAAATCGATAGATCATATATGGTTCTTGAATGAAAGGAATTAAATTGGATGCAGCATTCAAAATTCATCGCTTCACAGAAACAATGCAATTTTAGATTAAGTACCAATTTGGTGGCTATAAGAATGAAAAGTAGTAAAAATGTATGCAATATCATAATTCATAACTTTTAAGCTGTATATAATTTTAATTTGCCATTATAATGAATATTTTGTTTTAAATATATTTATCATGACAAGTTTCTATGTTAAGTCATTGATGGTGATTATTATTATTATAACAATGGTTTGTCTACCTACTTAATATTACAAAAAAATTAAAACCGCTGGTTAGACTTTCCTTGTGTACTCTAGTTAAATATTATTGAAAATAAATTGGACTAATGCAGCAACTGTTAACCCTTCAAGAATAATATTCTGAGCTGATGAACATTGCTAACCTGTTGTTAGACAAAGAAAAGCGTTTTAAAATCACACTACAATTCTATTCCTTCAAACTATGTTGCTCAGGAAATGAAGTAGACACAAAACAGCCGTCAAACTTCTTTCATCCCTTTTTAAAAGCTTTTATTTAACTTGCTATGTCCTTGCTTGCTATGTTTCTCAGGGTGAAATCTTACAACTGAATTTCATATCAGTTATCTTTAACCGATTGAGCTGAAATTTGGTAAACACGCTTATATTGGATGACAATGCATTCTTAGCTATGTGACGTCATTCTAATTCCAATACGGCGGATCATCCAAGATTTGCGAACTAGTTAACCTACCACTGTATGGGTATCAAATGAAAAGGCTTGCTGAGAACACGAAAACTAATAAAACTTCACATTAAATCCAAAATATGGGGGACCATCCAAGATTTGTAGCAACAGGTTTTATAAACCTGTAGCTGGAAGTAACAGCTTAACATCAGACGGGGCTCCAGATCGTCCCGTCATTTGTAGTATAAAAAAGAAACAGGACACTGTTTAAAATTATTGGTTAGCAGAACATAAGAAAAATATAAAGAGTGTACATACTAAATATATTTATATTTGATATATAATAAAAACAATCATAATTAGCTAATATCTTTATACAATAACAGCCTAAAATTCAAATAATTCCTTGGAGAACTGATGAGGTAAATTCGCGACCACATCGTGTATTTGTTCGAGTTTCTGCTTTGCTGTGATTCGTCGCCACAATACGGGACATTCTGTGTTTTCGCACGCTAAGGACCGATTGTGTCCACAACATGACGCGCATATCTGTAACAAAAGAATAGCATTCAATTTTCACACTTTAATTCTTTGGGTAGTTCTAGCACTTCAGCTACTCATGAAAATATCAAATATTAGTTTTTAAACAGTAAGTTGCTAATGCATTCTTGTGGTTGGGACAAAAATGTATACGCATATAAGCAAACTCTTTCGGAACTTTTATATTTTTATTAGAGTATATATTTAAGGAAATATATTCCTGATCCGGTATAAATGTGTATAGACCAGTCCCCTCAACATCACTGGTAGAATGCATAACGTTCCATAGACACAACAGCCGACAAAAAAATAATAAAACGTCAGTTATCATTGTTATTCATTCTTTCTAATGCCGAGTGAATGGAGTTTGGCAGATTCTCGTATGTATAGCGTCATCTCATTCACAACGTTGGAGCCGAACGAAGCGCTAAATTGTGCCAGTCAACAAAATTATACCTGATTGCAGTAGTTCATGTGAGCTCTAGCAGTATTTCCCCTTGCCGCGATAGTTACTGCGGAGCGCGCGCTTTCGTGCGAACAGGCGGGACATAGCGCCGTCCCTTTCACTCCTTTGGCCCCGCATGAGACGCAACGTTCGCGGGCCATGTACCGGGCGATGCCGCCACGTACTTCTTTGTTTTTTTGTTGCAGTTCGTGGCCATAACCTAGCTCATTCCACCTGGAAACAGATTTATTTCTGAGCAACATTATGCCAGCACTTTGGTCATCTAAGTACTGAGTAAAAAACTTAACGTTTTAGAACCCACCGTTTTAGAGACGGATAAAAAATGAAGCTCTATCTTTACTGAATTTTTACTATAAGTATATAAAATTTCAGTAAAAACACATTCAAATTCTCAATCAAATTAAACCTCTCGTATTCAGTGGTCCAGAGCCACCACCCAAAGCCAATATCCGGAGACGGCCTTGATTCCACTCACCTACGCGCTCACTCACCTCACTCGCGCTACGCATATCTTATTTTTTTGACTATAGATACCTGATGGTAAGTGGTTACCGCCGCCAATAAACATAAAAAACGTCGCATTGCTCTCTTTGAGACGGGTATGTTACGCCTCAAGTGCTCAGCCCACCGTAACACAGCACCGCGAGTGCACCACTGCTTGGCGGGGGACTACCAGGTATGGAGGCAGTACCTCTGCGAACGAACTTGGCAAAAGTTCCACTGTTACTTTTGGTTAACTTTGAGGGTACTCTCCTACGGACACCAGCAACATGGTCCCCCGAAAATCAGTCATCACTCACCAGTCAATAACCCTTGCTCCGCGCAGCGACAAGCAGCGATGCAGCGGCGGCAGCAACACTCTCGCCGCGTAGTATGTCACGTGCGGGGCGGCGGGGCTTCGGATCAACTCGCGGGGGCTACGGGCCAGGCGCACCAGCGGAGTCCCTGGGGCGCCGCTTGTCACTAGCCACGCGACACGCTCCCCCGGCCGCGGGCCAGAGCGCGGGTCGCGTGACGTCATACGGCTGGAATGTACATAATTATGTTCCTACGAACCGGCGTTTCCGAATCAGTTTAATTAATGATCTATTCTGACAAACGTTTGGGATGAAGTTGAACATTTAATATCTTGGCATATATAACTAAACATACGCATCAACTTATCTAAATATGGACTTCAATAGGATGAATGCGACTCAGTAAAGATTTGGATCTCATATTGAGTCGCGCGCATTACTGTTGTCATGGGCGAGGGTCACCACTTACCATCAGGTGCTCAGCTCGTTCCGTCACACATACAAATAAAAAAAAAGATGTTTATCTTATAATGCAACTAGTTTCTGAGCCGTGAAAGTAGGCTTCACGGTTCAGAAGCCAGTTAAAAGAAGACAGTAGACAATAACACTCACAGTGCGATCTCATTGGGCGGTGCGCTGACTCGCGTGTAGCCGGTAGGTCCGTGGTACTCCCGCGTGAAGAACAACTCGCGGACGGGCAGCGAGCCGCCAGCGAGCCGCGAGAGCAGAGAGCACACGGTGCGTTTCACGCGGGACATGTCGCCCGTGTCGAATAGTTCGCACAAACAGCGTTGGAGTAGCTGCAATAAAGGAAATTACAAAGCGTTTATTGGTATCGACTCTGAGACTATAAAGATTGCTGTCTCTTTTCTTCTTTGTCGTTCTTTGTTGAAGGAACGAAAGGAACAGTGAAGGACCTTGCAGAAGAAGTCGCATTCATTTTGCCAAAAATATATGCGACTCCTTTCCAAGATAGTCAATCTTTGGAGGTGTGGCTTTGTGCATGCTACTCATGACGACCTTTGATAGAGTCTGATCTGGCAGGCCCCTGCTGATGTGATAGCATTTGTCCTGTCTCTTTTAGATGGTATGAAATAGAATGCGACGGGTGCCATGCAGGTTAGTTTTCGTGGGATGAAAATATTGAATTAGTTGTATTTTTCGCTCGGTTCATGGTTTTGTAAAATCGTGTTTTATGATGATTATATTTATTAGATACCTACGAATTACATATTGATTAACACAAAGATTACATTGTTACCATTGGGACATCTCATTTGAATTATTGAAATGTTAGAGAGTTATTACAAGTTACTTTTCTAAGTATGCATATATACCTTAACGCCAGCAGGACATCCATCCCTCCTCACGGTTTCTATACCCTTCGCTTCGTACACAGGTTTCTCCTGATCAGGGGTTTCAAACATGTATCCCACATATCGTTTCTTCGTTTGCAGAATACATGGTTGGTACACCTGACAGGTTAAAATACATTCAATTATTGGGTTTAGGCCGATCAATTATTATAGTTTAAGCTGAAACTACCAGACTTAACTTCAAACCTTTTTTAGGCAATAGAGGTGCTGAAGCAGCCCACCTGATATTAAGTGGTTACCGCAGTCCATAAACAAAAGCAATATGACTTGGGTCCTCCCACCGAAGTATGGGAAGACTTAATTAATATCGCGTTGCACCCGTTGCATCTCCGACTCTCGGGGACTGAGACGGGGATGGAACGTCTCATGAGCCTGTAATTACACCGGCACCCAAACCCTTCCACCGGAATACAGCAAGGCGATTGCACCATTACTTGGCGGCGGGTTACCAGGTATGGTGGCAGTATTTTTCCTAACGAACTTGGCACAAGTTCTATTGCTACTAAAACCTTCTGACCTTCTCAAGTTTCAGCACAACTGGCGAGGGATTATCAGCAGTGACTGCATCGGCTATTTCTTGTCCTATTTGAAACGCTTCAGCGCGCGTCGCTCCCGGCGCCAACACAAACATGGAGTCAGTGTCGCCGTAGACCACCTGATAAATTATCTGCTTAGTGATATATTGTGGATCAAATTTGGTACATTTTTTATAAGTTTATTTTTTTCATTTATTTATTTGACCCTTATAACATTGTACGTTACACAAGGCAAGTCATATATTGTAATACATAACAAAATCAGTACAGTATTTACAGTAACTCCTGCTAAGGCATTTTATAAGGCTTCACATGGAGACTGCTTTTATTTATTTAATTCTTTATTCCACACGATAAATAATGTATAATAGGAGGACTTAACGTTATTTTTTTTTTAATTCTAGGCAAATAAAACTTCCCTGTAAAAACCATTAGGGTTAATAAATTATCATGTACGCGCTGAGACAATTATTATTCTTATCGATAAATGAAAAATTGGAATTTGATTTGCGTCATTAAAAATGTATTTCTTTACACACTTTTACTACACTCTCAGGCTTTAAATTGGTCCCTGGAATCGTCCAGCTGCAATATTAGCAGTGGCGGCCTTAGGGGGTGGCAAGCAGGGCAACCGCCCAGGGCCTCGCTTTTGCAGGGCCTCGCACCCTCGCGGAACAACCCGTTTTTTGTTTTGATGTTCTGCAACTGTCTTCAAGAATATGCTGACTGAATACCAGCAGCCCTGTACACTTCCAACTCACCTAAATTCCTCATACGCCAAGTGCCCCACAAAAATCTAACGCCGGGAGCCTCGCAATATCTAAGGCCGCCATTGAATATTAGTACCTTAACATTCCACTTTGAGTTGTTCCTGACAAGTTTGATAGCACGTTCCAACGTTTCCCTCCCTTTAGCGACCACGCTGTCTCCAACTTCGACGCACGGCATTCTCCCGCTGAAATTAGCTGCTGTGTAGCCGTATGTTACGTTCGCTATAAGTTTTAGACCTAAAAACAAAATTTTCAAGATAACGAACAAGTTTATTTGGTTCTTAATGCCTTTAATTATAGTCAAGTGTATTGCTCTAAATAATCTGTAAATGGTGTGGTGATGGACGATGGAAATCTTAACATAGGATATGCTTGAGACATAAAGGGAACATAATTTTTATTGCTGCAGTAGCACGAACCTATCACCCTTTCTATCTGAAGACATGTTATTATATATGATAAATTATTTTAATAATATATTCTTTCTCCGTGAGATGGCATGCAAGGATGGTTGAGATTACTAGGATAAGTGAATGTGATGTATTTTTCGCATCTTCAACAAGGCAATAGACCAAAGACAAACAAGCCGGACCGTTGCTTGCTTGGTGATTATCATTGATTGAAAGAGAAATTAAGAACTAGGTGCTAGAATACGAATTTGATAAATGATGCTTGTGTTCGAAGCTTCTTATATTGCCTTACTAACCTAATTGCCTAGAATGCATAGCCTTTTTCACTGCTTCGTCAGTCTGTAGTTTCATATTCTTCTTTACCGCCTGTCTCGCCGCTAGTATTCTTCTGAGAAGCGCTGGAAGCACGCCTCTTCGGACCGATGGAGAGACAAAGCCGACCCCGACAGGTGACCAGTGAACTAAACCGTTCTTGACCAACGCTTCAAGCTTCGATTTCGGGATACGAAGGCGCCAAGCACCAAATTCATAAGCTGTGTCGCTGAAAGAGATGTCAGTTGAATTAAAGCCCGAAATAATAGGCCCAGGCGATAAATGACACCACTTTGAAAACGAAATTAAGTTTGTAACTAATTGGGAGAAGGTGGAATTCTTATATTTACTAATCAGATTAAACAGACCTTATAACAGAGCGTGGTGGCCCAGGGGCACAAACGCCGACTTTCAATGTTAATGTCGCCGGTTCAAACTCACACGTGCACCAATGAGATGGTCTTATAATAATGCTTTTTAAGTATCAAGAAACTATTCTCGCTTCTACAGAAAAAAATGTACAAAGTTTACAATAGCGGCACTAACTTACCCATTTATATTTTGAACACGGCCAATGCAAGTTGAGAAGCAGTAATTGTAAGCAATCATCATGGATGGATACAAGCTTTGGAAGTCCAGGATTATCATCGGGTCCGTGTAATACCTAGATTCTGTTGAAAAATAATTATAATAAGTTGTTATCGTGTTCTCAAGTGGTCCAGGACCCCCAGCGGTCCACGGGAGACTCGATAGGGGGTTTACAATTCGTAACTCAACCGCAACGAAAATTAATTAATGGAGGCCTCCCTACAGGTATACCCTGGAATACCCAGGTATACCCTAAAGGACTAACAAAAAGTAGCAATAGAACTTGTGCCATCTTCGACCAGAGAAGACTGCCTCCATACCAAGAAGAACAAGCCAAGTAGTGGTGTACTCGTGTTACTGTGTTCCGGTACAAGGGTGTGGGCGCCGGTGAAATTACAGGCACTTGAGCCGTCTCAGAGAGACGGGAAAAGGCGATGTGACTTGGGTCTTCTCATACTTGTAGAGAGTATACTCATACTCATACCCGAGTCATATTTTTGTTGTTTATGGGCGGCGGTTACGATGTGGGCCGTCTGCTCGTACCGTCACTTTAGTCATATAAAAAAAACCGTTTTACCTGGTTCAAATATCAACGGCAAACATTCGGGAGCGCGCATAGCCGCTCTTTGTTTTATTGTTGGAGACAATGCGATTAAGTTGAGAGGCCTCGCTGCCCGTAACATGAGAGATTCCACCCTGAATTGAGATCCCCTGGATAGGACCTCCCACCACTGGAGGCCGAATAACCTTGCCAGCTCCGATGTCCTGTCTAAGAAAGATTGATGATCTTTAGCCCAAAGAGCATAACGAAATGATAATTCCAAGAAGGAACCAAGGCGTGGTGAGGTTTCAAAGTCATCAGACGTTTTAAATAGGCGCGTCCAAAGGAACAGACAACGATTTTAAATCCGAATGTCACTGGTTCAAATATCGAATTGCAACAATGAGACGTTCTTAAAACGCGAAGGAAAATATCGTGAGTTAACCGGCATGTCCTAGAACCAAAAATCTAAAGGTCTGTGACAACTTGGATTGGGCTCCTATGGTAAGCCTATTCATTCTCACTTGTCGAGATTAGACTGAAATACCAACAGTGGTAACATTAGATGCTGATTTAAACATTTATGTGGAAGATAAATCACAATAGCTATTACAATTTGTAAGTGACCAATAACTAATTTACCATATTGTCAAGATAGAGAAAGAAAAATGATACATTTATTTTTCCCAACCAAAGTAACACATTAAATAAATATAAATCTTCTATAAAGATATCTCTAGTCAAACATCAGAAATCAAGAAGTTGGTGCAGTTAAACTTACTTATAATATCCAGTTTTTCCAACATTCTCACGGTTCCCGACAGTCTTGTCATATAATATTCGCAAGGTATCCACCTCAGTATCCTGGACTCATCTTCCCACCACTCCGACAACTGAGCGTAGCTGTGCTTCGGTACCCTTTCCTTCAATATTTCATACATACAGTTCTCAAAACTGTAACTAGAAAGGGCTAACTCGTGACGAAATAAGCGCCATACATTGAACATTACTCGTCCTATTATTTTGCCCTCGAAATCCTTCTCATCGCTTCTCCACCGTTTCTGCCGGTATTTCTCAGTGATTCTTGAGATTTCTTTCACTATCTCAAATTCTAGGATCTGCGCTCGCTCTAAAAAGTATCCCCAAGAGTTCATCTCAATTTCATAGCCACACATTATATCTGGGTCGTGCTTTTTTACAAGCTGAATAACTTTTTCTATAACCTCGTTTTCATTAGCAACATATGATACGTTTTCAAATATGCATCTATCGAGATATTTGGGTGCACTCATGTTGTCAACAACTATTATTTCATTCACAATATTTGGTAAAAAGTGATTCGGTGGCGAGTCGTTTATGACAGTGACGAATATCGCTTGGATCGCATCTAATGCTGGGTCTGGGTATAAGTCACCTCTAACAGATGTATGCACTTCTAATAACATCAAAGTGAGGAAATTCACCTGAAACAATTCATCTCTATAAAGTGATGCAAGTAGAGGCAAAATTAAATTATAGATGTACAATGCAAAAGTGACTCACAACTACAGTATTATCTTCGATTAGACTGGTTTCATTCTGCACATTGCTATTACGAAAGCAGAGAAATGATCCATCTGACTGCATTGTCACTTGCATTGTGTTGTCCAAAATTGATTTCTCCTGTGAATATAAGATCACTATAAAATTTTAGTAAATTTCATCTCACACTCACATTAATTTATATTACCTTTTCATTACTTTCTAAACTAATACTGCAGTTAATAACATCTTCATTAAGTCCCAATGCTTGAGAATTATCTAGGTCATCAATGTTTTTACTAACATCATTATCTATTTTAGTATCACTTGCACTACTTTTGGCTCTTTCTTCAATCCATTTGCTTACTTCCTTGCTGGTTGGGGGCTTTTTAATAGTTTCCAATATACAAGCCTTGTTTCCTGCTAATAAACTACGCAACGCGTCGGGTTTTGCAGAATCGTCATACATTGCATTTGTTTCCATGAAAAGTAAGTTTCGCCATTCCTCTATGCTTGTTTCTGTGACTTTTTCAAATAATTTCTGGTCTCGAGCTAATCTGCTATTTAGTTTCAAAACAATTTGACCAATTTCTACTTTGGCACCAACATCTTTGTAGTCTGAATAAAATGGCTCTGGATAGCTAACCTTAGGAATTTTGTATTGTTCGAGAGTAGATGCCACATAATTTCTTGTAGGCGGTTTCATTATGGGTGTAATAATTTTCACGCAACTTTCAGTATTTTTGTATTGGTCTTTTGATATAATTTCCGTTTTAGCGTAATTTGTAACATCAGATTGATAAATATTTTCAATCTGACCCTCTATTTTATAATTTTCAGGAAATTTATCTACTTCCACATTTTCATCACCTTCCAATGATAAATTAAACAGTTTTGAAGTGTAAAAGCTCATTATACCCGTATTGTTTTCATCTAGTGAAGAATCTGAATTGATAGTTGAAATATTTATGTTACTGTCATGATTTGTTGTAGAAGGACCAGCAATAGGTTTAAAATCATTTTTAATATCATATATTTCTGCAGCATTTAGTTGTAAATTGTCGCTATTATTTGTGACGTTATTAACTAAATCCAATATAGATGGACTTTGTTTAAGATCAATGGAATGTTCAATAGAATCTCTAGGTTCATCACTCAAGTGACTATTTTTAAACAAGTTTGACTTGTTTTGTATTTTCGAACAAAGATCTCCACTTTCTTTATAGTTTTCCTCAATATTCTTTATTTGGTCAGTTTCGAATTCAAAAATGGTTTCATTTACTTTTGAGACTTTGTCAACTAAGTCTAGGATAGATGGACTTTCTATTTTATCACATAATTCAGTAATGGAATGTTGTTTTACACCTTCCTTTTCACCTATAGATGCTTTTCTTAAATGTAACTTAGATATATCTTCTATCGTTTCTCTAGAAACATTAATTTCATCTACTATACTAGTATCTACTTCATCTGTACACTCTTCGGATTTGATCATATCTCTTTTCTTCGCTTTCGGCCTTGACAAGCCAAGTTTCAGAGGCCTTATCTTTCTTTTTCTTACTTTTTTAACATCTACAACAAAACTGAATAATTAAATACATTATAAATAACAAGCAGTAACAGTAAACTTATCTTACAATGAAATACTTACGATCGTCATCAAAAGTTCCATCCAACTGAGGAATATTTACACCATCCCAGAATGAATCATTCCATGTAGGACTTTCTTCAGTTGGTATGAAACTGCAAAAAAATTAAATGATTTCAGTTAAAGAAATGATTTATCTTATACAAAGTTATAAATAGTGTATTTCAACTGAGCGGACCTTTGGTCTGGGTTGAGCAAAATCGTATTTTCCATATAAATCTGGGAAAATTCATCATCATCTTCATTAGGCTCATCATTGTCCTCATTTGCTGGTGTACCCATGATACTGTCTTCTTCTAAACGTTTTTCATCCATGTCTTGAAGAATACCAACTAGATCCAAATCTTCACTGTTTACTGAAACAGTAGTAAAAACATTTCAAAACTTTTTTTTTTTTTACTGTAGGTAATAGATTTTCAGTTTACTTACACAAAACCTGACTGTGCCGAAAGCTGCAGTTAAGTGCCAAATTTTCATCCACAATAGTGTCATCCATATTAACTATTGTTTGATTAAAATCACTCCTCGTAGACTCATTCATGTTTGGGCTAAGTGTAACATTTGGTAAATGCATGTTAACATCCATAGCATTAAATAACTGAGAACCTTCTAGACTCTCTGCAGGATAGTTAGCTTCTGCAACTTTTTTTACATCTTGACTAGTGTTTACAGGTATGTTAACTAAATTGGACATTTTGATCAAAAACATTTGTTCGAATTTGTAATGAGATTCTGTCTGATCAGTAGTGATTCTCCCTTGGGACAGAGACTTTGAAGCAACTGACATATTTAATTGCTTTCGCCTTTCTATTTCTTGTTGCCACACTTCTTCTAAACCAGGGTTTTCAATACCATCACCTTTGCCGATTCTCTGGCGATTTATGATATGAGATGCTACACAATCAGCTTCATAGAAGCAAGAGCTTTCAGGCTTTAAGGCTACATTTGTGCTTTCTAAAGGATCATTGCTGTCTGGCAATATGCCTGATTTGCGAAATTTCACAGTTTGTAAATCTATGTTACTCATTCCAAAGAGATTGAAATCTATGAAGAATTGCAATGTGAAATTAAGGTGTGCTTCATGAGGCTGAAATGACTGTCCAAGTATGGCGCCATTACTGCATAGTTCCACTGCTTGTTTTATAAGTCCTGGGCTGTACAGGAACACCTTCAGGTACAAGTGTTCTTTATCATGATATCCATAGAACGGCCTGAAACAGATCATAAATAAACAAATAGTTACACTTAAATTAAAATTATATATATTGTACATAATTCAAATAGTTAAATTTATACACAAAAAGCATATCACAGGCAGCCATATCACTTATAGCAATATCTTCAAGGCAACCTTTGGATGGAAATACCTCAATAAGAAAATATAAGATAACTCAGTATAGTTTTCATTCTATATTTTGGATGTAATCAATCTACTTATTTTATGGATGAAATTACATGTTGTGTCGATTGGGCACAATAAAACACTCATCTATTTTATAGTGTCTATACTATAAAAATAAATAAAAACTACTGATGATACTCACAATCCTTTAACCAATGATATTTTGTAAACATGCTGATTGGCTGATGATGCTTGTTTTAATGCTATATTTAAAGCTTTGTCTAAACTTGCTGCTATCTGTGAAATAATTAATATAATATTAATCTTGTGTTTTTTGTTTTATTACTTACTTCTATTTCTTGTAAATAAATATGTTGAAATGACTTTACCTGATATAAATACTGTGGCTCTGGGTTCTGATTGGGGCATGGTATATAAAAATATGGAAAGACTCCATGAATGTGCAGACATGCTTTACGCCCTTCAGGAGTTGGCCCAAATATCCTTAAAACTGGAACCTAAAATAACATACCTACTGTTTTATTACTTTATATATTGTTTTTATTTTGCTTTATTTAAGAAACAATCTGTCTGTTTGTTCTGGACCGATTTTATTGGGACTTTCACTGGCAGATAATTTCACGCGGATGAAGTCGCGGGGAATAGCTACTCAAATATATGAAACAAGGTGTACATACTTGTTTTATGTCAGATCCTCTGAATTCTGAGTAGATAACATCAATTCCAGGTATGGGTTTCGCAAGGTAGTGGTCGCAAACAACTATTCGAACGGAGAATTCAGGGAATAGCCGGGACAGATCTGGAACAAAATATAAATGTAATCAACTAAGCAAGGAACAAAAGTCGAAAGTTAGGTATCCGGTGAAGCTCGTACCATCCGTGCCAGACATTTCCCAAGAATTCTCTGCGCGAAACGCATTACTTTTAAAAATAAAAATCTAATTACGCATGACTTCTAGATAGGGTAATTAATTAAAGAGAATATCAATTTATTATCTTCTCAAATCAAAATTTCATGGGTATGTTTTTGTTTACATTAGTTTCGTTTATTTTTTTAAAGTCTAAGCAAGTTGCGTCAGTATTAAATCCGCTCCGACAACACATTTCGCTCGAATGAAGTTTACGATGTTTTTGATGTTCTACTACGTAATGAAATTAATTCATATTTTTAGAACAAAACCGCAACAGAATAGCTTTTACGATATCATAAACATTATTCAAAGAATTTTAGTTTAGTTATAACTTAAATAATTTTAATATTTTGATACTTACATGCATGGTTACAAATTACAAATTATTTATTCCAAAAAAGATTTAAAATTACAGTTTTAGACTAAAGCGAAAATCTTTCTCATAAGTACACAAAAACAATATAAAATATTAAAATAGGTACGTAGTTACAGTCTGTAACTTCTGGGTCTAGTAACTTCAGGGTCAAGTTTGACCATCATGTTTAGATGGCGTAGAGCACGGCATACAGGTGAGGGAGGCAGCGCAAACAGAGGAACCCTCCCTAGGCTGAATCTAGCGCGCTGCTCAGAAACACATAGCCTACTAACTTCACCTATAAATTCGGGATACCTATTCCTCGCAATAAAAATAATACTTCTGATTTGGTCTCATAACCAACGCTTTTCAAGCATAATTCCAAACGTACGAACTATCTCTATCTTTGACCTTCTAAGTGAGGTATAGAAAAGTTTAATGGTATTGTATTGAAGTTAGTAAAATCTCTGCAGTTTCTGGTGAAGCAGCCTAGCCTCTGAAAACATTCAGCAACAAGTGTTAAAAGGTGATGACGAAAATTCATCTTTTTGTCGTTTGACAATGCGAGATCTTTTACCTGTTGGCATCTGAGTCATATTAAGTCAACATTTAGGTTTATTGCATTGCAATTCCACATAGCGAGCGTGTAAAGCTCATCAATTGACATTAGGAATATTTAATTATAACTGATTACTTCCGCTCCATTCATGGCATGATTGTCTTTTTGCAGAGCAGCACTTTCACTTTGAGAGCTTATGCTTTTTTAACTTTTGACATCATCTGCGTA
The DNA here is from genome assembly GCA_921293045.1 of Aplocera efformata. Classification (NCBI taxonomy): domain Eukaryota; kingdom Metazoa; phylum Arthropoda; class Insecta; order Lepidoptera; family Geometridae; genus Aplocera; species Aplocera efformata. The sequence continues at coordinate 9,941,151 of OV121045.1, forward strand.
TAGGTAATAAACATTAACTATTATGCAGCACATCACTATTTTACTAGGTCAAATGCTTTATTAAAAATCAAGGCTTTCACATTTTGACTTTGACATTGAAGCGCGCTTCATTCGACCGAAAAGGGTGATAGAATTGATGTAATGAAACTTAACTTACTAGGCTAGGCGATCCTCTGTCAAACTATGACATGTCATATCACGTCAGGCAGTCAGTCGTGGTCTGATAATCCTCAATTTTAAGTCAGTTATTCAGTTAAGTCAAAGTCAAGTCAAGCACGTCAAATTTGGATATATTTTCATTTTAGAATAAAATTGGTCGTGTTTACGCTGTCGCTCAGTGTGGTATTTTTACAAAAAAAAAATTAAATTTGATTCACCGCAAAAAGATATTTAATTATATTGCTACTTTCTCTCTGATCAAACCAACCAATTATCATACATTCTGTAAACAAGTGAAGTGGAATGCATTAAAGAACTTGTGTGTTCTTCTTAAAAATGTGCAAGTTTGAGAGACTGTCGAAAGATATGCATTTTTGTAACAAAAGATAAGTTCTAGAGTGTTAGATACCATTATGGAAGACGAAGAGGCTGATTTGCGAGAACAAATATTCCATAACAATGTCAGGGAGCAAATCGTAAGTACTAATAATTTTATTCTTGGCTTTTGATGTCAACAATGTTTTGCGGTAGCACTGCTTGCAGAAGTGATATTATATTTGACGCCAGTTGGTATATACAAGTATTTGTTATTAGATATTTAAAAAATTGAAACCATGATCAAGCCTCAAAATACCAATGAAACATCTCCAATTGGTGCCAAAGTTATAGTACAAGCTTTCACAGCTATTGTTACAATACAAAAGATAATAAATATATATTTGTATTATAACATCATCACGGATCAACTGCATGACAGATGATTGAATATACAACACAACAGACGGGGTATCAAATTAAGACTTAAGTTTATAAATTATTGTAATTTGCCACAAAATGATGGAGTTGAATGTTTTCATATTGACTTTACATGTCACTCTTACTGTACTCTTTTCAAATCTTTGTTCATGAATATGTAAAGGTCAAATTTTAAATCAAATGTGCATTTTGTTAATATATTATAAAATATAAGATAGTATACCCTAAAAAGGTTTATATTGTCAAGCAGTAATGCACTCATCTTGCTGTTTCAGTGGGAGGGAGTGGGTAAAGGCACATGAGACATTTATTGAACCTGGTCTTGGAGTGATGGATGCAACTTAACTGAAGTACAAGAATACTCAAGTTCTATGGGACTTATGGGTCATTTATGGGCAGCCATAATCATGTGGACTGTTGCAAACATCATCTGCAACATTCACTTATCAAGTTTTAAAAATAAGATTATTTCATGGGTCAAGAAGCCGATGTATTTCCAGAGTACCTTAGGTATTCTGAAAAAACATTGTAAGCTTATGTATGTAGATTACTTAACTGAAAATTCCAGCTAAATTGGGTAATTGTATACTATGCATTTAACTCCAAAATTTTGCCACTCAATTCACAAAAGGTTTTTTTGGTGATAGCAAGCAAGCTTTAGAAACAACAATACTGAAATCACTGCAATCTCTTACAATTCTTAGCATATTTTAAAAAAGTCTTTTTTGTTTACTACCATACTAAATAACCAACAGATTCTTATTTCTACAGTGCATTTTTGCTGTTTTTTTGTTGTACTCAGTAGAGCTCATTTGTAACGGTTGCAAGGTAATTAACACACCATATCAAATTCAACCAGGCATTTATATTTACCACTTATATTGTGAGTAGTATATAAAGAGTATAGAACCCATTAAAATGACAGGCATGAGACATCCTGTCAATAAGTTTGGTCAACAAGTCACTAATTGCACCAGACTTGTCAACAAGTTTCAAATAAATATGAAAATAAATATTCATGGATGTTACACACAGAGCCATCTAGCCCCAAACTAATCATAGCTTCTATGGGAACCATATAACTACCAGATACAATATATTTTTAGTATAATATGTTCTTTTTTTGTAAATACAAACATACCAACAATCAGACTCAAAATAAACATCTATGTTTGTTACAATACATTATCTTTATCCTGGTAGAGAAATCCATGACCTACTGCATGGTAGGCAGAGTTACTACCAACTGAACTGTAAGGCTGTACATACAATATATAGATAATTACAAAAATTTTGTATTTTGTATAATAGCAAAACTCAAAACAATCTACAGATAGCTCAAATAATTCAACTGCATAGAATTATTCTCTACATGCTGAGCCTATGTCATTTGCGACCTAAAACTTAAATAAAACTTTTGTTCCAGATCTTTTTGCTATTATTCATCCTATTATACCTGCTATCGTTCATGCTGATTGAGAAGTTCAGGCGGCGTGACAGCGAGGACTACCTCACGGGAGACGAGGATGAGGTGAAGGTGTACAGGATTAGCCTGTGGCTGTGCACGTTTGCACTAGCCGTGTCGCTCGGCTCGGCTCTGTTGCTGCCCGTCTCTATTGTCAGCAATGAAGTATTGCTGCTCTATCCGAACAGCTACTATGTGAAGTGGCTCAACAGCTCACTTATACAAGGTGAGTTACACATTTATATGTTTACGTATTATGTTACGACGGTAGTAGCTGTTAGGATGTATGCCTTTCGTGTGCTGGTCCTAATCGCCCGTAGCCGGTTTATTAGTCTGGGGAAAAGCAGATGGCCTGCCTAATAGATAAAAGGAATAAAACTTCTTATCTCTTCTAAATCATCCGTTGCTGAGCCAAAAATACTTTTAAAATAATCTAATACAATCGAAACTTGTTCTCAGTCAATTACAAGCTTCTTAGATAAGGCTTATCTTGAGATATGCGCAAATAAGAAATTATTAAGCTATAGTTATACAACGAAATATCTGCTACTTTTAGCAATTAGTCAATTATTCGTTTCTCATTATTCAGTAATTAGGATTTATGGTAATTAGGATTTATGGTATATTAGCTGGTTTGAATGGGATTATGTTAAATTAGTATATTAAAATATATTGGTGTAACAAAAAGAGTTTTTTACTTTTAATGCAGATCATATAAGTATGCGACTTAATAATGTTTGAAATTAAAATTGACACGATTTTAACCCATTAAAAATCAGCTGTTCAAACTTAGCCTAAAAAAGAAAATAATTTATAAGCTGATGATAGAGCTGATGCAATTTCAAATAATGTTTTCATCAATTGGTTCAAATGATTATTACGGTTCACTATTCATGTTTGTATATGATTTACCCTTTCTATGGAAAACGGAATGTGACTTTTGTCTCATACTTCGGTACGGTAGGACTTGAGTCGTATTTCTGTAGTCTGTAGACTCGTCCAGTCACTTTCATCTCATAGAAAAATAATAAAATCAAACCCAAAATCATTAGAAGAGTTTTCATAGAGTTAACCATATGATTGAACACGGATGACCCTGAATAATCTGTCTTATACCTATTAACAATAAATTTTCGTGCGTAAGTGCCGCAAGAACTCTAAAATGGCTCGACCGTTTTAATAACGTTTTTTTTACAATAACAATTGCCACTTTAGATAGTACGAAGTTCACCGGGTTATGGCCAAATTCGTTGCAATTAGTGCCTCAATGCTTTATAATATGAATTAACAATTAGGACACAATCAACTAAACTAACTTGCGTAATAGTAGCGCGACTCAAATGTTGTTGAGGTCTGTCTACGTCTCCCACGCAAATACTTTTGTTGTGCTAATTTCAATTACCTGCTTAAATTGTCACTATTAGCTTTCAATAAACGCGACTTGTATGAACCCTATGTTGAGCAAGCCAGCTGTGTTCCTTCTTGAATTTATTACCGCAATTTACTCCTCAAGTAAAATTTAAACTCGCATACAACCGTACCGCCGATTATCTTTTTAATTATTTTTGGGATATTTCCCTTAACCACACACATTCTGTGAACATTTTCATCTGTTACCTACAACGAAGTATTCAAACCTTATAAATGTAGAGGCTATCTGCTCCTGCCTCTTGACAGCGGCAATTTTTTTTAATGTGGCTTTTGTTTCTGGCGCAGGTTATGTTAAGTGGTTATTGTCCATAAACAACAGCAAAATGATTCCGGACTCTTACTGAAGTGAGAAGATCAGAGTGAAGAGCACTAATCGCTAATCGCTTGGCGTTGCGCTGTGACGGGGATGTAATTGTCAATTCACGGCCATAAACACTTTTTTACCGGAACACGGCAATGCGAGCGCACCACTGGTTCTTTATGGATTTGCAATTATAAAAATACAAAAAGTTTATATTTTCTTGAATTAAATGTAACATTATAAAATTTAAGTCCATAGACTCCCGAACTCGTACAACTGTGTTTCAGAAGCCGAAGCCACTGGTTTCTGAAACACAGTTTTACTAGTTCAAGAGCCTATGGATAATCACATTACATCTCTTGTAATAATTACCAGGCGTAGAGGCAGCAAAAGGCCAAGTTCTACTGTTACTGCAGAACTGCTTCTTGTATTTAGAGTGCTTCCTTTGTTATAGGATTATGGAACCATGTGTTTCTCTTCTCGAACCTATCGATGTTCGTGTTTCTGCCGTTCGCGTACCTTTTCTCCGAGTCGTCTGGCTTCCCCGGCTGCAGGGGGTTGAAAGGACGAGTGTATGAGACGTTCCTGGTCCTCGCTCTGCTGGGCGTGTTGATGCTCGGCTTGGCCTACGTCGTCTCAGCGTGGTTGGAAGGCGACCGCTCCAGTATTGATGCTTTACTAAGTAAGTATCCATTTTTATTTGTCTCGTTTGCTTTACCATCTTTTTTAGAGTTTTGTGAGTTGAAGGGCGAGTGGTCTTCCATTCAAAAATCATTCATTAATCACTCCAATACATGTAATTGAGTTTATTAATGTCTACCCAATTTGGACCAATAATTATGTTACTAATCTCATCTTAAAGCGCTACATCAGTTTATTTAGTTATCCAGACACTTTGTATCTCGTAATCAATATATTTGAAATTGCACTCGTAACATTTCCGATAGCTAAGGCATGGTATATCCAAACGGCATTCCGAACGTAAAAAAATGTTCTTACGAAACGAAATCTATTTCTATTACTATAAATTGACATAACTCCTAGTCGAGTATCGTTAGAGACTAAAGTATCCGAGCGCAATTGAGTGTGGCGGACTGTAATAATTGTTTTGTTTGTGTTGCTAACTGTACTAGGTGCGCCCGCGCCGGAAACCGATCTACTGTTATGTCAAAATGACCAGAACTGATTGCCTGTTATGATGGGTGGCTTCTATTATACGACCATCGGAAAATTATTTGATTTATCTATCAGTGTAGTTGGTTTTTATACTGTAATATGAGTAATAATTAATTTTATTTCGAGTACTATGACCAATTTGTTGTAATAACGATGGTCCTTCCTTATGTCTCACGAGAGACGAGCGCAACACGATCTTTGGTCTTCCCATACCTTGATAGGTGACGACTCTTTTCAGCACTCTTAAGGATGTTAGTTAACTGTGTGATGAAAACGTTATGGGTAATTTATACTTCATTTGGCAAGAGTAGATCTGTAGACTTTTCACTCTCCAGGTTGTAATAAATCTCTAACTCCACAGTAACATTGCCTGCACCTGGTTCTAAATTGAATGCCCCCAAACCTGCAATTATTATGTGCTTTACTTAACTACCTCTCGCTCCCTTGAAAGGACCCATCAATATTTTTCACCAAATTTTGTCTTGCACTCCCGTAGCTGAAGTGAAGGTCCACTTCACAAATTCTGCTTGCTCCATTTTGATTGGTGTTTATTCTCCCACAGATCTATGGACTTATCTTCCTTTCCTGTACTCCTGTGTATCATTCGTTGGTGTTTTGATGTTGTTAGGTAAGTGATTTATTTATTTTGTTTTGTTTATACGCTTTGTCCGCCGTGAACATGTAAATATTTGTGTTTATCGTTTAGAGATATTACGGTCGCGATAGATAAGGCTAGAATAGTGGATTACAGTTTCACAAAAACCAAGTTAAAAGTTTGTCATGATTTTAATAAAGGTTTTGATTACCTCGCGAGATTCAAAATATGCTGCAAAAACGGATAATAAACGGCCGTATCTTTTGATTGCGTTGAATCAGTTGTTTTTAACTGCTACTAGGGATTACAGACTTGAGTATGTGATATTAATTTCAGATATTAATGACAGACGGACAACGAAGTGATCTTATAAGGGTTCCATTTTTACTTTTGAAGTACGGAACTTTTAAAACATATTGAATGTAGCACAGCATCTTTTCTGTCTTGTCGTCTTCTTTCTAGAATTAAAAGGATTGAGATGACTTATACGTGTGGAAATAAAGGCGGCGATGAGTTCACCATTTCACTCTGATAATGTTCTCTCCCACGGAGAAGCCCGATTTGGCTATTAGCTCCTCCGATCAGATCGAATGAGAATCATTCGATCTGATTTCATTTGAATTGACCCGCTGGTGTGGGCGCTCGACTCAACGTAACGTTTGCCAACTCGCAGTTTCCACCTTAAGACTTGTCTATCCCATCGTTTCTTCGGAAATGGTCCCTCTCGACTGCCAAGTATTTTATCCAATGGGTTATTCGATCAGTTTGACCGTCTATCAGCCCATTAATTCAACTATTTTAAAAACGTTTAAATTCAAGTTGCGATCTCTTGTCAATCTCATTCGCGTCCCAATTCCTATTCTGCTTAACTATGAAACATGTCAGAGTAAAAATAAATGTATACCTAAATATGTAATTAATAATTATACATGTAGTATATAATATTACTTTGTTATATATAAATTTAGAGTTTAGTCTGAAATCCAAAAATCAATTTAAATACTGTCAAATAAATACGAGAATTAGGCTTCAGATAATTGACGAATTCGCCATTGTTTATGTTTTTTTTTATCGCGTGCTTCTGTGATGTCATGTATTGATACGTGGTTGTTTTTCAAATATGATCGACTTGCGTGCGAAATATTTAGTAATTTTGTTGATACGTTTTGTTTACCGTTCATTAGTCGCTCGGCCTCTACATAGATATCTTCACCATTATAGGGGCCTTTCACTTTTAACTTAAACTATGACAGGGTCTGGCCCTTGCTCAAACTAAGCACATTATTCGTACCCAGAGGCACGGACTACGTCTGTCTGTTTATTAAAAGATGTAGTCATTATACAAGTGACTGATCGAGAAAAAGACTCACTAATTAATTTATCCCTTATTTCTCGTCCTAAGGGGTTACACCCTATTATTAAAAAAAAAACATCCTAAACTGTATACAACGGGCGTAGAAAAAAGTCACAGGAAATCAAAACATGATATTTTGTTGACTTGGATGACGTTTTTATTAGCTAAACAAAACCTCTGAAAGTCGGTTGAGAATTATAAATGTGCCCTTATTAATAAGGGCTATATGTGCAGTAACCCATTCTGTGAATGTGATGAAGTGTGGTGGTACGAAACCCTCGACTCGCACTTCGCCAGATTTATCTTATTATGTTCATATTGCTTGGACTCGTCTATACATAATCTAGACTTGCGATAGTAAACGAGAAACCTAATCCGTATTATATAGTTTAGATTTAGATTTCGGACTGCCTTATCGCTGGACAACTACGTCTTCCATTATTGCGGTCACCTTCATTGATTTGATTGTAAACGGTGCCAGACATTGACCTCAGTTCTAGATTTAGAAAGTCAAGTGCATCGAACTTTGAAATTGTTCATCGTTTATCCGAAACTATTACAAATTTATGAGTTTTGATGTTTTATCTTGTAGGGCACGTGTTTGTACACACACGATGGATACCACATGTGCTAGTTTGGGCTATCTGTCTTGTGATATCACGAAAATAATCCATGTTGTTACTATCTTTTTGATACTCAATAATTACGACATTTTTAAACCATTAATATTTATTATAATCCATTGTGATATGATAGATTACGAAAGAAGAATCGATAAAGTGCTAAGTAACAATACGTGGAACAAGAATTTACTGTGTCTTTACCCAAAATCTTATAATCTCTAAAACAAAAAGTGGCTTACTGTCTTCAGAAATAAAATGTAATAAGAAATTCAAAATGTCAAGGAAAACAAAAGTATGTGATAAAACTAAAGCAAAGTAGCAGTAGAATCCAGGTTCGTCCGGAGAAGTACTGCCACCACACCTGGTAATCTACCGCGCAGCAGTAAGCTGGCGCACTGGCGATGCTTAGACATCAGGTGTGCCGTCAGCTCCTCTAGTTGATATTAAAAAACAAATAATTAATAAATTCCGCATTCACTCAATCCTCATTTTCTGATTCGGATTCATAAACATTTTCTTTTTTATCCAAGAAGTATTTCGTGAGGTCCTCGTGCTGTGGGAATGTGTCTTTCAACTCCTGTCTGCATTCCTCGTACTTGTCGGTTTGCAGTTCTTTGTAGGCCTTGGCGCGGTACAGGCGTGCCTTGTAGCTACTCTCGTTTAGACGCAGCGCCAGATCGCAATCGTTGAAAACCTAGAAACGTAAACGCTCTTGTATTGTTATCGTCAACTGTCATTCATTTGCTAAGTGCGTACCTACATATCTCCATGTTTTTCGTATCTGTAACTCTACTATACGCCTGTGTAATCATGAAGAGTTGTACCAAAAACAATATACCCAATGTTGTTTCCTTTTAAACTAACAGCATACTTGAGTGGTCAATCGATTGACCGCAATCATAAATTGTCCATTTGGAATTGTTGTACTGAAAAGCCAGTGAGAGTACTAATGCGAATCTATACATATAATAAGAGTCGTAAATATTTTTGAAACGGTTTCACGACTGCGTCTGCATTCGATTGTTTGTGTGCCAATAAAATATGGTACGTTACAACTACGTAATAAAGGTATTGGGCCAATAGCACTCGAGCCACGTGTGTTTTGGCTTCAGTTCACGGTTAATTTATCAAAATGGTGATAGTGATGACTGATAAATAATTCATTTAAAGAAAGTGGATTTTGTGATACAATCGATTATTTTTTTAATAAAACATTACATGAAACAGCTGTTACATTTATGAGATACATCGACTACACAATCGAGAATACTATTTTAGGATGTGCTACGCATAGATACGGCACGTCCATTTGACCCGTCAATTAATCTCGTACAAGGTCTCATCACGCGGTAACAATGATTTGCGTAAAGCTAGTACCTTTTCGAAGTTTCCCAATTTGATATTGGTCAGTGCACGATCGCAGTACAGCATGGAGTTGTCCCTTATTTGGTCTATTGCTTTGTTGTAACAGGAGAGTGCCTTGTCATATTCCCCTCGACGATATGCCTTTACAGCCATAGTCTTCAGGGTGTCTGCTTTTTCAAGCCGGATCTTGCGGTCTAAGGCTCGTTTTTCCGCATCCTTGCTCATCTCGGCCATCCATACATCTTTGTCCATCTCTCCCTGTGACGAAATAAAATAAATGTTTTCGGTCCCTTGTTATCTAATATATACTAACTTACGTTCCGACCTTAACTGACAATTTGCGATTTATTTATTCTGTGGCTTGGTTGGAAGCCTGCCTTCGAAGCGAGGGGTTATGGGTGACACACTTTGTGTAGTGAGCATGAAGTTGGTTCTCGGGTCATGGGTTTTCTTTTAGTGTGTAAAGGCGCATAAAAAATTATACATTTCAAAGTAAATTACGGATTTCAGATATCAATTTACGTGACCGCTCCGTGGCTTAGTTGGTAGCTAGCCTGCTTTCGCAGCCAGTTGACCCGGTTTCCATTCCCGGCTGGGCAAACTTATGAGCGTAAAGTTTGCTATCAGGTTTTGAGGATTTTTTGTTTGTTCATGCCACCTGCGACACGCGGAATCCTAGTGCAGGGTTACGAGTGTGTAAACGTAATTTCTTTGTGTCACCTAAACCCCAATTTTGTTGGGTTTGGTATCTATGTGGATAGAAAATGATAAGTACATTTTGTCAGTTTTTTAAATCATATCTAAAATTGTTATTTTTCCGAGCCCCATAAATATCCAGACTCGGGACAAAATTAAAACTAAATTTTCAAACATTTTAGTTGTGATTGTGTTACTAGATGCTAAATTTAAGTATTTTGGAAGAATCGACATTGAGTTTCTTCAGCTGATGAAAATTATGATATGCAAACATGCAAACATTATCGTTACACCTAAGTTGCATGACGGTATACTTGGTATGGATCGAATAAACCCACATGCATAATATAACCATAAATGCCATTGCGTCCAAGACGAATTCGAGATCTTCGCACGCTTGTTCAATAAAAGAGAAAATCACAGTAGTAATCAAACTACAGCCATTGGAACTAATATTAGCTCAGATGAGGACCATTTCAATTGAATCTGATTGTTTGTGCGCACGCACAATGACTGAACATGAATAGAGGTCATGGCTCTGTTTACTTTTAAAACTTCAATAACTATTAAATACTATATAAATAACACTAAAGATCCCCGTGTGAAATTCCCATCCATTTTATATCAGATTCTTCCTATTTTTGTAAATTATAAGTGAAAAGTTTCTATTTTAACAATTGTGTCGAGGTAGTAAAATAATTCAGACATGCTTCCAACCGCACTGCAAATATACAGTTTATCTTAGGATGATGTTTATTTATAGAGAAACGCGTGCCAAATTGCTTTCACTGATAAAACAATACACGCGGCATTTATTCATATGCATGTTAAACAATTAATGAGTCTCGCGTCCCAAACTCATCTCATATGAGCTAAAATTAATATTGGCATCCCTCGTTGTTATCGCTATCTATAAGCCCTTTGAACACAAATAGTTGTACCCGATTAAATGTAGCTACTTTTATTGAGTAGAGATAACCTCGTTTGGTTGGGGTTTGCTTATACCTACTGCCAACATTTTTCACCACTAGTGTAGCTATTCTTACCGTATCTTTGTTCTCCATTGTTTTGAAAGCCTTCTGATTGATCACAGTGCGGTCGTCTCTCACTTTTATCTCCACATTGTCCTCCACTATGACTTTGCCTTCAAGATACTGATCGGCCATTTTGTGTGCAGCAGCAGCCTTTGCTTTGTCTCCACTAGCCATGTCCTTTACCAAGTTGCTCACTTGCCCAACTCTCTGCATGAAGTTCGACCATTCCTCGTTCAACTCTATGGGTTGTTCTTCTCTCAATGCAGGGTTCGAGGCTATCGAAAATTTCTTCGACCCCGTTTTCGAAGCTTTGGAAATTGGTTTTTTGTTGTACGTCGTCATATTTGCAGTGTTGCTTTTTAATGCCACATCGACGTAACGAATTACATAGCAACCGTTGTCATGGGCGCCTGTGTGAAAGTCAGTTTGCTGCTTCCATAGTGTTTTGGATCTTCTTACGTCACATGACACACCAAACTATAATGATTATAGTTTGTCTATCCAAACCAAAAAGCTTTTATACTACGTACACTGAAGATTACGCCCAAAGTGAATATAGGTTCTTTGACCTTCAGGACCTTATGCAATGTTTGCTGTCCCTCTCACAGTTATATTCTCAAATTACTAAAATAAAAAGACCCGATCAGAACGAGTAATGAGTTAAGATTTTGTAAGGTCATAGTAGTTTCTAAGGTTCCGTAACCAAATACCAAAAACAGAACCCTTATAGTTTCGATCTGTTCGTCTATCTGTATGACACAGCCATTTTATTGGTACTACAAGTTATAGAAAATTAACTAATTTGCAACAAGTCAGCAACAACAAATACACAATATACAAGGATGGTTCAAATCAGTTACAGTTTGATCAATACAGTTGAATGTTGGTGAAACTAATATTGTTTCTTCTCTTATAGTAAATTTAAAAGTTGATCTTTAATTAAAAATCAAATAAATAAATATTCACGGAAATTATACACAGCACCACTTAGCTCCAAATTAACTGCAAACTATGATAACTAATAACTGATAGAATACGTATAAGTACATTTTTCGAAAATACATACACACATTACATATAAACACCTAGACATTGAACAAACATTTATGTTCGTCACACAAATGCTTGTCCTTCAAGGGAATCGAACCCATGAACTACAGCGCAAAGTTCGATTGGAAGTAAACCCTTTACCTCCAATGTGGTTTCATAGAAATATCAAAAATTCTACCGCTAAGAGCGCAAAATCAGTAAAAAAGTGATGAAAATATTGAAGACAAGGTTTATTCGGTTTAATGTGTACGTATAGACGCTTAACACCCTACAAATTTGTTTACTACACGTGTTATATATTATATATATATTGTATTAGTACTTTTTGTATCACTCACGACGTTCCCATGGTTTTCAAGGAGGGGTCGCCGCAGTCGTTTATTCAATTGTGACGACAAACAATTTAGCTAAGTGGGACAGGTACGCGGTGAACCGAAGCACTCGATTTGAAAACTTCGTTGATATTTTTTTTATTTATATAGCACGAAATGAATACTCGCGAAATATCTCGTCGTGTATGCCATAATGTTTTTTTTTTAATTCATTTGTTAATACTAGAGCTTTGTTTAAGAAAATGTTAGGTTATTTAAGCACGCCAAATGGTTTTTTCCTATAATTAAGGTTGATTGTCATAAAATGGTCTCTTAGCTCTTTAGTCAACTCATCCCGCAGGATGAGGCGTTCAGTCCTCTTTTTGTACATTGTACATCGTGTGAGTTAAAAAAATGTTTTTTTTTTTTACCGTTTTGAGAACTGAAATATTGCAAATATAACATTTATCATCCGTGTCAATCAACAATGCTCATCGGTGCACATATTCCCTAGTGTTCAGTGCATCTTATGAATACGTTTACGCTTATACACTCATGCCCTGCATTAGAATTGTCCGTGTCGCAGGTGGCATGGAAATACAACCAAGACCCGATAACAAACTTTACGCTCATCATACTAAGTGTATCCCGGCCGGGAATCGAAGTAAGCAAGGGGGTAGCTAAGCTACGGAGCCGGGTTATTTGAATGAATGTGAAATATCAATGGGCTATTGAGTAATGTTCATTATTGACAATGGATTGTTTTCATTTTACGTTATGAACACGACAAATGCGCTTCCCATCAAGGACAAGAATCAAGACAAGTGGAAATTTCGTGTTGAAACATCCAAGTCTGACCTTGAATTTTCATATTTTGAAAATAAAGTATCATTTATGGCGGACCTACGAAAACATATATACACAAACTAGCTGTGCCCTACGGTTTCACCCGCGTATAACTTAAGAAATCACCAACCTGCCTTATAAATAATACAAAAAAAACATCTTTTATTATATAATACTTTCACTAAATTTGACCCGAAATGCCTTACTGTGGCTTATTTATGAGATATAGATTTACAGTGTTGCGGAGTTTATTTTACTACTAAAAACCGATATCTTTGTATAATACTTAGAGATTACTCAGTGTACGCGGATAAACCAGTTCGATAGGGCTTTTTCTTCCGTTTTACTTTACAAATATCAAGTATGGCTAACGAAGAACTTAGTGGCAAGAATGTGGCTATCATATACAAAAAGAATTATTCAAATCCAACTTGTAGTTCCAGAGATGAGAGCGTTTAAACAAACAAACTTTTCAGCTTTATTATATTAGTATATAATAGTATAGATTGTTAAGATATCTACTGAGTAGATTGTCAGTATATATTTGGGTTTCGTAGAGTGAAACCGGTTCATGGAGCAAGATAACAGGAAAATAAAACTTTATTTGTGCGTAAGGAATATTATCTCGACTATCTGTCTGGGGGTCCAATTGTGCAAACAAAATGAGTGAAAATCCAACTTGCCGGAGCTTGAAACTTATAAGTTGTCGAAATGTGTATCAGTTGGTAGTACCTGTGCCGTCTGCCTGGGTGGGTTCGATTCTCACTCAGGACAAGAATTTGTGTGACAAACATAAATACATATTTGTTTTGTGTCTGGGTTTTATATAACCAACACCCATATTATATAGGTAGTAAAGTATATAAGTATTCTCTTAGTTTTCTAGTTCTCTAGTCAGAGCAAGTTCCGTCAAATCGGCCTAGCCGTTTCGGAGATTAGCCGGAACAGACAGACAGATAATTTTTTTTTAATTTGTTTTAAGTAACGTATATATATTCTTACACATGCATTTAGTAAAAAACTGTTATTCTGACATTACAAACAGACGCTTCAATCTTATTGATTTGTATAGATTGTAGAGGCGGTCCAACCGTCACACGATAAAAATTACGGAATCCAGCTCCATAATAATGTTCATGTTCGACTTTGCGAGCATTAAAGAGAAATTAATGGCTTTTCCGAGTGTTTTCACTAGGCGACAGGTAGGGCCCATGATGGAAAGTTACTCGGATAGACGTGTTCGTTTGTAGACACATAGAAGCGAATCTCATTGCTTTTATTACCATACCTGATGTTATTTTAATAGTTTCCTTCGTGTTTTCGAGCGATTTGAACAAGTTTTACTTCATGTGTTATCAATGCAAAGGTTGTTAATAAATTGATAATTGGACTTTGAGCTAATTGTTTAGTTAATTTGAGGAATAACTATCTTTCATATTACCAGAGTACAGATGGATATATGTGTAGGTATACTATTTATTTTCAATATACAGGGACCAGTATTATCACACTAATATTATAAAGGCGAAAGTTTGTATGTGTGCGTGTGTGTATGTGTATATGTATGTTTGTTCCTCCTTCACGTTCGAACGGCTCTACGGATTTGTGGTCCGCGTGGTGTTAAAAATTTTTTTTGCGTGGAATCTTAATATTTTTTTTCCTTTTGTAAAATAAAAAGTAGCTTAAGTTACTCCTTATAAAATTAGCTATCTACCAGTGTAGTCGGTCCGAAATTAGTCGGAACAAACAGAAAGACAGAGACAACATTTTTTTATACCTATCGTATATACTTTCAAATGCATTTAGTAAAAAGCTGTTATTTTAACATTACAAACTGACACTTCAGTTTTCTTTATTTGTATAGAAGCAGGGCTCATTGACAGGGAAATTATTCCATCACCTAAGGAATAACAACTTTTACTACAACTATAAATTAGACTTATATCTTAGTTACGCACAGTAAAACTTTAACTCTTTTATCTTAAATCGGCATATTATTAAATTAATCTAATAACATATATAAAACATTTTATAACAGTTATAATGTAACCTTTGAAATGTACGTAAATCTTAAACCGTCTCTTAATCGGAACATCATGTTTAGAAATGTTCCATTACTCTTGATGAAATATGTATACATTGGCATAATTTTCCTTGAAGTCTCCAATGGTTGGCCTACTGAACTAAATTCGAATACCTATAAAAGGATAGGTATTTTAATAATAAAACTGCGAAGCACAGCTAGCTCGTCTTGATTAAGGTAAACCACCGTCGATAATGACTTGCCATTCCTTTGCCGTTCGCCTGATGAATGCTAATCCGAGACTCTTCATCTAAAATGTTAACACGTGAAGCGCATCTACTGAATATGTACGCTATGTTTTCCAATGATGCATTCAATTATTTGACTTGTCCATACCAATGCTTTATGACGAATTTAAAAGAGTATGCTAATGGTTACCAGTTTTCTTACACGTTAACAGAACATAAGAAAAGCAAATTGGGATGAAATTGTAATTTCGTAAGGTTATATTATATTTTGCTCCGAATTTGCTCCAACACTCTGTGGTTTTTTATGTGCTTGTTCTAGTGGTTACCTTCGACCATAACAGCAGCAATATTGTGTCCACCTACTTCGATAAATGAGGACTCGACTCACATTAACGATGTATTGATCGATGTACGACCCTACCTTCGAAGTTATTCCCGGCTGGGCCATCTTTGTGTTTGTTCTTGGGTGTTTGGTCTTGTGTTTTTATGTTTGTCTATGCTATCTGCGATGAAGTTGGCTTGATGAAGCTCGCGCAATAATCGGGTTCAACCGCAAATGAATCGTGTTGCAAACCATGAAGATGGAGCGTCTCTAGAAATGGTAAATTTGCCATTACGATGAAGTAGTTTATGATTTTTCTCTTGTTTCAGTATTCACTCCGCTGGGTTTCGTGCGCCTGTTTGGCGTTGTAGGCGGAGTGCTGGTGAAGCCACAGTTTCTGCGAAATCTCAACGAGGAGTACTACATGTACTCTTTTGAAGAAGACACTATAAGGAGGAGAATTCACAATGCCGTTTCCACTGGTAAGAATCTTTTCAAGTAACCTTCTAAATTCGAAATTTCGTAAGTTTTCTTATGTCGTTTTTCTTCGCCGTTTAGAGAATGTAATGTAAGTATGAATATCTAACTTTTCTTAAAAACTTGCGTAGAAGCGCTCGTAGCGAAGATAGAACCAAGCGAAACCCTATAATCTACTAACAGGTTACTGGGGATAGATACATAAAATATAACACATAGCAACATTCTTAGTTGATTTTAGGCTGTAATAGATTTTTACAGTTCATCTTACTACTAAATGGTTACTTATCCAATTACTGAAGTTGGATAAGTAACCATTTATTGGCATTTATGGTCTAGTGATTCCGTGCTTCGGCGGGTGCTTAAATGTTATGTTCTCAGCTTTAATAGTTAATACTATCGGAGGCCTTTGATCGGCTCCAAACTACTCCGACACCAGGGTTGACCACTTACACTTCTGGCGCACCCATGGAGCAAACCAGCTCGCCGCAGCTTCAAAGATTCAACTAGTTGTTAAAAACAAGTATTTTACGTTCATCACTTATAGTTTATAAGCAGTTCGAAATAGTTTCTGAGTCACGAATCAAAATGTGTCATTTATTATTAAATACTTTTCCTCGGTTAACGTAGTTTCGTGACACCGGGTAAATTATTTAATAATTCAGGCGTCGAACAGGTGGAATTCCAGTAATGTTTCAGTACTTACGGTGAACGAGTTAATTTTAACAAATACTTAATAACCCCACGTATTTTGTTGCGAACTCCATCTTAATGTTTTCCATAACATGTTTAGGTAGTTAGTAAACTAAAGTTTGCTGCAACTATCATCACAATTTCTTCAAACTAAAGTATTAAGAGCTGATTTCCATGTCTAAGAAACATTATCCATACAAATATAGCTTTGTAAGCTATATGGTCATAAACGAATTGACGACACATACCAAACTGACAGACAAACCCAGTTGTTCAACTTATAACACTTCACTGTTAATAATTTTAACAAAAATCGACGCAGAGTTATTCATTGCATTCATCCTATTGACATTGTATGCTTTGAATAAATACTAAAGTTCATTTACATATTTTAGTGACAGTAACCTGTTATAAAAGACATGAATTCTAGCTAAAAGACAAAATTTAATTCGTAATAAGAAATAATTCGCATAACTGTATTAAACGCATATTGGGTTTATGAGTAAGGCCGTAGAGTTTTAAAGAGACAATAACATTAAAATCCTTTCAAAAAACATTCAGTGCCGATGACCCTGGAAACGGTTCCGCCGATTTCCAACAAACATGGTTTAGAACCATCTTATCAAATATGTATACCAGTTTCACCAAAATACACAAAAACCGCTTGGAAATCGGACCATCCGTTTTGTAGATATGTTGCCTAAAGGAATTGGCAACAGAACACAAAAAGACAAACACAGCCGTCAAACTAATAACACTTTCTTATTCTAAAGTTTAATAATCCAATCGCATCGCATTCTGCCCATCACCAGACCTAATGATGGAACTTACGTATCATCTGCCATATTTCGCCAGCGCCCTTGACCTTTTCCACCTTGAATACCGCCCTACCTACCATTACCGATAAAACTCCACGGTGTCCCCCTCTGCCGCTTAGTGGTGGGAACACAGGAACGTTTGCACATACATCTGCAACCTGCCACGGCCGTCCGTAACCGAACTATCTTTAGGGTGGAAGCAAACGCACACCTGCCTAACTATTGTTCCAAATCATGGCATTGGTGCCGATAGCGTTAGTGCCAAAGCAAAGTAAATCCGTCTCGATTGGTTCATATGGATAAATAAGGGACAGCAATACTTTTAGAGCAGTCAAAATCATTTTGAGTCTGGTTTGTCGCCACAGGATCAACACCATTGTCGGACTAGTGGACTATGTATTGCGCTCCCTTTTGTAATTAATGCTTTATTGTATTGTACGCGAAGATACAGGGGGGCTCTTTGTATCTACGCACCTGGACCTATAGTTATGATCAGTGATATACAGCATTTAATATATTTCATTCGAAAGATGTCGGTTTCTTCATTAATTGATAATTCGAAACTAAGAATACAGATTACTGGGTGTAGGTATATTTTTTGGGATGCTTGGTCTAATAATGTGTGTTTTAAAAATAACAGTGATCGTCGTTAATGTTCTCATTATCTTTCTACTGTGACAGGTTTATGATTACAGTTTAAGACTGCTGCTGACGGGATATTTTTATGATTTTTATAAATTCAAAACATCTTGACTTGACTTCTTGGGTTTATGGCTCTTGTTTGTAGATACTCAAAACATCTTTAAATCACAGCTCTAAAATAATGAGAGAGATGATCTCTGGGCTACGGCTTTATAAAATCTGGCATTTATTCGCTAAAATAATAAAACATCAATCTGAAAAATATTATAGTCAGGAAATTAAAATGTACTCAAATGGATTTATTCGAAATTGTTCCCTTTGCCTAGTACAAAAGGTAGATAAAATTATACTTTTACAATGGGCTCGTAGCTAAGTGCTAGTAACCCTACCTTCGAAGCGAGAAAGTCCGGGTTCGCCGGTCGGGGTAAAAATTTTGGTGATTAAGTTAACTTTTGGGCTTTGGATGTATATGTTGAGATTGTGCGTCATATGCGAAACGGGTAATCCTTGTGCAGGAAAAGACAAACAAAGACTTACACATCCTGATGTGTAAGTGTTTGTTTGTCTTGTTTAACTCAAATCTGTGAAATTTACTCGCAATAGTAGCACTTGTAGGCAGACGCAGGCGATATAAATATAGATAAAAAAACTGACACCACGCGTCGCCGTGATTTACTATTTAGCTAGTCGTATTCAAATCAAGTCTAGTACACTTATCTACGTACTACATATCATTCTATTCTGTGACACTCTGTTTAATTTATCCCGCAATATACGCATGGCGGAAGTCAAATCAAACAAGCTAATGGTATCTGCTAAGTAGTTTGAGAACATCGAAGGATATTACTTCCTGGATATTTAGCAATGCGACTGACCTTGTTGACTGACTGGCACCGTTTTACAACGCCACTTTGTCTGGTAATTCGGCAGCTATTACAAAGTTAGATACGATCGGTCTGCGAATTGCTTTGGTGAAAACGTTGTGAAACCCTGCTTCAGGAATCGTGGTCCTGTTCTTTCCAATTAGTTAGACCAGCGATTTCCAAATTATGGGTCGCAAGCGAATATTATGTGGGCCCTAATAAACAGAACGATACATCGACCATGCTTACGGAATGTAATGTGCCTATGGAGTTCCTGTGACACGTTATAGACTCACGAATATGTTTACTTGTATGTGTAAAATTTGTCGTGTCCAAATGATACTTGAGATCTAATGGAATAAATGAGTTTGAGTTTGAGCGGGCGACTACTGACGTATGGCAAGTTTGGGAGACATTTTCGATTGGAAATGACTATTTTTTTCTTGTTTGAACATATACAGTTATGCCCCTTTTTAACCAAGAGGTGAGTCCGAATTTGGATGTTTTTGTTGGGTGGGCCGCGGTCACCTCTAAAAAATCCTTTCTATCTTATAAATCGTATACAACCGTTGGCATTAATGTCATCTGGCTCACTGCCCTTTACTGCATCGGAGATGACCTAAAGAAAGTTGAAAAAATCAAGTAGTTTGGCAGCTCTATAACAGCCAAGTACGATTTAGATGCTGAAATAAACAGCAGGATAGGAGCAGCAGCCACAGCTAATGGTAAACTACGGCTTAAGGTTTTTGAGACCCGAGAACAAATTTCATGCTCACCACACAAAGTATGTCCCGGCCCCAAATCGAATCGCTTCGATTATTAAAATCTATGGTTTGTCTTTAACGAAATCTTGTACACATAGCAGTACTTCGCAATTAGAAATTGTTTAAATTTTTTTTGGAATCCTAAATGACAATCTTCAATTTAATTATATATAAACATAGCTACCGATTTTTTTGTGGACCAGGAATCAAAATGTTCTGAATAACAACTGATCAGCGACTTGAGTATCCACAAGACTCAACCTATAAAAAAAACACACGACTGAAGTAGATTTGGACGGTGAACATTTTTTGTATGAGGTTTTTGTTTCAAGCAATCATAGCCGATGAAGTTCGAACATACAATTGATGTTATTAGCAATGATAGAGTTTAAATGTCATGTCAAAGTTCAGAATGTATTATAAAAATATATAAAATACTGATTTGGGTTATTAAAGTAGAAAATTAGCTCCATACCCAACTGGTATGGAGCTAATATTCTGTGATACATTAGACATTAATTACATAACCGTGAATTACCCAGCGTGAGAAGGTTTGTTTATATCCATAGATCATATAATGTATTGTATTTACTTATCCCGATAATCACGTTCCGTGTTCCACCAAGATTACACATAACTTCTTATTAATTTACCAAGCATTGAGGTTATCGTGGAAGAGATCTAGATTAGTACTTACTCTAGATTACCTACTCAAGAGTTCTTCCACGGTGGTAAAACCATACCTGTTTCCACGAGCAACCAGGTAATCGAACTCAAACTTAAGTAGTGCACATTTAACGTGTCACAGAATCTCCTTAGGTACATTACATGCACACAGATATGTCAAATTACAGTTAGCTAAGATTTAAGAAGTTGAAAAGTTGTTAAGATTTTGTCTCTTCCAACTTCACTCAACTAATAATCACCTCGTATTACTGTAAGGTTTTTAATAATGAGATACAGAAAAGACATTAGGTGATTTGCTAGGAGGGAGGGGAGATAATTGTATAATTCTAGTGTGTTTGCAAAGGTTACTGCACCAATACAATTAAATGTTCCTCTGTATTTAATATTTATTTGATACTCTTAGGGCTGGTGAAGTATTGTCGGGATTTATACTGTTCATAGTCCATACAGAGGCAGGCCGATGTCAATATACTCTGGAAGGCGAAACATCACATACAACACAGATACCTATGTTTTTGTGTGCACCGATAGTCGTTCGTCACTTCGTACACAGAGATTCCTTTGTTTGCAATTAGATAAAGCGGGGACTGCGTACTTTACATTACCTAGAAACTATTTATAACTAGTTAAAATTATTTTGTTTTATTTTTGCGACTTCTTCCTACGTTTATTTTCGCCCTCGCATCGGGTGATGCCGCACGTGTTTGTGATCATTCTTCGAGCGCATTTGTGTATTTTGGAACACAACGTAAAAAATAGTTTACTTGCGTAACTTGAAATACTCATTAGTGTAAAATTATATACGAACATAAACATACGGACGATGTTAAAAATGCACAACGCGCAATGTGCAAAGTTCTTGCATTTTACTGCATTACTTGACCTTAATCCGTAGTTATTTTTTTGAACCGATTACGATAAGTCGAAACGATTTTTTTTATATCATTATGTCCAGTGTTTTAAGGTACAACTCATCAATTAAATCATCAATATAAAAATCCCTAGGGTTATGCCAATAATCATACGGCATTGAAATATTGTTTGCGTATGAGCCTTACAACTAACGGAAAACGTCCGAAAACCCAAAATTCAAGGCTTTTAAATTAGCCAAAAATCTTAAATTTATAAAGAGAATGTTAAAAGTTATTCATCTAAAGATATCAAACACGTTGTAGAGATAGGATTTAGGTATAAACACGCTCTATGTTTTCCAGTTCTATTATGGTAGCAGAGCTCAGTTCGGGGCGAACAACTAATTTACTTACACTTACACAGTCCTACATAAGTCACAGATAACACAGTACTTTTACTATAACCAAGAGTAATCCGAAACTAAACAAATAAAGATTTACGAAATAATACTAATACCTGCTTACCCGATTACAACCGATGCAATGTTTTAGTTATGTCTGTTAACATAAAGTTCGAAAGAGGTGAAACGAACATACGAAACGAACAAGTTAAAACATCATCTTAAACTAATGGTTTAGCTTTAAGCGTTGGTTAACTACAAATCATTCCCCTCAGATACTCGCTTGTTGTTTACCTAAAGTGAATGTACTGTCAATAACCTTCAACATACAATGGTGGATGCTTACAAACACCAAACTCCCCTGTGACCGAACTACGAGTATGTTTAATGAAATCATTTTGAACTTGTTTTGAACTCATCGGAAACTTGGCGCTATTGTTGTCTGCAAAATATTTTGTAAATTCCGAGTATAAACTAAGGTCAAGTCAATGAAGTCTTAACATGTCTTAGGTCTTTTAATTATTTAAGGTCAATTTGCCGATATTATACCTATTTTATGATTGAACTATTAGACAGATTTGCCGGTCTATGAAAGAAGGATTGGAGGTGGCTTAGGTAAACCAATAATTATGCATTAAAGACTACATACATAATTGATTGTGTAATTTATGCGAATAAATAAAATATTTACGCGAAGTCCTTTCATAAGATACGTTTCTCGAGTTGATTGGATCGCTGTATTTTTTTCCTCTGGCGAACGTTCCGATCTTGAAAACTATCCAAACAATTTTAGATCAAAATCTACCACCCAAACTATTAAACTAGCCATCCACTATGTTTCAGGAAGATTGGATAAACGGCGGGAGGTCGAACAAATCCAAATTATGTCGATACATACTCACAATGACGATTCATCAAAGTAGAATTAGAAAACTTGGCTCGCTCGTTCAAATATAAATGGTTCTCGGTAAAAGGAACTTATTTGGTTCCTGCCTGCGTATTATTACGCAGCCAGACTGTTGTACGAGCGGTATTTGTCTCATAATATTGTCTTTGTCAATATTGTTTCCTCTACCCGTGCTTCACGGGTTCATAGGTTCTTGAGACAGAATTCGTTTTATTTATTATTGAAGACTTCAGCACAATAGATGCCTTAATGCTAGAGAATTTTCTATCTATTCTTGGTCGTTAAAACAGTTGTATGGCAATACAAATATAAAAACATTACAATCCGTAAAAACTAAATTCAATATAATAAAATAAAACTGTTCTTGTGTTCATGATCATTCTCGAAACACGGAATAGGAACTTGACGGCTTTTGATGCCGACTCACCCGTTTATTCTTCACAGAAAACTAATTTCATTTTTCATTCTGCTACAGGAAGTGGCTACATATCACCAGAGCCGATGTATCCTGACCGTGGTGATATATCTGCGCCTCTGGACGCAGACTCGTCTGTATTGAAAGACCAGCATTCCATGACACGAGGGAAGGAGACGCCGCTACTGCGATTGCGGAATGGCGCGCTGCAGGCGGGACTCAAAGAAAGGCTCCATAGGGTCGTGCAGATGAGAAAAGTAAGTGTTGCATTTAACTCGACTAAAACTTATTAATTCCCTTAGATCGCAAGTTTGGACACGTCTAAATTTACAAAGTAATTTCCATACCCCTAAATGCGGTAACTGATTACTACTAATATTCTACTAGTACTGATATGCTAAAAGTAGTTGAAGAGAAATGGAAAATAAAAGAGAAAATACGTTGGCTATGAGAAATTGGCTTACAAATTGACCGCTGCCGGTTCAAAACTGGAATTATGTTTAATGGAAGCTGCGGTACGAAAGTTAATATTTAAAACACGTTTTTCGTATTGCATCGTATCTTCTTTTGTTGTAATGACTTATCTACTGTTACTATATTATTTTTGATTAGTGCATTGCACCTTCTATAGTTTGAAGTTGCGTTAGGGTAGGACAATCGACAATTAGAATCTAAAATTCTCATTTACCCATAGTCGTAGATACTAGAATCCTATCGACCGCTCCGTGACATAGTTGGTAGTAACCCTGCCTTCGAAGCGAGGGTTCGATTCCCGGCCGGGGCACAATTTGTGTGGTGAGCATGAAGTCTGTTCTCGGGTTTTGGGTGTTTGTCTGGTGTTCCTGTGTTTGTCCATACCATCTGCGACACAAGGAATGAGGTATGTGTATGTATGTATGAGTGTGTAAACGTAACAAAAAAAATAAAAAATATATGGAAACAGACATTTCGGTATTTCTCACTGGATACCATTAATACAACAGACTAAATAATGTAAAGGTATTGAATTCACCAAGCCTTTAATAAATACTGATTGCAACCGCGACGAATTTAAATTATGAACGGTGTAGAAAAGTACGAAAATGTGAATAATTTTTGGCCTCGCATATGCTTGACATCATTAGAAAAGCTAAATGCGTCAGCTAATGCAAACGAAAGTAACAAAACCTACAACGACGGTTTCAGAAAATAAAACAAGGCTACTGTTCACGGATCTTATTGCAATTGTGTTGGCAGTTGCATAAGATCATGTCCTATTCTGAAAATTTTAGCGAATTTATTATTCTAGAGTGGGTTGTCATTTTTCGCATGTAAACACGTGCGTGTTTTTATAACACGTTCGCACTTTTCTAAATTAGACGTGTGTAGTTAAACTCAAGCTTTCTCAATCATGATTAATGAAATCTGCTATTAACAGCATTTCTCGATGGAATAACGCATGGGCGTACCCAGGGAGGGGCAGCTGCCCTCCCAGGAAATTTAAATTAAGAAGCGATTCAAATAAAATAAAAATGCATGCAAATTTACACACGCACACACGCACACACATACTTTCGCCTTTATATTTAATATAAATAAAAAGTAAGATGGTGGTTGGTAAATATATAAATTATATTTTCAGGAAGTAGAAAATCAGCGAAAGTCGTCACCACTTCAGCGGAACGTGGTGTACCCACTTGCCATGCTACTCTTGCTAGCCCTCACAACAATTACAGTACTCATGGTGCTGCAGAATACTCTGGAATTGCTCATTGGCATCAAGGCCCTACCGCTCAGTACAAGGGTAAGAGAGATTACACTATAATACAGGATATACTCGTATATATGACAGAGTCATCTGTCGGTGTGGTTCGACTCAGCCAGCTGCGTCAGTTTAGGAAATAAATGTTATGTTAAAAAGCTAATTATTTAAGCTCATAAAATTCGGTTCGAGCTATACATCCAATAAAATTTCAATATCTTATGGAAATATTTAATTTATCAAACTGTGAGGTGTGTCAAGCACAAAGATTAAGAGAGAAAGAGAGAGCAGTAGTATTGATGTAAAAGTAAAGATACAGGATCTTATATTAGCGGTATCTTCAGATGTAATTACTGCATCCTTTATACAATCTATTTTCATCTATAATTCTTTAAAATCGATGTTTAAACCTACTACTTCAATAATGGGTTTCGTTTATGATGGTACTTGCATACCATTGTAGGAAAAAGTCCTAAATAAAATGATAGATTAAAAATACTGATAATGAATAGTTTGGTATAAAATAGCTGCAATGGATGGATCTTCTTATGCCCTTAAAGCGACCTACACGAAACCTGTTAAAAAAATGGTGCGTGTCGAGGACACGGCTGTGTGTTTTACGTGAATACGTGTAAGTTGACGCAGACAAAAACAACCTAAAAATGGCGGTGCTTCCACCGCAAGCAATGCGTCACAGTCCTCACTCAACGTCACGAATTATTTGATCCTTTAACTAGCGAGTGGTGTAATATGAATATTGTTATCAGTTTTCTGAATAGCTTCCCTCTATGGAACCAAATTTAAAGACGTATTCACGTCAAAACTTATATTTTCAGCAATTCACGCTGGGCATCGCGTCGCTTTCAAAGCTGGGATGGGCTGGCGCGCTCCTAGAGGCGTTCCTTATCTTGTACCTTCACGCCGCGTCGCTGACGGGGCTAAGCGCGCCGCTGCGTGCTCTACGAGTGTTGCCACGCGCGCGCCGCACGCCCCTGCCTCGCATCCATGCGCTGTGCGCAGTGCTGCTCGCGCACTCCACTGCGCAGCCGCTGCTCGTCAAGATACTAGGTTGATAAATTCAGGCGTTACTTTGTAGATGTGTATTTTAAGATGGCCTAAAAACTGACCTTGTCGAAAGCTACACCTACAACGGTCTCGGATCAAACCGGTCAAATATTCTTAGTGCGTGCTCTTTATTTCTTGCGTTTGTGGCCGGCCCTCAATACAGTCTTGTTGTGCCCTCCCTCGCTGACACGCACGGTGTGTTCAACTGCTTACATATTGGCTGGCCTTATATTCAGTTGATAGTAACTCTGCGCTGTAGGTCGTGGGTTCGATTCCCATTCAGGACAAACATTTGTGTGGTAGACATATAGTGCCATTTGAAAAAGCTTTGTATTAAATGATTGTTTGAGTAAGTGATAGACTTTCTTCACTTGCTGTGTAGGTGCCGGTGAAAATACATGCGCATGATACATAAGATAACCGTCTCGGGTGACGGGCATAACGGGGTGCGACTTGGGTCTTCTCATGCTTCGGTCGGGGAGGACTTAAGTCGTAATGCTGTTTTTATGGGCGGAGGTAACCACTTACCACCAGGTGGTCCACCAGTTTGTTACTTCACATCTTCACATAAAAAAAAATAGATGATAAATATGTAGCTGCAGCATCAAACCAACTTAAAGACGTATTCACGTTAAAACTGTTAAAATACAATTTTTCAAACATTTGTTTCAGGTATAACAAATTTCGATTTGTTGGGCGAGTTCGGCCGCATCGAGTGGTTGGGCAACTTCAAGCTAGTGCTCCTATACAACGCGATATTCGCCGCCACCGTCACATTGTGTCTCGTCAACAAGTTCACGGCTAGCGTGCGTCGAGAGCTTTACAACAGGTTGGTCGAGAATGTCAATACGGTCGCTCATTGCGTGTCTTTCCTCAATAACTGACGAGAAATCAACTCTATTGAGTTATATGTTGATCTGATACATAGATCTTGGATTTTCAGCAGTCAGATCCTAACTACTCTACCGAAATCCGGTTTTGTTAGTATCCTCCGAATACTCAAACGCTGTTTAAATGCTCTACTTAGCTGAAGCCTGTTTATTATTGAGAGATTGTGTTCTAATGGTATTTCTCAAATGCCTTTAATGATTTACCATGACAGCTAAATATGGTTTAAATGCAGTGGAAAGCTCTCTCAGACTTATCAGCTACCTAACAGGTTTGACATTTTATTTGACAGTGGCTAACCGTGAATTTAGTGCCTGTGAAAGCATTTTGAGTCATTAAAGTGTTCTAAAATGTTAAGCTATACTTAATTAACAGTTTGAGTATACGATTTTGAAAAATAGGTGAGTATAAGGTTATTTGAGATGTTTCAGGATTCGGACTGTTATCTATGTAGACTCAATCTGGATATTTGTAGTAGTTGTTATGATCTGATTGTATTGAATTTGGTAGGCCAAAATAATGTTAACTCCATTAGAAGTTTGGTAGTTGTATCTATTCTCTCAAATTCTCAACTTCAGTATTAATGTGGACAAGAAAAATGTAGATTATGCCTCATTCTATGAATAAGAATAATTTAGATAGTAGAGGTTTGGTTTTAGTGCCATCGAAATGTTCCACATATTCTTGAGAATGTTGACAGATCAATGGTTGTTTGCGATTAAGAGAGGATTTGTTCTGTGCCTAATAGCATATAAAGTTGTATTGTCTAAAGGAGTAAAATGACACACTGCATATCGTGAGGTTGTGATATTTTACTCTTTAGTAGAATGATGGATGGTAAGGAAATGAACTGAGTGATTAGGTAAGATTATTGTAGGTATTATCAATAATTCACTGAAATATATAGCCTACATGTATTCTATTTCTTGTAAGTTACATAAAAATAGAAAAATTAAAATTTCATAAAAATAACACCATATTGTAAGCTGCAATATGTATACAAAATCCATGCATTTAATTCAATTGTAACCCATTTTAATTATCGTTCCTATGTATTAATGTACGAATTTTATTATTTTTTAATGTATTCTTTGTAGTTTTTGAGGAAAGACTCATGAGATTTCTAATGTTTTATTTTATTACCAATGAGACTGAATCTAATAAATTTGTTGAATTAGTGTGAGGTGATTATTTATTTAAAAATGTTTGTGTGATACAATGAATGTATTCAATTACTTTACAGGATCAAATTTAATTATTGTTATTCCAAATTAATTATGTTGTTTCCATGACTATTTTATAATGTAACTATTTCATTCAAGATTACGTTGTCTAATAATATGAATAATTATAAAAGACAATTTTGAAGACTGTTTAAATGTAGTTTATTTGCTCAAAACATCACAACCATGCATGCCTGCAATGGTGACTATGGAAATAATTTATTTATTTCCATGTTATAATATTTGAGGCTAGTTTTTTTCTAGTCTTACAATGTTGTCTGATGCAGATATATCCAAGACAATCTGGCATATAGTTTCTTTATATTTAAGATTAACCAACTATAGTATGTTTTTTTCATCTGCTGTCATCACTAACGCGCAAACATGCACTGTTTAAAGGAAAATTCATACAAATAGCTGTTCTTATTTTTTCTATTAAATAGTAATAGTGTGCTTAGATGTACTTGAAATATTATTACTTGTAGTTTGTGTTCTGTTTATTGCCAGTGGTGCTAATGTATCACAAAATATTGTAAACTATGTACTTATACTCATTAGAACAATTTTACTTATGGAAATAATGTAGTGTCATTTTGGTTTATAAATTTTGTGTGGGAATCTCCAATGTTTCTGAGTATAATTGTAATTATTGTGGATTTTATACATTTTGTATTACATTGTACCAAACATTGAGATTGCATTTGAATAATAATAATAATACAAAACAAAAAAACATGTTATTTTATTCCCTATTGAGTACTGTATTTTTATTTTATATTTCCATACACTTATTTTTACTCCTAACCATGAACCACACAATATAAGCAAATATTGGAAATGACATTTTTTTTGTCAAAATTACCTTTTGTATGTCTTGCTTAATTTCATTTGCTTTTTAATATTCATTGTTTCGGCTTGTGCTAACAAATTCAGTTGCTTTATCAAATAAGTTCAGTCTCATTTGGTTCTTATAATGAAAGTTGTCACCAGAATATTATCTATTTATAATTTACATAAGATCCAGAATTAAATCACAGTCTAACTCTCTGGGTGGTGTTGTCCTGGGGTGTTTTGTGATTTGTCCACCCATGTTAACTAAACCCTATCCCTAAAGTTTAGTCATAAAAATGGTTTTATAACTATTGCCAAGCCAACTTTCGTTATAATTTGGTTAGACATGAGCTGCAACTATTTTATTTATTTATTTTATTTTTCTATATTTAGATACAAATGGCTAGCAGACTTCTTCACACTTCCAGAAGAAACTGAGAAAACGACTGTAGCGAGCCCTGTGATACCAAAATCTAACATTGACATAGATAATAAAAATAAAGACAGTACAAACCCTATCAAAACAGAATAACTTTGAATGTAAGAATACCTATTATGGATTATCCTGTTTTATCTGTGATGTTAAAAGTTTAAGTTGTATTTTTTTAATAAAATTAAATGTTGAAAGAATTAATTATTATTTTATAACTTTTTTATTTATGTAAACAGCAATATAAAATTTTAACTGTGACAATCTACAGAGAAATACCAAACCCACATCACACTAAAAAGTAACAGTTTAGTATCTTGCTGATGCAGGCAGCAGTTAGTTAGACAACTACATTTTCTTTTCTTCTATCTCTAAATTGTTTTGCTCATTCTCACTAGCTTTTTCAATGACCATGTGATGTTTTCCATGTCTTCTGCCTTCCGCTTTCAATATGAGCTTTCTAGCATTCGTTCTGATTGCTTCTAAGCTATCATTGCTACTTAGTCCAAATAAAAATCCTATACTTATAACATCTTTAACACCTCTAAGATGTAAGTAGTTCTCAGCTCCACTAGTGATTATTATGCTCCTGGACTTTCCTATTGCAAAGTAGTTGTGTGCAGTTGTTATAATGTTTTTCCTTGCTGTGCTGTCTCTTATTGCAGGTGAGTACATTAGCTCAAAGAAAAGTCCCCTCTCTGTTGCCTGTCTGTAAAGTTTCCTATTTATTTTGAATGGAACTCTGCCAGTGGTTTCAAAACTGATTATATCAATGTCCATGGAGCTACAAGCATACTGAAAGGCTGCAAATGTCTTAGGAACCATAGCAATGATGTCAAACTTCTTAAGATTTTCAGATTGGTTTAATTTATGAGCTACACCAGATTCCGAAAACTCTATGGTGACTCTCTGCAAAATATTTAACTTACATGATTGTGCTGTTTCTTTGGGAATGTTGACCGGTTCAGGAATATAATCTTTTTTCTCTCTAGATTCACCTTTCTTTTTCTTCGGTTTCGGCTCTCCGTTTGGTTCCTCAACGTAGGTGTTTATTGCGATCGTATTGTAACCTAGTTTTTCGATAAGTTCTATTTTATCGAGGTTTATTTTACTGCTAATACACAAGTCACAGAATCCCCAGTTGTGGCCCGACATGACGGTAAGCTCAGACTACGATTAGCGAATTGGACGATTTATAGATACCATACCAGAACAAGGCGGAATATTTCTCTTTAAGGCTCTAAGCAAAAGAAAATAACGCCGCGCCGAGACTAGTGCGACACGAAGATTTTAGGTTATGATTGTGACGCAGAAATGTAAACGAGTGCAGACCGATATGATATGAAAAAAACAATTTTATTGAGTAGATTACCTACTACAAAAGAAAAAGGACAGTCACTAGTATTGGCAGTGACTATAATCTCTTTGGTCAACAAAGTTTCTAACAAAACTCGACTTCTTTTTACCAGATCCCGTTTGACAGCTATCGCACGTAGTGACGTTACCTAGTGATGGCAGCGTAGCGTGCAACTGTCGATGTCGACAGTGATGTGCTCAATTTGTCAACGTTTGTTTTAAACGTTTACACACTCATACCTCTAGACTAGGATTCTCTGAGTCGCAGATGGCATAAACAAACACAGAAACACAAGACAAACGCCCAAGACCCCGAGAACAAACTTCAAGCTCACCACACAAAGTGTACCCCGGCCGGGAATCAAACCCGGGACCCCTCGCTTCAAAGGTAGGGCTACTAATAAGTAAGCCACGGAGCCGAATATAAATAGCATTTTCGTTTTTTTTCACAACGGTGCAATAATCATTATTCTTTATTGAATAACATATGATTCATGATCAATATTATTAGCAGTGGGAGTAAAAAATTCTTATGTATTTTTTTTAATAGTTATTTTAATCGTTTAAACTTTCAAATGCATTTAGTAAAAACCTGTTATTTTGACATTACAAACAGACACTTATTAACTTATTTGTTTGTTTGTATTAATAGAAGCTTCATGCATTGTTTGATCATCTCTAGATTAAATATAATTTTTGACGTCTCCATCGGTTTGTGAATTAATGTGCGATTTTTTTCCCAGGAAGTGAATACATTTTTCCTTGCAAAACTATGACTGCTCGCATTGTGTTAGCTGGAGAATCGCAATGTCTAATATTCGCCGAAGTATGTTTGGTTGCAGATTACCTTTCACAGAACCTTCCACAATTCTGTTACGAGCGAATCGAAAAGCCGGTATTGGAATGGGAGGTAGGTGGCAACTTGTAAGTTTCACATTCGAGTTATGACTTGTATATAATACGTTATTTAAGTTGACTTGAGCAAACTACGGCTGAATCTAAGATTCTCATTTCTGTAAGATCTACATTTCTCCATCAACCTAGGTCTGTAGGTACCTCTGTCTTCTTACACTCAATCCTAAACCGAATATACTATTTTCTTTTAATACGAGAAGCAGGCATGAAATTTAATTCATCATGCAATTTTATGGGTCATAATATCTAGATAACTTCACTTGGAATACCCGTCGTATTCTGAGTTATACAATTAAAACAGAGATGTATAAGTGGTGGAAGGTGCACCTACCTACTCTCTTTTTGATCAGACAGTCCTACTAATGTAACTAGTCTCATTTTTTCAGGGATGGCTGATTAAAGTAAATCAAAAGAACAAGTGGCACCATACGGGATCCCCGCTGATATGGAAAGAAATGTTGATGAAAGGCAGTAAACCTTTCTATATTGGAGGTGCTTCTGAGTTTCTAGAATATTGCCATACCTACTACCAATTTGACTGTTTTGTGTCCCCTGAAAAGTTTGATAAGTTATGTGCAAATTTTGGACAATATCAAAGGAAAGTGAAAAATGAAAATCGTGCTTTATCCGAAAAGGAAGCTAGGGTAAAACATATTGACCAGCCAGCTAAAACAAACTTTGCAGTTTGCATATATGGCGCTGGAAACCCATTGACAATGCATTTGATATCCGGCTTTTTGGACATGGCTGTCGGCGAGAAAAGCATTTCCAAAATATATCTTCATGATACTGAATGTTCGAAAGAGTTCATGGAATATATCGAAAAAGAATGTAGTTACGTTGGCACGGATCATCCATCTAAAGTGGTCAAATATGTGGACAAAATTGGCAGCGCACTTACCAGTACTGATTTATTAGTCGTTTTGGACCACGAACCTTTCAAGTAAGGTCTTTCCGATGGTAAAAGTAATAGACAGGCTCCAATTTTGTATCGATTAAATCTAAATTCTATTTGCAGCATGGATTATTCTATCGGAAGCTGGCTCAATATTAACAGGAAGAAAATGACAAATCTAGCATTAATGATAAATGCATCTGCTCTCAGGACAATGTACGTCCTTTTTCCGAATTTAGGACCAGCTTGTTACAATGCGACTATGCTTGCAAACGCGGCAAATATAAACAAGAAAAATATCGTGGTGGCTACTTCCGATTTAGGACTAGAGATTTCAGCACTGGCTGCTGAAATAGCCCAAGTACCAATGAGAAATATGTTCTGTCCACCCGTTTGGGGTTTTGTAGGAGTCAATCATCTGGTAGACATCAGGACAACAGTGCACCGGTACAACAGCTTTGAGCCTTACAATCGGTATCCTAAAGTCAGAAACTCTTCTCTAGTTATTGGCTCTATTACACCGGAGCTGAGAACAATGGAATACTTGATGTACTTTGACGAGTCACTTTGGATCAAAGTAGCAGAAAATAAGGTTTCTTCTTCTTATTTGATAGTTGATACTTAGGTGCTATTATGATGCATATAACTCGGCGTCATTGAATACTACTGGCCGGGGGAATAGCATTCACTTTAGAGAAAAACACTGTTTGATTTGAAATTTTAGTAAAATAGTAAAAAACATTTTAACAATTTAGTAATCCGCCATGTCGCGTTGTTTACTTATAAGCACCATTCCCCTTACTTAGCTAGCAATCTACTCAACAATCCTATGATGATTTTATTTCAGAGCAAACTGTCAAAAAAGCAAGTCAGGATCAACAAAGCTTATTCATTGCTGAATGTGGTGAAGATATGGTTATTTGATCAGAATCCAAGTCATATTGTAAATCTAGGAATACAAAGCAACGGTTGGTTTTCAGTTATTTCATATTGAAATGGCTATGCTCTAAATGGCTAGCTTTTCTCTAGAATTTATTATTTACTTTGGTATGCTATGCATTAACTGTAATTTTCAATTTCTTGTGGCTGTATTTTTAGGTTCATTTGGATTGCATTTCGATGGTGTGTTTTCACAACCTTCTCGATTGGTCAATGGAGAATGGATACCTGCATCCGATTATATGCTACCTAAAGATCCATATATGCAACTGAAATATTTAGAGCAAATGGCTGAATATGTGATGAAACTGGGAAAGAATGAGTTACCAAAAATTATTCCTTACTATCCCTGCACGTGCCCACCTAAATTTTTCAAGAAGAAAGCCGTTTGGTAGATCTATACCACTCGAATCGATGTTCACTCATAGCGAATACTCGATTTAACCTGTTTTCGAATGTAACATAGCTGCGCAACTCGCCGCCAGCACTATTGAAACGAACCAAGCGAAACGAATCAGTGTCGAAAGAGACGTTGTTGTGGCGGGTCGGGTTGTAACATATTTTTGTCAGAAGAGGAATGTTATGACGTGCAGCAACTGTCTTTGTTTCATCAACTTACGTTTATCACTTGGTCCGAATCCTCCAATAATGTGATAAAAAGCAGCCGTCGAGTCAATACGCGGTTGCGATGATCTTATCCAAAGTATGATCGTGCCAATAGGAGTTATTAGCATAGTTAGATGTCCGTATCGGTTAAGTTGTGTGAATGTTGTGCCAATAATGAGATAGTGTAGTGTTGTGATGTGGTTGTGGGACATATGGGGCGTGCTGTGGGCTGTGGAGGCGGTGGCGCAGCTGGCCGTGGCGTCGCCGCTGGAGCCCGCGCCGATGCCGCAAGGTGAGAGGCCTCACTGAACCTTGTCAGTGCAGCCTACGCGTTCGCTGCCTCGATAGTTGGCTAAAATGCATGGCGCTTCTTAAATATGCTTTATAGCTGCATGACATAAATTGCTTAATTTTTTGTTTATATTTTTCTTCCCAGACATGCTCTTCTGGTGGCGGATTCCAATTTCTTCTATTATGGTTTGCATCTAATAAAATGCTTGTTGTTTATAAAAGTGTATTTTTTTTCAACTTTAATATTTTATTACAAAAAACACTTCGAGCACCCATATCTAAAGCACTATTTAAATAACTTCACAAAATATAAAGTTCGTTTTAGCAACTAACTAGGTTTTATTAGTTCAGTAATCTTAGAATGATCAGCTCACCTATTTATTTTATATTGTAAATGGTTATAACAACGTATAAATTAACTTCCTATTAAAAACGACTGCTTTAATCAAATGTTTATGTCCGGTAATTATGTTTCAGTCACTTATAACTATGAATAAGGAACAAACAGGGCAGTAGGTTATGGCAAGGCTAGTGGTGATGGGATTACAGTTTGTATTAAAAAAACCTGCATATAACTGCAGTACGCCAAATCCTATAATATTAATCCTTGTGGACGACGTGGATGTGACAACTACATAACTTTACTTGGGTACAATTTGTGAAATCAAGTTAACTTAGAAATCAAGTTACTTTTAACAATTATGCTGGTGAATGGGCACAAAAAATATGGAAACCTATGTTTCTTCTATGCAATTTTTTCAAATAGGTATAAATTTATAGAGTAATAAATTTGAAAAAAATCTCTGAGTATGTACCGTTTAAACTGAAATGTAAATGGAGCTAATTGTGGCCAAGACGAGACAGAAGAAACAGTAGTCGTCTTACAAACAGATTAATGTACCAGGGCGCTCTAATGACGGACTATAGCCTTATTTGGCACGAAGGTCGACCGCAAATCCCTACAAATTGCTTTCAGAGACGATAATCTGGCAGCTATCGAAGCGCAACTCTCAGGTTGGGTTACCCCTCAATGATCTAGCGCTCGCATTAGTTCCCCGCCACGCGAAGGAATGTTCTCATTTTCTTTTAATCGAACCACATTGGGTATTTTCGGATTTCAATTTGTTCCGTTCTCGTTAAGGGGAATCGTTTAGTTATTGCGGTCGACTTAGGAGAGGCTTTGCTCTATACCATACAATTTGTCTGAAGAGCGTAAAACTCAATCTTCGTCGAATAGAGAGCTGTTAAGCGGACCCACGTCCTCGCGACGGTTATTGTGGCTTCTCGTATGTTTGGATTATATTTGGGACACGGCAACAATACGTGTTTTCTATTGGTTTTTTTCGTTGGAACCCTAATGGTTGAAAGTTTCATTAACAAGTAATGTGAATACCGATGTTGGTCTTCGACAAGTCACTAAAAGCCAAACAATAGAACTGAATAACATAGACTGGATACTATTACCAAAGCAACATTGATATATAAAAAAATATATAGCAATGTTGCAATGGCAATCTATCCTCAGTACCTAATCTATTAGGAGTTTGACTGTAACAAACGTATATAATGTAGTCAAGATTGCATAATTATCTTCTATGAGAAACCTGCCTGATATGTTTTTTTGAAGAAAAACGAGATGAAACAACTAATGAAAAATAATCTAGTTGAAAGAATTATAATAAATAGCCAGCTATGACTGCGAGGGACTGTGCTGTTTCAGATAAAATGATCGTATAATATGATGCTATTTCTTTAGACCCACGAATAAAGCTTCAGTTTGGCTTAACATGTTAATGCACACTTTTTTACAATTAGAGTATCACCTATGGCACTATAAATCCCGTAAAGATATTTAGTTCGAATAGAAACTCGTATTCATCCCGCATATCCGCCGTGTCAGAATTCAGAAGAGGTGTTTCCGCAACACGAGGCATCTAATGAATGTTACATAAGGCTTGTGGGTTACACGCTGGTTGGTGAAATAGGCTACGGGAATTTAGTAAAGGTAAAGCTTTTCAACGTGGTGATATAAAAAAACTATGATCTTGAATTTGACATCTTGGCCTGCATAGTATTGGAGTCGCTTGTAACATCACCATAGTGTACCTACCTAACTGTTATTTGATCTCTTTATCGGTTTATACAGTTTGCTGTGGTTTGTGTAAATAATTCTAAAACATACCTCTGCCAAGTTGGCCTCTGCCAAGCGTTATAAGATATTAAGGATTTCATATTTGCTCACTACGTCACATTTTTGTAATTTTCCATTAGAGCTTTCTATAAATACACTTGGACATCATTTTCATTAGCATAACTTTGTTACTAATACGGAGCTTGTTCATTCCATATTTGCTGGTGTGGAGTCTACGATGCTCCATAGGTACCTAATTGATTTGAAACTATTATTTTACCTAATTAATGAATGTAGGTGGGTGCGTCAACGTGCTCTTCTGTAAATATACAATATTACGTACTACGCACAATATTACGTAGGTGTATGAGACTATTGTAACAAACAGAAAATATTATTATCAAAAGTATCAAAACCGAATTTTGATATTTTTGATAATGAAATTTGCCAAAAAGCAATGTCGTGTCAAGTAGCTCAAGTGAAGAAATAAAACCGAAAACCGTAACCGATATTTGTAGTTAAATCACGAAAAGTTACACGTTTATCTAAAAGTTCGTGCCGATCCCTCGGTGCGCGAGACCGACTCGCACTTGGCCCTTTTTTTTGTAGATAAAGGATGTCTCGTCTGTGGAAAACCCACGGTAAGCTAGAGTCTTGCTGAGCCTCCTAATAACAATTTGTTCATCGTAAATGATTCGCTTCAATTGTGATTTCCAATGGCGCAAAAGTAAGCGATTGCATCAACTGTTGTATTACGAAACAAAAGCTTTTGAACAGTCGTGTGGCGCATGACCGCGTGCGCCGGCGCAGGCACTCACAGAGACCGGTGAGGGAGACATCAGTTGCATAACAAGCGGGCGCTGCGGTATCCGTCTAACGGGACAGTGGCATGAGTAGGGGAACCACCTCCGCCTCTAGACGCGTTATATCTCGATTGTGTCAGATTCGACACCAGTACAGCTACTTTAACCAGTTATTTGCATCGATCCTCTGCCAATTTATCCCGTTCGAACAGTGCAATGAAATCACGATAAGTATTTCTTAATTTATTTCATCACTTCTTGTCACGAAATATGACTTTAAACATGAGTTCGTTCAGGCTTGTTCGTGCGATCATGAACGAGACCGTGACTGATTTGGTACAAAGACTGATGAACGCAGCGAAGCCGAGTTGCTTTTTGAATTAGAAAGAAGGTCACTTCACGCCAGTTCATGCGTACTAAATAACATTATATTACTCCGAAGGTAGACTAGCTATCTGTACTGTGTATAGGTAGCTGCTGCAAGTTTTCTGATTACATTACCGTACCTACATAGGCTGGTAATCGCCGGGTGTGAAATGTTCTTGATCGAACTGGTTAGAGAGTAAATGATATCAACATTATCTACACGCTGTACCTATGACTACAGTTACTTGAATTAAAGGAAGTCATAATGTTTAGTAACATTATGACTTCGATTCGTTACTAAACG
The DNA here is from genome assembly GCA_921293045.1 of Aplocera efformata. Classification (NCBI taxonomy): domain Eukaryota; kingdom Metazoa; phylum Arthropoda; class Insecta; order Lepidoptera; family Geometridae; genus Aplocera; species Aplocera efformata. The sequence continues at coordinate 9,979,208 of OV121045.1, forward strand.
AATCGACATACACATGACATGCAACGTAATGAAACTCACTGATGATAAAGTTAGTTGGTAGATTACCATCTTTGGAACTATCTTCTTTGTAAAGTTCCTCTACCGTTCAGAGCGCCGGGTTCTCTAGTTAAGTGAGCACTAGCTTATTATATTATTCTTACGACTGCAAATATCTTTGCGAAACTGCAGGAATGTACCAGGCAAGAAAATTATTTAAAAGCGTAAAAATTCACATTGGCAATTTACATTATGTGTTTCGTTGCACAAATAGAGATATTATTTCTACTCTATGATTACTGATTCATAGTTAGGTAAAGAAACGATTGTATAAAGCGGTAAACTACTTTGCAAGTAGCAATTTATTTTAGTTTTCACAGCTCGTTAACTCTTCTGAGCTTGCATGCTTGCTTTTACAAAAGTGTGTTCAAATGTAGATTATAGACATAGAACTTAGACTGTCTTTGCCAATTACAACAACTAATAGGTAAGAGGTACACGTGGGACAAATAAAATTATACAAAATTAAATTAATATCCATAGCCCATAAAATGGCTTTATTTCGTACCGAGCAAAAGCTTTTGTGCTCTCATCAATTTACAAAGTCACACAAGATGAAATAGGTAGAAACAATTTATCGGTCCATGAGCATTGTTAAAATGTCGCTAACAATAAAATGGGAAACCAATTCAGGGCCGTTATTAAATGTCATCGCAGCATAAAGAAATGGCCCGTTTGATGTACGTAGCCTTTGTTCCTTCTAACGAGCCACCCGAAGACGGGTGTCGGGGCTGCCACCTGCCTTTTCTCAGAATATGGATATCCAGCATAAAAACGGTTCTCGCTTCTATTTAAAAACATTGAAAAACAGGCGACATGCATACATTTGACGTTTCGTCGTGCATGATGATGATCATAATATCAGAAGCAGATAACTCCAGCGTTTTTTAATTTTAATTGGATGCCGTTTGCGGTGGACCCAGGCGAAGTTAGTCTATGCCTTAACTTTATAAATCACATGCTATGATTGATTATATGTAATTTTGATAACATAAAGCTGATTTAAGTCATCGGCCAACCCTAGAGTCGCCGAAAGAAAGCGTACAAGCACAACTTGGCTCGGTTAAAGCGAGTGTTAAAAGCGCTCATAGAGCGTTTCGCTAAAAGGTACAGGTGGATTTCATAACTTTGTCTCTAGGCAGGATTAAATGGAGGTAAAAAGAACACCTCTTGCTTTAAGCATTAAGGCTCCCCATTGTGCTTCACATTATTATTACGAATTTTCAATGTCTAATTAGGTAATGTATTTGTAATGTACAATAAAGAGTATCTATCTATATTTGAGCTTTTATCTTCTATACCTACTACAGATTAAATAATAATCCTATCTTATTAAGATTATTTATTCGTGGGAAAAGAAGAGCAGCGATGTATTTAACACTTGTCAATCACGATAAAGTTTTCCCAAAAATGTAACCCACAAGATGTAGCTGACAAAGTAGTCTACCTCTTTGGAAAAAAGGAGTATATACCTAGTATGTAGTTAGTAGTTTTAGTGGAAAATTTTCTTGGATGCTATTAGGCTTTTATCACATTGCTTATTTGAATATACGCGTACCTATATCTAATATGCTTATACTATATTACACTAACTGTCCAAGTAAATCAATAAGCCTTGTCGAGGCCTTCGGGCGACTTGGTAATTCCGACACCAGAGTTGATCACTGTCTTGTTCTCTCTGAACAAACCTTCTTTTGTATAAAATATATAGTATTTTATGCAAAAGAAGGTTTGTTTGCCATTAACGTAACTCCGAAGGCCCATAGAGCAGTGGTTCCCAAACTTGATTGGGCTCCGACCCACCGACAAAAACTACCAAATTCGGGACCCACTTCTTGGCCGTCTTAAATAGAGGACATAAAATATTGTAACGCTCAGGTTCCTAGTCTGTGGTTAGATCGAAGAGAATTATTCGCCGACGTGGACCGACTGAGACTTCGTACCATTTTTTTTTATAATAATGGACAACGTATAAATTTTAAGTTAGTAGTTTTATTTAGCACATAAACTGGAGCGCCGGCGAGCGCCCCTCTGTGGCCAGACGGCCATTGTACGCCAAATCGAGTTATCTTATGTTTCAGGGCCCACTGATTATTCGCTCGCAACCCACCAATGGGTCGCGACCCATAGTTAGAGAACTCCTGTCATAGAGGATTAAAAGATTAATAAATAACTCGCTCGCGCCGTGGCATTAAACAGAGTGGGCCCTTAAAAATAAATTCTTAGCTAAATTGGTATATACTTCTAAAATTACATTATTACCAATTGTTACTATGGTTCTTACGAAGATTTTTTGATAACTTGCGTGCAATACATGCAACAATGGCTCCAGAAGTAGGTAACCTTTAAAAATGAACAATACTCATTCTTGGAAACTTAGGCATTCTTCAATCTTGATGAATTGTTCTGTGGGTAAGCAATATAATAACGTTGTGCAACACTGTGGTTGGGAATGCGTCTTTATTATTCATGTAGTGGTAGGTATGTCTTTAAACCGAACCACCTCTGAAAATAATTTATCTCTATTTTTGTCTATTCCCCTAAAGAATCTCTTGATTGATCTTATTTGTCATGTTGAAAGTTTGTGATAGGATAGCTGCATTGCTGATTTAAAGTATTGGCTAAAGTGAAACAGTATGGTCGATGACCGTACTCTGTGGCGTTTTCTTGGAGAGCCTGGAGTTGTATTCTTGTTGTTGATTGGCGGTTACTGCGAAAGTTTGGATAGATCGATGTTTGTTACTCAATTACGCTAGAAAGGCTGAACGGATCTGAATGAAATTTGGCACAAAGATAGATTATAGTCTGGAATAGCGGTGTTTATCCCGGAAAAAGATACGGGTCCCGTAGTATGCCCAACCTCGGGTAACACTTATAAATAAATAAACACTGAAGGGGCAAGCTAGTTAGGTATAATTATACTTTCAGGTGAAGTCTTACTGTTGTTCAATTCGTAGCTAGTCGAGGGTATTATCAGAGGGAACACGCTTGGGGACGCTAAGTGCAAGCGGAACTAAAAGCTTTTCACCGTGTAACGGAACTATCCCCATTGAATTCTAGTTACTTAGGTTATAAACGCTTTGTTGTGGAATATAGGTCAAAGATAACAGATTATGGCTGCAGCTTACCGTATTATCCCGAGTTAAGTATAGACTGATGGAGGTTCCAGACTCGCCAAGGATTATATCCTGTATAGGTTAGATTCCAAAATAGTCAGTTGTTGCAGTGTTGTACAATTAATATACAAACACTTGATAGATATTCTTCCTGATTGTGTTACAAATATGACATATTTTTTTTAGTTATTTAGATTTAACTACCAAACAATTGAACCGATTTTAATAAAAAATCTATGGGTCCAATCTGAAAGCATATCTTTAAAATAAGAAAATAATTTTGCAAATCGGTTGATAAATACAGTCGAACTGATAACCTGCCTGGAAGTACATTGAAAATTTAAAGCTGACATAATACTTGAGAAATCATTATACTTTTATTAATCACTATAATTTTCAATAGCAGGTTCTCAAAACTATGTCGAAAATCATCGCGAGGACCTGTCCTAGACAGGTGCCGACATATCCTTGAACCAAAAACATGAAGAGATGAACCATATTTGACTGGCTATCATTGCATAGTTGGTAGTAAGTATGCTCTGCCCTCTGCACTATAGGTCATAGGTTCGATTCCCACCCAGGACAAGCATTTTTAAGACGAAAATAGATGTTTGTTTTGTGTCTGGGTGCTAATGATTAATCTATGTACGTTTTTACAAGTGAAAAAAGTACAAAAAAGTAGTATTTAAGTATTCTTTCACTTGTCTGGTTCCCATGGCGCTGTGTGAAATATCCATGAATATTTATTTTTAGTATGGGCTCCTGTAGTAGATAATATCTCCTTTGCCATCTGCGACACGGGGAATATAATAGTGTAAACATTATTTTTATTTCCTATCGCGCACTAACTGATTGTTGGGCAATATTTTACATCCAAGGATGGATAACTCGTTACTATGACTGACCTTTACATTTATAATCTCCTCACTTACTCCCCGCCTCTGCTTCTTCATACCATATCTACCTAGTTAGCTTGGATTATATGAATATTTTACTATGTCTAATATCGAAACGCTCATAACGAAGCTTGCGTAGATATTCTTCACAAATCATCTAAGTTAAGCTACTCTTCGCCCGGTCAGTACTTAGATAGGTGACCATTTGAACTGAGCGATTTCGTGCTTCGGAGGGTACGTTAAGATGTCCCGGCTATATTAGTCGGTAAACCATGTCGGTAAGCCTTCAGGTGTTTCATCTAAATCCTTTAGCCGTTTAAGTGCTGTGTATACGTGTGTATAGTAACAAACATACACATATGTATACAAATTTTCACCTTCAAAATATAAGTGTGATTTGCTTAATTACTCATATAACTCAATGCATAGTTTACGAGAATTTCTAGTTATCCTTGTCCATTGTATTTAAGCCTTCGGAATGAATTGGCTAACCCAATCGAAGCCATACAACAAGAATAAACCGTAATACCTCACAAAACAGGCGAGCATTTTATATGATAATATTGACCTCGCGAAGTTTTTTTCAAACCTGCAGTTCACAAGCCGACTGTAGGATGTATTTAGGCTCAAAATAATCTTCAGTGCGTGTAAAACGTTGAAGATGTAGTAAAGTGTTGGTGTGATGTTGATGTACATAATAAATGAATGTTCATGGACAATTCACACAGAGCCATATGCCTCCTAACTAAGCATAGTTTGTACCATAGGATATATAACCGATTAAATGCTTCTACAATGCTTTTTTGTAATTCCCGACATAGTATAGTATGAAATAGCATGAAGTCGTTCTCGCTGTTTGTACGCTTAGATCTTTAAAACTACGCAACGTATTTTAATGCAGTTTTCAGCAATAGATAGCGTGATTCAAGATAAAGGTTTATACGTATACTATAGTCATATAATAGTAGAGAAAAGCCGGGCTCCTGTGGGAAGCCGGGGCGGGTCGCTAGATACAGAACCAACCTCTATGTTTGTCACAAAAATGCTTGTCCTGGGTGGGAAGCCTAGGACCTACAGCACACAAGGCAGAGCTACTCGTAGGCAGTACTACTACAAACTTAGCTGTGAGGCCAGTTTATCAACTGACGGTTACCTCTTCCGGGAGTTAAGTTCCAGGTTTGTTTGAAACGAACCAACTTTTTATCTCTTTTTGACAAGATGTTAACTCAAGCGAAGGAAAGAGATAAAAATTCGATTGAATTGCCATTTCCTGTCCAATACCCTACCTCACAAGTCGAAGTTCTTTGACGTTTCAGGCGATCAAACGACGCATGCGCTGAATTTTGTATGGGAGTCATTTAAAGCGACCCTGGACGACGTCCGAAACAAGTTCAAGCATGTCGTTAAAGACTTTCGGCTACCTAAAACCTCAAAAAGCTCAGACTTAGCACATAGTCGCTTCGACTTTTTATCAAATCTAAATTCACATGTCTTTGATTACGTGAAATAGAATTACAATCCCATCTCATTTTTATATTCCTGTTTATATCGCGATCAAGGTAATGGTTCAGATAAATTTGATTCCTGTAATTTTGTAACGCTGCCTTCATGGTTTTCTGCCATACTGCGTAGAGGGTTCTTAGATATTACAACTATGTATTAATAAACTACTTTACTAACTAATGTTTTCATCTCCTGGGTTCTATTGCAACTAACAGATGGAAAAAGACGATATCGCAATAAAGGCCTTGCTTTTGACAATACTGTCAGGATGAGCTGAATGCCCACCTTATGTTAAGTAGTTTCCGTCGCCCATATCGACAGCAAAACGACTCCAGTCGTCCCCTACCCAAGTATGAGAATACCCAAGTCACATGTCCTGAAACGGGGTTGTGACGTCTTATGCGTCTATAATCACCAGCATCCACACAGGAACACAGCATTGATACTGAATCGTTGCTTGGCGACGAATTAGAAGGTATGGCTCAAATTCTACCGCAAATGGTTGTTGCTTCTATTGCACTATGTATGGGGTACTTGCAGGGAGTTAAACGGTACATATACAGACGCGAGCACCACGAAGAACCTCAGAAGAATGAGAGGATGAAAAAAGGTCTCAGCTCAGTGGATAGCCCAAAAATGCAGCGCTGGGTGTCCAACTTACACCCTTTTTGTTTTTATTAGGGTAATAAAGCGGCGAAAAGACATAAAAAAAAAATCATTTCTATGTAACAGATATTATAACGAGTTTATTTTCATAACGAGATAAAACCCACGCAATACTGTATAATTATTCCCGCTTGTTTATCCTGCGGTTATATTATTAATATTAACCTTTTGTAAAATTTGGGAATAAAATTATTTCGTTCAATAACAGCTACTGTTACTATAATTATAATCGTTAGAGCGCTTCAGAATTTATATTAAAATCTGCTTCACTGTTTGTCTATGGTATGAGATTCTAATCTATAAAAATATTTGCAATTGTTATACCTAGATACCTACTTATGTACTGTAAGAACAGAATGAAACTGAAAACGCACAAAGGCTAACTTATTCAATGGAAGTGCTTAGTTTAGTATAAGCTGTGAGTTAACAAACCCTAAAACTTATTCATGTGACGAAGTGACGACTTGCCTCACAGCTTGTAGTAGCTCTGCCTTCCGCGCTGCAGGTCCTAGGTTCGATTCCCACCCAGGACATCCTTGTCGGTGGTGGTCAATTTGTGTGACGAACATAGATGTTTATTCTATGTCTGGTTGTTAAAATGTATTTTATATAGGAACGTATGTACAAAAAAAAAATACTAGAAGTATTGTATCAGTAATCTGATTTTCATAGTAAGCTATGCTTAGTTTGGTGCTAAATGGCTCTGTGTGAAATGACCATGAATATCTATTTATTTATTATGAAATAAACAATTTATTTATACGTTTCTACACTATCAAGCGATAATAGACGGAAGTCTTCGCAAGGTCAGCCCACCCCTCCATCTTTGTATAGTCACTAAAATGGCCGCGTGCCTCTAGCTAGAGTAGGTAATTAAATTTTGATCTCTATCTGGCCAAGCGCACATTATGTTGACCTGTGTGAATTGTCGGCCGTTTCCACCTCTGTTTAAATGCTTATCAAGATCTCTGCATATGTTACCTCGAAGTGTTGAATTCGTATCCGTAACATATGCCTCCAATATACTGCACTCAATTTGCCTGTAGTTTTCATTATCTTGGGGTACGGGCTTTATTTAGGTTGAATTAGAACATAAATCCTCATTGCGAGATAACATTTATTTTGTATTTCTACTTAATGACTTACCTATTATAGATTCAGAAGTTATTCATCCCGCTCGATACTCATTTGTACCGAACGTGAATGTAGATAGATTGTAGTGAAGATTATTATTAGGTGCCCGCGGTTTTAATAACGTTGTATTGGGGTAGAAATTAACCTATTTGTACCTATTTCAGGTCATCTATGTTGAAAATGAAACACACAAAGTAAAAAGGTGTAAGTGGCCCAATGAGGCTCTGCCTAACACTTTAGGGGAAAAGGCGTGAATTTAAGTATATGTAATAAGTATGAACAATGTTGCATACACATACATATTCACGGTCGGTTCGGTCTTCGTATTGTGTTTATTATGTTCGTGGATTTCGTGGGAGAAAAAGCGTTAATATTGAGAGATACTTCTGTATTAAGGTACGGCATAACAGGAAGTCCCATACAAAACTGATGGAAACCATGGTATGCGTAGAACAAGACAAAATATCACAAGCTGTTTAGAACACTTATAAATAGCTAAAAGAATGAGTTGAGCACTTCAATAAAGATAAATAAATAAATAAACGTTTACACACTCATACCTCTGCATTAGGATTCCCTGTGTCGCAGATGGCATGGACAAACACAGAAACACAAGACAAACACCCAAGACCCGAGAACAAACTTCATGCTCACCACACAAAGATTGCTCCGGCCGGGAATCGAACCCGGGACCCCTCGCTTTGAAGGCAGGGCTACTACCACCTAAGCCACGGAGCCATCCAAATAGATAAAGTAAAAAATAGAGAAGATAAAAAGCTATTCTGATGAGAAAACTTCATTAATATGCATAGATGATTAATGCACACCTGAGCGAGAAAACAGGGCATGATAAAACGTTCCACCACATTCTATCTTTAGAATTCCCTTTTGCAACGCATAGCAGCCATCGGTGATGCATTCACCTCGGTTTCACCTTTGTATCCAAGGCTCTGCAAATATGCCAAAGTTCAGATGTCTTCACAAAACTACTTTTAAAGCATCGGATGACATCATTATGACGTGATATTGCAGCCGGATGCTCGACAGGCACTTCGAGTAAGTGGGAGACAGGAACAGCTCTTGACTATAATGTTTAGAAAAAGCTAATGCACGGCGATATCGTCTATATGTGAAAGTCATAATGCTTAGAATGGCGTTCAAAGCACTTTTTCTTGTTCGTGATGTGCATTACAAATGCACTGGGACTAGTATGTAGGGTTCAAGTATATAATGCTTTGCGTTTACGTAGTGAAACTTACCTACTTATGATCGTTACTGTAGTAAGCTCAATACTTAATACTCAATTTCACATGACCTGGAACCTGCCAGGCAGTTGTGCTCCCCTAACTGTGTTTCGGTGAAAAGGTGTGGCTGCCGGTGAACTCACATGCGCATGAGACGTATCATCCCCGTCCAGGGTGATGGACGCAGCAGGATGAATGCAAGTCAGTGTAAGATCCAAATCTTAAACTGAGTCGCATTATCATGGGCGGGGGTCCCCAATTACCACCAAGTGGGCCCTCAGCTCGTTCCGTCGCTTATTCACATAAAAAAAGTGAAACCTTCTTATGTTGCTGAATAGGTGCAAGTGATGTGATGTTTACTGCTTGTTCCGATGATATTCAACAAAAACTTCCCACTGGCCCTTTCGGGGTCGAATGCTACCAGGTCTAGGTCCCTGGGTCCTGGGGACGAAACGTGTTGACGAGCGGGAATAACCCATTAATTGTCCTAGGATTTTTTAAGCATTGGGTACAAGCTTTTTCATGGTGTGAATGTGAATAGACACAAATAAAAGACCTATGATATGAATGCTCACATAAAAAGATTGCATATTAGTTTTATATCTTCATCATTATTCGTTAAACACAAAATAGTGCAGATAAGAATATGTTTATTAGGACGTGCGTGCATGCGTTGTGATATCCAGGGTGTAACTGGATAGTAACGAATATCATACGGAATCCCCGAACCTTGACCTATTTTCCCGTTGTTAGCCATTGTGTAGTATCGATTGAGGAATATTGTATGTATTAGAAATTCGAAAAGTTTCTGTTTATCTTACATGCTATATTTGGACTATTCTTGGCCTGAAAATTTTAGAATCAAGATATTTAGAATGAATGATAGCACTATCAATAACTGGCCCGAGATAAAGAGTAGCATTAAAAAGTATAACATTAATAACGTTTTAATAACCAAAAGCTACGAGCGCGGATAGATAAGAGTGTGTTGGAGATCTTATTACGAGCCGAAGAATTTTACTTGTCAGTTTAACATTATTATCTGTGATATTACACAATAATTATCTTATTACTGAGTAATGACGTAAATTAGGTTCATGGAAAGGTAACCCAAGACAGTTGAGCTCAGTCAAGAATCCAGCATAGTTATGGGATTGCATTACTAAGGTTTCCGCGCGTCCGGCCGTCTGACATTGCGAAGATCACTAAGATTTTTGTTTTAATTGTCTTCACGGACTAATCTTTCCTTCATTTGTGTGGGTTGGCATCCTATCTTCAATACCTTTGAGACATCTATCTAAACTAAGTTTAGGTACGTGCTTTTTGTTTGTTATGAAAAGGTGACCTAGTTTGAAGGTTAGAGATGGGTCAGTGAATAGTTTCAAAAGTTTATTATTTTATAATAGTTATGTTATTCTCATAAAGATCTGGCGTAGTTCGTTTAAATTAGATGCACGAACACAATTTACCTTCAGTCACAAACGGACAGGGACTCCGTCTTAAGACTTAACATCATCGAATCGCAAGTGTAAGATGTACCGCTATCTGTTAGTTGAGTTTTGAAACGGATCTTCCAAAACGTTGGTGAACAGTTTCAGGGATAGAGCCTCTTGATATGGTAAGGTGTCCAGTAACATCGAGATATATAAATCTACTCGTGTCACCTAGCTTATATTGAGTATTTTAATAGCAACTAGCTGCTTCCTGCTACTTCGTCCGCGTGAAATTTAACAATTTTTTGCGCTGAACCCTAATTATTTTATCTTTTACTAAAATCAAAGTATCTTAAGTTACTCCTTACAATATCAGCTATCTGCCAGTGAAAGTTCCGTTAAAATCGGTCCAACCGTTTTGGAGATTAGCCGGAACTGACAGACAGACAATAAGACAACATTATAAAAAAATATTTTTTCTTGTAAGTGTATGTAATATACTTTCAAATGCTTTTACTAAAAACTATTATTTTGACATTACAAACAAACACTCCAATTTTATTTATTTGCGTAGATTAAAAACTACTTTCTAACTGATGTTTTTTTTTTATTTTCAGGTATGTTTTGTTTCAACCGAAACGTGACTACAACCTGAATTAGTACTCGTCTCATCAGATACCGAGTCCAGTAGGAAAGACCGCAATGAGTACGTATTAAATACAGTAAAATAACAGCATTTTGTAGTCCGCTACCGGGTATCGCCGATCATTAGCCGCCAATACGTGATTGAGGTGCTAGAATTCTAAGATTATAACGGTATCTTAAATACAAATCTTGTTTTGTATTCTTTTGAATTTGATAGTAAGTTACTATTCATTTGAATCACTTGTATTATATTGTGTTTTCGGAAATTTTAAATAAGGGCTATTTTTTCAATATTAAAGGCTAATGTTTTGCCATATTTTAATTATTTTTTATTTTTAATGTCGATTGATCTTCGCTTGACTCTAGTCTTAACTGATTTTGAGTGATGATGAGATCGATGATGGACCACGAAGGTCTAGAAGATACCCTTGATTTGAGGAGGTAGTTTTCGTTTAATAATTTTCCTAAAATAAACAAGAATAAAATTTCCAAAATCGATCAATGTCTGCCTGACGCTCCCGGTTAATTCCCTAATTCCCAGGTGTAGTCGGTACACACTGTATACCTACAGTTAAATCCCTGATATCTCTAATATCTAATATCGAGGCAGTCACGTCGTGCGAAAAGAGGGTGAAATCTCCATAATATCCCATTCCATATTCTTTATCTCGGCAAAATCCATCGTTTGGCATGCGAATGTGACCTCGAACGGGGCTGCTCTAAATAAAGTACGAGCGATTTTTCACCGGCCTCATTTCCCTGCATGTCCAATTTCGGTCAACTTGCACGGCACTGCTGCCCCGCGTTTGCATTCGACCATCTATTGCGGCTTTTTTGTGATGTCGGATTCACTGATTTCAAATTTACTTCGATCGTTCTTGTACACGGGGCGAAACCGCTGATTTTTTTATTTACTTGAAGGTAATTTTTGTAAGATGTTAATTACCTCCGTTCATAACAACAGACCTAAGATATGTCTTAGGTCCTCCCCAACCGCTGTATGAGAAGACCCGAGTTGCACGTCTCATGCGCATTGCGCATGTGATTTCACCGGCGCCCACACTGCGCATGTGAATCATTTACTTATTTTCATTTAATATTTATATAGTCCGTGCTAATATTTACTACTAATATTTTTAATATTTATATAGACATACTAAGCCTAAAAAAATCGTTCAAAACCTATTGATATTCGATACCCTTCTCTATAACATACAGTAAACATAATATACCTACTGTTACCAATAGAGTATTCAAATTATGTCACTGGGCGATTCCACTTGAAAGCAATTCATTTGATAAGTAATGAAATTGTTATTTTGAAGTCATACCTAAAAATCTTGTGTCTTGTGACAGTCTCGTCTTGTACCTAATAAAATTTAGTACTTATAGCGAGCCTCAAATGTGTCAATTTGTAAACTTCCTGTACATATAACATTGGACACAGTGGTGCACTTTTACACAGCTTACACGCATTCAGATTTATTTCCCATTATGAAGGGTAAGGTCAGCAGCCATATAAACAATAGCAACGCAAGTGAGATTACATTTTTTGGCGCTCTGAAAATCGTTGTCCTCCTATTTGAATTGCGCTTAATTTCCTTTGATTCCTCAATCAACACAAAGCTTTTTTTTAGCCACTTGTAATGAGGAGAGAGAGGCAGGACCAGGAGTACTTTGATCCTAAAAGATTATGGTAAAATGACTAAAACATTAGGAGAAGCCTTATTTTTTTATTTTAACGACGTTGTTGGCGACATTTTATTTTAATGAAAGAGATAATTGAAATTAGAGATGGAAATCTTCCACGAGATGCTTTTAAAGTCCATAAATGACTTTCATTTGAGATTTTATCCTAGATGACCATACTCGATTTCATGTCTGTGGGTAACGGTTTTTATCATACATTGTACTGTATTGCTGATTCAAATAAAATGCCACTTCTTCAGGGGGAGTCCTCACATAATATGTCTTACTAGCTGCACCCCGCGGTTTTCCGGGATCAAAACTAAACTTTGCGTTAATTCAGGATATAAGCTATCCTGGTACTAAATTTCAGCCAAATCCGTTGAGACACACACGACAATACATGGATACAAACTATCGCCTTTACCTATAATATAAAAGTGTGATTTAATTATTAACTTATATCTAATCATGCTCGCACGCTCTCTTCATTTGTTAGGTACAATACAGTGATTATATTCAGGTACCAAACTTATACTGACGTTATTATAGCTTCTCTTCAAGAGGTACCATCACTGTGCCGACATTGAAATTCACAACAGTCCTGATAGTTCGCTGAGTTCAAATCAAGTGTTAGTGAAATTCGTAGGCACCATAATTACTCAATTAATTTGATCAGCGACTGGCGGTTTAGTTCGTGCTCATTGCATTGCATAACCGGTTATTACCTTGCTCTTGTTTGCTGGCAATATTCTCACACGTTTACAACACACGACCCGATGAAAAACAGTTGTGGGAAAATTTGTAGCGCACAATTAAGTTACCACTGTCTCACGTTCAACCATTATGAATTACATGTAATTTAATATTATTGAGGCGTCTGTGATTTATTATAATAGATAACAAGCTTGCTTGTTAAGCAGAGAACTTTTGTATACAGGTAAATGGCACAGTGCCAAAATTGAGAGGCGAGCTATAACATGAGTAGTTGGAATAATCGATGAAGAAATTCATGCAATACTGGGTTTACTGCTCCAAATGCGTCGTACTAGTATTATTGTATCATTTGATTTTTCAATGACTACTACCTACTGTTTATTGTCAGTCTTGTTACTATAACAATTTTAGTCCAAATTCAATATGATGATCAAGTTGATCAACCCATATGCTGAACAAATTTACTATTTAAATGAATTTTTGTTATGTTTCTATTATCTTTTATCCCTTTATTTCTGTAACTGTGACATTTACAACTTAAATTTTAATTATGATCTGGGGATCTTTGTGTCTAATTTAGTAAATTAATTGAATTTAATAACATAAAAAAGTTATAAGGCAACTGTCACGATGATATGAGAATAATTTTAAAGCCAACGGTACATATATTTATACTACTTTTGTTACAAGCGGGCGTAGTCGTTGCTACAGCTAGTAATAAATAAGAGTGGAATAACATTTCGCCTACACCGAAGTTTAGGCTCTGTGGGTGACCGAAACAAACTTGGCTTTGAAAAGTCACGAAGGCGGAATGTAATTTCCCACAAAGCAGGTGGATGTTGAGTGACGTGTGCGAATACGTAACTCGAAACGAAAATTTTCAACAAAAGTAATTATTTGTTCCAAAATTGTGGTTTTGCGTCGTGAACGTTTCTCGCTGACAACCTAATTGTGAAGGGAGCGGCTAAAAATTACAATTCCAATTGCGGCGCGTTTAAATCTCTCCAAAAACCTACTTTTATCGCCCTTGAAAATTGGTTTCAGAATAAATTTCAAGTTTCTACTTTCGATTTACAGCGAAATTTAGTTTTTAAGATACTTATTGCAATAATCCTATGTATGGAAAACTACCGCAAGTTAAGTTCATGTTATCATTCATTTTATTCTTAGAGTAAGTAAATGACAAAGTCCCATCCCATCAAAAGGGTATAAAAAAGTAATCAGAAAAAAGTACTGCTCTCAGAATAATGTGTGTAGGTAAGTTGGTAATTATTTTTGAGTGTATCCTCCTGCGGCTCCTTTGAATCAAGATCGTTAACCTACTTCCGCCCACGTCCAGCGCAAACCCATAAAAGGATGCGCCCAAAGTTACAATAAACTGTAGATTGAGAACGAAGACCTCTTGATTGGCTGTAGGTGTGGCATGAACAGCAATTTGTCAGTCTAGTTCTCTTACTTTTTAGGGTTCCGTAACCAAAGGGTAAAACGGCACAAAAAAATTCAAAGCGTTGTATCAGAAATCTGGGTGGTGTATAAGAAAGACTATGTTTGGAGCTAGATGGCGCTGTGTGAAATGTGTCTTTATTCATTTTATTAATAGCACACCTGTATGTCATGCAAATATAGGTCTTATCTATCATAAACTGTGTTGTGCTAGGTCTATAGTTGCATGAGATAGAGGTGTACTAATAATATAATGTATAAGTCATACTTTCAGAGTTTATTTTTACGTTGATGATGTATTCAAAAGGACTCTGACTCGATGCTGCAGTGTCAATGATCGCTTCCTCCACTATTTGAATAACAAAAGTCACAGCTGTCAATGACCTTTGCATTGTGGCTACCTAACGCGGCCAATTCTTTAGGCGCGTCTGTTTGCCTCCTAGTATTCATTTATTTTACTTGTTGCGCTATATTATGTTCAGCTATATCAGCTTCATCTATATTAAACTGCTTACTTTATAGGATTCCAATATGAAATTTTCTTTATTATTTTTCCACATATTTATCATGTGATAGAACGAGCTGGCGGCCCATCTGATTTAGTGGTTCCGCTGCCCATAGACAATAGCAATACAACCGAAGTATGAGAAGACCCAAGACGCATTGCGCAGCGTCCATCACTCTAAGAGGGAGATGTAAAGCCTCATAAGCATACGCCTGTAATTCCATTGGCACCTGCATCCTTCCACAGCAACGCGAGTGCGCCACTGCTTGGCAGCGGATTAACAGATATATTCTCCGGAAGAACTTGGCCCAAGTTATGCTGCTACTTTAGGTTACTCTTTTCGCATCACTCAAAAAAACAACAGCATCGTTTTTTATGTAACCGAGGTGACGGAACGAGCTGAAGGCCAACAACAACAATGCAACTTAAGTCCTCCCCGACTGAAGCCTGCGAAAATCCCCCGACACCCGAGACGGGGACGTTACGTCTCATATGCATAAGATTCACTGGCACCCACACCCTTCCACTGGAACACAGCGATGCAAGTGCATACTGCTTGGTGGCAGATACCCAGATGTTTTACAATTACAAGTTGAAAAAAGAAATTTACTCGTCACAGTGAATCGTATCTTACTCAAAATAATCAAGGTGATTCATGGTCATGCATTGAAAATCTTGAATGGAAACATTGAATAAAAAATTAAACAACAAGTTTGAAAACAAATACCAACACGATACGCCTAACTGTTCCGACTCATAACCCAAAAAGCTACAGCTACAGATATATCGTCGGTTTAGCGTATCATTAATGTTTACAGTTAAATGGCCACAAAAACTAGGTATGGCGGCTGACGCCAACGTTAAAGATTATTTAAAACTTGACAAATTATAGTGGTGACGAATCCTAACACACACATGGACTCTTTGCGTATTCAGCTATCTAAAGACCGACCAAGCGATTTTTTTAACACAAGAACATAAAATATATGTTTTTGTATCAAAAAAATCGCTGTATTCCGAAAAAGTGAAGTTTTTTTTGTGACTAGTAAAATACACAACTTCTGTCAGTTTCCCCCATCGTCTTATGATGATTTCGGGTACCACCGCGGGGCAGATCTAGTATATTATTTAAACGACGTGTCTGGCGAAATTAGTCAATACCGTCAAATTCAGACTCAATATATCTCAAGTAACGTTTGAACACGTCAAAACTTTGACGCTAAGTACCTAAACATTTTGCACATATAACATGTCACAGAAGCTCGTTAGGCACATCACCGAAACATAGATATGTCAGTACTAATTACAGTGTTTGAGCTAGTCTTACCTTGTTAAAATCCAACGTCGAACATTTGTATGTAATCTCACGTGCAATTATAAACTTACGTCATCGTAAAGGGTAGTACTACCCTTTCTTATGAGACTGTATTAACGGGCCGCCCATAGACAACAAATATATGACCTAGGTCTATGTAAAGTAAGCGAAGTCGTATCGCGTTGCACCCGTCACTCTGAGACGGGGGTAATACGCCTCAAGTGCCTGTAATTTCACCGGCACTGAGTACCTATACCACTGCTTGGCAGCAGATTAAACAAACGTATTATAAATGAACAGACAAGGATGATCTTTTGTGATATAAAAGGTCATCCTTGTCTGTTGCTTCCGGGTCAAATGCTTCTGTAAAATCACTAGTTAAGCAAGGTATTTTTAGTCGTTAATTTAGACATTACTTGGAATGGTCACACCCAAACCGCCCGATTGCTCAATAATACGTCACCGAAGTGGTGCAAGGTCGGACATGGTCAACCGAATGTACACTTACGTTGCTTGAACACCGATTAACATGCTCATACTTATTATCCATTCGATACATGTCCATAATGACCTAATAGTAGCTCTCCGTATTGCTACTAGTCTAGATTTCGCAGTTGCGGTTTTGGAACGCAGATCGAATAGCTAATACTTAGTTTCTTGATATGCCCTCGTTCTCAGGTTTGGTCACATGGGTTCATTCGAATATTTTGAAATCAACGTTAAACCCTTTAATTTTCCCATGAATGTGATCTCCTTGGAGGCGTTATTGAATAAACAAAGAATCTTTTACGGGTAAACTGAAAACGCATAGAAAAGAACCATTTTTTATGCAAAATCCTTGCTATAAACTATATCACAATAATATTATATTTATACTTTAAAAGAATTCCTAAGCGATAGTTTTTCAAGTTAATGTTAAGAAGTATAAAAAAATATAAAACATCTATACATCAAATTTCTGGCATTATTTTCCCCAAATTTAAATGGGATCTCCCTCGAGGCATTATTGAATAGGTAAACAAAGAATAATTTATGGTCGGGGAAGATATTGTATAACATCGGGGAATAAACCGTCAAATATCATCACATAATCTTTTTTAACCACATATATTCGCAACTGAACTCAATCCAGGCCAGTTTTGATCGATTTGTATACAGGTCACTCAATAGTAAACTCATTTCATATTCAAAATGAATTGCTTGAATACATTTTCAAGCATTTCTTTTTCTAAAGCGAAGAACACCCTTTCCTACCTTAATTTTCATTCAGACTCACGACCTTAGGTACTCTCTTGTAGGCCTGCCAAGCCAATACACCCGCCTTTCATTATACCAGACCTATATTATAGAGTCCTCCACTCAATTTATTCACTTCTATCGGATTTCCTACAGTTTGAATATTTATGAAGCTAACTTTTGTTACTTTAAAGCTTATTAAACCTTGTCCGCGAGCCAAATTTATGGAAGGCTTTTGTTTGACTTTGGGTAAAACCAATCAGTCCAATTAAAAGTTTTCAAAGGCTCATTGTATCCGATTGGTCGCCTCTATCTACAGGATAAATACCCGATTATAAGAAGTCAATTTGTCATTTAAAAATTGCTACATAGTTTACGTAATTTGTCGGTAATCATCGTAGATTGGCAATTTTTTGAGGTTTGCTATAGTGATTGGGTTATAAGCCCAATTCAGAACTTCATGACGTAAGTATATATGTAACCTTTTATGAGAACTTTATCTGAGTTCATTGGTCAGATTAAATTTCAAATGACATAAGATTTGCATTTACTGGAGAAATTGAAAGTTTTATCGCTGTGTTTATCATGAGACGGTTAGGTAAATAAGCTATGACAAATGAATGTTGAGCTCTACTCGAACCGGATAGACTGGTTGTATCAGTTCTCAATAATTTGGAAATATGAGTAAGGGTCCACTCGTTAGCAAGTTTCAATGTCACGATGACACGGCACATGGCATGGCAAGACGGGTTTGGTAATCGTTGGCAATAGCATCCTTGACATTAACTAACGTTTTTTTGGTTAATAAGTCGTGATTCATTTGGGTTTTGAAATGTAGCTGATTGTTATGTTATTTACAGCCAAATCCTATAACCAACTAATGGATGACTGAAATAACGATACCAACATTGTTGACTGTCAAAAATGTAATAAACCTTTTTGACGGATGATCTGTCCTGTAATCTGTTATTAGATTATAGGGTTAGGTGATTATAGGTAAGAATATAATCACCACTCTCATTGTCTATTACCGAAATTAGTTCCGGTGCGCGATGTGTGTAATTTCTTGGAGTATTTTTCTTTTTGGCTAGTTCCTGAATCTATTCATCATTCTAATTATCTACCATCATGGTAGATATAATAGATTATTGCCGCTTTATGAGTTAATATTAAATATTTTTTTTTGTTTCTATCGTATGGTAATGCCAGTCAGGCCTATTTACTCTCGATAAGTGCTAGTGAATACGCGTGACTGCAAAGGTCATCCGGATAATATATAAATACCACAAGTCAATATTTTTTTTTGTTTCCAGTTTACAAAGTATGTTTTTTGAACGCAAAATGAATTGGTGGGCGTTTGCTTCGATCCAATTTCACAGTTCTTAAGCATTGTGGCGTGGGCTATAGTCTCAAACATCCTGTTTTTTTGTTTTCTATTATTTTCGCGCTGGCCTATTGACCCGACAGCAATGACCCGATAAAACCCCAATATCGACTTGTTCGACTGCTTTCTGATCAATCGTAGCTATTTGAATATTCGTAGAAAGTCGCGCCTTTTCAACATACAAATAAACAAATTTAGTTTTTGGTCAAATGAATGTAAATGGCGGTGATTTCTCTTAGTCCACCTATTGAGTTCATCTATATTTGATGTATTTTGATGTTATTAAATTGAGCGTGATGTTCCTAATCCAGTTAACTTTTTGAACATCGAGGTCAACAATATCCTGGAGAATATCAACAAAAATTATAAATGATCTTTTTCAGCGTATTATCATCCTTTATTAGTCGACTGCTTCTATGCTGAATAAGCCAAATGTAATTTATTTTATTTAAATGTATTTTTATTTATTTCCTAGGTGAACTCAATTCTGGTCAATAACTTAATGTGTTTATTTGGATATTGACAAGGGACGACTTTCTACGAATATTAAAATAATTAATCTGACAGTATATTCCCTGTGAATTTTATTTTTATAGTTTTTGACTAAAATATTTTAGTACGAGTAACGTATATGCATGCTAAAATAAAGTATTTGACTAAAATGTAACGTAATTTGTCAAACTAGTTGCCATTTTATACAATTATTATGCCAATTTAATTTATATATGAATAGCAAATTATGTTTTAAACTTCATGTTTCTTTATGTAGGTTTTTAACCCAAAGAACCGTATTACTAAACAACGGGGTTGGTACGAAAACCTCGGTTACACCGATCAAAACTAAACCGCGGTTAGCTGGTTTATTATGAATTTACTCACTTCAGATTCAGATAATATCCCACAAAGCTAAGGCTAGTTAAACCTTAAAGAGCGTGTTTAATGGAACGTTCAACAAAGAAAAATCACATAAAATGGTTAGCTACCATTTATGGCACATGGTATCAGAGGTTCAGTACCCATGAATGATAGAGCTGTATCGCACGCTCCACATACGACGTCGTAAATACGGGCATAATGTAGGTACCTATGCATTGGACCTATAGTCTAGGAGCTGGTAACTTAAACCCAATCGCTAAATACGCTTTGACAATTTACCAAAATTGCCTGCAGATAAACTATTGTAATTAATCGAATTTTATTCTTCCGATTATTCAAACGAGATCAAGAAGAGAGTAGTCCAATCGATTCAATAAATGTTTAAGATTTTTGTAATTATAATTAAAGCCCTTATATATTTATATAGTTATATAGCTCTTGCTAAATCTTGTAATAAGATCGCATGATCTCGTAGATGCAATTTATTTGAAAAACGTGACGATGTTTAATGAACTCAACGGAGATAAAGATTTTTGTCTTTGTCTTTAAATGGCTGATTTAATAAAATCGACAAGCTAAATTCAATGCTTTTATCTTTTATTTCTAACCCTTAAGGGGTACAAATAAGGGATAAAAGGATTTGGATGTTTCCATGGTAGGGTCATTTTAAATCGAAACGTCCAAATCGGAACCAAATCAATATGTACAAGGGTAAAAGAAAAAATCATAGGATACAAAATACGCAATTTTGTTTACTTGGATGTCATTCTTTTTTCAGTTATTTTGATCAAAAAACCAAACTATTTGAAAGGCTATGTTTTCAAATTGGTCCCATAGAAATTTCATCAAAATCGGTTGTAACTATATAAAACCAAAGTTTTTAAATCAAAATACCTGGGGAAAACATTATTCCAAATCGGTTGATGCATGACTGAGGTAAACACATAAAAAAAGTACAACCGAATTGATAACCTCCTCTTTGAGGAGTCGGTTAAAAAATGTGTATGATGCCAACATCGTATATATTTTTCAACCAACTCCTGTGCTCTAAATGTTATGAACGGTTAGCTATCTCTCGCATTGTGTGTGTCTGCATCATTTGTAGCATCGTGAATGGCATTAAGTATTGTCACTGCTTGTGATGTTCAGTCATTTCGATGCAGTACATTTCATGCTAATGTTTTAAGTAACTTATTTCATTCTCTTTTTCCATCCATGATGGTAAAAATCAATTTTACTTTTATTATAAACGTTTAATAAACGTAAATCTTACAGGAATAGTTAATTTCTTGAAGAACGGTTCGCTCTATAAAAGCGAAAGAAGTGACCCGCTAGTAAAAAGTTACTTAGCAAAATATTAAAAAAAAACTAGCTGCGCCGCGGTGTTACTTGCGGTAGTTCGGAATTAAAAGTAGTCAGTGTTAATCCAGGATATAAGCTATCCTGGTACCAAATTTCATCCAAATCCCTTAAGCCGTTTGAGCGTGAAGGAGTAACAAACATACACACAGACACGTACAAACTTTCGCCCTTTATAATATGGATTGTGGAACATATGTTTGCAAGTACGGAAGCGTTTCAGCTGTGGAACATGCCACCCACTGTCAATATCACATTTAATTTCGGCGAGGTATCATATTATTTTAGAAAGTTACATTCTCTTTATTTAAATGTATACAAACAATAACCTGCGTCGATTTTGATTAGTAAATCGCGAATTATACATGGAATTTTCGAATGAAACGGGATATACGCGGGGTAAGATCGCTGCGATTAGTCAATCCAAAACCCCGGGAAAAGTTGTCAAGAAAAATGTACATTAAAAAAATATCCAATTGCACACATCATTTGAATACATGTCAACATTTTGTTCCAAACTAAAGCAACTTTATTGGATCATAATGTTGACATGTATCCATTAAGGTATTAATTAGGCCATAGCATGATCCACCGATCGGGATTCTTTTATTATATTTATTTTTGTTTTCTATGTATTAGTTTTATTACAATAAATAGGTATATACAAAAAAAAAATATGTCAGTACAGGCAGCGTGATACGAAGCAGGCTTTACAGTTCATAAATATTGTGGAATTTGGTTATTCGGCACAAATATGTATGCCACATGATGAGCTTGTACGTGTTAGAATATTTTTTCAATAATTTATCCGATTTGGATTACACTCACTCTTGGTAGTTGAGAGTAACTAGTTCTAAACTGGGAAATGGTAATAAGAGAACGAGGAGCTATAAGTGGAGAGCTCTTAAAAGCCGCTTTTTCCTTAAATTGTAATATTATCCGGTGCTTCCAACAGCGAGATAAAAAATAAAATAATTTGCGAGCCCGTATTCTGTTACACAATTAAAACGACTGTTCGTGGAAAAAGCTCTCAAATCATCGAGGCGGTGAGTTAGTTTATATTTCTGTTTAAGAATTTATTATGCTTAGGCTTCTATATTTTCTATATTCGTATATTCTTAAGGCATATTCTTAAGGCAAGGTTAAAATTACATAGATAATCAATTCACATTAAATATCGTGTACATTATAATGTTAGTGGTTCACTTCGAGTATTTTCAATAATTAATCAAGAAAAGTCAAAGGAACCATAAAAACCATGGCAATAGGTACAATTTGTTACCGATTAGAATAAAGTAAACAAGCGCTAAACTGCGTGTATGTATATATATATATATATATATATATATATGATCTTGATATATATATATAGGTATTTGATCCCAAAACTCTAAAGAGTTCAACGGATACAAAGATTTTTGACATTGACTTAATTGTCACTGCAATTTTTTTCATACTTTCCCAAGATCACTGTAATGATTGCTGGAATTTAGCCGTTTGTGGTAATTATTGTACTTGTAAATTAAGTGGGTATGGCCAGCAGATCTATGTTTATTTTAATATTCTTTGTATTCATCGATACATATATTTTCTTACGTCTAGTTCACTATGTGACCTGTTGGTTTTGTTTAAGAACATAAACTGTACCGAGGAGTTGGTGACTGCGCCATAGGATTTATACAGTTATCATCGTACAAATAAAATTTCAAAAAGAGTACTCAAAAGAAAGTTATTACCTCTTTTTTATTTTTGCTGTACTTCACTATTTACCACACTGAAATACTGAAAACATCAAGATTTGTATACCTAAGTAATCAACCATCTTTGTAAAAGGAGCAGGAAAGCCCCCACATGAGCTCATGGAGGGCACAGATTAATAAGGATTTCCTACGCTCCTTCACTCGCTGAGATTACCCCATTACATGGGAATATGGAATTATTTCACTCGACTTCGTACTACATCCGTTTTAGACAGATATATAATAAAAAAAATCTTGCTCCGATTTTATCGTACGCGTATTTTGCTTTAGGCCCTTAGGGACAACAAGTTAATGTGAAGATCGGGCTTCAAAGTGAAGAATGGAGTGATCGGCATAATTCCAGTCAGAACATAAAAAATATTATGAAATGACAGGTTGATATTTTTGTTTATTTATCTCAGCCCAGCTCTACAAAATTGTTTTACATTTTTCCCTTTCGTTTTCGTCTTCCGAAATTCAATGACATCGTAAATCTTGGATAAGTACATAAAACTCCATGGAACAATATGTGTCTTGACAAAGTGTATGGTGTCATTGAAGAATTTACGTGACTCGAGTCTCGAGTTGTTGTGTGCAAAAAAAATTGTAGACTACGGAGTCCCTTCTGGACGTCCGTTGTTGAGGCTAACGGGAACACGTGCACACCATCATTCTAAGTCTCCCTGCTAAACGGCATGGCATACAATTTCCTTTCGTGTTGTATTAATTTTCTATTTATCAATAGATATAACTTATTCAAAAATATAATGTATTTATATATAACAGGTATGTCGTGTAGGTAGGTCGTGGGGTCGATTCCCACCCATGACAAGCATTTGTGTGCGAACAAAATTGTTTGTTCTGTGTCTGGGTGTTAATATGTATATAAGTATCTATTTACAAAAAAAGTAGTATATGTATTATATCAGTTATCTAGTACCCATATTACAAGCTATGCTTAGTTTGGGATCATGAAATATGTCCGTGAATATTTATTTATTTGTAAAAAAATTACTAAGTTTTATTTTTGAAAGGTTTAACAATTTTATATTGATTATTCATAGAGTGATTGTTTCGGGGACTGGGAATGCCCATTCTTACCCCACATGATTGGAAATCATGTGGGCTTCAATAAAAAGTAAATTTTGTATATCAGATATACAAAATTTACTTAATTATTGAAATTATAAGTAATCATAATAATAGAAAAAGTAAGATTTAAGTATCTTCTTAATTACACACATGGAAATGAAACAGCGAAAGCTCTAATTTAAAATTTTCCCATAAAATATTCATTTCTCAGCAGAGCCGCCGGTTGAAGTTTCTTCTGGCAAGGGTATGTGTACGCAGCTTAATGTGTCATCACTCGCGTGAAATTGGATGAGCCATATCTTGTTTGCTCAAACTTTGAGTGTTTCAAACGTATGGCTGGAAACGTACAGTCGCTGGGAGTGGGTGCACTAAGATTTCTGATTCTGAAGTATTATGTTATGACTCCAGTTAGACGTTTCATGTAGTTTGTAAAGTTTTGTTTGTTGTTTGAGTATAAATAAACGTTAAACGTTAAAAGATAACATACCTCTAGGATTCCCTATGTCGTAGATGGAAATACAAGACAAACGCCCAAGATCCGAGAACAAACTTCATGCTTACCACACAAAGTGTGCCCCGGCTGTCAATCGAACCCAAGACCCCTCGCTTCGAAGACAGTGCTACTATCAACTAAGCCACGGAGCCGTATAGACGTTTTGAACATGTATTTCTAAGTACATTTACAACCCTGGACCCCCTAAAGTAAAAACTTTTAATGATAATACTGCCCATTATGTATGTACCAATCGTTGTTTGTTTCAATTTGATAATAATAGTTTTTTTTCTGGTGTGCTCTAAAGAGTACGAATATAGAGTATAAGTAACGAATCCAGGGATAATTTTATATTTATATGTAAGTATATTCTGCACGATCAGAATTAGAACAATTTTTTTTACCTGGTGTAAAAAGCCAAAATGACGCTGCCTCCATTTTTGGCCTTTTACACCAAATCCTTCGGGGAAGACATGAATAGATACTACTTATGAATTAGTTAAGTATTGTATATTTAGAATACTTATTCAGCTATAATCAACAAATTCAAAGAAGCCTTTGTGCTCATTTTGTGATGTTATGCGTACACGTACGAGTAACAGGTTGAGGTTATGAAAACCTGCGTAGTTATTCTAATAAGCTTTTAATTAAATTAACGTTATTAGCTCCTCGGCTGTGTTATTTGCGCTGAAGTTTGAAATTTAATGGATGACGTCGTTTATAAAGCGAGCAAATGTAGATGGTAAATCCCTAATTGGAACAGTCAAAGTACATAGGTACTTAATTATGAGGGTTTGCTAGGTCGTGAACTTTATTTATATTTTATCTAAAACTTGATTCACGTTGCGAGGGATGTATAATTTTATTTCGAACAATATATGTTTCTATTGGAGTTTAACAACTATATGTTTTTTATCTATTTATATATGTTACTTTGTTTGCTACTCATTTTTAATTTTGAAGCAAAATACAATATAATTAGTAAAGTTATTGTCTTCATTTGTCTGACTCACAACAAGAAAAATCGTGTCTCTATTACAATTGAAATATTTATAATGATAGCAAATTTGTTCAATCTTTTCCACTCAGGAACCGAAAATTCCCTTTTCTTTACACAAGCCACTTGAGCCCATAAACTCACTATCAATCCCTCTAAAGTCCCTTTCCCTCTCATATAAAACAACGTTATCAGTAATCTTCAGCATCAGTATTCTCCGAATGTTCAAGAACGTTAATCAGTCCTCGATGCAAGACACTTTAATGAGATTTCTTTCGGGAATCAGAGTTCCGCATTTCTTATGGCTTTTCTTGCGGTAACTTTCCTCCCATCGGACTGAGTTTTTAGGTTATTTAATCGATAGGATTAGGTTGATCGGAGAGGTATTTCTTATTGTAGTCTATTTTTATTTTCTCGGGTTCGTCATTGTGGACTATAAGTTTTATAGATCTAAGTAATTATAATACGTAAATTGTAAAATCCTCGCAAAAATCGAATCCTCGAATACGACATTCATTTCGAATGTCGTATTCGTAAACATAATAAATTATTAATAGTTTCAATTGTTATATATTTCTTATGAAACAAGTGGCTGATTTAAAAATCGAAAAATAAAAACAATTCTTTCATCCCTTCTTTCTCGACCTTAAGGCTTATACCCTACCATTTTAATAAATAAATATCCAAATCGGTATTCAACGGGCGACGAAAAATGTCACTGGAAAGCAAAATATGCAATTTCGTTTGATTGGATGACATCTTTTTTCTAGTTATTTTGATTTAAAGCCTTACTACCTACTCGTATTGACAAATTTTTTAATAAAGTATTTTTATTCGAATACTGAACTGATTTTAATAAAATTTATATGGGACCAATCTGAAATCCTTATGAATATCCTTTCGCATAAGAAAAAAGAAACCCAAATATATAAGTCTTTTTAAATTTGGACTATTTTAATGCAAATATAATTCACAATGATCTCTAAAAATGTGACTGCTATAAATTTCTTTCATACACATTTAATGTAGGGACATAATAAATATTCCGTCAAAGCTGGCTGTGCTTGGCGGCACACATTCAGACAAGATGCCTTTTAGTTTTTTTTAGTTTTACTAGACAGTATAATTAGCGAGCGTAGTTAGCAAAGTTCTCTAATTCTACCACGACGAATCGACATTTTGGGTAAATTACTTGAAAATGTGCTTATTATAATCCTTTCTTTTAATACTAAATAACGAATAATCACCGAATTATTTTTTACTTGATATTAACAGCTAGAGAAAGAATCACTCTAAAATCTTAATAAATTTCGTTATCTCGAGTAAATTGCTTGTTATATGTAGGTATGTAGGTATCCTATTTTAAAAGTTTGATATTAAAATTATAATAGTCTACTACTGAAACTGGTCTGCAGTTTCAAACCCCAAACTAATATAAGCATTTAATGAATATTTGATCCGTATTCATTTTAGAGAATATATATTATACCAATTCAAAAACATAGGTGTCTGTGAGTTCCGAGATCGCGGTTTATAACCAATAGTATAAGTTAAAAGGGATAGATAGTTCACTTTTCACCTTTTAATATTTCTTTGAAATGTCACCAGGCAAAACGACTTGTATTTTCTCGCTGTAGATTCTTTGAAACAAGAATTGCCGTAGCATTGCTACGGCTCTACGAAATCGTAGCAATGAACTACGTAACTTGAAAGATTTCAACGAGGTAGAGGGTACAAAATCAAATATTAAAAAAATCTAAATTAGAATTTTCAATTCCAGGGCAAAAGAAAAAGAAATATTATTCGTAAAGGTTGAAATGTCTAGTTATTGTTGCTTTCAGAATCCTAAAACAATTTTGCCGGGTACGGAGAGGGAAATAATTTCAAGAATGAATCCGAAATTGTTTCCTTTGTTTAGCTTCCGTTTTTTGTTTAAGATTTTTGAACTGAATATTTTATAGAGGCTACTTGCTCATAATGAGATTACAGAAAAACACTGCATCCTTACCTAAACTTTACCAATTTTTGCTTTCTAATTATTTTGTTCGTTATAAAATTTGTAAAGGCAAATGCTTTTTTTATTGTCCTGCTATTATTTTTTATAGTTTGATGATTGTTACCATCATTTTTAAACAACTTTCGATATATATATAATAGGTATTGACAATTTTGAGAAATATTTTTTGCAAATGTAAGTAAACTTTTCAAACGCAAAAATGTGCGAGATCTAAAAATATTCAAAGAGATCAAAGTATTCAACAATCGTAGTAAATGTATCGTTATTGCATATCTTTATTGATATGCAATTCTGAACTTCATACATATGTCAAAATTTTCTTTTCTCAAAAATCTGGAAAAAAATAGCTATTACGCTAAAATTATTTAAAAGTGGATCCCACCTCCCTATAATCAGCCTCTAATATTGCCATTTGTGTTCCACATGTGTCTCTTATAATAATACTTACAAGCGAGCATGAATTTGTTGGAATATAGCACGTGAGCTCGTTCCGGATTTTTTTTAGAATTGGCGATTACTACTTAAGACAAATTTTTATTTTAAAAATGTAAAATTTTTACACGAACGGATAAAACTGTGTATTTGCGGGTAAATCAGGTAAACCTTTGTGTTGAAATCTACTACCACTTTACTACATATCTTTGTAACCTCACGGCTTCAAGTTATTATATAACAAATTATAGGCACTTGAGGCGTGAAATCGCCGTCTCCGTATGACGGACGCTACGCGATGCTTGACGCTTGGGTCTTCTCATACTTCGGTCTTCTTTAGTAGGGGAAGACCGGAGTCGTATTTAGTTTTTATGGGTGGAAGTAACCACTTAACACCAGGTGGTCGGGATGCCCGTCTCCTCACTTTATTCATGTAAAATAAAAATAAAAAAGTAGATAAAATGTTTACCCAGACTACGGAATTAGGAGCAGACATAAACGAAAGCGTAGTTAGGCAATTGGCGCCGTCTGACGATTCCGCTGAGTCACAGCTATATCTCGTGATTTACCGGCTCCCGAGATTAGGCCAATCGCGGCCGAGCCGACTTCAGCGCTCCTTCAATATTTTTATGGTGTAACTGGTGGCAACTGAGTTATTGACTTTTTTACTGAGGGATCGTTTAGTTTTTAGTCAGCTTTTCCCCCTAAGTACTGACTTTATGTTCGTAGAAAGAATTTATGTCTGGGTTGCTATGCAAGTGTTACATTTTTTCCTTTTAAGAATTAAAACCTTAAAGAAGAATCCTAGTAGTCCTTCTAGCGTGAAAAGTTAACGAGTACATAATGTTTCTAACTTGCTTTTGCTTGTATACTGTTTCTAAGAACGTGGCATATTTTTTAGTTAAGTAACTAAAGCGGGACGAGCTGACAGCCCAGGTATTAAATGGTTACTGGCGCCTATAAAAAAACAATACTACTCCAGTGTTCCCCTACCGAAGTATTATAAGTCCCAAGTCAAATCGTGTCGCGTGCGTTATTCTACAATAAGTCGTGGTAATTAATAGGTGTGTGAATATGACTCCGCCCCTTTTTGTCAAAATAAAACACATTTGTTCGCTTACAAAATTAAAAAAAAAAATTATTGAAAGTATGCTCCATCTGCAGCTACAACCTTCGCCCATCGTTCAGGTAGTTTTCGTATTCCTTGCTGGAAGAAGTCCTGGTCTTTTGAGCTTATCCAGTTGTCAATCCAAATTTTGATACTTTCACATGAAGTAAACTTTTCTCCAGTAAGGTCTGTCTGCATCGTCCGGAATAGGTGGTAATCCGAAGGAGCTATGTCTGGTGAATATGGCGGGTGGGGTAACACGTCCCAGTCCTGTCCCTCTAAATATCTTTTTACGACTTCTGCGGTATGCGGTTTGGCATTGTCATGCTGAAGAACTAATTTGTTATGTCTATTCACCCATTCTGGTCGTTTTTCTTCTATGGCTCGCTTCAAACGCATTAGTTGTCGTCGGTAAACTTCTCCATTAATAGTTTCAGAGGGTTTGAGCAACTCATAATATACAATACCTTTCTGATCCCACCAAATACAGAGCATGACCTTGGCACAGTGAATATTTATTTTTGGCTGTGATGGGCCTGGTTCGCCTGGTTTCACCCAAGCTTTTTTGCGTTTAGGATTTTCGTAGTGTATCCATTTTTCGTCTCCTGTGACTATCCGATGCAAAAATCCTTTTCTTTGCTGTCTTTGAAGCAGCATTTCACAAATGGTTTTCCGACGTTCCATGTCTCTTTCTTTTAAATCATGTGGAACCCAGTAACCGGCTTTTTGAATCATTCCCATCATTTGTAAACGCTTTGCAACAGTTGAACGATCAACATTTAATGCTGCAGCTAATTCTGATTGAGTTTGGCAAGAATCTTCCGCCAATAATGCTTCCAATTCAGCATCTTCAAATTTTTTTGGTGGTTTTCCATGTTCTTTATCCTCAGTACTAAAATCGTTATTTTGAAATCGTCGAAACCATTCCTTGCAAGTTGTATTAGACGGAGCATGCTCACCATAAATCTCCACAAGCAAACGATAAGTTTCCGCTGCAGTTTTCTTCGCAATAAAATAATGTAATAACACTTCCCGCAAATGACGTTTATTTGGAATAAAAACCGACATTTTCGAAAAGGTGAAAACAATTGTTGCTTACACTTCAACCAAATATCATAAAATGCGTCAGATAGCTGACATTCAGTACTATCGAATACAAGTATGGTCATTTATTAGTACACGTAAACAATACTAAAAACGACATCTGTTGAGAAAGGGCGGAGTCATATTCACACACCCAATATAATGCCGCATGCTTGTAAATTCACCGGCACACACCAATCTAATGGACAGACTACTTTAGATTGTTCCTTTCGCATCACACAGAGGAAGCATGTAAGGCCTCTGTGGGTTCTCACCTACAGACGTAAGCAGCTTGAGCCTCCAATTGTATTCTCGGTCTGCGGTTAAAAATATGTAAATATCAATGTTCTTTATACCACTATCGCTCTCCTAAATTGTATAGACGACAAAAGTTGATATAAGGATAGGATACCGCATAACATTAGAGGCAACAGCTGCGCATTCCATTACATTATTAACATAAATATTGTACATGCACAAGTACAATCTACGGAGTACAATCGAGACAAAAACAAGTAAGTCTGCTTCCCAGCTCAATATCAGGCTGGATGGCATTCCAAAACGGTGGACAAGTGAATTGTATTAGGATGAGATAATTAAGTACACACATTATTTAC